>CM040127.1:132866805-134066805 GCA_022559845.1 Amorphophallus konjac | reverse complement strand
GGCGTACGCGCTTCCCTGGACAGTACCAGGACTGGCAGTAGGGTGACGTTCCAGTGGTGTCCCATGTGCAGGACAACATCGACTATCTGCGACGGTACCGAGACACGTACGCAGGACGCCTCCACCTAGGGAGGCCAGTAGGGGTAAGTATGAAATGAGGATCTTTTTTCTTTTTGTTTTTGTGCAAATGCATGTGACATTAATCTATATGCTCATGAATGCATGATGCTCGTGACGCCATCATCACTGACCTACGGGCCCAGCTGGCAGACGCCAGGCAGCAGATGGCAGTCACTCGTCAGGAGTTGGACATCCTGGTGAGCCCACACAATGCATCACCATTTTTTTTGGTCACCTGGATTCCTGATGCTTAGCCTCTGACTGTCGTTTGTTTCTGCATTTCAGGGTGCCCATCAAGAGGCGGTAGCCGGGAATGCTGGTGGAGCGACCTCCAGCTCCCGGGCCCCTCCTCCGGAGGTCTCTTCTCTCCAGGAGCAGTTGGCGGGCGCGGTGGCCCGTGTTTAGGAGGCCGAGCGCGACCAGGCGACTCGGGTGAGTGTTTTCTTGGCCCGGATTCCCCTTTTACGTGTTCCCTTTCCTTTACTAACTTCAAGGGAAACATGGGCTTTCGACAGGTGGTGGAGGTTCGAGATGCACTGGCTCGTGCAGTTCGTGTCGAGGAGGAGCGCGACGCTAGGGTGGGAGAGCGCGATGCTTGGATAGCGGAGCTGGAGGAGGACCGACGACGACGGGAGGCTAAGGAGCTTCCCTGCGACATGCTAGAGCTGTGGATTGCCCTTGAGGTGTCGAGGAGAGAGGCGATGAGGGAGGACAGGAGGGCTTTAGAGGCCCAGATGACGGAGCTCCGAGTGAGTCTCAGCACGGTAGAAGAGAGGCCACGAGTGAGTGAGGATCGGTACCAGAGGGCAAAGGATCGCAGGGCGTGACTTTGTCAGTCTGGTTCTTTCTCTGTATGCAGCTTCCTAGTCTCCTCGGTCGAGGAGCGACGTCGCGCCTTCGAGGCCGGCCAGGCACTGTAGGGCGAGGCGAGCACTGCCTCACAAACAGAGTTCGCGGAGGCCCCCTAGGGATCCTCACCAGAGGAGAGAGGAGAGAGATGATCAGAGGGACGACCAAGAGGGTGGTGGTGAGAGTTAGAGAGTGGTTTGTACATCTACCATCCTCACTTATGATGCATATGACAGACAATTGGTTATATGAAATGGAATAGTTTCTTTTTTGTCACTTGACTATTTTCTATGCACGTACCTTTCTCCGTGCTTCCTCGCCTTTACTTACTCCCTCGTGGCACGCTTTACAGAATCCCACCCTGAAAATGGGGAATTACGCCTTGTGCAGAAGGCATAGCACCTTCCCCCCCTTTTTTTGGCGTCTAGGCACAAAGACGCGTTCTAACCTTTTGAATTCAAATTTAAACCATCGAGAACCGAAGGGCGGCCTTTCTCCTTCCTCACTTCGCCCACAAACAACCCATCCTCTCGTCAAGATTTGCTCGCCTAGCTTCGTCTTCTCCCATCCTTGATCTTATGGAATACGGCGGGCCGAACCGTGGTGCAGGGAAAGGGGGGCGAGGAGTTCCTCCTCCGAGGAGGGTCGTGCAGGAGCACGAAGAGGCGGGCATGGGAGAGGAAGGGCCTCTTTTGGTTGTTGAGGGGCCCGAAGGCGTGAAGGGAGGCGAGCACGGCCCGGTAAGTTCCTTGATCTCCACTTTTCTAATTTATTTTGGTTCTATAGTGAACAAGTAGAGATGGAAAAGAGGGTTCGGTGAGTGTTGCACTTGAATGATGAACGCATCATCGACAGGAGACGTAGTTTTTTTTTGATATAGGACCCTCCCTTTTGATATGCAGGGTATGACAAGGACCCTGGGGTTGGCCGATGAATGGGCGAGTGCGGATGAGCCGAACCGCATCCAGGGAGAGAGTCGCGGCAAGGCAAAACTTGAAGATAGGCGCACACATTTCCCTGCTCAGTTCCATGACTGGCAGCAAGGTGTCGTGTCGGTGCAGGACAGTGCCGACTACCTGAGGCGGTGCATGGAGAGCCATGCGGAGCATTCCCAGTTTGGGAGACCAGCAGAGGTGAAAAAGGAGCCCCCCCTTTTTTTAGGCTTAACCGGTGGCTATTGTTTATTATTATTTTTTTAGCGTGCCCTGCAGGCAACGATGTCAGGGATGGCCGGTGGGGCACCTTCCAGCTCCCAAGTCCCTTTCTTGGGGATAACCTTCCTCCGGGAGCAAGTTGCTTCTGCAATGGCCCGCGCTGGTGGGGCGGAGCGCGAGCTCTCAACTCGGGTGAGTGCCTGCCTTGCTTGTGTGTTAAACATTCACCGCTCTTTCACTGAACTGTGAGATGGTTTGGTTCTGGTAGGCGTCGGAGATTCAAGATTTGCTAGCTCGGGCGGTCCGAGCTGAGGAGGAGCGTGACGCCTGGGCGGCCACCGTAGCGGAGCTGCGGTGTCATGAGGCGGAGGGACTGCCTCAAGGCATCCTCGAGCTGAGGGACTTCCTCCAGGTCGCGAGGAGAGAGGCAGAGAGGGAGAGAGTGGAGAGGGAGAAGGAGAGAGAGGAAAGAAGGGCATAGCGACAACAGGCTTGGGATGAGAGAAAGGCCCTAGAGACCCAGGTGATGGAGCTCCAGGTAGGCCTTCAAGTTGTAGAGCGGAGGCTGAAGGACATGGAGGAGCATTACGAGAAGGCACGAGAATTTGGCACGAACCTTCGCCAATTCGGCTACCTTTCAGCATGTAACTTCTTTGCCATGCCAAGGGAGCAACAGTGAGCTGGCGAAGCAGAGCGGGCATTGCGGGGTGAGGAAAGTGCTGCTTCACGGAGCTCAAGGAGGCACCTTAGGGACCCCCTCTTTAGGGGAGAGGATAGAGACGACTAGAGGGACGAGAGTGAAGGTAATGGTGGGAGTTAGCGAGTTAACATACCCGCCTCCTCTCTTGTGATGTTCATGACTGTTTATGTAGACTTATGAATGGAGTGATTTGATTTTTTGTTGTTCATTTGTTCTCTTGCACATTCCTTCTCCCCTACGCTTCTCCTCCTTTATACTATTCCCATGTGATGCGCTCGACAAGACCCCACCATGAAACGGGGAATCGCGTCTTGACGCGACCATTTTTCCACGAGAATCTGCCATCAAAGTCAATAATGACGGCTTTTGGCCCCTTCTCCCGGACAACCTTTCAAGCTTCTCGGACAACTTCTACAACATGATAGGGCGTCCCTAGGCTGCATTGGGAGCGAGTCATCACATCACATCATCCAATCAATTACTCGGCGTGAGGGGTGAAGTGACACATGGTACTGGAAGGAAGGTGCCCTATCACGAGGGCTATCGTTAAAGGTGATGGAGGCAGTTTTGGCTCGCACTTCTCCCATTCCTATAAATACCTCCCTTCTTCGTTCTCCCAGGGGCATCGAGAGCCAACTCGAAGAGTACAAGTTTCCACGAAAGGGGAGGAACTAAGAGTTCTTAGGTTCGGAATGGAGGGCGAATCTTCCCACTCCTCGAAGAGGAGCAGGTCTAGCAATAGCAGTTCCAGGAGACTCTCGGACCTTGAAGGGCACTTCAGTGAAAGGACCCAATCGTAAATCGTAAGATGAGCTTTCTCGCCCCTTCTCTCGTTCTTTCTTCCTTTTTCTTTCTTTGACAAAAAAATCCCTTTTCCTATTTCTTGTGTATGCGCAGAGCGAGATGGAATCACACATTTCATGGGAGCTAGTAGTGGCAGCATACAGGGGTCTCTCGGACTTTCAGAAGGCCAGGCTAGATGTGATGGGGCTCGGAGCCTTTCTCCGGATTGAGCCAATCAAGCTCGACCTCGCCCTCGTCCAAGCATTGTGTGAAATGTGGGATCCAATGAGCCGCGCCTTCTTGATGCCTTGGGGGCACATGGTGCCCAGCTTGGAAGATGTGGCCCGAATCACGGGCCTCAAAGTGGATGGCGAGGCGCTGACTGGTGTCACATACTCCGATTACAGAGAGGCTGCTCAGAGGTTACTAGGAGTGGACCTGGATGATCGCAAGAACAGATCTATAGCCAAGACCCCTATCATGGAGACGTTGGGGCTTACTGATGTTCATCCCCGTGATGATGAATCCTTGGAAGAGTTCATGGAGAGGACTGAAAGAGGATGCCGCACCATCTACTGTGTAGACGCGAGCAATTGGGAGAGAGCTAACATGGATTTGAGGAGATTCCTCTTCTTCCTGTTGGGGAAATTGTTACTGGGCTCGAAGGGAGACAATATCCATTGCCGCTTCTTAGAATTCCTGGTAGACTCTAAGAAAGTGGGGCGATATGCCTGGGGAGCAGCCATGCTGGCGCATCTATTTGTGGGTCTGTCTGAAAGAGCAGATCGAGAGATAACAGTGAGTGGTTTTACGCCATTCATCCAGGTACTCCCCCCCTTTTTTATTATTGTTATTATTTTTTTTGATGTTAATGACACATGATGGTACAGTTGTGGAGCTATTATTACCTCCCATTGGGAAAGGCCCGTCATTGGCGCCCAGTGGCGGTGCCGCTGGCAAGGCGGTTGCAGCCCATCATGATCCCATCCCCTCTATCCTACCAGCTGATGGTGTTAAGATGCGAGTTGCAAGAGTTCCCCGCAGCGATGGTGGTTATTATTTTATTTTTTTATTATATATATATATATATTATGATTAAGAAGATATGTGTGACCTATCCTAGGTGATCTGGAGGCCTTATGCGGGCATGATCGATGTCGATCAGCCATGGGTCATAACGAGTCATGCCCAGTTTAGGCGTGACCTCTGGATGCACTGTGTGAATGAAATCGAGCCACTTCGACTACGATTGGCCATGAGGACCTTAGGACTCACCCAGGAATGGGTGGACATGACTACAACACCACGTGTGGGGAGGAAGACACGTGGGCCGGCGATCTCCATTGATTGGCGAGTGCGGTTCCCCGAGCAATATGAAGACTGGCAACGGGGTGGCACACTCATGGAGTCATATGCTCAAGATAGCGAGGATTATCTACGCCTCTATAAGGCGATGTATGCAGAGCAACTCCAACCCAGGGGACTTGTGGAGGTGAACATATTTTTCTTTTTTTTCTTTTTTCTGATATATGTTAACCTATGCCATGGCCATAGGACGCTCGCGACACCATGATAGCGAACTTGCAAGCTCGCCTGACGGGTACGGAGCGAAAGTTACATGATACTCCTGTAGCCTTGAGTTCTCCGGTAAGCCTGCATACACATGATCACATGCCAAGATTTCTGGTGCTAGGCCCTTAATGCCACTTTATGTGTGTTGCAGTGTGCCCAGCTCGACGTGGCTTCCTCAGCAATAGGGGCGGATGGCGTCCCTTCCAGCTTATGGATCCCCACTTTCGAACTCGATTTGCTTCATGAGCAGCTTGCTCATACTACACAGTGAGCCGCAGAGGCAGAAGGAATGCTTTCCACATAGGTAAGAGTTTCACCATCAGATCTCACTTATCTGTGCGTCGACATATCTGCATTGGTGGACATGGCAGACAAAAGAGGCGCACGATGCACTTGCCTGTACCGCACAGGGGTAGGCCAGAGTAGTAGAACTGAAGGAAGAACTGCGGCGTCATCTAGACGATGGTTCTTCTCAGGACGCCGTGGAGCTGAGGATTACCCTTCAGCTGGAAAGGGAGGACAGAGAGAGAGAACGCGCGGAGAGGGAAAGAGTCACCGAAAGAGAGAGAGGTGACAAATTGACTGAGAGGGAGGAGCGGAGGGCCATGGAGGCCCAACTGTTTGAGCTCCGAACTAGTATTGGTCTTGCTGAACAATGGCTAAGAGATGGTGAAGAGCACTACCGAAGAGCATGAGAGCGTGGCTTTCGTGTTAGCAGCTTCTTTGCCGCCCCTGTCGATCGACGGGGAGCAGAGACGGGAAGAGGGGTACAGAGCAGTAGAGGCACTGTCCCGCATGGTTTAACAACACCCTCCAGGGTTCCTCGCCCGGAGAGTGGAGAGAGGGGTAACACTGAGAGAGAGGATGGGACTTAATGTATAATTTCCAGAAGGAAATAAAGGAGGGAATGTTCAATTTCCTATCTTCTGCCTTCGTTCCTGCTTTTTAATCTTGTACACATTGCTCAATGAAACAAGTCGATTTTTCTATTCTGACTTGGCCCCTTGCTCAGAGAGTGGGTGATTGTTTTGAGACTAGCCTTGACAATGAGTCGAGGGGCCAAGCGTTTATTAATTAAGGCAAAAGCAAAGAAGATGAATGTGACACACGGGCACACAAATGGGAGCAAAATGTAAAAATGTAGCACACGAATGAGATCACAAGGATGCAATTTTTTTTATTATTTGTTTTTATTTTTTATTCATTTGAATTTTCTTTTTTTTATCTTTTTTTTGAAAGACACTCGTTATTACAACCGGCATGGTTCTTGGATCAGGGGTGTTTAAATCGTTCTTAAGTAGCTTAATGCAGGGTTAGCGTGCTCCAAGAGAATTCCCACTTGGGAACTCATTTGACGGCGTCTTTCGAGGGCCACCTCATCACTACCAATTTTTTGGATTCGACATATTTTTGGTAACTAATGCCTGGTGACCATTCTTATGGCACCTGACTTTTATGAAGATAAGGTTTCTTACTAACCTCCCGGGTATCCTGTGCGCATATCTAGATTTATTTGGGCCCCTAGACTCCTCAAATGATAATCCTGTCGGTTAAGACTTAACCTGATGACAAAACCGTCATGCCATGCTTAGGCTCCCAATCGCTTCCGACCGCAAGGATACACCGAAAGAGCATTCAAGGTAAAAGATTTGCCCAACCTGGGTCTATTTCCTCACAACTCTAGATGGTATAGGATGGAACACCTTGGAACCCCAACGGCCAACCGCGTGACGCTGACCCGAAATCAGATGCCGTTGCACCTATTGGTGACGCGCTTGCATTGACCTAAGCCCGAGGTTAAAGTAAGAAGCCACCGAGGTGGTAGATAGAGGTCTTGACCGGCCAGAAAAATTGAGACTCCTTCACAGCGATGGCTTTTACTTTTCATAGTAGACAATTATATGTGTGTTTTGTTAAAATGAGGTCGCTTGCCTTAGCGGGGCGCGCCTTTCGGGATTTCCGTTGAGCTTCCATCTTTGAGGGGAGAAAGAAGAGTAGATGGGATAAACCTTTCAAGAGGACCGGCAAAACCATTAACCCGACGAGCTATCCGGGACCTACCCGACCTTCCCCTGCTGGGCGACTTTGGACCAAACCTCGAATAGAATTCCGTTGCCCCTTTGCGGAATTTAGCCTTTATTTTGAGGGGTTTCATTTATCGAAATCAGGCACGGTCATGACTAGGCTTTGATTTATCCTTTTTTTTAGGGAGACATGATAATTTGATATGTCGAAATTCCTCTTGTATGCCTGCGGGGACATTGCCCTCTTCTCGTGCTCTGACTCGGGTTCGAGTAGATGAATCCTACTCTCGCCTTCAGGGTATGATATTTTGGTTCCCTTATGCTCAGCATTTTAAGGGCGCCGGCTGTCTCATTGGGTCGAGAAAGAAGAGAACAAAGATTACGGCTTTCCTGGAGACCTTCGAGTACAGTCCCACAATAAGCAATACTACCAACTTTCTTGGCTAAAATAGCTGCGTGTGTGCGTGTTGCCTTCTTTTAGTGGGCGTAAGCCGACATGACCGGACATGAATCTCCACAGTTCTAGCGGACCAAGACCTGAGACCTACCGAACCTTAATCGGTCCTATCCAAATACGAAGGACGGATGCAAAGACTTGACTGCATGATGAACACCAGGCATTAGTTTTTTTTTTAAGATTTCCCTCGAGTTCCGCTTCATCTGATCCCGAAAGCGGGGTGTGGGAGTGCGCGCAGGTTAACCCTGAGTTAGACTACAAAGATCGAAGAATGAATTTCCAGCTCAGATGGTCCTCGTACCATGCCAGTTGTTACACCTATCTAAGGGTAGTATTTCTTAAGATAAAGCCCGTTCCAACGGTGGGATAACTCGGTTCCCTCGGCACTGACTAACTTGTAGGCGTTGATAGGGTACGCAGCCTGAACCACATATGGTCCTTCCCAATTGGGTTGGAGTTTAGAACGTGGCCCTCCAAGTTTGACAACAATTCTTTTTACGACCATTTCACTAACTTTGAATTTTCTTTCAACGACTTTCTTTTGGTAAAAACGTGCGAGTCTATTTTGATAAACACGCGCATGCTCGGTAGCGGCCAGTCGCTTCTCGTTTAAGAGTTCCAACTGGGCAAGGAGCGAATTACGACGTTCGTCGAGGGGAAATTCCTTATCTAATTGTACCCGAAGATAAGGAATCAGAGTCTCGTACAGGACTACCGCTTCCATCCCATAGGTAAGGGCAAATGAAGTTTGCCCGGTGGGGGTGCGGATTAAAGTGCGATAGGCCTATAGAGCTTCGATAAGCTTTTCTGGCAAGTCTGAGAACTTACTAGACTCGCAGGTTTTCTTTATGATTTTGATCAATATTTTATTGGTGGCCTCTGCCTGGCCATTGCCTTGTAGATAATAAGGTGATGAATGATGCAATGCGATTGCGTACCTTTTGCAGAGGTCTTAAAGGTCTTAAGAAATGAACTGTGGCCCATTGTCGGTGACGATTGTGCTTGGGACGTCGAACCTAGTGAGGATGTTCTTCATGATGAACTTACAGACTGTTGATACCTTAATTTCCGCGTAAGCTTCTACTTAAGCCCATTTGGTGAAGTACTCCGTCGCAGTGAGGATGAAGGATTTCTGCTTGGTGAGGGAGTTGGGATCACCTAGGAGGCCAATGATGTCAAACGCCCACATGGAGAAAGGCCATGTGGAGGATATTGGATGAAGTGAGGAAGATGGTGAATGAATCTTATCGGCATGAAGTTGACACTTGACACACCTACGGACATAGGCAGCACAATCCTCTTCCATGGTTGGCTAGTAAAAGCCCTGCGGAATGATCTTCTTAGCGAGCATTTGGCTACTTAGATGGCCACCGCACACACCTGAGTGTGCTTCCTCTATGCATTTCCAGACCTCATTGTCATCAAGACATCTTAAAAGAACACCAGTAAGGCTTCTCTTATATAGTAGACCTCCAACCAAGGTGTATTTCTGGGCCACCCTCCTTATGGCTTTCTTATCTTCTGCGGTGACTTTTTCAGGGTAAGACTGATCTTTACAATTGTTGTATCCCATAGTTCGTGCATGGTTTAAATGATATCAAAACGATTGTGTTTGTGTGTGTATGTGTTTCATTGAACAACATGTTTTATATCTTGATTTGATGAGTTGAAAGATGGAGTCAATTTTTACTCTTGAAAGCCATGTGAACTCTCGGTGTTTAAGGAACTAATGTTATATTTATGTTGGTTTGTAGGAACACAACTTCATGGCTCATACTTGGAATCTTAAGGAGTCCATCAATGAAGCTCTTCTTCTTAAATGGAGTTAACTCTGTTCATGTTTGAAAGTTATATGAATGATTTGTATTTAAGGATCTCATGCCTTGAATATTTTGATTTGCAGGATCAAAGTCCATGATTCACGTTTTGGAACTCAAAGGAGTGCATCAATGAAGTTCTTGTTCAAAAAGAGAGTTACCTTTCTCATTGAATTGCATTTCATCTTTATATGATTCATACATTTCATCAAGTAAGGTTTTAAGTCTTGATTGGGGTATTTCCTTGCATTTTCCTCTCAAGGCTTTTGGACTAGAAATATACTTAGCCTATTTACTTGAATCTTGATGAATGTGATTTTATATCAATGTTCCTCTTGGGATAATGCTTCATGAATGTTAGCTCTTAATCAACAAGAATGCCATTTGAATGAATGTGTTTCCATGATATTATGCATGCTTTGCATTTGGCATATTTGTTAACACTTGTGTGATGAAGCATTTTGATGTTGAAGATTTGGTTGATTCAAGAAAGTGATTGAATGGTTGAGCCTTCATGCCTTTGTATTTGAGATTCATGTTCATCATATCAAAATATTGTCATATGGTGAATATATTTTTGATGGTTGAATTGAGAAGTCAATTACATGCTTGAATGTGTTTAACGATGAATTTTTATGTTAACCAGTTCAAAGAGTTGAAGCTTGGTTCATGAGTTTTGATTATCATCTAACTTCTTGATTTATCATGTTTTTACAGGTGCAAGGATGATTTTTAAACCCTCTCATGTCAAGTGGATGATGGTAACATCTAACCATTTCTATGCTAAGTTCCGGGTCGTTTTCATGAACATCTTTCATGAGGTTGCATTGCATTGGAAGTGTTTTATGCATCCTTAAAATGAGATTTTTGAGCCTTTACAATGTGCTTAATGTTTTCTCACAAATCTTGTTTAAATGTGGTTTAGATGGTCTTAATACTTTGTGAAATTCATGGTAATTAATTCTTATTTTTTAGAAATTTTTCTGGCATTTTATCGGGGCTAAAACACAATTTTTTGACCCTCAGCAGAGGGGGTCGACCCCTGGGTCGACCCCCCCTGGGCTATGCCCAGCCACATGCATGGGTCGACCCCTGTAAAAATAGAACCTGTTTTGGTTCTATTTGGCCCTCTGCTGCCCGAGGGTCGACCCCTTCTGGAACGTGTTTTCCGAAAGTGTTTAAAACCCTTTGAAAACCCTTTCAAACATTACCATACTACCCGCTATTAGTTTCTATTGTTATTAAGGTGTTTTTAACATGTATTAGGAGGGTTTTATGAGTCTTTTCCCCACCCCTTGAGTTGCTTATATAAGAGTTACGAATTTGGGAAGTGATTAACCCTAATGCTCATTTGTTCATTCGTGTAGGTGAAGAAAAGGGGAAAAACGTGGTGGAGCTCTTCCAAGGAGGATATCATCTACATCTGTGAAGATCTGGAACTCGTGAAAGAAGAAGAAAAGGAGCGGATCGAAGAGAGGATCAAGAGGACGTAAGAATCGTCTTCATCCGGCTTCCCTCCAACTCGTGGTTCAAGGAACATCATCAACCGGCCTTGGAAAACAAAGGGGGACTACTTCTATGTCTTTTATCAGTTCTTTGTGATGTGTTCTATGATCTATATTTTGGGTTTGAGCATGCTTGAATATTTGTGTTTCTTTTCTGAACACTAGAGATATTTATGTGTGTGACCGTTTGTGTATACGGTCGTGGTTGATCACCTGCGTGCGATCGTGTTTTTGTCATTGTGCTGCGGTTGTTGCAGCGTGTGTGTGTGTGTGTGTTGTGATCCGGTCGTCGGACCGTGTGTGTGTGTGTTGTGATCCAGTCGTCGGATCGTGTGTGTGTTGTGATCCGGTCGTCGGATCGTGTATGTGTTTGTGATCCAGTGGTCGGATCGTGTGGGAGACTTCGTCTCCGTCTGTGTGTGTGTTGGGGCGTGTCCCCGTGTGTGTGCGGGCGTCATCCCGTGTGTGTTTGGAGCGTCATCTCTGTTTGGGGATTTATCCCCGAGTGAAGCCTCACCGGGTTTGGTGAGGGGTGGACGTAGGGAGCCCGTCGTGGTCCCGAACCAACTTAAAAATTCTCGTGTCTTGTGGTTTGATCTTTGTGGTTATGTGCCTCGCTATCTTATCTGTTTATGCAATCGTGTGAGCTCGGTGAGACCGAGTGAATTAAGTTTAAATCTGTTTAGATTAAATTCCTCAATCTCATCAATCTTGTTAATTCCGCTATGCGCTAGTTTATATTTTTAATCGGACATAGTTTATAGTAGTAGGATCTATTCACCCCCCCTCTAGATCCGTGTTCTTGCACTACGGGACCCAACAACAATATTTGACAATTTCATAGAAACAAGGTTTCTCCTCATCAGCCAGTTCTTCTTCAAGTTCTGCCAACATGATTTCCCTCTTCTCAAGAATTTCCCCCTCCTGAACCTTCTGTAGGACTCTTTCTTTGATTCTTAAAAGGCAAGGGTCCTGAACAGCAGGGACGAGGCGCTTGTAGATGGTGATGGATTCAGACCAAATACCTAAAGGGAATTTAAAAGATGATGCCAAGGAGGCGAGGGCATCGGCCAGAATGTTTTTTTCGTCAGGAACATGGACAAAGATCGCTTGGTGAACAATTTGACATAAGCGGAGATCAGCTCCTGATAAGGCTTGAGCTTGGATCAAGGGTGCGATATTTGATAAGCACCTAGCGGAGAACGAGTTGACTATCTCCCATGACTTGTAATTCGGTGATATAAAAAGAATGGGCTAGTTCCAGACCAGCTAGAAGAGCCTCATATTCAACAATGTTGTTGGTGATCGGGAATGCGAGATGAAACACCCCTGGGATGGTAACGCCTTCGGGCGTCAGAAGGACAATGCCAATACCCTTCCCTTGGGAATTTAGAGCTCCATCAAAATATAATGTCCACATTGGCTCATCGGATTGAGTGATGGACATTAGTTCCTCATCTGGGAACTCTGATTGGATAGGATCGAATTTGGGGAGGGGATGGTGAGCGAGATGCTCGGCTATAGCATAGCCTTTATTTGTCTTTTGCTGGATATAGGTAATGTCAAACTGAGATAAGAAACTCTGCCAGCGTGCTAGCCTATCAGTGAGGATAGATTTCTCCAGGAGGAACTTGATAGGGTTCATGCGGGCAATCAAATGGACTTCATGAGCTAGGAAGTAGTACTTCAATTTCTACACTACCCAAACGAGGGCAGCACAGGTTTTCTCCATGGCCGTGTACTTCTGCTCACAGGGGTTGAGGAGTTTGGACAAGTAATAGGGTGCCTGTTCTTTGCCTTCTTCATCGGCTTATGCGAGGACGGCTCCCACGGAGTCATCCAAGACTGAGATATAAAGGACCAGAGGTTTTCCTAGCTTGGGTGGAATGAGAACGTGTGGATTAGCCAGGTATTCCTTTAACCCTTCAAAAGTTTTCTGGAATTTAGAATCCCAATGGAATTCTACTCCTGGCTTGGTCAACTCGTAGAAAGGTCTACACCTTTGCGAATGCTGAGACACAAACCGACGAATAAATTCCAACCTTCCAA
Source organism: Amorphophallus konjac (assembly GCA_022559845.1). Classification (NCBI taxonomy): domain Eukaryota; kingdom Viridiplantae; phylum Streptophyta; class Magnoliopsida; order Alismatales; family Araceae; genus Amorphophallus; species Amorphophallus konjac. The sequence continues at coordinate 134,053,775 of CM040127.1, read as the reverse complement.
TTAAACCTTGAACTTCCCTCAAATTTTTGAGAGGCGGCATGTCCCTGATGGCCTTAGCTTTGTTGGGATCTATCTCAATTCCCCTTTTACGCACAATGAAACCCAATAATTTACCCGATGATACACCAAACACACACTTTTTTGGATTCATTTTCAATTGGAACTCCGTTGATCTCTGCAATACCTTAGCCAAGACTCTCGGATGTTCTACCCTAGTTCTTGATTTTACCAATAAATCATCCACATACACTTCCAGATATATATGCATCATATCATGAAATATGGCCATCATAGCTCTCTGGTAAGTAGCTCCAGTATTCTTTAACCCAAACGGCATGACCACATAACAATATGTTCCCCAAGGTGTAGTGAATGACGTCTTCTCCTGATCCTCTTCTGCCAAACGAATTTGATTATATTCCTAAAATCCATCCATAAATGAGAGGGTTTCATAGCCTGCCGTGTTATCGATTAACACATCAATGTGAGGCAGGGGAAAATCATCCTTTGGACACACGCGGTTAAGGTCCCGGCAGTCGATGCAAATCCTGACTTTCCCATCCTTCTTCATGACCGGGACAATGTTTGCCACCCATTGAGGATAAAGGACGACTCTAATAAATCTGGGTTTGTGGAGCTTGTCGACCTCTTCTTTCATTTTTAAAGCCATCTGAGGGTGGAAACACCTTAACCTTTGTTTTACTGAGGCGGACCCTGACTTTAAAGTTAAGTAGTGTTTGACCAAGGTGGAATCCAAACCCGGCATATCCTCGTAGCTCCATGCAAACGTGTCCTTATATTCCTTGAGAACTTTAATTAATGCCTCTTCTTCAGATGATGGCAAATTATTACTTATGAGGATGATCCTAGGGTCTTCCTCAGTTCCCAAGTTGACTTCTTTGGTGGATTCTTCTACGGCGGCTGACGGCTCATCGAATCTCCTCATCCCACTAGTATATGCGCCAGCCGTGTCCTCATATTCTTCATCCTCTTCTTCAATAGGGCATTCTTCATCTGTGATCTCGTAGACTCCATACCCTTCATCAGTTGTGCAATTCACCTCACAATCTATCTCTGGCAGTTGGATGGGATCTTCTAGCAATTGAGGAATGGATAGGCACGCTTGACACCGACTGGCTAGATCTAGAAGGAATCGACAAGGGATCTGCTTACCCTTGGATTTCCTTTTGGGTACTACCCTTGACCCATTATTCCTAGGTTGACTGAGCTGTCCTACGGACGAAGAAGAAGCTAAAGAAGATGCCGAAGAATGTACAGGGAAGGACCCCTACGAGGAGGGGTAGAAAAGGTCACTTATGGGACCTTGGATGAGTGGCCCGTAGGTCGGGACACACTCGTGGGAGATGTAGGAGGTTTCCTCAACGAAGATGTGTTGTTGAGGAGTTTAAAAATTGACGTTTTTTTTTCATTTTCATTTTTGACGACAAAGCAATGAAAATAAATTGGAGGAGGGGGGAAAATGATTATGGCTAAAGGGTTGGGAGGCTCATACAGCAGATCAGGATTGGAAACCTGGCCCAGGTTGAGAAACCTGTTGATGCGGGACAGAAGTGGGGGGTCTTCTTCATTCTGCCCATGGTTGCTCTATACACTCCTAGCGCCTTCTTGAAGAACGCGCTATATCGTCCTAGCGCGTTCTCAGACAGCAGCCCAGGACGACAGGTCTTCAATTCTGGGCCTCGTGGATGACTCTGGGGCTTCAAAACACAAGTGGAAAGCACACAGGACGATGAGCAACACACGGGGAACGCTAAAATGGAAATCAAACCAACCTAATACTATCTAGGATAACTTTGGTGAAGGCGGATGTGGGGTGAGCGGCGAGGGAAGGAAGGTGGGTGTAGATGATGCTAGGGTCGTGAGGAAGCTTGGCTGGGGCCTCTCACCCGAACCTTTCGTAGGGACGGTGCAGCCGAGCTCCATCCTAACCTTAGCAACATCCTTGGCGGAGGTGAGGGGAGGTGAACGTTGGTGGAAGAAGAACAAAGCTCCGAATGGAGCCTCACACTCGACCCCGTCTCAGAGCCGGTGCATCCGGGGCTCGATCGTCCTCCATTGAAGGGGAAAAGAGAGAATCAGGAGAAGAGAGTTGGGCATCACACCCGGAGAGGGGAGGAAGAAAGGGGGTTCCAAAGATTGGGGGAGATAGCCATGCTATACTCATAAACTCTCATAGATTCATTGCTTCATTGTCTAATCAAACGAGATGTGATACATATGTAGGGGAAGGGGAAGATAAAACGACGCTAGAACATTGACTACAACCACGGAAAATAGCAAACATTGAAGACTTTTGTGAGTTTCGGCGCCGGGTAGTTGGACCGTCTGCTGCAGAGTTTCTATCTGAGATCGCGCTAGGGGAACCTAGCGCCTTCATCCAGGTCACGCTACCCAACGGTAGCGCGTTCATCTTCGGCCTAGCAGCTTCCACGATCAGCTTTGGCCTGGCGGCTTACTTGATTCCCATCAAACCCCTTCACTTTGGGAGGTTCATCCTCAAACCTCGTAGCTCAAGATCCCAGTCTATGAGAATAGCCTGGTTCCCTAAGCTCTGATACCATTTGATGCGGAACGGAAGTGGGGGGTCTTCTTCATTCTGCCCATGGTCGCGCTATAGCCTCCTAGCGCCTTCTTGAAGAACGCGCTATATCGTCCTAGCGCGTTCACAGACGTTGGCAGAGCAACAAACCTCAACGTTGGGGCTCCCGTGGATGACTCCGGGGGTTCAAAACACAAGGGGAAAGCACATGGGATGATGGACAACACACGGGGAACACTAAAATTGAAATCAAACCAACCTAATACTCTATAGGATAACTTTGGTGAAGGTGGATGTGGGGGTGAGCGGCGGGGAAGGAAGGTGGGTGTAGATGATGCTAGGGTCGTGAGGAAGTTTGGCTGGGGCCTCTCACCCGAACCTTTCGTAGGGACGGTGCAGCCGAGCTCCATCCTAACCTTAGCAACATCCTTGGCGGTGGTGAGGGGAGGTGAACGTTGGTGGAAGAAGAACGAAGCTCCGAATGGAGCCTCACACTCGACCCCATCTCAGAGCCGGTACATCCGGGGCTTCGATCATCCTCTATTGAAGGGGAAAAGAGAGGATCAGGAGAAGAGAATTTGGGCATCGCACCCGGAGAGGGGAGGAGGGAGGAGGTTTCCAAAGAGCGTTCTCAGACAACAGCCTAGGACGACGGGTCTTCAATTCTGGGCCTCATGGATGACTCTGGGGGTTCAAAACACAAGGGGAAATCACACAGGATGATGGGCAACACACGGGGAAGGCTAAAATGGAAATCAAACAAACCTAATACTATCTTGGATAACTTTGGTGAAGGCAGATGTGGGTGAGCGGCGAGGGAAGGAAGGTGGGTGTAGATGATGCTAGGGTCGTGAGGAAGCTTGGCTGGGGCCTCTCACCAGAACCTTTCGTAGGGACGGTGCAGCTGAGTCGCATCCTAACCTTAACAACATCCTTGGCGGAGGTGAGGGGAGGTGAACGTTGGTGGAAGAAGAACGAAGCTCCGAATGGAGCCTCACACTCGACCCCGTCTCAGAGCCGGTGCATCCGGGGCTTCGATCGTCCTCCATTGAAGGGGAAAAGAGAGTATCAGGAGAAGAGAATTGGGCATCGCACCCGGAGAGGGGAGGAAGAAAGGGGGTTCCAAAGATTGGGGGAGATAGCCATGCTATACTCATAAACTCTCATAGATTCATTGCTTCATTGTCTAATCAAATGAGATGGGATACATTTATAGGGGAAGGGGAAGATAAAACGACGCTAGAACATTGATTACAACCACGGAAAATAGCAAACATTGAAGACTTTTGTGAGTTTCGGCGCCGAGAAGTTGGACCGTCTGCAGCAGAGTTTCTGTCTGAGATCGCGCTAGGGGAACCTAGCGCCTTCATCCAGGTCGCGCTACCCAAAGGTAGCACGTTCATCTTCGGCCCAGCAGCTTCCATGATCAGCTTTGGCCTGGTGGCTTGCTTGATTCCCATTACCTGTGTAGGTATGTAAGTAGAGAAGGGGACCTGGGAAGATTGTCAGACAACCGTCTGGCCCAGGAAGAAGACAACAACGATGGCTGAGACGAGTGAATGATAAGATGACGGCTAATGGGCCGTCGGGGGTAAAGTGGATGATGGATGAAGATATGTTGATGACACAGTCCTCAAGGCGAGGGTGGTTTGGAACTCTGGCAATAAGAGTGATATCCCCTGACATTTCAGAGATCAATGGCGGCCCTTCCAGCTGCGGGGGTGAGAACATTCTTTCTAGTGCAATCGAAATATCTTGTATGTTAAACCATTTGCTCCATTCGCATTCTGGATCTTTGATTTTGCCTCTCTTAGTGGCCCTTGAACATTTTTCAGCCAAGTATACAACATGCGATCTCCCATGTGTCTCTTTCGGGTAATCCCCCATCTGAACAACGGGTCCCCTCTTGAAGTGAGAGGATAGGGTCCACGTGAGGAGTTTCCCATCTATCTCGAGCGGTCCTTCAAAGTCTAGACCAAACCTGTGGCTCAACCTTATTTTCTTTGGCAGTTTCAGCCTTCCTTGCAGCAGCGCGCCCAAGCCTTTGCCCTGTTAATAGCCGATATTCCTCATTATCTCCCATCCTTTAGAATGAGAAGGGAGACGTGACGTTGGTACTGAAAGTGGCTTCTTTGGTGTCAGCGGAATGCGGGATGGGTCACACACATCCAGTTGTGACAATAGGGGCTGATGAGACGGCCTACTAGATGGCAGAGAGGTATTAATAGCATCCACTGTATGGAGGATAGGTGTACTGATCACTTTAATAATCCTCCCATTGTACAGAAACTTTAGGCATTGGTGGTTGGTGGAGGGTACAACATCCATGATTTCAATATAAGGGTGACCCAGTATAGCCTTGAACGTGGGATCCATGTCGAGGACATGGAATTCTGTAGAGACTGACGCGGGGCCTAATTCTACCTTCAGGATAATCATTCCCTGGGGTGGCCTTTTGCTATTGTCATAAGCTGTGACTGCAATTGATGGGTCACCTTCAGGATAATCTATTCCTCACCGACCCTACATAACTGAAGGGTGCTCATGGAGATCATATTTATAGATGCATCCGTGTCCACCAAGCACGGGTGTATGGACAGTCCATTGATTTTTATCGAGACACACAATGCATATTTTTGGGCTTCCTTGGGGGCGAGCTCGTGGTTGTGGAACATAATGGCTGGCTGTGTGTCCATCGGTGTCAGAACGGCTGAAATTTTCTCTATAGGGAGGTCCTCATTCACCATGAACCTTTGAAGATATTCCATTAAGGCTGCCAGATGGGATGTAGATCTCTGAAGCAGCTCAAGGATGGAGATCCGAGTAGGCGTCTTATCGAGGTGTTTTAACAAATCATACTGTGTCCCAGGGATGAATTTTTCTGGCTGCTCTCCATTGTCCTTCTCTGGCTGAGACTGCTCGGGGTCCTAACTGTTCTAAGGAAAAACCCGGTGAAAAATCCTTCCACTCCGGAGCACCATTGCCTGCGGCTTCTGAACCTCGATGGGGTAAGGTGTGGGTTTTAGCAGGGGTTTGTGGAGTAGTGATGGAGGAATGGTTGGTGAAACAGGGCTGACGATGGGAGTGGAGACTCTGATGAGGGGTTTGTTAGGCAGAGGCATGGTGGAGGTAGAGGGGACCTCATACGGGCTATGGAGGATAAGGGGCTTGGAAGGTGGAGGTGGAGGTAAAGTGGAAGTGGATAAGGTCTGAGATGGATAATTGTTCTGAGGTGAATGGTGGGTGATGAGTGGTTTTGACGGCGTTGGTGGAGGCATGCCGGAGGTAGGCGGGGCCTCGTACGGACGGCGGATGATGAGAGGTTTGGAAGGCATAGGTGTAGGTGTAGTAGGGGTGGATGGCAAGATGGAGGGATGAGAGAGGACAAGAGGGTTCGAGGGCATAATGGAGGGCGTTGGTTGATAGGTCATTGGTGAGTTAGCGGGAGGGGTGCGGATGCAAGGGTGTGATGGCTGGAGAAATGGTGAAGGCCGTGCTATAAGTTGTGATGCGTGTTAATGAGAGAGAGGCCCTACCTAGGCAAGGCGAGGGGGTTGTCTGGCGACACGGTTGGTGGTTGCAAGAACGGAGGTACTTTCTGAATGCCAACCCTGTTCTCTTCCAACTTCCGGGAAGGAGGAGATTGTTGTGCCCCTGTGATTTTGATGATAGCAAACACTATGAGTTATTTGAACATCTGTGACATGATTTTGAACTCTATGATTTTGATGATAGCATATCATGAACATCTGTGTCTGAATGATTGTTCTGCTTTGGGCATATGAACTGTACTGGGTAGTTCATGCACACAGATAGTCCATACATTCTCTGCTGTAATATTCATTTATATGCCAAGTCTACACAGTGCATTAACATAGTCTATACATCGTCAGGTTACTTGCATTGAAGTCTATACATTGGTGGCAAGTCCATACAGTGTATGCATCAGTCGAAATCTATACAGCCCAAGTCTGTACATCCATCTGTCTGCACAGTCTATACATATATTAGCCATAGTCAATGTATTTGGGCATCGTTCGTTCAGCAAGTCTGTACATCACCCTAGGTTGCATTATCAAGTCTGTACAGAGTTGAAAGCATGCCTGAACCTTGTTAGATGAAGTCCACACACTCGCCATCATGCATATTCAAAGTCTATACATGCATCTATGGATAGTTCGTCAAAGTCTGTACAGACATCTGCATAGTGTACTGCTAAGTCTGTACAGAGTCTTTTGCATCGTTCATCAAGTCTGTACACTGCACTGCACTAGCTGAAGTCTATACATTGTCTAGCACACACAAGCTCTAAGTCTGTACAGCATCATCGTCTCACTTAGCGTCTCTGTGCATACCTTAAAGTCCATACATTGCCTGGCTCATTAACTCAAAGTCTGTACAGCCTTGTGTCTCATGTTGCGTCTCACTTAGCGTATCATGCTAAGTCTGTACATCGTCCAATTGTTCACGATGTCTTGGCTAAGTCTATACACTACACCGTCTTAGTTAGCGTCTCACGCTAAGTCTATACAACGTCTGCCAGCAAGTACATCATTCTGCGTCTTATGCTGTGTCTCAGTCAAGTCTGTACATCGTGCATCATTTGATGTAAAGTCTGTACATCGTCAGTATAGTCTATACACTTGCGTCTCATGCATATGTAAAGTTTGTACATCAGCAAGTCCATACATTGCCTTGCTTCATGCAGCGGAACTGAGCAAGTCTATACATTTCTTACCTTTACCTACGTTCAGAACACTAAGTCTGTACATCGGTAAAGTCTGCACATGGTTGCTTTGAAGCCGCATCAAAGTCTATACATTGCAGCCTGTTGGTGTTCAAGCTTTCCAAGTCTATACATTGCATATGTTTGTGCTTCACTCTAAGTCTGTACATTGCTTCTTTGCATGCTACAAAGTCTGCACATTCCGTTTGCACTAAGTCTGTACTCTGGTGTCGTCGTCTGCATGATCAAGTCTATACAGACTTAGCGAAAGCTTAGCAAGTCTGTACACTGGTGTCGTCTGCTGCAGGCACAGCAAGTCTGTACATTGGTTTCTCATGCACGTAAACATCAAGTCTATACACTCCATTGTTTCATGTCTATACACTCCTTATGTTTGCATCGCATTCACTTCAAGTCTATACACTCTTGTGTCTGCATTGCATTCACTTCAAGTCTACACACTCGTTGCCTGCATCTCATGCATTTGAAGTATGTACACTCGTGAATGTAAAGTCTCTACATTCATTCTCGTTGTACATACCTTCTCATATGTGCACACTTCAATTGATGCATCAAGTCTATACAAGCTCAGGTCATTCATCAAAGTGACTCGATGCATTCAGTCTTTCCTGTCAGATAAATTAACTTACACTGATAGTAAATTTGTTCTAACAGGACTACTGATTCGAGGAGGTTAATGATGCACGTTGAAGAGGCGGGATCTCGCGCTGGGTCCTGAGCGGGCTGTGGATCACCAGAAGATGAATCTGCAAGAGAGGGAAACATGTCAGAGGGCCCAGGGGATCTCCCTGGGGCAAACCCTCCGATGGCTAAGTCAGTAGAGCGATGGTGGAAGTGACAATGGGGGGAGGAGAGAGCTGATGCGCGAGAATCCTCTCCACCAAGGGTGAAGCGAATCGTGCTCAGGAGCTTAGGGTATGTGAATGGCTAGTTCATCTTACCACCTTCCGGAGGGTATCCCTTGCTTAAATAGTGCATCGCCTTTTAAGAGTCCGGTGAGCTGAGGGCTTCCCGGTGGGAGTTACGTCTTCAGCGGGGGCTTTCATGGCCGGATCGTGGGGGCGTTATCCCCTTGGAGTTCGGCAGCTCCCATGACTCTCCCGCTGGCGGAGGACTCTGAACGGCCGCACCTGCAGATAATCAAGCGTTCTCACCGAGCTACGGGGATGCTAGCTCGTGTCCGAGCGATAAGCATGGCCCGGCGAGGGTGGGGTCGGATAGGTCGGCTGGAGCCTCTTTCTCCGGGTCGGAGAGTGGGCTTTAGACCGGACCTTCCACCGACCTGACCGTTGTCTCGGGCCCTCCGAGCCTAGAAGGCCGCCGGGGAGAGTTGGTTCCTCGAGCTTTTATTTATTGGGCTTCTCTCCCGAAGTGGGCCCTGTGGGCTATCACTTGGGTGGGCTCGCCCGGTTGGACCTTGTAGGTCTTGTTGGGTTGCCTTTGTAGTGGGCTGCGGAAATCCCCCTCTCCACTTGTCCCCCTCCTACTCCCGAGCCAAGGAGGCTCGGATGAGTAGTTTTTCGAGGCTTCGGACCGGCGTGGCTCAGGTGGGTGGAATTCCGTTGGCGTTATGGAGCCGCTTATAGCGGTCGCCGAGGCCCGTAATGATGATCCTGGCGGATTTGAAGCGAAGGGGCCCCCCTTTTTCTCGGAGCACGGAACGGCGCGCCGCCACCCTCAGGGGTTTATAGGGGGCGCTGTTCATCATTCTAGGCTTCCAGGGTTTTAGGCTTTCCTTGCTTCTTGATGCGCCGTGAGAGCACAGCGGAGACGCAGAGCCTTGCGGCGGCGTTTGAAGAGTTGGCGAGGATAACCGCGGAGGCGGTCCGGCAACTTCCTTCTCCCCTGGAGTCTTCAAGCTCGTACGAGGGATCTTCTCTTGACTCGATGGTGGACCAGAGCCCGGAGCCTGTGCTGGTGAGGCGGGATCCCGTCCCCAACTGTAGCGAGTTGGGAGAAGCGGAGGTGCGGAGGCTGGAGCACCGTTTCCGTCTGCCTCTTCGCTATAGCTTTGCTGCCGCCACCCCGTATGAGACGAGTTTGGACGACCGCGATGGGCACATTTGCACCTTCCTTTTGGCCTGGAAGAGCAGATTTCGGCATCCTTTCGATCCTTACGTGCTGCAGCTGCTCACTTTTTTCCGGTTGGCGCCTATCCAGTTGGTGGCCAACTCCTATCTTCTTCTTTCGGCCTTCGGGATTTTGTGCCACCAGTGCGGCATCTTCCCTTCTCTGGACCTCTTCCATTTCTTCTTTGAGTTGAAGGCGCATCCATCGGCGGGAAAAGGTTTTTACTTCATCCAGGCGCGGAGGAATAGGAGCTGCATCTCGCTTGCGGCGAAGGACTCCTCGCACAAGGGGTGGAAGACTCAATTCTTCTGGGTGAAGGCGATGGCGACGGACGAGATCTGGAGATGCCGGACCTCGCCCAACTTTCACCCGAATCTGCCCCCTCGCCAGGAGGAGTTCCCTCCCCACGTGGAGCAGCAGGCTGCCCGTCTGTTGGAGAATCGCCAATCGACCGAGGAGCTGGTGACGCCGGAGAACATCGAACGGTGTCTTCTCTCGCGGTTGACGTCGTCGGGTACGGCTCTTTGAGGCTCTTTTTCTGAGGTGGCAACTCTTTTTTCTCCTCCTGACCGGAGCTTCTTCTTGTTGCAGACGTGAGGCGGGAGCCTCTGGAGGAGGCGGTCGAGATCATCGATCTGGGGGATGACTCGGCAGCCGATGAGCCTGATGCCCCGGCGGGTCGCGCTCATGCCCGAGATAAGGGCAAGGGGGCGGCCTCCGAGGGGGCTTCTCGATCGACCGGCCTGAAGCGCAAGGATCCCCTGGTGGGGAAATTACGGGAGGCCGCGAAGGCCAGGAAGAGGGCCAGGAAAGCCGGTCTTCCTACCGCCGTCGGGGGCGACTCTGGCTCGGCGGCGCTCCCCCCTCGGGGGCAGGATGGGGCCGACCCTTCCGGGATGGCTCTCCCATCCGCCGAGCGAGAGGGGGCCGAGGAGACCAGGGGCCCCGCAGAGGGAGGTGATGAGTCGGCTCTCCCCTCTGTAGGGACAGAGGGGGCCGATGCCGGCGTGGCCGGCGCTGGGACCGAGAGTTTGGTCGGTGCAGATGGGGGTGTGCCCGCGGGGGCGTCGCAACCCCAAGTGCCGGCAGTTTCTGGTGCCGTTGATCCCGCGGCGCCGGTCGAGGGTGGGGGTTCGCCCGGGGAGGCGTTGCAACCCCAACCGACCGTGGTGCGCGGGGCGGTTAGTTTCGCCGCCACAACAGGGCCTTCCGGTGGGGTGCCCAGGGTGGAGCGGTCCCCTTTGCCGGAAGCTCTGGTCAGTCTTGGTGTCTCGGGTGATCTGTACCGGATCTGCCGGTCGATCACCGATAGGACGAGGGGAGGAGAAAAGCGCAGTACTCCCGCCGGGGTCCTTGACATCCTGATGGAGGGCGGCCTGGTCATAGCTCGGACAGCGGCTGTGATGGCAGAGGCGCACGCCCGGACGGAGGCGGAGCGGTCGAAGCTCGCCTGGACCCTCGGTGGATGCGAGGGGAAACTAGCTCGCTCGAGGGGGAGCACGAGGGGCTCCGGCGGGAGTTCCTTGCTCTCAGGGAGTTGGCGCGGTCGACCCGTCGGGAAGCCGAGGTGCTGGCCGAGCAGCTGACAAGGGCCCAAGACTCGCTCGAGAGGAAGAGCAAACGTCTGGACGAGGAGCGTCAGCGCCAAGTCGAGCTGGACGGCCTCTGGGAGCGTGAGCGTGCCGAGCTGCAAGATCGGGTGGAGGACGCGGAGCGCCTTCGCACCGAGGCCGAGGCGGACCGAGCCCGGGCAGAGGGTCGGATGACGGAGGCCGAGCGGAGGATGACCGAGCTGGAGGAGCGTCTGGCGAGGGCGGAAGAGCGTGCGGCCGAGGCGGAGCGGGCTCGGGACGGGCAGTTCTAGGCGGAGGCGATCGAGCGCTATAAAGGCTCGGAAGCTTACTCGGCCGACCTGATTGCAGCCGCCCTACCCGACTACGAGGTAGCCCTCTGCCGGGGTGCTCGAAAGGGGTTCAGGCAGGGCTATCGCCGGGCGATGAACTATGCCAATGAGCACCTGGCCGGAGGTGATTTTCCTTATGGCCAGCGTTATGACTCGGATGAGTCAGAGTCCAGCTCCTCATCTTCGGCCGGGGAAGATCTGGAGGAATCGCCTCCAGTGGGGTCACCAGCTCCGGAAGCCTCGGGAGGGCTCACGACCGGGACAGTTCTCGCATAGGCGAGGTCAGTGTCCGGGCCGGCCGTCGCCGAGGGTACCGGGGGTGACGCGTCCCCTACTGATGTTCCCGAGCTTCAAAGTGGGCCCGAGGCCTGATGTAACTTTATTTTGCCCCTTCCCCTTTTTGTCCGTCTTCTTTGGTGTAAGAGGTTTTTATGAGGGGCAATAAATAACTTACTTTATTTGATCGCTATCTTTGCTGTGATTCGGTTGGCGTATCAGGGCAGTTGGAAAGTGCCGATATTTTTTGCGCCGTTTTCGCACGTCGATTCGGGAGATTTCTTGCGGGCGTCCTTTCGTATTACCATGCTTTGAAAGTCGAGGTGCTTCGCGAATCCCGCTAGGGCGGGGGGCAAGGATTTTGAGGTGACCTTCCCAGGGAGGTCCTGTTGCGTGTTTTCGAGGGGGGAGTCAATTAAGGCGCGTGGCCTCCCTTGGCCTATAAAAAGGACCGAAGGGTGCTCCTTCTCTCTTAACACTTAGGACTCTCGCCGACGGTCTGCCCTTAATTCCTCGTCTTCGCTTTGCGTTGCACCGCCGTGATCGGAGCATGGAGGACCCTTTAGAAGGTGATGCTGCAGACGACGGGGAGCGGCCGGTTCCAGCTGTCCTGGAATATCGGTCGGGTCCCACGGTCGCCGCGCGTGCATGAGACGGGTCCGACGGTCGCCGCGCGGATCTGGAGAGGGCTTCGACGTGCGGGGGCACGCCGTTTGCCTCCTCTTGGCTCCGGCGAGGCTTCCGGGCCGGCGCCGAGATGGAGGGTGGACGGGGGAGTTAGGGATGCCGGCCGCCATTCCCTTCCGTGGGAGGGGAGGAGGCGGCTCCGGTCCCTTCCTTACCCCCGTCCGCTGCCTCTTTCTCTCTCTTTTGTTCTTCATTTCTTTCACTCTTCGGGGGCTGCTTGCTTTCTGTTCGCCTCCAAAGAGTTGGCAGTTTGGAAGAAAGGGGGCCTTCGCGGCGTGCCCTTTTTCCAGGTTGTTGCCAACGTGGAAGGTAGCCTTCCTTGCGTGAAAGGTGGCCTTCTCCTTGGTATCCCTCTGTCACCTTTGTCACGAACCTCCCGAGCCAACTGGGTCGACCATCTCTTGTCCGAGCCAGTTTCTACACGAGGCAGAGTCAGTGGCTGGATGTGAGAAGATCAAGACCGGGTCGACCGGGCGATGGCCGTTTGCTGCGGTGCCAGATGGATTTTCACTTTTTGTTATGTAATGTATTGGCAGTTGCCTTTCTGATGTACCAACGGTTATCTTGAATGAATGCAAAAGATAAGGTGGTTCATTTTACCCAATTTGTTGATACAGTATTCAGAAATAAAATCTGCGTAGTGTGGTTGCGTTCCATGTTCGGGGAATGGGTTCCCCTTCCATTGTGGCTAACCTGTACGCACCTCTCTCGAGCGTCTCGATTACTCGGTAGGGGCCTTCCCAATTGGGGGATAGCTTGCCCGCCGCCTCCAGTGGTCGAGATGCTTCGGTCTTCCTGAGGACGAAGTCCCCTGGTCGGAATTGTCTGCCTCGGACTTTGGCGTTGTAGTACCGAGTGAGGCGGCGCTGGTATTCCGTAGCTCGGACGTTGGCGATCTCTCGGAGTTCGTCTGCCAGGTCGAGGTTCTCGAGCAGCTTCTGCTCGTTTGCCTCGGGCAAAAAGCTAATCACTCGGAGAGACGGATTGGCGATTTTCAATGGAACGACGGCTTCGGTGCCATATACCAGCTGAAAAGGGGTCTCACCGGTTGCTGTTCTGGGGGTCGTTTGGTCCGACCATAGTACGCTAGGCAGTTCCTCGAGCCAGCTACCCTTAGCCTTGCCGAGTCTGGTTTTTATGCCCTTCAAGATGGTCTTGTTGGCATTTTCAACCAGCCCATTGGCCTGAGGGTGGGCGACCGAAGTGAAGTGGTTGCGGATATTTAGGTCGGCGCATCTGTCTCGGAAGTATCGAGAGTCGAATTGCCGCCCGTTATCGCTCACTATCACTCGGGGGATGCCGAAGCGACAAATGATCGATTTCCATACGAAACCCCAGACGACTGTCTCGGTGATCCTCGCTGTTGCTTCAGCCTCGACCCACTTGGTGAAGTAGTCGATGGCGACGATGATGAACTTCTTCTGGGATTGAGCCGTTGGGAATGGCCCAAGGATGTCGATCCCCCACCGAGCGAAAGGGTAAGGCTCGGTAAGGGTGACAAGTTCCGTGGCCGGCTGGTGGACCAAATGGTCGCACCGCTGGCAACGGTCGCAATGTTGTACGTAAGCCGTGCAGTCGCGCTGTAGGGTCGGCCACCAGTATCCTTGCCTTAGCAGGATTCTAGCCAGCGACCGACCTCCTAAATGTGCTCCGCACAGGCCTTGATGAATCTCTTCAATAGCTTGGCTTGCTTCGTCGGGGCCGAGGCATTTCAGAAGGGGCCCGGAGAACGATCTTCGGTAGAGGACGTTGTCGAGGATGACGAAGCGCCGAGCTTGGTACTTCATCCGGCGGGCCTCTCGAGAGTCGGAGGGTTCCTGGGAATCTCGTAGCCAGGCTAGGTAGGGGGAGCGCCAGTCGTCGGGAGTGGCCGAGTCAATGGCGAGGAGCTCCGAGTCTATGCTCGGGCGCTCTAGCTCTTCTAGGAGGACCGATCGTGTACCTTCCGGGTCTAGGGAGGAGGCCAGTCGGGAGAGGGCGTCCGCCCGAGAGTTTTGCTCCCGAGCTATTCGGACTACCTCAAACTCCTCGAACTGCTGGGCCAGGCTCCGGACCAACTGGAGGTATTTGATCATAGGTGCCTCCCGAGCTTCGTACTCGCCACTGACCTGGCTTGCGACCAGCTGGGAGTCGGTGTGGATCCTGACTCGCTCAGCCCCCAACCGTCGGGCCATGCGGGCCCCCGAGATAAGGGCCTCGTACTCGGAAGCATTGTTGGATGCCGGAAAGTTGAACTTTAGGGCGTACTGCAACTCTATTCCTTCGGGGGACCTCAGGAGGATCCCTGCGCCGCTGCCGACCGAGTTGGACGATCCATCGACGAACAGCTCCCAGGTTGGCCCGGTTGCTGTCAGAGGCCTGTCCTCGATCGGAACGGTGCTCTCGGCGATGAAGTCGGCGAGCGCTTGTCCTTTGATAGCTGATCGTGGCCGATACGAGATGTCGTATGCCCTGAGCATGATGGCCCATTTGACAAGTCGCCCCGAGGCCTCGGGGTGGGCCAGAATCTTCTTCAGTGGCTCGCCGGTTAGCACGGTGATGGGATGCCCCTGGAAATAGGGTCGGAGGCGCTTTGCGGAGGTGACCAATGCTAGCACGGGTTTCTCGGTTGCGGGGTACCTCCGCTCGGCCTCACCGAGCACCTTGCTGGTGTAGTAGACCGGCCTCTCGACTCCTGAGTCATTTCTGACTAGGACCGAGCTGACCGTTGATGGCGTCGCCGAGAGATAGAGCAGCAAAACCTCGCCCGCGACGGGCTTGGAAAGCACCGGGGGTGAAGCTAGGAGCTCTTTGAGCTCGGCAAACGCTGTCTGGCATTCCCCATCCCATGCGAACATAGCAGACGCTATTTTAGGCCCCCTCATCAGCTTGAAGAAGGGCAAGCATCGTTCGGCCGCACGGGACAGGAAACGACTGAGAGCGGCGACACGCCCCGTCAGACGCTGGACGTCTTTAATGCACGCGGGCGGGCGCATGTCCAGGATGGCCTGGACCTTGTCAGGGTTTGCTTCGATCCCCCGCTGAGTGACCAGAAAACCCAGGAATTTCTCGGATCTTACTCCGAAGGCGCACTTGGCGGGGTTGAGCTTCATGCTGTACCTCAGGAGGGTGCCGAAAGTCTCGGCCAGGTCGGTGAGGTGGTCTTGGGCCTTGGGGGTCTTGACGAGCATGTCGTAGATGTAGGCCTCGATGTTCCGACGTAACTATCCCTCGAACATATGGTTGACCAGTCGCTGGTATGTGGCTCCAGCATTCTTCAATCCGAAGGGCATCCGGGTGTAGCAGTACACGCCGTAGTCGGTGATGAAGGCGGTCTTCTCGATATCTTCAGGGTTCATTCGGATCTGGTGATAACCCGAGTAGGCATCTAGGAAGCTGAGTATCTCGTTACCCGAGGTTGAGTCGACCAGTTGGATGATGCTCGGTAGCGGATAGCAGTCCTTGGGGGTGGCCTTGTTCAGATCGGTGAAGTCTACGCACATTCGCCACTTGCCGGTGGTCTTCGGCACCAGGACAACATTGGCTAGCCACGTAGGGTACAGGACCGGTCTGAAAAGACCAGTCTCTTGTCCCTTGGTGACCTGCACCTTGATGATCGCCTGTTTCTCGGGCGCATGCTTCCTCCTCCGCTGCTGTACGGGTCTCACGGTGGCATCGAGGTTAAGCTTGTGCGTCACAGTTTCCTCCGGTATACCAGGGAGTTGATCGTCGGACCAAGCGAAGACCCGGACGTACCCAGAAAGAAACTCCTTGTATTGCTGCTGTTCCTTCGGTGGTAGGTCGGAACCGATCCTTACTCCAAGGGCCGGGTTGTCGTTTAGGAATACCGTTAATAATTCGCCACCAGGCTCGGTGGTCACGGCTTTTCCTTCGACTCCCCTGGGGCCCTTATCCTTTCCGTCCGGCCTTGAGGCTTCCACCGAGATATTGTAGCACCTTCTAGCCGTGGCCTGATTACCTCGGACTTCCCCCAACCCATTTTTGGTGGGAAACTTCATTTTTTGGTGATAGGTAGATGGTACGGCCTTTATTCGGCTGAGAATTTTTCGGCCGAAAATGGCGTTGTACGCTATCATACCTTTAATCACTATGAAGTCCACTATGACCGTAACGGTTTTGGGTGGGGTGCCGATGGTGACCGGCAGGCTTAGGGCTCCCTCGGGGTAGGTGGCCAGGCCATTAAACCCGCACAGGGGTGTTCGGATCGGGCGGAGCTTGGATGGGTCTTCCCCCATCTTGAGAAAACAGTCATAAGATAATACATCGGGGGCGCTCCCATTATCAACCAAAATCCTGTCTACATTACAGTGATTTATTGTGGCCGAGATAACGAGGGCATCGTCATGCGGGGTGCTCAGCCCTTCCAGGTCTTGGTCGGAGAAGACTATGACCTGGGGCTCCATCGGCGGGCCTTTGGGGGGCTCTAAGGCTTGGCTGGCCCGCTCGGCATGACGTTTCCTTCTTCGGCTGGTGTCGCCTCCCGACGCCGTTCCTCCGGAGATGACGTTGATGTGGACCCCTCGGGGGGCGTTGTCGATCTCCTCTGCGGCGTCTCGGTCTTCTTTGTGCCCGGTTGTGAACCAGGCTAGATGCCCCAGATGGATGAGGCCCTCGATCTCGTCCTGGAGCTGATGGCAGTCTCCGGTGTGGTGCCCGTGGTCGCCGTGGAACAGGCAATGCTTGTCCCGCTTGCGGTTCTTCGACCTCATCGGCTCGGGCTGGCGGAGGAGTCCCGAGTCTTTGATGTCTTCATAGATCTCGTAGACTGGTGCGGTCAAGGGGGTATACCGCTCGTACTTTCTCTTGCGCTCTCCTTCTCGATCGCGCTTCTTACTCGAGCCAGGGTTTGGCTCGGAGGTCCGCTTTTTGTCCCCCTCCCGACCCGAGCCGGTTGTGTCTCGGCAGGCGTTGAGTACTTCTTCGCACTCGGCGTGGCGCAGTGCCAGAGTCACTAGCTCGGCAAGGGTCGAGGGAGGGTGGAGGACAAGCTCGCGACGGAGATTCTCATCCCGGGTGCCCCCGGTCAGTGCGGTTGTGGCTGAGGCCACATCCAGGCGGGGGATCCTAAGGGCTTCCGATTTAAATCGGTGGACTTAGGTCCGGAGCCTCTACCCTTGCGCCTGTTTGAGAGCCAGGAGCCCCGCTACTGACCTTGGGGGGGCGCTACCGGCGAAGCTCTCCTTGAAAATTCGCCCGAATTGTCTGAAGTCTCGGATGGACCCCGGGGCGAGGGCTCGGAACCATGCCTGAGCGTCCTGGACCAGGGTGGCCGCGAAGGCTCGACATTTAATGGGATCCGGCGTTCCATGTAGGGTCACCAGGGCGTCGAAGCTGTCGTAGTGGTCGGCTGGGTCGCCCTGGCCGTCGTAGAGCTTGAAGGTTGGGATGGAGGCTCTAGGAGAGACCTCTGCCTTCAAGATGTACCCGGAGAATGGGGATCTCTCCTCGTCCTCCGGGAAAGAGGTCTTCTGCAGGGCGCGGAGAGCGCGCTCTTGCTCTACAAACCGCCTCTCAAAATCTCATAGCCGGAGAGATAGCTCCGGCTGCGGCCGCGCCGTGGGGCTGGGGGGGGCGTCGTGGCGGTCTCCCGGAGCACTGGTGTCCGGGCGCGGCAGCCTCGCCCCCTGCTTCTCTCTCCTCGGCGTGGAGGAAGCCTCTTGCTCCACAGGCGGAGCTTGTAAGGGTCCTCCGACATCGTTGCGGAGTAGCTGTCGGCCGCGGAGGGTGAAACGGCCTCCGGCAGTGTGCTGCGACACACTCTTTTGTGGGGGACTTCCTGACGGGGCGCGGGACCTTGCGTCCCTAGCCGCCTGGGCCCTCATGAGCTCCACGAGGACGTCCATCTTTTCGTTGAGGGCCTGGAAGGCGTTGGCGCCACCGTCGGGGGGTGCCCCTGTCTCCGCCGGGGGGGTGGTGGTGCGTTAGTGGGGACGCTGGCATTGGAGGGGGGGCTCTGCGAGACCCTAGGGGGGACGCCTCCCGCCACCGCCACAGCTTTACCTGCCCCGCCGGCGGATCTCCTCCCTGAGTTTTTTCTCACCATCTTGACTCTTCGTGCGTTTCCCACAGACGGCGCCAGATGAAGAGGCGGGATCTCGCGCTGGGTCCTGAGCGGGCTGTGGATCACCAGAAGATGAATCTGCAAGAGAGGGAAACGTGTCAGAGGGCCCAGGGGATCTCCCTGGGGCAAACCCTCCGATGGCTAAGTCAGTAGAGCGATGGTGGAAGTGACAATGGGGGGAGGAGAGAGCTGATGCGCGAGAATCCTCTCCACCAAGGGTGAAGCGAATCGTGCTCAGGAGCTTAGGGTATGTGAATGGCTAGTTCATCTTACCACCTTCCGGAGGGTATCCCTTGCTTAAATAGTGCATCGCCTTTTAAGAGTCCGGTGAGCTGAGGGCTTCCCGGCGGGAGTTACGTCTTCAGTGGGGGCTTTCATGGCCGGATCGTGGGGGCGTTATCCCCTTGGAGTTCGGCAGCTCCCATGACTCTCCCGCTGGCGGAGGACTCTGAACGGCCGCACCTGCAGATAATCAAGCGGTCTCACCGAGCTACGGGGATGCTAGCTCATGTCCGAGCGATAAGCAGGGCCCGGCGAGGGTGGGGTCGGATAGGTCGGCTGGAGCCTCTTTCTCCGGGTCGGAGAGTGGGCTTTAGACCGGACCTTCCACCGACCTGACCGTTGTCTCGGGCCCTCCCAGCCTAGAAGGCCGCCGGGGAGAGTTGGTTCCTCGAGCTTTTATTTATTGGGCTTCTCTCCCGAAGTGGGCCCTGTGGGCTATCACTTGGGTGGGCTCGCCTGGTTGGACCTTGTAGGTCTTGTTGGGCTGCCTTTGTGGTGGGCTGCGAAAATCCCCCTCTCCACACGTGATCCAAGAATAGGAGATGGCCCTGATCGTGACACGTGGAACCACTGTGCTGAAATGTTGCCACGTGGACTGAACCTTCTGGGCGGGAATCGTCGAGAGTACACGCCCAATCTGCTTGCTGCTGCTATAAAAGGAAGTTTTCTTCCTCAGAAGAAGGCTGATCGAAAAAGGAGAGAGTGATCGTGCAGAGGAGATCGAGCAGAGAGGCAGAGAGTAGCAGAAGAAGAGAAAAGCAAAGAGGCAGAGTGTGAGAAGAGAGGGAGGCCAAGCTTTGTGACCTAGCTCTGACCTAGCTTTTCTGGCGGCGTGTCGTCTTCTCCGATGGTTGACCCCGGGGGGCCACCCGTGCCCCCCTTGGTGCCTGGTTCCCCCCTGGCCTCCCATCTCCGGGGTCCATCGACTCTCCAAGCAGGTTTCGGCTTTCCTTCGTCTACCGGCGCTAGAACTTTTGCAGAAGTCATCACCTCTACTATGGCCCCGCCGGTGGTACCGGGTTCTGTTCATGCTCCGGCGAAGACTGATAACGGGGAACCTGCAGTGTTTTTCTCTCAGGAGGAGATTTCAGCATCACTTTGCCCATTTTCATTTTCCTTGGTAGCTCGTACCCTGTGGAACGCGGATTTTATTTATCCTATATCTTTTATTATTGATTGATTTATTATTTATTGATTTATTGGCGTGCCAGTCACATGTGTGACGATTTCATTGTACGCTCGATCTGACTTGGTCAGTCGATTATGAGTGATCGTGTCTGGACCAAAAGTCCGTCATACCATAAAGGCTATGACGTTAATTACGCCCTTCCAAGGAAGGACAACCCTTGATTAAACGCTAAAGGTAGGAGGATGACAACGGTAAAGCCGCATGCTCAAAAGAGACGGAATTCGTTCACTTGCAAGACGTTAAATGGATTAGACGAAGCAGGGGTTGGTTATTTTCGGGATAAAACCGACGGCATATTCCCACCATCTTGGACCATGCCAAGTGGGGAATAGGAAACCACCCATGCAGTGGCAGGGTGGGATCCGTAAAAGATCGGGCATAATTGACCCGGAATCCGAGTAAGTACTGGCGTAACATAACGCGCTCCGTGCAGACGTGATGTTGCATCTATATCCCCCTTCGAAGGGCCATCGGAGAGCATGCAAGGACATGACTCCACAGGCTGGTGGGGTTGAGATAGAAAGCATCACATTTACTTGGCAAGGTATGTGTGAATTTCGGCAGCATGTCCCCTCAACTTGGATTATGCCAAGAGAGGATAGGTCATCATCCACAGAATGCCGGGATGACAACCAAACGAGGATGGGCACCGGGCCCCGGGACATCGCTTGCCTTTATACCATCGATTAATATCCCCTCGAAACCCCTCAGAACTCATGCAATGACATGGCCCTTTGGGTTCATGAGGGTGAAATCCGGATCGAGAATGAAGACTGTAGGGGAGGTCTTCCCCAATAATGTGTCTTCTCAAGGCATCAATGACGGTCTCTGAACATCCCCGGGACATATGTATGAAGAGATCAGAAGGCTGATGAACGGTATTGCAGAGATGGGCCTCTGACTGGACTTCATTTGGCCAAGAAGAAGGGTCTCGGCGGTGGCTTTAGTTGGCCAAAAGGGAGAGGCTCTCGGCGTGGTTTTAGTTGGCCAAAAGGGGGGCTTCTCGGCATGGGTCTATTGGCTTAAAAAAAGGGGTCTCGGCACGGCCTCCTTAGCAAAAGAAAGGGGGATCTCGGCGGGTGGCTTCCCGGTGCGCTCCTGGCCTTGCCGGGAGCCTGGCGCCGAGAGCCTGTGGGCTGGGAGGTGTGCATGGAGGGTTTAGATGGCTTTTTGTCAGTTTGCTGAAGAGGGAGGCCTCTCGGCAGGATAGTTCTCGGCGGGGAATTTTGTACGCCGAGAAGGTGGAATTGCTACAGGGTTTCAGGGTTTACAAAGCTCAAACGATACTCTGCTTCTGGGATTCCTGAGCTTTCTGGCTACGATTGAAGCCGAATTTGAAGTGCAGGAGGGGGGGATTTCATGGATGCTTCCCTGAGAAAGGGCCAAGGGGGAATCTGGAGGGTAGAATCGATGGGGAACGAGATCATCGTCTGGATTTCTGAAGACTTTGTTTATTTCTGCCATCGGCCGCCTGGGGATCAAGAGATGACTGTCTCTGATCCCCTGGACGAACCCAATGGCATCTAAAAACCGGTGACTGAGGAACCTTTGGCATCGAAACTCCAGACCCTAGTCATCCAAGGGATTAGAATGGAGGGTCAAGAGATCGAGATTGTCATTCGCTAGAATCCGTGGAATAGCAGTGGTCCGTAGAATCGACATGCCCTCGTATAGCCAGCGGTTCAGGGGACCAAGAGATTAATGTCTCTGGTCCCTGAACAGCACGAGGAGGGGTCCTGTTTTCATGCCTCTAAAGAGAAGATTCGCATGAACCATTAAATGCTTCGCATAAATGATAAACATACAAAGATAAGCGGAGAGCAGACATTTCGATCAAAGGAGAGCAGACATCTTAATCAGTAGATCCCCAAACGGGTCACGTTGACATTTCATTGCATCGCATCGAAGCCTTACATCGACTGTGAAATAGAAATGCAAAGCAGAAACAAGGAGATTGAGACTGGAACTCGCCGGCTACTTTCGATAAATCAAGACAAAAGCTCACTAGATTACATCAGTAGAAAAGAAAAGACAGCATGGGGAGGGCGGAGCATTGACTCCTCTCCCTCCCCGGAGTAGCCCACCTGAAGCTTGTCTGCTTCCTCCTCTCTTCTGCTTCTTCTCTTCTCTCGGCCGAGGGGGCTCTCTCTTGGCAGGACTCCCTCTCTTTTCTTTTCTCTCTTTTTCGGGCTTCTTTTTCACTTCCTCCCGGCGTCCCTCGTTTTGTTCAAAGGGAGGGGGTTTTTATAACCATTCCCCCCTTCTCGGCAGGCTTCATCACGGCGCGCCCATCTGAAGCTTCCCGGCGCGCCTGCCTTCATCTTCTCGGCGCCCTCTTTTAGGTTTGGAAAGTGCTTCTCGGCGCCACCTTCACACAGGCCCATTTGGGTCTTTCAAGGGTATCATCACCCAAAAAGGTCTTCCATTGGTGACACAGCTTTTATCGAGATCATTATTACGGTTTTCATCAGTCCGTAGACAGGGGTTTCATCAGTCCGTAGACAGGGGTTTCATCAGTATTGCCGTCTGAACGGTGACAAGACCGGGTATCATCTTATCGATATCGTCACTTGAATGGTGACGAGCTCGGGCATCAGCTTTAGTCTGGAAAGACTTCAGCCGGGTGTATAATCTGTGGAGACGATTCTTCTTGTGTTCTGACTTTGCAAAAGCCTTTACAATCTTCATCTGTCGGCACCGGCTTCATCTTTATCTTACATCACATCTGTCAATAAGCCGACATCTGGCCTATGCTGACATGTCATCTGTGGGTTCTTGGATGTAACAATAACATAGCTCTTAGTAAAAGTGTGCTGGGAGGTCCCATCAGTTGAGTGACTGCCGCTCTATCAGTGTTGTCGTCTGAATGATATCGGCACCGGGTATCGGCTTGGCCGACAAAGGCTCCAGCCGAGTAAAAGGTTGGCGGACTTCATCATTGGCCTTTCACTGTTGGTCTGATCTTCTTTTCAACCCGTGCTTTCACCCTTGTTCATTTTCAGGGTGTCAACAAATGCCCCCCACCTGCGGGCGGCGTAAGCGCAGAATAAGCGGCACGGGGCTTGCAGGTGTCTTTCGTCATTCGAGGGTATCTTCCTCAATTTGTCTTCAATCCGGTTCTCAGACCTGATCATCTTGATGCAACAATATTTTGCACACTTATCTTCCCTTTTCACATTTTCATTCTTCATATTTTCTTTATTTTCAACAATTTGGAGCTTCTTGGCACGGGCCACAAGCTTCTCGGCATGACCCTCTCGGCGGAAGGCTTCTCGGCGTGAGGGATCTCTCGGCGCGAGGCTTCTCGGTGTGAAGGGCCTCTCGGCGCGGCCGAAGGAGGGCTTCTCGGCATGGGGGCTCTCGGTGCACCCTTTGGCCGCCTAGGGCTCTCGGCGTGGAGCTCTCGGCGCGCCCTTTGGCCGCCTGGGGCTCTCGGCATGGAGGGTTCTCGGCGCGCATTGTTTCGCGCCGAGAAGCCTCTCCCTCCCTTTCTCCTATTTAACCCCCCCGAGAGGGTCTTCTTCTCATTTCTTCATCTTCTTTCTCTTTCTTCATTTCCTTTTCCTTCTTCCGTTTTCTTTCATCGGCGGGAGCTTCTTCTCCTCTCGGCCGCTCTCATCTTTCTTCCCGTTTAGTCGGATATCGCCCGGGTAGGACGCCACTTGGGATTTAATCCCTTTTTCTTTCGGGATCACCCCCTCTTGGTTGGTGATTCCCGATTCTTCTTGGGCAGATCCCGAATAAGGGGAGGTGCTGCCGAAATTTTCATAGAATCTCATGTTGCAATCTTCATAAGACTGACTTTTAATTCACACTTTTTCTCCGACTGCAGGCACTGCAATGGCTTCCAGTTCTGATGCTGCATCTTCCGGTGCTGTTGGTGCTAGCTTATCGGCCCAGCCAGACATATCTCGGGCCACAGTAAATTGGCTGAATGTGCATAATCTGGATTTCGGCTATGACAGGATTGCTTCAGTTGACGAATCATCTGACTCTGAAACTGACACCGTGTCGATAGCCCGGGTATACTCCACGGCGACCGAGACATGCTTCAGGCGGGATGGTAGCTATCGGCCAGACCTCCCGAAGGACCGACATTTGATGCCGTTCATCCGGACTTTCACAGTGGGCGGCATGCGAGATTACCGGATAGCTCGCGTAGTTGAAGCTGCCATCCTTGCTGAGCGAGATAGACTGAAGGACTCAGTGTATCGCAGCAAGGCCATCTATCTTCCTGGGGAAAAGCGCGACTGGGATGCAGTCCTTGGCATATCGGAGCTGGAACCAGAGAAGAAGATGCTGGTCCGGGCCCCGGAATTCACACCTGCCCGGTGGGATAATGCTAGCGGCCGAGTTCATAGGGAGAAGCCCGGCTATGGTATGTTGTTGGCACCATTAAAGTGGGGATATCGCGAATAGCCCTTTGTGCTGAATTGTTCGGCCGTTCAGTTCAAGTACCATCTGGCCACTGGCTGGTTCGGGGATACCAAAATTACTGACGCACACTTATTCCAAGTAGGATCAGTGGAGTTTACCGAGTTTGTTCTGAAGGAATATGCCTCTCTGCTGATCAGAGCCGGGGTGTACCACAGCGTCTTTGCTTCTAGATTCCGGTATCCCATATCCCGAGGGCTGTGCTGTGGAATGTTTGAAGTGTTCTGCCCTTTATTCAACACTTTCTATACAGCAGAGGGGGAGACTTCCCTGGATCTCTGGAGTTTATCACAGCTCTCCGGCCTGCCTATTGATGGCGAGCCGTATGAGGAAGTTTGCTTGTCAGATTCCGAGAAGGATAGCTCTGATGGCGAGGGCAAGTATTCCATTGGCTTCTCATATCGATATCTGATGAAGGTATACCGCTCCATCTGTCTGGCGTACAGCAGGGGGTCCTCTAAAGGCTATCAACCCCGAGAGAAAGGCAGCAAAATGAGGGTCTGGATAGGGCAGTGGATCCAGTATTTCTTTGACGGTCCCCTGAAGTATGCAGACTTTCCTTCTATGGGTCTGGCTGCTAGCAAGCAGGTAAGGGCTCCCCGTTATAAGTCGGCGCTACCCTCCTCATTGCGCCGTACAGGCAGCGGTGGTCCCAACCCAGCAGGCGTAGACCCCATCACACACTGTGCGGCTTATTTCACATTTTGGCTGTGCACTTTTGCTCTCCCACAAGGGGACGAGACAGTCATTCGGCCAGAGGCCATATATCCAGCTTGTCAGATGGCATGGGGGATGAAGCTGTCGCTCTGCCCAATGGCCCTGTGTTTGATATATAAATCTTTGGGGGACCTGTACAAACATCGGACTCCCCGTTCTTTGAGGACCGTGGGTCCTTTTCATTTCTTCAACGCCTGGGTCTGCAGTATATTCCCTGAATTAGCTCCGAGAACCTTGCATGCGGATACAGTGTTACCCAGGATGGTTGAATTTGCCAGCGCTGAGCCTGGTCCCTTTTATGATCAGCTGTTTAAAATAAGGGGCCGACTGATAAAAGTACCAGTGGACGCCCCTGGCAGCATACATTTCTGGAGCTTGGCAGCAGGTTCAGCTCCTTTGATTGATCCTCAGAGAGAGTGCAAGCTGGAAGAGATAGAGACATATATCCACCCTGTCTCAGGGGTCAACACTGCTCGGCCAATCCTGGAACTGGAGCTGGTGAGATGGGCCATGGCGATTCGGCCCAGTGTTTTGGTCTACAGGAAGGGTGGCCTGCTTCTGTTGGAACCATACTATCCGTTCCGATTTGGGCGAAACTTCGGCTACGACCAGCATATTCCTACCTCAGTTGCCCAGTTTCCCCTGGATAGCCGGGCCAAGCACGGGTCCATCATTGTTGGCGAGGGCCGGTTGTGGTGGGATTTCTATCATCGCCAGGATGATGTAGTTTTCAAGGTGCCCACTGTTTCTAACCGTGTTCCCCGGGTAACATCAGAATATATCAAATGGTGGAATATCCGGATCGGCTTTTATAGGGATAGTAGGGGTGCCTTCTGGGATGTGGCAGAGCGCTCCTTCCTGAAACAGCAACCCGGGCCGGTGTTTGATATTTCTGAGGCCCACTTGAAAAAACTTTACTCACAGCACCCGAGGGAGGCGGAGAATTATCTGACTCAACGCCGGGCATTGAAGGAAAAGAGTTCCGAGCCGCTTGTCCCTGTCTTTGCCGCTATCAATGAAGACACTTTCACGAAGACCTTGAAGCATTTATGCCGTGTGGGAGGCGCTCGCTTGGAGGAGCAGCAGTACCCATTCCCTGTTGAAGAGCCGCTCCCGACAGTAGCTCCTTGGAGGGGTCCAATTGATAAATTTCATCCATATAGGACGTTTGTACGCCGAGAAGATAGAACTCAGACGTACTATAGGCAAACGTCCTGGCTGTTCATTCTGCTAAATTTGCATGGATTATCTGCAGAAAGCCCGATAGCTGGCATATTGAACAAGCCATTGTTTATATCATTTCATTATGTCGATGGTTGGGGCATGGACCATCTTGGCTTATTTCGATGCCTTGACTTTCATGGCCATAATGATCTGGCAGCTTTAGTAGAGAAGTGCCAGATATTTGGTGATGTGTGCTGGCTCATCAAGGAGGCTGCTTCCCGCTCCAAGGAGGTAGCTTATCTGTACTGGCCACTTTCTGTATTCTACGATGGCCCGACAGGTAAGATTTCTTCTTTTCTGATTGCAGTGTTTTCTGCTTAGCCTCTGAATTTCGCACCCACTGATCCCATCACCCTTCTGCCATTTTCAACAGATCGGCCTGATATAAAGCGGCAGGGGCTCTATAGAAAGATTATTGCGCAGGCCGAGAAGCCTACTTATTTTGAAATCCCTGCTGCAGCACCGACCACTACTCCCCTGCCTCCTGGCAAGAAGAGGAAGGCTTCTGCAGTTAAGACTGCAGTTGGGAAGGCCAGGAAGGCCAAAAAGGCACATATTCAGCAGTCGACTTCGGTGGCGATGGACACTGGGACCCCTCTCCCCGACATTCCCTCCTTCGATGAGTTTGAGTTGCAAAGGCAGGCTGCTCAGACACCGGTTCAGGGTAACATCAAAAGCTTGCATTTGCATTCTTCATTATCTTTTGCAGGATCTCAAAGAAGCCCTTGAATTTGACCCATTCTTTTTACACAGCCCAAGAGATAGTCATAGCACCTTCTGTGGTGGAGACCAGGTTGCCTTCTCCTACGCCGGCTAGTGAGGCGGGGGGTAAGTGTATTTTCTCATATGTTTCATACCTGTATTTGTTTTTTTTCTACTATAACCCTCAGAGGTCCCTTTTCCGTTGAAGTGGCAGCCGAGGAGCAGACTGAGGTTGAAAGGATGACAGAAGAGCCGATTCAACCTCCGGAGGGTCACAAGAATCAGTCGAAGCGGGGTACTGTTCCGGCCAGGCACATAATTACCCGGTCCACATCCCGACATGCCTTAGAGGCGACCCCACAGCATGTAGCCAGGGTAGAAATATCATCGGGTAGCTCTACAACCGTCTCTGATGAGGAGGAAGTGACTTTCAGCGGTAGTGAGGTGGATGCTCCTGAGTCAGAAGCCCCGCTTGTACTTGCAAAAGGTGCTCTGTCTTTTCAGCCTGCTAAGCTACTGGTGCTATCTCCTGAGGAGGAGTTGCAAGAGGAATTTGCCGGGCTCGACACCGAGATTGACATAACTCCACCATTTGTCACTCCGACTACGGAGCTTCCTTCACTTTCGCCCCACTTCGAGGATGTGGACCCTGCTTCAAGGGTGGGTTCCTTTTCATGTTTGTTGCTTCATCTGCCCCTTCTCTTTCTTTTTTTTTTATCTAGCGCTGAAGTTGCTTTGTTTTGGTCTCAGGGCATTGCCATTGCTAGCTCAGACATAACTGCGGCTATCACGGACATTTCTTCCATAAACTGGGCTATTGTCCCTTTTCAGCCTTTAACTTGCACGGGAATTCCCGAGATCATTCGCCCTGTGCCAGCGCGGATACAGTCTTCGACAGATTTAGCATCGTTGGACTTAGGATCACCAGGAGAGATTTCCATCCTTGTCAGGGCCTCAGAGTTCAGAGCCGAAGCAGACCCAGCCAGAAGCTCCGCTTTTATACCGGCTGCCATAATGTCAACTGTGCCTGAGTCAGCAGTCCCTGCCACAGTGGCTATAGAGACTGGATTTCTGCCTTTACAGACTAGGGACCCTTCGCCCCCATTATCAGGAAGAGTAGCTGAAGATGAAGCCCTTATTCAGGAGATTCATGAAGAGATAGTTCCATCATTCATCGGTCCTCCCTCCGCGGATGTTCAAGCCATAACACCCGAGACAGCGGTGGAGGGGGAATCTTTAGTTCAGCCAGAGGGCACGGAGAGGGACCGACCAGTTCTTCCAGCAGATTTACTGTCTTCATCCTCTCAGGCGGATGTCGCACTGTGGGCAGACATTGATAGCGAAGTGACCTTCGAAGTGATCCCCTCTGCTTCTTTTGGCTTTGCATCGTCTGAGAGCTTTGTCTGGCAGAACCTGGATATGCTGCGCCAGCTGGTAGAATCTCAGCCTGGCTTGACACATTTGCAGCTAAAGGAAATTGCTGATCGCTTCACTGCCGGCCTGCAGGCCATGGGTTTCCCTCTGGACACATGGGTTCAGCGGGTTTTGCTTTTACTGAAATTCGTGCATCGGAGAGATTTCCTAGCACGGACTATGGTTGATAAGCTGACGGCGCTGAAGTTGCAGAGGTCAGAATATAAGTCTGAGCTGGGGAAACTGACGCTCATGCTTGATGGACGCCGAGCTGAGCTACAAGGTACTATTCAGCGGGAAGAAACTGTGCGGGACCGGATAGCCATACTGGAGACGAAGCTCACTGGACTTCGAGCCGAACTGCAGCAACTCTCCTTTATCCGACCGCAGTCTGAAGAGGAGGTAGCCTCGCTGGAGGGACGAGTGATGTCTCTCCAGGACATGTCCATTGGGCTTCTGGAGGAGGAGGCGCGCCTTCATGAGCTAGGAGCCGCTCCTTATGTGGGTCTTCTGGCCTTCGAAGATATATTCCGGCGGCCGTGAATTGTTTATCCCTCCTTTTTTGTTCTCTTTTGTAATGTGATGTCCCCTCGGGGCCCTTCATGTATTCCCTTTTTATTGAAAAGGAATCTCTTGGCTTCAAGCGCCTCCATCTTACTTTGCATATGGCTTTATCACTTTGGGAAGTGGGGTAGTGGTTTTGATAATCCCTCATGCGAATGGCTCGTACCTTGGCAGGAGAGCGTCCACCCTTTCAGAGAAAGGATGGGGGACTCGCTCCACCGCGTGACGGCATCCGAGGGGGTGCTTGAACCGAATTTTGTTGGTGGGAGCAAACGTCCTATTGGCCACATGTGCCATAAGGGAGACGGTTTGCCGGAATGCAGATAAAGAGGTCTCATCAGAGTAGACGTATGGTCTAGGCTGGGTAGAGACTATTGCAGGTGGGACATTGAAAAGGATATGTGGTTTTCATCAGAACGGACATAAAGTACGAACTGGACAAATTTCACCATTGGCCGGGTGATGTACCGATCAGCCAACAGTTGACTTCATCATCGATATTGAGCTTATATCGATGCAAGGGGGATTCTAGAATAGACGTAAGGTCTAAACTGGGTAGGGTTTCACCATTGATCGGGCAGGGTGCCAATCGATCAACAGTTGGTTTCATCATCGATATTGGGTTTATATCGACGCAAAGGGATTCACCAATCTCATCAGGATAGACGAAAGGTCTAAACTGGATAGGGTTTCACCATTGATCGGGCGAGGTGCCAATCGATCAACAGCTGGTTTCATCATCGATATTGGGTTGATATCGATGCAAAGGGTTTTATAAGTTTCATCAGAATAGACGAAAGGTCTAAACTGTATAGGGTTTCATCATTGATCGGGAAGGGTGCCGATCGATCAACGGTGGGAAGCATGTGAAGGTGGAGGTCTCATCAGGACAGACATAAGGTCTATTCCAATAGGTTTTATCGCAGGTGGGACTTCGCCAAGAAATGCGTATGTTTTATCAGGACAGACGTGAGGTCTGAGCTGGATAGGCTTTAGCAAAATGGTGATGGGTTTCATTGTCGGTGAGACGTTTGAAAGAGGGTATGTAGATTTAATCAGGGTAAACGTAAGGTTTACCCCGGAAGGATTCTTTCGTCGGCGGGGCGCGTAACCAGTTGACCGACGGAAGGCTTCATCAATAGAAGGGAGGTAAAGGTAGCGTGCCAGTTGGCATGGAACTTTTAAATTACCACATTACTGACCCAAGTGCCCTTTCGGGTTTTCACCGGAGCCAGCCCCCTCTTGCTTTTGCCCACGCGCCCTTTCGGGTTTTCACGTGGCGGGGTACCCGATTTTGCCTGCGGTGCCCTTTCGGGTTTTCACCACAGCTGGGTTTTTGGCCATTTTTGCCCTTATCCGGGATGTCCGAACAAGTCTGGCGGGGTATCTCTATTTTTAACCCCATTTTTATTTATATATACATATATTTCCTGAATTGGGACTTCAGCACGGATCAGGCGCTGTGCTGCTTCATTAGTGGCTGCTCTTATCATCGGTATTGGGTATATACCGACGCAAGGATTTTATAGGTTTCATCAGGGTAGACGTAAGGTCTACACTGGGTTGGTTTTATCATTGATCGGGCAAGGTGCCGATCGACCAATGGTAGGTTTCATCGCGGCGGGACGTAAAGGGATATGCAAATTTGATAGGACGGGTTTCTTTGTCGATCGGGCAGGGTGCCCATTGATCAAAGGTGGGATTCATCATCGGTATTGAGTTTATACCAATGCAAGGATTTCATGGGTTTCATTAGGATAGACGTAGGGTCTAAACTGGATATGTTTCATCGTTGACCGGGCAGTGCGCCTAATCGATCAACAGCTGGTTTCATCATCGGTATTGGGTTTATACCAATGCAAAGGTTTCATGGGTTTCATCAGGATAGACGTAGGGTCTACACTGGGCTGGTTTTATCATTGATCGGGCAAGGTGCCGATCGATCAACAGCCGGTTTCATCATTGGTATTGGGTTTATACCAATGCAAGGATTTCATGGGTTTCATCAGGATAGACGTAGGGTCTAAACTGGATATGTTTCATCGTTGACCGGGTAGTGCGCCTAATCGATCAACAGCTGGTTTCATCATCGGTATTGGGTTTATACCAATGCAAAGGTTTCATGGGTTTCATCAGGATAGACGTAGGGTCTAAACTGGATATGTTTCATCATTGACCAGGCAGTGCGCCTAATCGGTCAACAGCTGACTTCACCATGGTGGGAATTTGGGCAAGGAATGCGGGTTTTATCAGGACAGACGTAGGGTCCGTACTGGGTGGGTCTAATCGTCGATCGGGCAAGGCGCCGGTCGATTGACGAGGAGTTTTATGGCAGAAGGTGAGGCTTTCTTTGGGATTACCACATTACTGACCCAAGCGCCCTTTCGGGTTTTCACCGGAGCCAGCCCCCTCTTGCTTTTGCCCACGCGCCCTTTCGAGTTTTCACGTGGCGGGGTACCCGATTTTGCCTGCAGTGCCCTTTCGGGTTTTCACCACAGCTGGGTTTTAGCCATTTTTGCTCTTGCTCAGAAAACCTGAACAAGACTAGCGGGGTATCTCTATTTTTAAACCCATTTTTTTTATTTATTTATTTTCATTCTTTTATTCTCTCTTCCCCTCTTTTTTGGGAGGGTGACAAGTCGGAATGCCATTAGATCATGATGAGGGATGGCTTGGCTAGGGCGGAGTGCCGCTAAGCCAAGGAAAAGGGTAGCTTGGTTAGGACGGAGTGCCGCTAAGCCAAGGAAGAGGTAGCTCGGTTAGGACGGAGTGTCGCTAGACCAAGGAAGAGGGTAGCTCGGTTAGGACGGAGTGCCGCTAAGCCAAGGAAAAGAGTAGCTTGGTTAGGACAGAGTGTCGCTAGACCAAGGAAGAGGGTAGCTTGGTTTGGGCGGAGTGCCGCTAGACCAAGAAAAAAGGGTAGCTTGGTTAGGACAGAGTGTCGCTAGACCAAGGAAGGGGGTAGCTCGGTTAGGACGGAGTGCCGCTAGACCAAGGAAAAGGGTAGCTTGGTTAGGACAGAGTGTCGCTAGACCAAGGAAGAGGGTAGCTTGGTTAGGGCGGAGTGCCGCTAGACCAAGGAAGAGGTAGCTCGGTTAGGACGGAGTGTCGCTAGACCAAGGAAGAGGGTAGCTCGGTTAGGACGGAGTGCCGCTAAACCAAGAAAAAAGGGTAGCTTGGTCAGGACGGAGTGCCACTAATCCAAAGAAGGGTAGCTTGATCAGGGCGGAGTGCCACTAGACCAAGAAAAAAAAGGGCAGCTTGGTTAGGACAGAGTGTCACTAGACCAAGGAAGAGGGTAGCTCGGTTAGGACGGAGTGCCGCTAAGCCAAGGAAAAGAGTAGCTTGGTTAGGACAGAGTGTCGCTAGACCAAGGAAGAGGGTAGCTTGGTTAGGGCGGAGTGCCGCTAGACCAAGAAAAAAGGGTAGCTTGGTTAGGACAGAGTGTCGCTAGACCAAGGAAGAGGGTAGCTCGGTTAGGACGGAGTGCCGCTAAGCCAAGGAAAAGAGTAGCTTGGTTAGGACAGTGTGTCGCTAGACCAAGGAAGAGGGTAGCTTGGTTAGGGCGGAGTGCCGCTAGACCAAGAAAAAAGGGTAGCTTGGTTAGGACAGAGTGTCGCTAGACCAAGGAAGGGGGTAGCTCGGTTAGGACGGAGTGCCGCTAGACCAAGGAAAAGGGTAGCTTGGTTAGGACAGAGTGTCGCTAGACCAAGGAAGAGGGTAGCTTGGTTAGGGCGGAGTGCCGCTAGACCAAGGAAGAGGTAGCTCGGTTAGGACGGAGTGTCGCTAGACCAAGGAAGAGGGTAGCTCGGTTAGGACGGAGTGCCGCTAAACTAAAAAAAAAGGGTAGCTTGGTTAGGACGGAGTGCCACTAATCCAAAGAAGGGTAGCTTGATCAGGGCGGAGTGCCACTAGACCAAGAAAAAAAAGGGCAGCTTGGTTAGGACAGAGTGTCACTAGACCAAGGAAGAGGGTAGCTCGGTTAGGACGGAGTGCCGCTAAGCCAAGGAAAAGAGTAGCTTTTTGCCCGATTACTCGGGGAATATTGGTTGGGCAGCATGATATAGCTTTAGGTGTCTACCGTTGAGTGGTGAGAATTAGATTTCCCCTCGATGGTTAACAACCATGTAGGCCCCTCCTTCGTAGACCCTATGTATCACATAAGGACCTTCCCAATTAGGATTTAGCTTTCCTTTTGGGTTGGATGCCATGACTTCTCTTTTCTTGACCATGACAAGGTCACCTTTCTTAAATTCTCGTCCTTTTACGAGTTTGTTGAATGCAGTGGCCATGTGGGCCTGATACATCTGGATATTCTTCTGAGCTTGGAGGCGCTTCCCTTCCAATTCAACCAATTCTTGTAATCTTCTTTCTGCATTGGTTTGTTCGCCATGGGCCAGGTCGTATTGGACTGCCACTCTGAGTGACGGGACTTCCAGCTCTAGTGGAACTACTGCCTCTGAGCCGTGTACCAGTGAGTATGGCGAGCACCCTGTAGGTGTCTTGAAGACAGTGCGGTATGCCCACAGAGCTTCATACATCTTTTCTTCCCAGTCCTTCTTATTAGAACTGACGACTTTAGCCAGCAAGGTGCATAAAGTTTTATTGAAGGCTTCTGCCAATCCATTTGCCTGTGGATTGTAAGGAGTGGAAGTCCTCCATTCGATCTTATACTTTTCGGCAAGCCGATAGATCTTTTGATTTCTGAAATGACTTCCATTATCAGATATTATCCGGCTGGGGATCCCAAATCGGAAGATAATGTTCTGCTTGATGAATCTGGCGACCAGTTCACCAGTCACTTCTCGTAATGCTATAGCTTCCGCCCATCGGGAGAAGTAATCTATTATTGCCAGAATGTACTTATGTCCGGCCGATGAGGTCGGTAGTGGGCCGACTACATCAGTTCCCCATTGTGCAAACGGCCAGCTAGGGATTGTAGGGTGCAGAACGGCAGGTGGCCTTCTAGGCACAACAGCATGCTCCTGACATTTCTGGCATGACTTTGCAAACTTGCAACAGTCTTCAAACATAGCGGGCCAATAGTAGCCCAGCTTCTTGATTTCTATCTTCATCGTGGGGCCAGCCTGGTGGGCGCCTGCTGTCCCAGCGTGTATTTCTTTCATCGCTTGCCAAGCTTCCTCAGTAGACAGGCAGCGGAGCAAAATCTTCTTGCGTGCATCTGCCATTATTCGGAACAGAGTTCCATTTCTGAATTCATAAGAATCTTTGATCCTTAGAAGTTTCATCTTTTCTTCTCTTTTTTGCGGCAGCTGTTGGTGTAAAAACCATTGTAGCAGGTGTTGTCTCCAATCAGATGCCCGTTCTGTACTGATCGTGGCGACTTCATTTTCTTCGGGGCAGCCTTCTAGCATGCTGGGGACTTGCCGCCGGTTTATAACAACAATGTTCAGTGTCTCATCTGGTGGGACTGCTATTGAGCTGGCTAGCTTTGCCAATGCATCAGCCTGGGCATTATGTGCACGGCCCACATGCTTGAGCTCAATATGATAGAATTTCGCCATGAGGCGCACAGCTTTTTGGTGGTAGGGGTTCAACTCCGGCTTTCGCACTTCGAACTCCCCTTGGATTTGCTTTATTATCAGCATTGAATCCCGAATACCTGAAGCACCTGGATATCCATGTTGAGGCTGATGTGCAATCTGATTATCAGAGCTTCATACTCGGCTTCATTATTAGTGCAGGGCTTGTTTATAGAACAGGAAGTATGCACAACCTCCCCCTCTAGTGATTTCAGCACAATACCGGCTCCGGCCCGTATTCTGGTCTTTCCATCAGAGTCCGTCTCTGTTCTAGATGCTCCATCAAAGAATAGCTGCCACATAGTTGACTGAGCCTGGCAGGCTTCTAGTGTCTCATCATCGGGTAACTCAGTCCCCAACATATCATTCTTTGGCACAGGATGCTCTGCGAAGAAATCGGCCACGGCCTGTCCTTTTATTGTCCTCTGGGGTATATATATTATATTGAATTCCATCATAATTACTGCCCATTTGCCCAACCGGCCTTTCAGTACTGGCTGAGTCAATATGTATTTGAGTGGATCTGCTGCAGATATCAATCTGATTTCATGTGACAGCATATAGTGCCGGAGCTTTTTAACGGCAAAGACTAGTGCCAAGCATGTCTTTTCTATATAGGTGTAGCTTTCTTCAGTTCTAATCAGCCTCCGACTCAGGTAGTATAGAGCCTGCTCTTTGCCTTCTTCATTTATCTGTGCTAGCATTGCCCCCAGGGAACAGTGTGTGGCTGTAATGTACAGTATCAGGGGTTTGCCCTTAATAGGTGCCCCCAGCACTGGAGGGGTCTTGAGATATTCTTTCAGCTTCTCAAAGGCTTCCTGACAGCCATCGTCCCAGAGGAACGGTACATCTTTCATCATGAGCTTGTGAAAAGGGTGGCATCTCCCCGACAGATTTGATATGAATCGTCGGATGTAGGCCAAACGCCCTTGTAGAGATCTCAGCTCGTGGAGATTCCTTGGTGGAGGGAGCTCCTGGATAGCTTTAATCTTGGATGGGTCGATCTCAATGCCCCTATGACGGACAATGAACCCAAGGAATTTTCCACTGGACACGCCGAAGGCACATTTCATAGGATTCATCTTGAGTTCATATTTACGCAGCCTCTGG
This sequence comes from Amorphophallus konjac, assembly GCA_022559845.1. Lineage (NCBI taxonomy): Eukaryota > Viridiplantae > Streptophyta > Magnoliopsida > Alismatales > Araceae > Amorphophallus > Amorphophallus konjac. Next base: position 134,018,293 of record CM040127.1, on the reverse strand, counting down.
AACACTATCCTCAGGTCTTGCAGATGATCTTCTCTTCTGCTGGTTTTCACCACCAGGTCATCAATGTAGCACTCCACTTTCTTGAAGAGCAAATCATCAAAGATCTTTGTCATAGCTCTTTGATAGGTAGCGCCGGCATTCTTGAGGCCGAACGACATTCTTTTATAATGAAATATCCCCTTCGGGGTGCGGAATGCAGTGTGCACTCTGTCTTCTTCAGCAATCCAGATCTGGTTGTATCCGGATAACCCATCCATGAATGACAGGGCTTCATGGCCAGTGGTTGCATCGATCATCACTTCAGTAATTGGCACTGGGAAATCATCTTTCGGGCAAGCCTTATTCAGGTCCCTGAAATCTACACATATTCTGATCTGCCCATTTTTCTTCTTTACGGGCACTATATTGGCCAGCCATGTAGTATACTGGTTCTCTTCAACAAAGCCCACATCGATCAGCTTGTCGACCTCTTTGTTGATCTGATTTATCAGTTCGGGACGCATTCTCCTGGAAGGCTGCTTCACAGGGCTTGCCTCTGGGTTTATCGCCAATCGGTGCTGTGCCACATCAGAACTCAGTCCTGGCATTTCATCATATGTCCATGTGAAGCAGTCTCGGAATTCTTTCAAAAACTGAATATACTGTTCTTTGACAGCTGGCTCCAGCAGTGCACTGAGGAATGTCGGCCTTGGCTCATCTGCTGACCCCAGATTCACTTCTATCAGCTCATCGACGGTGGCTTGGCCTCCGTCTTCAACTTCGGGTGGGGCTTCTTGCAAATCAATAAAGCCTCCCGGGATATAATCTTCTTCATTCTCATGGTTTTCTGTTTCATCATATTGGTCATCAGCAGATGCTGGGGCATCGTATAAGGCCAATACGGCCGGATTCTGTTCAGTCTGCCCCGAGGACGTGACTGGCTCAGCGGAAAACTTTGAAGTGGAGTCTTCCGTGCTTAGAGGCTCTTCTGATGTGGGCTCCCCTGAGAGGTCATCATTATGTAGAGCTCGGAATTCTTCTAGAATGCGCCCAAACTCCAGGCACTCTTGCAGCTCTCTGGCTACTTGATCTTCATCCGGGGTTCCCGTATCAAATTTCGCTTCATCCTGGAACAGATCCTCCTTGCAAGATAGATCTTCCCAGTACCAATCTCTCTTTGTCTCGTCAGGTATCCCCATCCCTGGCTGATTGTCTGGGATTTCATTGTCCACTACGGACTGATAAATGATTTCTTCATCTTCCGAAGGGTATTGGTCATAGTCCATCCCAGGGGAATCTTTATGCTGGTAGAAGGCAGAGATGACATCTACCTCAGCTTCATAGTATTCTTGCAGGGTATAACCCAGTCCCGGGTGCTGTGTGATCTTCCTCAGTTCTTTATTATCTCGAGGTGGATCCCATAGCTCCTTGAATGCTTTCTTCTGGGCTGCAGACTGTATCGATGGCATTTGCATCTTGGAGAACATCTGTGAAACCCTTTGGGTAGTGTACTCCAGGCCTGTAATTGGCACCATCCGGTTTGTGGCTTCTTCAGGGACCATGCAATCTTGATCATCTTCTTCGACTGCCCCCCCGGTGTAGAATATGATAGGAGGCTCGCAGGAGCGAGGGATTTCCATAGTCTTCAGTGGCAGCACCGTCTGGTATTCTATGCTGGCTATGGGCTTGACTAGACCCTGAGGAACTTCCACCTGTGTGTATTTTTCTTTCATTTTTTCCTCAGTATCATCTAGGTGTATGCCAGGAGGAGTGATCCGAGCAAAATCATCAGCATAAGAGATGTGAGATACCCCATGCTTTTTAATGTAGCCCTTTGGCGACGGCGGAGACCAATTTCTTGTCTTTGTCGCCGGCTTTTCCTGGCTTACCACAGCTTCTTTTTCTTTATCCCTTTGTGACACCTCGGTGTAGTAGGATGCATCGAGCATATGGCACTCGAACACTTCGAAGGGATGTAGGTCTGCAAACACCCTTTCTTCTTTTCCTTCATGGCAGTATTTTATGCATTGGTGTAGCGTGGATGGCACTATCTGATATTCGTGCAGCCACGGTCTTCCCAGCAGGGCCTTATACGTGGTGTTAGAGTCGATTACATAGAATCGTACCACGGTAGTGAGGTCGCCCAGTGTGAGGTTGAAATCAGCCACCCCGAGAGGTGTTTCACATTTCTGGTTGAACCCCGCAATCTTCATGTCTCTGACCTTAGTGAGCTGCAGATCAAAGTAGTATTTCTGATAGATGCGGTATGGGAGAATATTCACAGCAGCCCCTGGATCTATCAGTATTCTGCTTATCGGCTGACAGTTCAGGGAACCCCTCATATACATCGGTCTATTATGGCCGGAATTTGGGATTAGCATATCATCCTCCGTGAATGTGACTGATGGCCCAGCATTCACTTCTGCCAAGAGTGCTTCACATTGTGCCGGGGACTGCAGGGCATCCACGATTGCTTGGCGAGCTTCTTCACTCAGAGAGAGAATTTCCCAGATGGAGAATCTGGTAGGGAGCTTCTTCAGCATTTTCATGACTCGACTGCCCACTCGGACATTAGATAGTCTCATCTCCTCTGCCCATCGGGGTCTTGGAGGTTCATGTGGTGTCTGTGGCCTTTGCTGCCCAGTCCCAATTTTATCTTCTTCATCGGTCTCCCGGAAGGCTTCTTCTGTAGCGACTGCCCCTGGTTTTGCTAGAGGGTTACTTTCTTCATTTTCTTCATGCTGTTTCTGCTTTCCAGTTGCTGTCTGCTGGCATTTATTGCTTTTAGCTGGAGCAGTATGGGCCGGTTGCTCATTTTCTAAGCTGGACAGGAACTCCAGGAATGAAGGGGCTTCATCTACCTTCTATTTGTCTTGGTACAGACTGGCAGGGGGAGGAACCTGGACACCTCGTATCTCTGGCTCCGGGATTTGATAGGGTTGCTCCCCTCTGAACATAATATTATGGTTGGCTGGTGGTGGGCGCCCCCATCTTCTCCCAGAACGTGTTGCATGGGCCGAGGTGGAGGCTTCGGCATGGTTAGCTTCTAGCGGAGCGTTGGATGCTTCCGGCTCATCATCCTCCCCGGGCAAGGAAAAGAGTACTGACAGAGTGTTACATTGTACTGTCGTGACCTTCTTTCCTTTCTTGGATTTGGGCCGTTTCTTCTTCTTTTGAGAATTTGGCTTTGCTGGCTTCTGCCCCCAGAAGGGTTCATTCTCAGCTTTTTCTTGCTCTGCCTCTGGCTGTTCTTTGATTTTCAATTCTTCGAGCTGTTCCCAGAGTATACAGTCTTTCATCAGCAGATGCTTGGGCTTCTTCTGTTCGTACTCATCAAGCTCATTAATATATTGCTGTAGACGTCTGGCTGCAGGGCTTACCTCTTTATGTGTAGGGAGGGGAGTTTGTCTCCTCCGGTTGTGAGTAGGGATCCGGATGACTGGTCCGGTCTTAGTTGTATGCCATATTGGCTTTATTAGAGGCGGCTCGGGCCTTGGGGTAACACCCCGGATAACTGCTCCGCTGGTACTGGCTACAGGAGCCTTCTTTCTACTTTTTATGGGTATCATCTGCCATCCTTGCTGATCCTTCTGTGGGGTGAGGAAGCAAGCTTCATAGGTATGCTTGGTGCATTCTTCAACGGCTTCCTTGGGCAGCTGTTGGTAGACTGAGATCACATTGGCAGCCATTCTCCAGGGTGGAGGCTCATGTGGATGGGGCGGCTTTACTTGGTAATCTCCCAGCTGCAGCTCACCTTTCTTGACCATTCCTTCCATGATATCTTTGAAGACATAACAATCTTCAATTGCGTGCCCCAGCGCACGGTGAAATGGACAGAATAGCGGATCATCTTTCTTTGCTGCATCTGCTGGTCTTTTGGGTTCAGGCAATGTTACCTTGTTGAACTTGTATGCCCAGTTGAACAGTGCGGCCGTCTTATCTTTTGGGAAGGAATATACTTTTCTCATCTTGTCTCTCAGAGAGACTTTATCTTTTCTTTCTGCTGTATCTGCCAGCGGGGGAGCTTCATCTGCCCCTTTCTTCCCCTTCTGTTGCTCGAAGGTTCTGAAATCGACGGTGTTGGCCTCAGAGTGTGATGGCCGTCGTTCATTGGATTTTCCCTTCGGCATAGTGAGAACATTGGCGGTCGGACGCTTGGACAAGAATGTCTCGACTTCCGCCACTATATTATTCAGCCGGTCAAATGTTCTGACATCTGCACCGATCATCTTTTCTAGCACCTCCCTCCTGAGGCTCTGCTTGCATATCTGCACCGCATCTTCTTGATGAGGAGGTCTTCGGCATCTCATGGCTAAGTTCCTCCACCTTTTGATGTAGTCCAGTGCAGTTTCATCTTGTTTCTGCCTGGTTGCATATAGCTCTGCTATCGTGATTTCCCTTTCCGTGACATGAAATCTGTCGCGAATTTTCTCTGCATATCAGGCCAATCAGCCACTGACCCAGCTGGCAGGCTTGAGTACCATTCAAAGGCCAACCCAGTGAGGGATGAGCCAAAGAACTTGAGCAGATAAGCTTCATTGACTGCTAGGTCACCCATGATTGTAGTGTAGTAGGCTATATGCTCCCTAGGGGAGCCTTGGCCATTAAATTTCTCGAACTTCGGCGGCTTACTGACGCCTGGGGGTAGTCTCTTGGCAGCATACTGGGGAGGATACGGTACCTTGTACACATCATAAGTACCCGCATCTCCACCAGTCTTTTCTGACAGCTTCATTTCCATAATTCTTTCAATCATGTGCTTGTGGGCTACAGCTGGATCTATCTCTTCTGGGAAGAAGTGAGCTTGTTGCTGGCTGTGAGGAGTTGTCATCACAGTGGCGCGCAAGATGGGCGTGGTAGGCTGTGTCTGAGACACAGAGGGCTGAGCTGCTGTTTGCTGTGGAACAGGTTGGCTCGGCGTCTTGCCCTTATCAGCTGGGAGAGGGTTAGCTGGGATAGCCGTCTCTGCTGAGCTGGATGTCTGCCCCGCAGGTTCAGCTTGCTTTGAGACTGATGTAGCTTCATGTCTCTCATTGAGCTGCCTTCGGAGAGCACTGATCTCCTGCCGGTATCTTCTGAACATCATCTGGATTATGGGATCCAAGGCTGATGGGATTTGCATATCTTCAGAAGTCCCTTCAGCATCATCAATAAGGGGATTGTCTTCATCCTCTGTCGTCACCACATTGACTGTCATGGTGGTGATCTTGCGGGCTCCATCATATTTCTTCATCTTATCTTTTGCGGCCTGGCCTCTTCTTGTGACAGGACCAGGTCTAGTAGCCAACCTGAGCAATTCATCTGGCTGAGTTGGTAGTGTATCTTGCCCCCTGGCAAGTCCAGCCATGTTGCAGGCGAAGATTTGCATTTTCCCCTTCCGCCTGTAAACCTTTCTTTTCACCTGGTCAGGATATCTGAGCCGGTCAAAGACCGATATTCTTTCTTTGGCTTCTTCCCGGTACAGGTCTTCTTTGTCATATCCGGCCCTGAGACCTTCTTCATAGTGATTCGAATCGGAGGAAGAGGCTCCGATCATCGTTTCTTGAAGTGTTTCTTCTTTTTCTTCACCTCTGGTGCCTAAGGCACGGGATAGTCTTTGTTGACCGAGGGCAGAGCTCCCCAGGTAGTGGAAGTAGTCTTGGACTATCTGCTTCATCTCTTCAGAATTGTGCCTCTGTGGCTCAGGTTGGAGTATCAATCTGTCCTGGCTCTTTCGCTGATAAGCCAGTCTTGCCACCTGAGCATTCAAATGCTCGGCTTTGGAGTATCTGCAGATATCAGCCTGTCTGGCACAGGCTCTTGGTCTTCTTGCAGTAACCACAGTGACTGGTCCACTCCTTCTTACATCGCCAACTTGGCAGTGGTTGGCAGCAGCATCATAGATCTTCCTTTCCCATCTTCTGCCCCCGGCCCTGGAACGGGTGACAGTAAGGTCTTCTTTCTTCTTATCCCTTCTGCCCCTCATCATGGGGCGAGCAGCAGTCAAATCTCTTTCTACATCATTTCTCTCATCTCTTTTGCCCCAGGCCTTGGGGCGAGCAGCAACATCATTTCTTATCTCTTTTCCCTCTCTTCTTCGACTTCCTGCCCTGAAGCGGGCAACAGCATATCAGCAGCCTTCTCCTCATCTCGAGCTGGAGCCCAACTCTGAATCCCCTTCGGTCGCCAGACCCGTTTGTATTTTGCTGGCTTGGGCGCCATCGGCTTCCTCTCATCAGCCTCCTAGTTGGCCTGCCTGGCGGCCAGAGTCTGGAATCTGTTGGTAGTGGGCACCATCGGGACGATCACGTCCGGCTTGACCTCCCTTGGGCAACCATTCATGTTTGCCCGGACACCTCCAATCATCATGGTCTTTCCGGAGTTGGAAAGACGACGGTCAACAGCATCATACCGGCTCCTCCGGTTGGTTCTTCTCCCCTTCTGAGTAGCAGCAGGGACCATGTCCCTGCTTTGGACATGATGGACGTAGCAGGCGACGGCCGTGGGGACCGTTTTCTCTGGTAAGATATTCTTCTGGTCAGTGATCTTCACCGGGGCACTTGCAGCAGTGCCTTGCTCATTGTCATCGACCTGCAGAAGGTCAGTGAAGACGACGCCCAAGCAGTTGGGCAGCCCAACGGCAGGCGGCATTGATCCAAACGCGAGGGGTACCGCCAGGTAGCCTTCTCGCACATGCATGTCAATCGGCTGCTGGTCGAAGCAAACGGACATGATTCCGGCTGTCATTGTAGATTCCTGAAAATAAGGAAAGTACACAGAATCAGAAGTTTCAGGGGGGCCCGCTGGGCCTCCTACTTTAGCGTAAAGATGAAGGGAGACTCAGTCCCACCGGGCGTGCCAGACTTGTGGAACGCGGATTTTATTTATCCTATATCTTTTATTATTGATTGATTTATTATTTATTGATTTATTGGCGTGCCAGTCACATGTGTGACGATTTCATTGTGCGCTCGATCTGACTTGGTCAGTCGATTGTGAGTGATCGTGTCTGGACCAGAAGTCCGTCATACCATAAAGGCTATGACGTTAATTACGCCCTTCCAAGGAAGGACAACCCTTGATTAAACGCTAAAGGTAGGAGGATGACAACGGTAAAGCCGCATGCTCAAAAGAGACGGAATTCGTTCACTTGCAAGACGTTAAATGGATTAGACGAAGCAGGGGTTGGTTATTTTCGGGATAAAACCGACGGCATATTCCCACCATCTTGGACCATGCCAAGTGGGGAATAGGAAACCACCCATGCAGTGGCAGGGTGGGATCTGTAAAAGATCGGGCATAATTGACCCGGAATCCGAGTAAGTACTGGCGTAACATAACGCGCTCCGTGCAGACGCGATGTTGCATCTATATCCCCCTTCGAAGGGCCATCGGAGAGCATGCAAGGACATGACTCCACATGCTGGTGGGGTTGAGATAGAAAGCATCACATTTACTTGGCAAGGTATGTGTGAATTTCGGCAGCATGTCCCCTCAACTTGGATTATGCCAAGAGAGGATAGGTCATCATCCACAGAATGCCAGGATGACAACCAAACGAGGATGGGCACCGGGCCCCGGGACATCGCTTGCCTTTATACCATCGATTAATATCCCCTCGAAACCCCTCAGAACTCATGCAATGACATGGCCCTTTGGGTTCATGAGGGTGAAATCCGGATCGAGAATGAAGACTGTAGGGGAGGTCTTCCCCAATAATGTGTCTTCTCAAGGCATCAATGACGGTCTCTGAACATCCCTGAGACATAGGTATGAAGAGATCAGAAGGCTGATGAACGGTATTGCAGAGATGGGTCTCTGATTGGACTTCATTTGGCCAAGAAGAAGGGTCTCGGCGGTGGCTTTAGTTGGCCAAAAGGGAGAGGCTCTCGGCGTGGTTTTAGTTGGCCAAAAGGGGGGCTTCTCGGCATGGGTCTATTGGCTTAAAAAAAGGGGTCTCGGCGCGGCCTCCTTAGCAAAAGAAAGGGGGATCTCTACGGGTGGCTTCCCGGCACGCTCCTGGCCGCGCCGGGAGCCTGGCGCCGAGAGCCTGTGGCCTGGGAGGTGTGGATGAAGGGTTTAGATGGCTTTTTGTCGATTTGCTGAAGAGGGAGGCCTCTCGGCAGGATAGTTCTCGGCGGGGAATTTTGTACGCCGAGAAGGTGGAATTGCTACAGGGTTTCAGGGTTTACAGAGCTCAAACGATACTCTGCTTCTGGGATTCCTGAGCTTTCTGGCTGCGATTGAAGCCGAATTTGAAGTGCAGGAGGGGGGGATTTCATGGATGCTTCCCTGAGAAAGGGCCAAGGGGGGATCTGGAGGGTAGAATCAATGGGGAACGAGATCATCATCTGGATTTCTAAAGACTTTGTTTATTTCTACCGTCGGCCGCCTGGGGATCAAGAGATGACTGTCTCTGATCCCCTGGACGAACCCAATGGCATCTAAAAACCGGTGACTGAGGAACCTTTGGCATCGAAACTCCAGACCCTAGTCATCCAAGGGATTAGAATGGAGGGTCGAGAGATCGAGATTGTCATTCGCTAGAATCCGCGAAATAGCAGTGGTCCGTAGAATCGACATGCCCTCGTATAGCCAGCGGTTCAGGGGACCAAGAGATTAATGTCTCTGGTCCCTGAACAGCACGAGGAGGGGTCCTGTTTTCATGCCTCTAAAGAGAAGATTCGCATGAACCATTAAATGCTTCGCATAAACGATAAACATACAAAGATAAGCGGAGAGCAGACATTTCGATCAAAGGAGAGCAGACATCTTAATCAGTAGATCCCCAAACGGGTCACGTTGACATTTCATTGCATCGCATCGAAGCCTTACATCGACTGTGAAATAGAAATGCAAAGTAGAAAGATGGAGATTGAGACCGGAACTCGCCGGCTACTTTCGATAAATCAAGACAAAAGCTCACTAGATTACATCAGTAGAAAAGAAAAGACAGCATGGGGAGGGCAGAGCATTGACTCCTCTCCCTCCCCGGAGCAGCCCACCTGAAGCTTGTCTGCTTCCTCCTCTCTTCTGCTTCTTCTCTTCTCTCGGCCGAGGGGGCTCTCTCTTGGCAGGACTCCCTCTCTTTTCTTTTCTCTCTTTTTCGGGCTTCTTTTTCTCTTCCTCCCGGCGTCCCTCGTTTTGTTCGAAGGGAGGGGGTTTTTATAACCATTCCCCCCTTCTCGGCAGGCTTCATCACGGCGCGCCCCATCTGAAGCTTCCCGGCGCGCCTGCCTTCATCTTCTCGGCGCCCTCTTTTAGGTTTGGCAAGTGCTTCTCGGCGCCACCTTCACACAGGCCCATTTGGGTCTTTCAAGGGTATCATCACCCAAAAAGGTCTTCCATTGGTGACACAGCTTTTATCGAGATCATTATTACGGTTTTCATCAGTCCGTAGACAGGGGTTTCATCAGTCCGTAGACAGGGGTTTCATCAGTATTGCCGTCTGAACGGTGACAAGACCGGGTATCATCTTATCGATATCGTCACTTGAATGGTGACGAGCTCGGGCATCAGCTTTAGTCTGGAAAGACTTCAGCCGGGTGTATAATCTGTGGAGACGATTCTTCTTGTGTTCTGACTTTGCAAAAGCCTTTACAATCTTCATCTGCCGGCACCGGCTTCATCTTTATCTTACATCACATCTGTCAATAAGCCGACATCTGGCCTATGCTGACATGTCATCTGTGGGTTCTTGGATGTAACAGTAACATAGCTCTTAGTAAAAGTGTGCTGGGAGGTCCCATCAGTCGAGTGACTGCCGCTCTATCAGTGTTGTCGTCTGAATGATATCGGCACCGAGTATCGGCTTGGCCGTCAAAGGCTCCAGCCGGGTAAAAGGTTGGCGGACTTCATCATTGGCCTTTCACTGTTGGTCTGATCTTCTTTTCAACCCGTGCTTTCACCCTTGTTCATTTTCAGGGTGTCAACATACCCCCGAGGGTAGGCCTCCTTTTTCTGATATCAGAGCTCACTTGTCAAGCAGATGCAGATTCACGGACGACTACATGATCAGCGCTCTCGACAATAGACATCTCCTTCTAAGGTTCCGAAACTTCGAAGACTATCTCTCCCTTCTGCTTAAAGAGACTCTCTTTGTTCATGGTCGGCTCTTCCGTTTCTTCAAATGGACTATGGATTTTTCGCCATCAGCTGATTCTCCAATTCTTCCGGTATGGATTTCTTTTCCTGGTCTCCCGGTTAACTTCTACATTGAGCTTTTGATTCGGTCCATCACTGGTAATGTTGGTCGGGTATTGAAAGTAGATCATTCCACTTTGAATCTATCCCAAACGAATGCTGCTCGTGTTTGTATTGAGCTTGACATTTCTAAACCTCGCCCTTTGAGAGTTTGGATTGGCTTCCCGAGAGGTGGTGCCTGGCAGGACGTTATGTACCCGAATCTTCCTTTTTATTGTACTACTTGCTCTCGCATTGGTCATAATGTGGCAAACTGTAAAGGCACAAGGAACTCGGTTATAAATGTGAAGCCCAAGCAGATTGCTTTTTCCCAGGCTTTAAATGGCTTAGAGATCAAAGACAAGGCTATTTGGCAACCTGTAATCAATCAGAAAGATAAAACAGAAGACAACTTGATTAACGCCACCCGGGCTACTGATGTTTGCATTCCTCCCAATAGTTCTACTTTGCTTAGTTCAAGGAGTACTCTCCTGGGTGAATGCTCTAATCAGTCTTCAGACTTGAATGGGACTTTTTTAGTGAATTCTTCTAATCATCCTTTACCAGATCCAGGGGATCTTGCTAAATCGCCTATTCATAGCCAGCGAGGGGATAATCCTCTGATGCCTTTACCTACTATTATTGTGGGACTACCTACTCGATGCGAGCCAGACTTACCTCCCCCAGAACCCCCTACTTTGGCTCATATTTCCTCCGTGCATAGACACCATGAAATTTCTCTGGCTGCTCACTCCGAAGCTTTGGTCCGCCCCCCTTTGGAACTCCCTTCAACCCAAATTAATGTCCAGGATGACACAATTGCGCTTGCTCCTGAACTTGCAGTTGTTAATGCCTTGCAAGATCATGAAGCTCCACCGACCGATGAGGCCATTGCTAGAAGACTGGATATTGCCAATCTTGCAGACTCTCAGAATGTCCTGGTACTACATAATGAGCGTTCAGGGGTTACTACCAGATCAATGTTGAGGACAGGATCCACGGGTAATATTCCTGATATCAAACATTCATTATGAATTTCATTATTTGGAATATCAGAGGTATAGGGAATGATGTCTCTATTGGCAGAGTGAAATTCCTAATAAAGACTCATAGTATTGACTGCATTATGCTTTTGGAACCAAAAATAAACAATAGCAGATTGGACAGTATCTGCAGAAGATTGGGAATGGACAATGCTGCTGCTAACACTGATGGGCTGGCTCACATCTGGGTTCTTTGGAAAGACCCTCTGAAATTTTCTGTTATTTGCAGGGATGATCAGCAGATCACACTTCTTCAATCTAATGCTGTTCTACAAGATTTTCAAACATCTTTTGTCTATGCCAAATGCAATGCTATTGAGAGGCAAAACCTGTGGGCTTCTTTATTTAATATCCACTCTCAGTATAATGGGCCTTGGATTGTAGCAGGTGATTTCAATTGCATTCTAAATGTGGATGAGAAGCTTGGTGGTAACTCCCCCAACCTTTCTGCTATGACATATTTCAATAATTGTATCTCCGACTGTGCTTTAGTTGATGGTGGCTACACTGGTTCTATATATACTTGGCATAATAATCAGACTGGAGGCAGAGGGATTTGGGCTCGGTTGGATAGGGTTCTCCTTAATGCAGCCTGGCTAAATCTTCTACCAGTCTCTATTGAGCATTTGTCCAGGGTGGCATCTGACCATGCCCATCTTCTTGTTAAATTGCTTTCTCAGGATCGAAGAATTAGCAGATTCTGCTTTCAGAAAATGTGGACATTGCATGAGCAGTTTTTTGAGGATGTCCAGGCATGCTGGCAATCTAGCCCTATTGCTTCTTCTCCCATGACTTGCCTATATCTTAAGCTTCAATCATTGAGAAGGATGCTACGGATTTGGAATAAACAAACCTTTGGCAATGTTCACTTAAATTTGACTACTGCTGAGGATGTTGTTCTTCAAGCTGAGCATTACTATGATCTGCAACCTACCGATGCCAATCTAGCTTCCTTAGAAGAAGCTAAGAATAATCAATCTGACAGACTTCTACAACAAGAATGTTTTTGGAGACAAAAATCTGGGATTAGGTGGCTTCTTGAGGGGGATAGAAACACAAATTTTTTTCACATGTCTACATTAGCCAACAGACGCAAGCACAAAATTATTCAGTTGAGGACTCCTACTGGTAGTCTGTCATCAGATCATGAGGATATGAAAAGAATAGCTATCTCCCATTTCGAGAAGGCCTTCTCCACTCAAGACCATCATATTGAGAATAATCTCTTGAACTGCATTCCCAGCTTAGTAAACCAGGATGAAAATGATTATCTTTGTGCTATTCCTACTGATATTGAAATTCATTATGCAGTCTTTAGTTTGTCAGCTGATAGTGCCCCGGGGCCTGATGGCTTTTTTGGAGTTTTCTTCCAAAAGGTATGGAACATCATTTCTCCTCTGGTTGTCAGTGCTGTGCAAGAAGCTTTTTCGTCCAGGAATCCTCTGCCAAGAAGTGTTATGTCCACTCTGATTGCTCTTATACCAAAAAAATCTAATGCAGTGGATATTTCAGACTATAGGCCGATAAGCCTTTGCAATTTCTTTTACAAGATCATATCCTCTATCCTCAATAAAAGACTGGCTCCAATTCTTCCCAAGATCATTTCTCTTGAGCAGTCTGCCTTTGTGAAGGGGAGACAGATTATTGAGAATATTGCACTTGCTCAGGAGCTCTCTCTTGAATTGGGTAGAAAAACCAAAGGTTCGAATGTTATGCTTAAACTTGATATGGCTAAAGCCTATGACAGATTAGAATGGGGCTTTCTCTACACAATTATGTTCAGATTTGGGTTCAGCAATAATTTCATTAATCTCATTGATAGATTGATTAACAATTGCTGGTTCTCTATTTTGTTGAATGGGGACACTGCTGGTTTTTTTAAATCTACAAGAGGTATCCGTCAAGGTGATCCGATTGCTCCATCTTTATTTGTTATTGCTGAGGAAGCTTTGAGCAGGTCGCTAAGAGAAGCTTTCAGCAATGGCTGGGTAGAATGGTTCACTAGTTTTCAGAGATGTCCAAATATATCTCATCTATTATTTACAGATGATACTCTGATCTTCAGTAAAGCCACCTCAACTTCAATCATAAATTTACTCAAACTTCTTCATACGTATGAACATGCTTCAGGTCAACTTATTAATGTCAGCAAGAGTGGATTTTTAATCCACCCTAAGATGCCTTGCTCTGTTGCACAACGAATTCAGAATCTCACTGGATTTTCCAGACTGTCTTTTCCTCATAAATATCTTGGCATCCCTTTGGTGATTGGCAGAACTAAAAAGATATATTTTGTAGGGGTTATCAACTCTATACAAAAGCGTATTGCTGGGTGGAAAGCTAACCTACTGTCTCAAGGTGCCAGACTGGTTCTCATAAGGCATGTTCTGTCTTCCTTGCCAATTTATTCCCTGTCTTCCACCCCATTGCATATTGGCATTCACCATCTGATTGAGCAGGCCTTTGCAAATTTCTTTTGGGGGTCTTCTCCTCTTGGCAAAAAGAGACATTGGAAGTCCTGGCAGGCATTGTGTAGGCCTATATCCAAGGGTGGCCTTGGCATCATGTCCCTTAGGCTCATGGATAATGCTCTTCGAGTTAAAATGCTGTGGCAGGCAATCCACACTAATTCTCTATGGGCATCTTATTTTAGAGCCAAGTATATGCATCAATGCCACATTCGAGATGTTCATTTTAAAAACATGAAGGGATTTGCAAGAAGAAGCTGGCTAAAGGCTAAAGACAATATTATCCAATATAAGAAGGTTATTATTGGGGATGGCTTCAATACCAACTTTTGGCATGATAACTGGCTGGGCCTCCATTGTTTAAATACTTATGTTTCTGATGTCCTCATTCAAAATCCTAAAGCATCTGTCAGAGATGTTCTTCTGCACCCATCTTCTGAAGAATCAGCCCTGCTAGAAGCATTGCTTCCCAATAGTATCCAGCAAGCCATCAGAACAGTGAAATTGAATCAGGAAATGGACTTGGGAGTATGGAGTCTTTCTCCATCTGGTCGGTGTTCAGTAGCCTCGACCTATAAATCTTTGGCAAATAATCAACTCCAGACTGATATTCCTTGGACTCGACTGTGGTCTAATTGGATTCCAATCAAAATCTCAGTCCATTTATGGAAGATTATGAATAACTGTCTACCGAGTGATGATAATATTCAGAGAGTGGGCATTGTTCTCTGCTCTAAATGTTCTTGCTGCATGGTGCCTCATGTGGAAGACCTAAACCATCTATTCCTTAATAGTGAGATTGCAGTTTCTATTTGGACTGCTCTTAAAGCTACAGGTCTACATTTTGAAGGCCACACCGTTAGGGAATTCATTCTGAATTCTATCACCCATACTCAGCAACCAGGTTCGGCTTTTGCTCTCTTCAATCTTGCATTTGTTGGGTTTGGAATGTGGGAAATTTGGAGAGCTAGAAATTCTGTCAAATATGATGATAAATCAATCTCAAAACCCAACATCATTCACCATATTACTTCCCAAGTGAAGATGGTTTGCTCGATTGCTGCTCTTAAGGAACCAAAGAACAATAATAGGAAAACTTTGAAACAATCGGGAATCAAATCTCAATCCCCTTGCAGGCAACAGCTGAAGATTGTGAAATGGCTCTGTCCTCCTTGGCCCTTTCTAAAATTAAACACTGATGGTGCTTTCAAACTATCTAGAGATTCTGGAGGAGGCGGCATTATCAGGGATTCTAGAGGCAAGGTCATCCTTGCCTTCTCTCATTTTTATGGACAATCTAATAGCTTAATTGCTGAAGCCCGTGCCCTTCTTGATGGCATTAAATATTTGCATACTGTTGATTCCAAGCGAGCACTTATTGAATGTGACTCCCTCACCGTTGTCCGGATTATCAAAAAGGAAATTCACTGCCCTTGGTCCATTCTCAGCTATGTCAGGGAAATCTGGAGCATCATATCTCAGCATGACTCTATCTCTCATATCTACAGAGAAGGCAATACAGTAGCAAATTTACTTACTTCATTAGCTTGCACCACAAAATGTAATTCTTTTTATTCTTACATTGAGCTCCCTTCTATTATAAAAGGTGCTGCTCGGCTGGACTCACTAGGCATGCCTAGTATCAGATTGATGTAATTTTTTATTCTTTATCAATGGGAATATAATTTGCCTCCTAGTGGTTTGATGGTGGAGTGGCTTTCTCCTTACCTCTGGTAAGGGGTGCACTCTCCCATTGACCCCTAGGTCAGGTTTCTCTATTAAAAAAAGAGGCAGAGTGTGAAAGCTTAAGAAGAAAAAGAGAAAAGAGAGCTTGTAGGAAGAGAGAGGCAGAGAGTCGAAGAGGAAGAGAGAAAGAGAAAGATAGAGAGCTCGAGGAGAGAGAAGAAGCTTCATCTGAAGATTAGTTCCTACTGGACCGTGGATCAAATCTAGGCCAGTCAGCTCCTGCGAGAGCCACATTGTGATTTCATTTCCAACTTTCTGATCGCTGTATTTTTGTTTTTTATTTTTTCTTTTACACTTCCTTGGCTTTGTTCTTCCGATCCTCTGGTTTGAGGTCGGGTTCCCTCCGGTTTGGAGGAAGAGAGACTTGTGTCTCTGGTTGCCAGTGACTGGGTGTCACTGGTGGTTCCCTCTGGGTTTCAGAGGAAGGGAGTCTCTGACTCCGGGTTTGCAGGTAGTGGTTGCTACCTGTGGGTTCCCTCCTGGTTTGGAGGAAGAGAGACTTCGGTCTCTGGTTTGCTAGTGACTGTGAGTCACTAGTGGTTTCCCTCCGGTTTGGAGGAAGGGAGGATTGGTCCTCTGGTTGCAAGCGACTGGGTGTCGCTCGTGGGTTCCCTCCTGGGTGGAGGAAGAGAGACCTCGGTCTCTGGTTTGCTAGTGACTGTGTGTCACTAGTGGTTCCCTCCGGTTTGGAGGAAGAGGGGAGGTTGTTCCCCTGGTCAAGCTGTTTGGCAGCACTTGTTTGTAGACTGAGTCTGCGGTTCTAGCTTGTGCTAGTGGAAGCCTCACTCCGGTTTGGAGTGAGGGGTGGACGTAGGTCTGTGGACCGAACCACCTAAAAATCCTGGTGTTCTATGGTTTGCTTTGGCGTTCTATTCCATATCTTCTACCACCCTTCGCAGGATGCTTCATGAGCGCTATATGTTTGATGGTTGTCTCACTTGACTCGTTTGTCAGCCTACAGCGTTTGGGTTTTTATATTTCCGCAATATTTTGACTCTGATTATTTTAATTTGGGCAATATCGAAGAGGGATACATTCACTCCCCCTCTGTATCCATCGCACCGATCCTATCAGTTAGTATCAGAGCAGGTTTCTGACTTTCCAGATCCAACGATCTGTAGAGGATCCTGCTGGCTTTCGGTGCATCACTGTCTTCTGCATACAGTTTTGAAATTGCTTAATTGATTTGCCTTCATGGCTCATCCACCGATTTTCAAAGGTACGGATTTTAATATGTGGTTTAAAAACTTGCATATGTTTGTTACTACTATCAATCCCGATCTGTGGAAACTAATTTCACAAGGTCCTCATAGATTACCAAGGAAAGAGTCCAAATGGACTGACAGTCACAGATCAAGGCATGAAGAGAACCAGACAGTTATGAATCTAATGAAAGCAGCTACTGACAAGGCCTTACATTCTTGCTTTCATGACTGCAGTTCTGCTAAGGATATTATGGATATGCTGAGGCTAGCACACAGAAGAAATGAGGACAGCTGCATGATGGCTAACAGAAGTAATCATAGCAGCAATCAGAATGAAGATGATAATGATGAAGAGGTAAATCCCTTCGAGAATTTTTCTTTAGATGATTGGGAGAATGCATATGCTGAGTTGCTTGAAACTCATGAACATTTAAGAAAACAATACAAGAACTTGAAAAAGAAAAGTGATCGGGGTAGTTCAAGTTCTCCATGTGAAAATTGTTCAAATATGAAGCAATCTCCTGATGCCTGTTTGTCTGATATCCATATGCGTAAAAACCAGAATGAAAAATTGATGAAGGAACTTGAATGTGTTCGCTCTGAACTAAGTAGGCTAAAATCTGAAAATGACTCTCTTAGAGCCGAAAATGAAGAGTTATCAAATAGAAAAATACAGCTAGAACAGACTAAAGCTGAGTTGAATAATTTGAAATCTGAAAATGAGAACCTCAGAACCAAACTCATTAGAGAAGATTCTTGCAATGCTTGCGCAGTTTTAAGAGACTTGATAAATGATCTTGATTCTGATGATAATCTTCAAAAGGAACTTATCAAATCTCTAAAAGAAGAAAATGTCTACTTAAAAGATCAGAACAAGAAACTGATGAGAGATTTAGAGTGTCTCAGTTCTGAATTGGAAGACATGAAATCTGAAAATGGAAAACTCAAAAAACAGTCCGAGGAATCTGAACACAAATCAATAAATCTTGAAAAAGAAAATAGACTGATTTCTGAGAAGCTGGAGGCTGATAGAGTAATAAATTTAGAGCTTCAGAAAAATCTCGACAAACTTAGTCTGAAAAATAGCAAGAAATGTTTTATGAATGTCAGTATTAATCAGAGGATTGGGTGTTTGATGATGAACTCACAGAGCAAAATAATAAATTGAGAGAGGAAATCAACGAGTTGAAACATCTAAACACCCAACTGTCAGATAGGTTAATGACAATTGAAAAGGGCAAGTGTGTGAGCATGGATAATTCTGGTAGGTTGGTGGAAGCTGAACAAGAAATTGAGTGTCTAAAAACCATCAACCAAATGTTGAGTGGAAATGTCACTTGCTGTGAACTGAAGATAGCTGGATTTGAGCTTACAATCACACCCCTTCAACAAGAAGTTGATGATCTTTACAAGTCCCTATCTGAAGCTAACAATGAAATAAAATTAAAATAGGAAGTTGAAAAACTCAAAAGTCTGAATGATGCCTTGAATCAACAAGTCATTTCCTGTGAAACAGATCTGTCCAGATATGAAGCTAATATTGATGTCTTAAATTCTGAGATTCAAGATTTGAAAAATTCTCTATCATAATTTGTCAAAGGAAAGGACAATCTGAATAAGCTTCTTGGAAAGAGTGATAATTTTCAGAGAGAGGGACTGGTTACAGTCCAACAAATAAAAGGATCAATGGGAATAAAACTTCCACTGTGTTTGTAAAAGCTTCTGATCAAAACAAAACCTCTGGTTCTTCTGTTTTTCAATTCACTGCACAAAAATCCACTGTGAAACCCAAAACTGTGGAACAAACTCAAACACAGAAAAAGGAAAAAGACACTCCTATTGGTACAAAGAAAGCTGCACACAAGTCACATGATCTCTCACACACTCACCTTAAAAAGGGATCATGTCATTATTGTGGAAGATTCGGTCATATGATGTATAACTGCTATATCCTGAAATCTGATTAATTGAATGCTCATAATAGAATGAAGAAAATTAAAAATTCAGGAAATACTGATATGCATTTTATTAAAAGCTCACCCAAGAATCAGTTTGCCCAGAAGAGGCAACTCAAATGTTCCCATTGTGGATGATCTGGTCATGCAAACCATGATTGCTGGTTCTTGAAGAAGAATGAGTTTAAGACTCCAAGGAGAACCACTGTTCCAAGGGGACCTAATGGCCATCTATCTGACAAGTCTGGTTATATGGCTACTGAATTCTGGTCAGGTTTTCATAGAAGAAATTCTTTTGCTTGCTCTCACTGTGGGAAGAATGGCCATACAGTCAAGAACTGTTGGCATGTTCAGAAGAACTCTGTTAACCCCTATGTTGTCAAATTCCCTGCAAAACCATTTGCAAGATTCTCATGCTATAAGTGTGGGAAGCTAGGACATAGATCTGCTGAATGTTGGCTGCTGATTAAGAATAAGAATCAAACTGTTCATGCATACAACAGAAAATCTTATGATCATGTTTATAAACCTCATACTGCTGTTAATATGCATCATAAGAACCAAAAATCAGTCATTTCATGTAGATACTGTGGTAGAGCTGGACATTCTATGGATGATTGTTCTCTGATGAAATTTGATGATAATCTAGCTAAGAAACAGTTTAGAACACCTGCAGGGAGTAGTACCGGACGGAAGGCTGTTTGGGTTCCTGCTGGATCAAAATGATCAATATATATATTGCAGGTGTGCCTTGGAAAAAAATAAAGGGGGTTAATAAACCAAGGCACTCAAAAAGGAAAACCCCAAGATTCTACTCTTCAGGTTAGTTCTGGACACTGTTCAGTTTCTATCATCTGAAAATTGCTTGTTTGAGATGGCTGAGCATCTTGTTAATCTGATTTGTGTTTAATTGAAATCTTCTGAAAATTTGAAATGAACATTGATGCATTTGGTAGTTTCTCTCTCTGATTGAACAAGCATGAATTCTCTTTGAGCATAAATTTTAAAATCATGTGCAGTGCCTTAATTGCATATCATGCACTTTGTTAGGGGGAGTTTGACTGATGTTGCATTTGAAGAGTAGTGCATGTCATAAAATTTAAAAAATCTAAAAAGAAATGACTCATTGCATCTAGACAGGGGGAGCATTCCTGTTTGATCACTTCTTCACCTCTTGAACTCCTTCTGTCTAGCAATCTGATCCATTCTCTTGGCAAATGTGTGGTTCACTTGAATTCCCTGCTGTCTACACTTGTGTAGCTGTTCTGTCTGAACTCCAGACTCAGCTATTGATTTCTAAACTGCACTGTTCTATTGTTCACTCCTTGTCTCATCATGATTGCCTTCTACTATTCTTTCAATAAAAATGCTTTGTTGACTCCACTGATTTCCTGACAATGTCAATGATTCATCCGAATGAGGAAAGATTTTAGTCAATGCACCCTAATCATAAATCAAAAATATTCTGGAAAGAAGAATCTTCTATTATACTGGCTTAAGAATGTTTTGATAAATCAAATTGATTTAAGTCTAATGTATTTCCTAAGTCTAGATTTAGAATTTTTGAAAATATCTGAATCATCATGCTTAATAAATCTTAACCAATTGTCTCATGAACTTCATGCAAAACCTTCTGAAATCTGAAATTTTAAAAGACATGGCTATCTTTGGTTAAGATACATGTAGAAAATATTGTTCTTAAACAATTAAGTGTACTGAGTTTTGTCTGGAAAACTTGAAAATATGAGAAAGAAAATTATGCAAGAGCAATGACTTTGGTCACAGAGAAACTGGGTTCTCTATCAAAGAAATAGAGCAAGCCCATGTCATGAAGTGCCATAGTTACCTCTCTTATAAAAATGACTGAAAATCTGGCAGAGCAATGGCATGGTTATGTTGAGTAACTGGGGATTCTGGCATCTGATCAAGGTGTCTCCTCATGTAAAAAGATACTCCATTGCTAACTCTGTTCTCCTTGAGAGGCAATATGGTTGTCACACTGAGTAACTGGGTCACTTCACCTAAGACGTGTTGTGCCTCATGTAAAAAGGTGTTGACTGAACCAAACTTGCTCAGGAAAAATAAGTGCTGCTCAATTGGTATCAGAAAATTCTGAAAAACTAAAGACAAGTTCAAACACATTAATCTCTGTTTAATCTCAATGTTATCTTGTGTAACTTCCATAGGAGTCATTGAATTTAAATGAGTAAGATGGAAGGAGGTTAAACATGAATATCAGATGAGTTTTTGGTTCATTTCTATTAAAAGGTGTTTCAGATATGAGCATTGAATTTTCTTGATAAACTTTGAATACATCACTCTTAAATCATGATGGTAAGTTTAAACTCATTCATAATCTATTATAATTGAAGAATCTGAAATTTGTTTACAAAGATTTATGAATTTGGTGTGCTAATGAAAATCCTTCTTCCTCATTTATTCATTGTGCTTATAGATTGTGGTAATCCTTGAGTGCCAATGTGCTTTAGCTGATAGATGCTTATCTCCTCTTGACATACCTCAACTCCTTTCTGGCTATAAGGCGGAGATTAACCTGCTTGTCATTTCTTGGCTATCCTTCACATGTTGTGCATGATTTGATCTGGCTGGTATAGGAGAGCATACATCTGCAACATTGTCTTGATTTGTGCTTCATTGTTTAACTGCCTCTGTGTCTTTCATGTCTAAATGACTGAGTCAAGGGGGGAGTATTTTCTTTATTCATATCATGTTTGCTTATTTTTCTCATCTCAAACTATTTTTCTTTTTGATGAAGTCAAAGGGGGAGAATAGTTTGACATGAGTCAGTGTGACTCATAGTGTTGCCATCATCAAAAAGGGGGAGATTGTTGTGCCCTTGTGATTTTGATGATAGCAAACACTATGAGTTATCTGAACATCTGTGACATGATTTTGAACTCTATGATTTTGATGATAGCATATCATGAACATCTGTGCCTGAATGATTGTTCTGCTTTGGGCATATGAACTGTACTGGGTAGTTCATGCATACAGCTAGTCTATACATTCTCTGCTGTAATCTTCATGCATATGCCAAGTCTACACAGTGCATTAACATAGTCTATACATCGTCAGGTTGCTTGCATTGAAGTCTATACATTGGTGGCAAGTCCATACAGTGCATGCATCAGTCGAAGTCTGTACAGCCCAAGTCTGTACATCCATCTGTCTGCACAGTCTATACATATATTAGCCATAGTCAATGCATTTGGGCATCGTTCGTTCAGCAAGTCTGTACATCGCCCTAGGTTGCATTATCAAGTCTGTACAGAGTTGACAGCATGCCTGAACCTTGTTAGATGAAGTCCACACACTCGCCATCATGCATATTCAAAGTCTATACATGCATCTATGGATAGTTCGTCAAAGTCTGTACAGAGTTCTGCATAGTGTACTGCTAAGTCTGTACAGAGTCTTTTGCATCATTCATCAAGTCTGTACACTGCATTGCACGAGCTGAAGTCTATACATTGTCTAGCACACACAAGCTCTAAGTCTGTACAGCATCATCATCTCACTTAGCGTCTCTGTGCATACCTTAAAGTCCATACATTGCCTGGCTCATTAACTCAAAGTCTGTACAGCCTTGTGTCTCATGTTGCGTCTCACTTAGCGTCTCATGCTAAGTCTGTACATCGTCCAATTGTTCACGATGTCTTGGCTAAGTCTATACACTGCACCGTCTTAGTTAGCGTCTCACGCTAAGTCTATACAACGTCTGCCAGCAAGTACATCATTCTGCGTCTTATGCTGTGTCTCAGTCAAGTCTGTACATCGTGCATCATTTGATTTAAAGTCTGTACATCGTCAGTATAGTCTATACACTTACGTCTCATGCATATGTAAAGTCTGTACATCGGCAAGTCCATACATTGCCTTGCTTCATGCAGCGGAACTGAGCAAGTCTATACATTTCTTACCTTTACCTACGTTCAGAACACTAAGTCTGTACATCGGTAAAGTCTGCACATGGTTGCTTTGAAGCCACATCAAAGTCTATACATTGCAGCATGTTGGTGTTCAAGCTTTCCAAGTCTATACATTGCATATGTTTGTGCTTCACTCTAAGTCTGTACATTGCTTCTTTGCATGCTACAAAATCTGCACATTCCGTAAGTCTGTACACTGGTGTCGTCGTCTGCATGATCAAGTCTATACAGACTTAGCGAGAGCTTAGCAAGTCTGTACACTGGTGTCATCTGCTGTAGGCACATCAAGTCTGTACATTGGTTTCTCATGCACGTAAACATCAAGTCTATACACTCCATTGTTTCATGTCTACACACTCCTTATGTTTGCATCGCATTCACTTCAAGTCTATACACTCTTGTGTCTGCATTGCATTCACTTCAAGTCTACACACTAGTTGCCTGCATCTCATGCATTTGAAGTATGTACACTCGTGAATGTAATGTATGTACATTCATTCTCGTTGTACATACCTTCTCATATGTGCACACTTCAATTGATGCATCAAGTCTGTACAAGCTCAGCTCATTCATCAAAGTGACTCGATGCATTCAGTCTTTCTTGTCAGATAAATTAACTTACACTGATAGTAAATTTGTTCTAACAGGACTGCTGATTCGAGGAGGTTAATGATGCACGTGATCCAAGAATAGGAGATGGCCCTGATCGTGACACGTGGAACCACTGTGCTGAAATGTTGCCACGTGGACTGAACCTTCTGGGTGAGAATCGTCGAGAGCACATGCCCTATCTGCTTGCTGCTGCTATAAAAGGAAGTCTTCTTCCTCAGAAGAAGAATGATCGAAAAAGGAGTGAGTGATCGTGCAGAGGAGATCAAGCAGAGAGGCAGAGAGTAGTAGAAGAAAGAAAAGAAGAAGAAGATAAAAGCAAAGAGGCAGAGTGTGAAAGCTTAAGAAGAAAAAGAGAAAAGAGAGCTTGCAGGAAGAGAGAGGCAAAGAGTCGAAGAGGAAGAGAGAAAGAGAAAGATAGAGAGCTCGAGGGGAGAAAAGAAGCTTCATCTGAAGATTATGTTGTGCCCCTGTGGTTTTGATGATGGTTTTGATGATTGGTTTTTGATGTGAGTTAATCACTATGAGTCATCTTGTTGTGTGTCATCATGCTATTATTCAGTCATTCTCGGATCATAATGCTTTCTTTTATATGCACGATAAATTCATGTTTTATCATGTAAATGTATGGAGTTCATAGGGCTGTCAGATAACATGCTCTACTTAATTCTGTCTACACTCTGTCTGCGCAGTCTCCACAGTAGTGCGTCAACTCCTTGAGCTGATGCGTCGACTCTTCAGTTCAATCTCTCAAGTCTATACACTCCATGCCCATTCAAGTCTATACATCGGTTTGATTCAAAGTCTGTACACTACTTCACTTCGTCAAAGTCCATACATCCTCAGCTGAACCCCATGTCTGTACAACGGCCTCAATCTTCATCTATCTACACTCTGTTTGGATAGTATGGACAGTGGTGGGTCGACCCACCCTTGCTGATGCGTCGACCCATCAGAACATTGTTCTTTATAATAAGCCCACACATTGGTCTTCTTGACTCAAAGTCTATACATCCGGAAAGGGGCCAAGTCTATACAGTCTCACGCTCAAATCCTTCAAAGTCCATACATTGGACTGTAGCTTCCACTGTTCATGCCTTGGTCCAAGTCTATACAGTGCACTGTGCAGCCTGTTCGTGTTCAAGCTTGTTGGTGAAGTCTGTACATTGCTCGCTCCTTCAGCTTTCACCAAGTCTGTATAGCGTGAACAGTTCGTCTCAATCCCTCTAAGTCTACACATTGCCAAAGTATGTGCAGCCCCTACTCTATACAACTGATTGATGTTGCAGTGTTCACCAAGTCTATACATCGCTAAGTCTGCACATTATCTTCAGCTCAAGCGTTCAAAGCCTAAAGTCTGTACAGCGCAAAGTCTACACATTGGCTTAGGGTCGTCAAGTCTATACATCCACAGTGGACGTTCAAGTCTATACATTGGCCCTAACACTCAAAGTCTGTAAACTCGCTGCACTGTACAAGTCTATACACTGGCAATCCTGCTGAAGTCTATACATTGGGTCTAACATTCCAAACTCTGTACAATCACTCCCTCAGCAAGTCTATACACTGGAGTCGTCAGCTGTGAGGACAGCAAGTCTGTACACTGGTTTTCATGCATGTTAAACTCCAAGTCTATACAGCCTGCCTCTTCGACTCAGTGTACATACTTATTCATTTGCTGTTTCAAAGTCCATACACTCGTTTCTAAGGCAAAGTCTATACAATCGTCTCTGAGCATCAAAGTCTGTACAGCCTGTCTGTCTTCATGGGTTCTGTGCTTTTAGTGCGTTGACGCACTTGGCTGACTGCGTAGACGCAATTGTGCGTCTTTCGCTTTCTGTCTTGTTCACTGCGTCGACGTTGACACTGGATGCGTTGACGCATTGGCCAGTTGCCAAGGGCGTGAGCATCTCGCTTGAGGAGCTGAGGCGACGCTGCACGATGGAAGCGTTGATGCCTTGGGCTGATGTCCAAAGGTCTTTTGATCAACATCAAGTCTGTACAACATGAAGTCTGTACATTGGTTTTGTCTTGAACAGAACGTCTAAGTCTATACATTGCTATGGATTGCACTGAACTAACTAAGTCTACACACTCTCTACTTACTAAAGTCTGTACACTCACTATTTCGTTAAGTCTATACACTCGTTGTTGGCGGCCTGAACTAACTAAGTCTATACAGCCGTCTATGTGTGCCTTGCTCACTGAATGAAGTCTAAACATTACCTTAAGCTGATACTGTCTTCGACTAATTAACTGACAGGTTATTCAATTGATTTTCTGATAGGTTTAATGGATGAGGCCATCAAGACTTGCACGTGATCCTAGAGGCTAAAATGCTGACACGTGGACCACTGAAGCTTGGGCGGGAATCGAAAAGAGCATAAGCCCTAGCTGCCTGCTGCTGGTATATATATGGAGTCTCCTCCATCGGCTGAGTGTGATCGAAAGGCAGAGAGCCATCGAGAAAAGCTGAAGAGCAGAGAGTGCCTCCACGATACAGAGAATAGAGAAGAAGAAGAAAGAGAGCAGAAGAAGGAAAAGAGAGAGATAGTGCTCGTGAGAAGTGAGGAGAAAGAGAGAAGAAAGAGAAGCAGAAAGAAGAGGAAGAAAAGAAGAGGAGGAGAGAGTCTATTGAAGATCAGTTCAGTCTGTTCGTGGATCAAATCCAGAACGACTATGCTCATTGAGAGCTACATCTCTTGTGTTTCATTTCCAGCTTTTGTTGCTGTGCTTTTTATGTTTCCTTATTTTTTCTTTTGTTTCTTTGGTTAGCCTTGTTCTTCCGATTGCCCTGCTGGGGATCGGGTTCCTCCTGTGGATTCAGGAGAAGGGAGACTTGTCTCCGGTTCTGGGCTTGTGACTTGCAAGTCCAGGGGTCCCTCCGGTTGGAGGAAGAGAGGTCTGCGACCTCTAGTTGCTGGTGACTGGGAGTCACTAGCGGGTTCCCTCCTGGTCTGGAGGAAGAGAGACTTCGGTCTCTAGTTTCCAAGTGGCTGGGAGTCACTTGGGGTGTCCCTCCGGTTGGGAGGAAGAGGGGAGGTTGTTCCCCTGGTCAAGCTGTGTGGCAGCAACTGTTCGCAGACTGAGTCTGCTTGGTTCTGGCATTTGCTAGTGAAGCCTCACTCCGGTTGGGAGTGAGGGGTTGATGTAGGTCTGGAGGACCGAACCACCTAAAAATCCTTTGAGCTATGGTTTGCTTTGTGTGCTTGCTTCCGCTAGATGCTTGGATAGGCGCGCTCCATGTGTTTGCTCATAAGTTTAATTGAATTTGTTTCATTCTGTGATTGCGTCTAGCATCTGAGTTTTTATTTTGGGCATTATTCGTAGAAGGATACATTCACCCCCCTCTATATCCGGGCCTAGCACCCTAACAGTTGGTATCAGAGCGGTGTCTGTATAGAAGGTCCAGCGACCTGGAGATCCGATCTTGCAGTCTTAGGTGCTTATTTGCTTTTGGTGCATCAATATTCCTGTTGCATTATATCTGTTTGTCTCCATGGGTGAACCACTAGTTTTCAGTGGTACGCATTTTAATGTATAATTTGCTAGTCTAAAAAATTATGCGAAATATGTTAATCCAGACCTGTGGAAAGTGATTTCACATGGTCCTCATGAACTACCAAAGAAAAAGTCCAAATGGACTGACAGTCACAAGTCTATGCATGAAGAGAATCAGATAGCTATAAATCTAATGAAGGCAACTACTGATAGAGCCTTTCACTCATGCTTCGTTGATTGCAGTTCTGCTAAAGACATTTTGGATACACTGAAGAGAACTCAGGAGATAGATGTGGACAGCTGCATGATGGCCAACAGAAGAAATCAAAGTGGCAGCGATCAAGGCAGCAATCAAACTGAAGAAGATGATGATGATGAGGTAAATCTCTTCGAGAATTTTTCTCTAGAAGATTGGGAGAATGCATATGCTGAATTATTTGAATCTCATGAACTGTTAAGAAAACAGTATAAAAAATTGAAGAAGGGTACTAGTTTAGATAGTTCAAGTTCTCCTTGTAGAAATTGTGTTGAATTCAAAAATATTCATGATGCATGTATGTCTGATTTTCAAATATTGAAGAAACAAGTTTCATTAATGAAAACTGAGAATCAAGATCATATAAATGTGATATCTGAACTCAAAGAAAAATTCAACTCAGATAATGATAATCAGACTCTTGTTAACTATCATGGCCAGTATGAAAAATTGCTGAAAATCTTTGAAAGTGTGAACTCAGATTTAAACAAGCTGAAATCTGAAAATGATTCTCTGAGAACATCTACTAATAAAAATGATAAAAAATCTGAGAAACTTGAGCAGGAGAAGAACTTGTTTGCTGAAAAACTTGAGGCCATCAAATCTGTGAATGTGGAATTACAAAAAAACATTGAAAAGACGGAAAAAGATTTGAAGGAATTCAAGGCTGGAAGAAAACTTGAAACTAACTCAGATGATTAGACTTTGATAAATGAGTTAATTCAGAATGACAAGCTCAAGGAAGAAAATGAAAAATAAAAAATGCTGAACTCCACTGTGTCTGCGAGACTGCTAGCTTTAGAAAGAGGAAAAACTGTGTGTGTTGAAGATTCTGATAAACTGAGCAATCTAGAGCAGGAAGTTGAAAAATATAAAACTGCTAACAAAGTTTTGAGTGAAGCTATGAATTACAGTGAGCAAGAGATTGCCAGTTATGAGTTACACATTGCCTCTTTGGAAGAAGAAATTCAAGACTTGAGGAACTCTCTGTCAAAGTTTGTTGATGGGCAGAAAAACCTAGACAAGCTATTAGGTATAAAAATCAACCCTAGGAAGGAAGGGCTGGGCTACAATAAGATAAACAAGAAAGAACTTCAGAACAAAGTTATGACATATTTTGTAAATGGTTCAGATGTAGCCACCACCTCTAAAGACAAACAACCCATTGTTCAGAAAATGTTGGGAGCAAAGGATAATTTTAAGAAAGATGGACTGGGCTACAGTCCAGTCATGAGGAAGGTCGATGGATCCAATTTGAAAACTATTTTTTTTAAATCTTCTGAACAGGAAAAGCCTTCTACTTCATCTTCACCTCAGTATAAGGCTAAGAAAACAGAAAAACATGATAAACATCAGAAAATGATTGGAAAATAGAAAATAAATAAAAAGGGTCCATCAGTGTTTGTTAATCACAGTCCTCACACACACTCACATGCATCTAAAAAGAAGATTATCTGTCATTACTGTCATAAAGTTGGACATCTGATGCATGAGTGTAAGTTGATGGAGAAGGATGATAAGAATGCTAGGAGATCTCATTATAAAAATCCTTCACCTCAGAAAAGGAGTGTCACATGTTCTAGTTGTGGCAAATTAGGACACTCAATTGCTCATTGTTGGTTTGCTAGTGGTAAGAAAACATTTTATTCATATCATGCTAAATTCCCCGCAAACCAACATGTTTTTAGTAAAAACAAATATGTTTCTATGAACCAGCACATCATCTGTTTTAATTGCAACAAAAGGGGTCACAGGGACTCTGAATGCTGGTCAGGTTCTTGTAGAAGAAATTCTATTTCATGTTTTGAATGTGGAAAGACAGGCCATAAGGCCATTGATTGTTGGCATGCTCAAGGTAGAAAATTCAATTCTAAAACTGTTAAATTCCCTGCCATTAACAGAAAGTCTCATGCATGCTATCACTGTGGGAAGACAGGCCATAGAGCTGCTGAATGTTGGCTGGCCGGTCTTGGTAAACAGAATTTCTATTCTGTTAACAGAAAGTTTCATACATATGCACATAGAGTTCATGCAAATAAAAATGTGCATAAATCAAATCTAAAATCTGGTGCATGGTATCATTATAGTAAACAGAACTCTCTCTCTGCCAATGAACTTCATGACAACTGTAATGTGCATAAGAGGAATTTGAAATCTGCTAATTCATGCCATTACTGTGGACAAATTGGTCATTCAATGTATAATTGCTATTTGATAAAATCTGATGACCTTCATGCACGAAAATTGTTGAGAAAACCTGCTAGGAGTAATACGGTCATGTCAGGACCCAAGACTTCTTGGGTACCTGTTTGTGCAAAATAACATTGCTATGCAGGTGTGCCATGGGACTGAAATAAAAGGGGTAATAAACCAAGGCACTCAAGAATGAAAACCCCTTCCTGAATCTTTCAGGTAAATTTCTTGCACTTCCTGTTTTTAGTTCTACTGCATGACATACTAAATCTATTTTTGCATAATCATTCTTCATCTGCATTATCTGAATTGATGCCTCTGAACTCTCCTCATCTGAAGTGCATATATGTGATTTGCATATATAGTACATTGAAAAATCTGAACTGCATTTGAATGCTGTTTGAAATCTGTCCATTGCATTCTGAAAAATCTATTAGCTGAAATTTGATCCATACATGCTGCCCATGTTGAATTATCATGCATGACCTCAATGGTATATAAATGGTAAGGTACCAAAAGGTAGGGAAGTCTGTCTGGAGGTTCTTACTATGTGTGAGGTGGTCTTTTAGACCAAGTGCTCCGCCTAGTACCATGGGTCACCTTGTTGGATAGGACAGTCTGAATGTGCATGAATCAAAATCATATGTTCAGTTTCTCATGGCAAACATTGCATGTTTTAAGGGGGAGTTACTTGCATGTGTTTTTGCATACATAAAGTGCATTGCATTTCCTTAGATTGAAAATGCCAAAAAGATTGTCTAAATGCATGTTGTCAAGGGGAGTCAATGCATTGCATATAGGTTGTCAAATGCATACTCATGTGAGAATTCATTGCATATCCTTCCTTATTGATTTTGTTGACAGACCTTGAACATATTTTTGAAAATATTGAGCTTCAAAATCTCTCCTATCAATTGGTATCATTTGGCTTCAGATTTCTATCAGTCTTTCATGAAGATTTCAATGGGACTATCTCGATCATAAATCTAAAAATTCTTGAACTAGAAATCTTCTATTATACATTTTTATGAATGACTGAAATAACTCATGTGGTTTAAGTTTAATGTATTCAATGTGTTTGGCTTTAAAATCTCTTAAAAATATATGAAGCATGTTTAATAAACCTTAACCATCTGTTTCATGCTGTGTCTTGTAAAATTCTCTGAAATCTGCATTATTGAATACATGACTTTATTTGGTTAAGTACATGAAATTGTTATTGATTTGAAGCAAATAAATTTTTCTGAAATGTCTAAAGGGTATTTTCTGTCAGAGCAATGACCTTGGTCATTGAGAAACACATGTCCAAAGGACTGTGTCATGAGGTACCATAGTTAACTCTGATTAAGAATAATTGAAATTCAGGCAGAGCAATGGCATGCACACTGAGAAATACAACTCACTCATCAAGAAATGATTTGCAGTGTGTCATGATGTGTAAATGCTATCTCTGTTCATATAAAGCATGACAGTTAGTCACACTAAGTGCTTAGGGATATTGGCCTCTGATCAAGGTATATCCTCTAGTTACAAGGTGTGCACTGAACTAGAGTGCTCGTAAAATTTGTAGCATGAAAAATTGTTGAACGAATTGAAATATCTGAATATTGATGCTAAAATCAAATTGCTACAACCCTAGACAAAATCATATGACTTCATAATTACTTGATTTTAATACTAATGCATGTAATTCCGAAAGAAGTCAATAAATTTGATTGTGTAAGAGAATGGGAGTTTTATCAAGATAAATATGAGGGCTTGGTTCATTTTTATTAAACCATGGTTTTAGATATCAATACAGAATTTTATTGATAAACTCTACATACATCATGTTTAAACCATGCTGTTCAATAAAGCTCATTCATAAGCCCTTATAATGGAAGACTTTGAAAAACTTATGTTTTGGATTTATGAGATTGATATCTCTCTGAAAATCTGACTGAATTTTCTGAGATTGGAGCTTCTTTAAAAATCTGCTAATTGAACCTCTTCTGCTCATTGACCTGAACTTCTCCTAGTTTGCCCCTGTGGTCTCCTTCTCATTCATTTCATAAGGTTCCATTTATTGAGGGGGAGCCTCCTTGTCATATGCATCTTGCTGCATAGAAGGAGAAGAATTGTGCTCTTGCATTCATATTTCTGGTATCTGCATCTACATTCATACCCCTTCCCATGGTTTATTTTGATTATACCAAAGGGGGAGATTGTTTGCCAAAGAGGGAGAATATCATTCAATCAGTGCATGCAGGTTCCTTTTGATCATCTCTAACTCATGCTTTTGCTGAAACTCTTAAAGGGGGAGAATCATGTTCTTGCAAGGGGGAGAAATTGACTGGATTTTTATACATGCTATAATTTCTCAAACTATTTTCTTTTTGATGAAGTCAAAATGGGAGAATAGTTTGTGTCATCAGCATTACTCACAGTGTAGTATTGCCATCATCAAAAAGGGGGAGATTGTTGTGTCCCTGTGGTTTTGATGATGGTTTTGATGATTGGTTTTTGATGTGAGTTAATCACTGTGAGTCATCTTGCTGTGTGTCATCATGCTATTATTCAATCATTCTCTGATCATAATGCTTCCTTTTATATGCATGATAAATTCATGTTTTATCATGTAAATGTATGGAGTTCATAGGGTTGTCAGATAACATGCTCTACTTAATTCTGTCTACACTCTGTCTGCACAGTCTCCACAGCAGTGCGTCAACTCCTTGAGCTGATGCGTCGACTCTTCAGTTCAATCTCTCAAGTCTATACACTCCATGCCCATTCAAGTCTATACATCGGTTTGATTCAAAGTCTGTACACTGCTTCACTTCGTCAAAGTCCATACATCCTCAGCTGAACCCCATGTCTGTACAACGGCCTCAATCTTCATCTATCTACACTCTGTTTGGATAGTATGGACAGTGGTGGGTCGACCCACCCTTGCTGATGCGTCGACCCATCAGAACACTGTTCTTTATAATAAGCCCACACATTGGTCTTCTTGACTCAAAGTCTATACATCCGGAAAGGGGCCAAGTCTATACAGTCTCACGCTCAAATCCTTCAAAGTCCATACATTGGACTGTAGCTTCCACTGTTCATGCCTTGGTCCAAGTCTATATAGTGCACTGTGCAGCCTGTTCGTGTTCAAGCTTGTTGGTGAAGTCTGTACATCGCTCGCTCCTTCAGCTTTCACCAAGTCTGTACAGCGTGAACAGTTCGTCTCAATCCCTCTAAGTCTACACATTGCCAAAGTATGTGCAGCCCCTACTCTATACAACCGATTGATGTTGCAGTGTTCACCAAGTCTATACATCGCTAAGTCTGCACATTGTCTTCAGCTCAAGCGTTCAAAGCCTAAAGTCTGTACAGCGCAAAGTATACACATTGGCTCAGGGTCGTCAACTCTATACATCCACAGTGGACGTTCAAGTCTATACATTGGCCCTAACACTCAAAGTCTGTACACTCGCTGCACTGTACAGGTCTATACACTGGCAATCCTGTTGAAGTCTATACATTGGGTCTAACATTCCAAACTCTGTACAGTCACTCCCTTAGCAAGTCTATACACTAGAGTCGTCAGCTGTGAGGACAGCAAGTCTATACACAGGTTTTCATGCATGTTAAACTCCAAGTCTATACAGCCTGCCTCTTCGACTCAGTGTACATACTTATTCATTTGCTGTTTCAAATTCCATACACTCGTTTCTAAGGCAAAGTCTATACAATCGTCTCTGAGCATCAAAGTCTGTACAGCCTGTCTGTCTTCATGGGTTCTGTGCTTTTAGTGCGTTGATGCACTTGGCTGACTGTGTAGACGCAATTGTGCTTCTTTCGCTTTCTGTCTTGTTCACTGCATCGACGCTGACACTGGATGCGTTGACGCATTGGCCAGTTGCCAAGGGCGTGAGCATCTCGCTTGAGGAGCTAAGGCAACACTGCACGATGGAAGCGTTGACGCCTTGGGCTGATGTCCAAAGGTCTTTTGATCAACATCAAGTCTGTACAACATGAAGTCTGTACATTGGTTTTGACTTGAACAGAACACCTAAGTCTATACATTGCTATGGATTGCACTGAATTAACTAAGTCTATACACTCTCAACTTACTAAAGTCTGTACACTCACTATTTCGTTAAGTCTATACACTCGTTGTTAGCGGCCTGAACTAACTAAGTCTATACAGCCGTCTATGTGTGCCTTGCTCGCTGAATGAAGTCTGAACATTGCCTTAAGCTGATACTGTCTTCGACTGATTAACTGACGGGTTATTCAACTGATTTTCTGACAGGTTTAATGGATGAGGCCATCAAGACTTGCACGTGATCCTAGAGGCTGAAATGCTGACACGTGGACCACTGAAGCTTGGGCGAGAATCGAAAAGTGCATAAGCCCTAGCTGCCTACTACTGGTATATATATGGAGTCTCCTCCATCGGCTGAGTGTGATCGAAAGGCAGAGAGCCATCGAGAAAAGCTGAAGAGCAGAGAGTGCCTCCACGATACAGAGAATAGAGAAGAAGAAGAAAAGAGAGCAGAAGAAGGAAAAGAGAGAGATAGTGCTCGTGAGAAGTGAGAAGAAAGAGAGAAGAGAGAGAAGCAGAAAGAAGAGGAAGAAAAGAAGAGGAGGAGAGAGTCTATTGAATATCAGTTCAGTCTGTTCGTGGATCAAATCCAGAAAGACTATGCTCATTGAGAGCTACATCTCTTGTGTTTCATGTCCAACTTTTGTTGCTGTGCTTTTTATGTTTCCTTATTTTTTCTTTTGTTTCTTTGGTTAGCCTTGTTCTTCCGATTGCCCTGCTGGGGATCGGGTTCCTCCTGTGGATTCAGGAGAAGGGAGACTTGTCTCCGGTTCTGGGCTTGTGGCTTGCAAGTCCAGGGGTCCCTCCGGTTTGAGGAAGAGAGGTCTGCGACCTCTGGTTGCTGGTGACTGGGAGTCACTAGCGGGTTCCCTCCTGGTCTGGAGGAAGAGAGACTTCGGTCTCTAGTTTCCAAGTGGCTGGGAGTCACTTGGGGTGTCCCTCCGGTTGGGAGGAAGAGGGGAGGCTGTTCCCCTGGTCAAGCTGTGTGGCAGCAACTGTTCGCAGACTGAGTCTGCTTGGTTCTAGCATTTGCTAGTGAAGCCTCACTCCGGTTGGGAGTGAGGGGTGGATGTAGGTCTGGAGGACCGAACCACCTAAAAATCCTTTGAGCTATGGTTTGCTTTGTGTGCTTGCTTCCGCTAGATGCTTGGATAGGCGCGCTCCATGTGTTTGCTCATAAGTTTAATTGAATTTGTTTCATTCTGTGATTGCGTCTAGCATCTGAGTATTTATTTTGGGCATTATTCGTAGAAGGATACATTCACCCCCCTCTATATCCGGGCCTAGCACCCTAACAGATTAGTTCCTACTGGACCGTGGATCAAATCCAGGCCAGTCAGCACCTGCGAGAGCCACATTGTGATTTCATTTCCAGCTTTTTGATCGCTGTATTTTCGTTTATGTTCTTCCACACTTCCTTGGCTTTGTTCTTCCGATCCTCTGGTTTGAGGTCGGGTTCCCTCCGGTTTAGAGGAAGAGAGACGTGCGTCTCTGGTTGCCAGTGACTGAGTGTCACTGGTGGTTCCCTCTGGGTTTCAGAGGAAGGGAGTCTCTGACTCCGGATTTGTAGGTAGTGGATGCTACATGTGGGTTCCCTCCTGGTTTGGAGGAAGAGAGACTTCGATCTCTGGTTTGCTAGTGACTGTGAGTCACTAGTGGTTTCCCTCCGGTTTGGAGGAAGGGAGGATTGGTCCTCCGGTTGCAAGCGGCTGGGTGTCGCTTGTGGGTTCCCTCCTGGGTGGAGGAAGAGAGACCTCGGTCTCTGGTTTGCTTGTGAATGTGTGTCACTAGTGGTTCCCTCCGGTTTGGAGGAAGAGGGGAGGTTGTTCCCCTGGTCAAGCTGTTTGGCAGCACTTGTTTACAGACTGAGTCTACGGTTCTAGCTTGTGCTAGTGGAAGCCTCACTCCGGTTTGGAGTGAGGGGTGGACGTAGGTCTGTGGACCGAACCACCTAAAAATCCTGGTGTTCTATGGTTTGCTTTGGCGTTCTATTCCATATCTTCTACCACCCTTCGCAGGATGCTTCATGAGCGCTATATGTTTGATGGTTGTCTCACTTGACTCATTTGTCAGCCTACAGCGTTTGTGTTTTTATATTTCCGCAATATTTTAACTCTGATTATTTTAATTTGGGCAATATCGAAGAGGGATACATTCACCCCCCCTCTGTATCCATCGCACCGATCCTATCAGAGATGGGGTTGACCTGGTGATTGGGTGGCTGGTGCTCCGGTAATGGATTCTGGATTATGCCCATTGGAGAGGGGGATTTCTGTAGCCCATCTAAGAGCAGCAAAACTAGGTCCATCAGGACCAAACGAGGCTCAACTCATCCAAGTGATAGCCCCATAGGGCCCACTTAGGCTAAAAAGCCCAATAAGATTACTCGGGATCTCCTCCTTCCTCGGTGGCCCTTAGGCTCGGAAGGCCCGAGCGTCGGTCAGAACGGAGGAAGTCCCATGCCCGAGTTATCCCCTCATCGGGATAGAGGCAAGTGCTCAGTGCCCACTCCGACCTATCTTCATCCGAGCTATGCCTATCGTCCGGACATGGTTGGCACCTTTTATGCTCGGACCGACTGATGATTGCTTATCCACGCTGCCGTTGAGGGCCCTTTATGAGCAGGAGTTTATGAGGATAAGAGACCCATGATCCCTCAAGGCTATGAAGATCCCACGATGAGCACGTAAAGATCCCATGATGAGGACGTAACTCCCGCCTGAAACTGCTCCGCTTACGGGATTCATAAGGTGATCACACTATATAAACCTGGGACTCCCTCCAGTGAAAGGTAAGGGCAATACATGCCTACAATCCCCTGAGCAGGAACCACTTCACCACCTTGGTGTAGGGGGATCTCATGCACCTCTTTCTACCTCCCTCCCTATCTTCCACCATTGCTCTACTGACTTAAGCATCGGAGGGTTTTCCCCAGGGAACCTCCCCTGGGCCCCCTGATCCGTTTCCCTTTCTCTACAGTTCACTGTTCGGTGATCATCTACCCAGCTCAGGAGCCGCGCGAGATCACGCCCCTTCATTTGGCGCCGTCTGTGAGAAACGACCGAAGAGCCAGTATGGTGCGAAGAAGTTCAGGGAGGAGGTCCACCGGCGACAGGGGAAAGACCATGGTGGCGGTGGGAGAAGGCCCTTTTCAAGCCTCACAAAATCCCCCCTCCAATGCCAGCACCCCCGCTGACGGACCACCCCCTCCCGCCACCGCGGTAGGGGTACCGATTTACGGCGGCGCCGACGCCTTCCAAGCCCTCAACACAAAATTGGATGTCCTCGTGAAACTCATGAGGACTCAGGTGGCCAGGGATAGAAGGTCACGCGCCCCTCCAGAAAGCCCCCCCCCGTGAGAACGTGTCCCAGTACACCGCCAGAAGTCGCTTCACCCTCCGAGGGCAGCAGCTTATTCACAACAAAGCAGGAGGACCCTCACAAGCCCCCCTCCGGAGCAAGAGGCCTCCTCCACACCGAAACGGGGTAAGCATGGGGCACGACGTCCACTCTCAGAGACCGAAGCCCCCAGGGAGCGCCAGGACAGCCTGCCATCACACCCCCTCAGCCCTTCGACGCAATAACAGTCGGAGTTGTCCCTCCATCTACGAGAGTTCGAGAGGCACTTCACAGTATAGGAGTGCACCTTACGAGCCTTGCAGAAGACCTCTCCACCAGAGGACGAGAAGAGATCCCCGTTCTCCGACCATATCTTGAAGGCAGAGGTATCTCCCAGAACCTCCATCCCGACCTTCAAGCCTTACGACGGCCAAGGTGACCCGGCCGACTAGTTCGACAGCTTCGACGCCTAGATGACCCTTCATGGAGCGTAGGACGCCATCAAATGCCGAGCCTTTGCGACCACCTTGGTCCAACGTGCCCAAGCATGGTTCCGGGCCCTCGCCCCCGGATCCATCCGTGACTTCAAGCAGTTTGGATGAGTATTCAAGGAGAGTTTCACCGACAACGGCCCCCCGAGGTCGGTAGCCGGACTTTTGGCTCTCAAACAGGCTCAAGGGGATAGACTTCGGGCCTACATCAACCGATTTAAATGGGAAGCCCTGAGAATCCCCCGCCTAGATGTAGCCTCGGCCATAACTGCGCTGACCGGAGACACCCGGGACGAGAACCTCCACCGTAAACTTGTCCTCGACCCTCCCTCGACCCTTGCCGAGATAGTGACTCTGGCATTATGCCATGCTGAGTGCGAAGAAGTTCTCAGTACATGCAGAGGCGCAACCGGCTCGGGTCGGGAGGGGGACAAGAAGCGAGCACCCGAGTCAAGCTCAGGCCAAGGAAAGATGCGAAACCGAGACGGGGAGCACAAAGAACCTTCCAGGAAGTGCGAGCGGTAAACTCCCCTAACCACTCCAGTATACGAAATATATGAAGACATCAAAGGCTCGGGCCTCCTCCGCCAACCCGAGCTAATGAGGTCGAAATGCCGCAATCGCAGCAAACATTGCATGTTCCACAGCGATCACAGGCATCACACCAGCGATTGCCATCAGCTCCAGGATGAGATCGAGCGCCTCGTCCACCAGGGACACCTGTCCCGATTTCTGGCCGGGCAAAAGGAGGACCAAGGCACCCTAGAGGAAATCGACAACGCCCCTCACGGGGTCCATATCAACGTCATCATCGGAGGAGCTGCATCGGGAGGAGACAGTGGCCGAGGAAGGAAGCGTCATGCTGAGCGGGCGAGCCGAGCCATCGAGCCTCCCAAGGCCCCACCGAGTGAGCCTCAGGTCATAGTCTTCTCCGACTGAGACCTGGAAGGGCTGACCACCCCGCATGACGACACCCTAGTCATATCGGCCACAATAAACCATTGTAACGTAGATAGGATTCTAGTTGACAATGGAAGTGCCCCCGATATCCTATGAGTGTTTCCTTAAGATGGGGGAGGATCCCTCTAAACTCCACCCGATACGAACCCCCTTGTGCGGGTTCAATGGCCAGGCCACTTATCCCGAGGGAGCCCTCAACCTGCCAGTTACTCTTGGCACCCCACCCAAAATCGTTACGGTTATGGCGGACTTCATAGTGATCAAGGGTATGATAGCGTACAATGCAATCTTCGACCGAGGGATCCTCAGCCGAACGAAAGTAGTGCCTTCTACCTATCACCAAAAGATGAAGTTCCCCACCAAAAATGGGTTGGGGGAAGTCCGAGGTAACCAGGCCATGGCCAGAAGGTGCTACAATATCTCGGTCGAAGCCACAAGGCCGGACGGGAAGAACAGGGGCCCCTGGGAAGTCGAGGAAAAATCCGCAACCACCGAGCCTGGAGGCGAATTACTAGCAGTTTTCCTAAACGACGACCGGACCCTGGGAGTAAAGATTGGAGCTGACCTAACATCTGAAGCCCAACAGCAATACAAAGAGTTTCTTTCCGCGTACGTCCGAGTCTTTGCATGGTCTGATGATCAACTTCCTGGGATACTAGAGGAGACGGTGATGCATAAGCTCAACCTCGATCCAACCATCAAAGCCGTACAACAGCGCAGAAGGAAGCACGCGCCAGAGAAGCAGGTGATCATCAAGTAGCAAGTCACCAAGGAGCAAAAGACTGGTCTTTTCAGACCGGTCCTGTACCCGACATGGCTGGCTAACGTCGTCCTGGTACCAAAAGCTTCGGGAAAGTGGCGAATGTGCGTGGACTTCACCGACTTGAACAAGGCTACTCCAAAGGACTGCTATCCGTTACCGAGCATTGACCAACTGGTTGACTCAACCTTGGGCAACGAAATACTCAGCTTCCTAGACGCCTATTCAGGTTACCATCAGATCAGAATGCACCCCGATGACATCGAGAAGACCGCCTTTATCATCGACTTCGGCGTACACTGCTACACCCAGATGCCTTTCGGGTTGAAGAACACTGGAGCCACGCACCAGAGGTTGGTCAATCATATGTTCGAGGGACAGCTCCGTCGGAACGTCGATGCCTATATTGACGACATGCTCGTGAAGACCCCCAAGGCCGAGGACCACTTCGCCGACCTAGCGGAAACCTTCGACACCCTCCTGAAGTACAACATGAAGCTCAACCCTACCAAGTGCGCCTTCGGAGTAAGGTATGGGAAATTCATGGGCTTCTTAGTCACCCAGCGTGGGATCGAGGCCAACCCTGACAAGGTCCAGGCCATCCTGGACATGCGCCCACCCACCTGCATCAAAGATGTTCAACACCTTACCGGGCGCATTGCCGCGCTCAGCAGATTCCTGTCCCGCGCAGCTGAACGATGCCTACCCTTCTTCAAACTGTCGAGGGGGGCTAAAATGGCATCTGCTACATTAGCGTGGGACAAGGAATGCCAAAAAGCGTTCGCCGAGCTTAAGGAGTTCCTGGCTTCGCCACCGGTGCTTTCCAAGCCCGTATCAGGCGAAACCTTGCATCTCTATCTCTCAACGACTCCATCTATAGTTAGCTCGGTCCTAGTCAGAAATGACTCGGGACTCGAGAGACCGGTCTACTACACCAGCAAGGTGCTCAACGAGGCCGAAAGAAGGTACCCCGCAGTCGAGAGACTCGTGCTAGCGTTGGTTACCTCGGCCAAGCATCTCCGACCCTATTTCCAAGGGCACTCCATCACCGTGCTGACCGGAGAACCGTTGAAGAGGATCCTCGCTCACCTTGAAGCCTCGAGATGCCTCGTCAAGTGGGCCATCATGCTCGGGGCCTACGATATATCGTATCGGCCTCGCTCGGCTAACAAAGGCCAGGCGCTCGCTGACTTCATCGCCGAGAGCACCATCCCGACTGAAGAAAGATCTCCGTCCGCGCCCGGGCCGACCTGGGAACTGTTCGTCGACGGATCCTCCAACTCAGTCGGGAGCGGCACCGGGATCCTCCTGAAGTCCCCCGAAGGAGCAGAGCTATAGTACGCCCTGAAGTTCAACTTCCAAGCATCTAACAACGCTTCCGAGTATGAGGCCCTCATATCGGGAGCCCGCATGGCCCGGCAGTTAGGGGCTGAGCGAGTCAGGATTCACTCTGACTCCCAACTGGTCACTAGCCAGGCCAACGGCAGTTATGAAGCTCGAGAAGCACAGATGATCAAATACCTCTAGCTGGTCAAGACCGTGGCACAACAGTTCGAGAGTTTTGAGGTAGTCAGAATAGCTCGGGAGGAAAACTCCCGAGCGGACGCCCTCTCTCGGCTGACCTCCTCTCTTGACCCCGAGGGCACTCGATCGGTCCTTCTCGAAGAGCTAGAGCGGCCGAGCATCGATTCGGAGCTCCTAGCTATTGACTCGGCCTCCCCAAGCGACTGGCGTACCCCCTATCTGTCGTGGCTTCACGACTCTCAGGAGCCTCCCGACCCTCAGGAAGCCCGGAGATTGAAGTACCAAGCTCGGCGGTTCGTCACTCTGGATGGCGCTCATCTCCGGTCCTCTCTTGAAGTGCCTCAGCACCGACGAAGCCAACCGAGCGATCGAAGAAGTTCACGAAGGTCTGTGCGGAGCGCATTTAGGAGGTAGGTCGCTCGCCAGGATCTTGCTACGGCTAGGTTACTGGTGGCCCACTCTGCAGTGCGACTGCTCGACCTACACACAACACTATGACCGGTGCCAGTGATTTGACCACTTGGTCCATCAGCCAGCAACGGAGCTCATCACCCTAGCCGAGCCTTATCCCTTCGCTCGCTGGGGAATCGACATCCTCGGGCCATTCCCCATGGCCCAGGCCCAGAAGAAGTTCATTATCGTCGCCATCGATTACTTCACTAAGTGGATCGAGACTGAAGCCACAGCAAGGATCACCGGGACAGTCGTCTGGAATTTTGTCTGGAAGTCGATCATCTGTCGTTACGGCATCCCCCGGGTGATAGTAAGCGATAATGGTCGGCAATTTGATTCTCTTTATTTCCGAGACAGATGTGCCAACCTAGGCATTCGCAATCACTTCACCTCGGTCGCCCACCCTCAGGCTAACGGGCTGGTCGAAAATGCCAATAAGGCTATCTTAAAAGGCATCAAGACTAGGCTCGGTAAAGCCAAGGGCAGCTGGCTTGAGGAATTGCCGAATGTACTTTGGTCACACAGAACGACTCCGGTAACCGGTGAAATCCCCTTTAAACTGGTATACGGTACCGAGGCTGTGATCTCGTTGGAGATTGGCAACCCCTCCCTCCGAGTCATCTGCTTCTCTTCCGAGGCAAACGACCAGAAACTGCTCGAAAACCTCGACCTAGCAGATGAAGTCCAAGAGATTGCTAGCATCCGAGCAGCGGAATACCGACGCCGCCTCACTCGATACTACAATGCCAAAGTCTGAGATAGACACTCTTAACCGGGAGACTTCGTCCTCAGGAAAGCCGAAGCCTCTCGACCACTTGAGGCGGAGGGCAAGTTATCCCCTAATTGGGAAGGCCCCTACCGAGTGGTCGAGACGCTCAGAAAAGGAGCATACCGTCTATCCACAATGGAAGGAGAGCTCATCCCTCGGACCTAGAACACAACTACACTACGCAAGTTCTACTTTTGAATACTGAGCATTGTGTAAATGACATGAGATAAAACAAAAGGCTCCTTTCTTTTATTCAAACAACTCGCTTGTACATCAGGAAGGCCGAAGCCAAGAAAATACTTGTCAAAAAAGCAAAAAATCCATCTGGCGCCGCCGTATGAGCCCATCGCTCAGCTGACTCGGTTGACCTTCCTGCGTCCAGCCACTGACTCTGCCTCGTGTAGAAACTAGCTCGGATAAAGGGTAGTCGACCCCGTTGACTCGGGTAGCTCGGGACAAAGGTGACAGAGGGATTAGGAAGGAGAAGGCTACCTTCCAAGTTGAACTTGGAAGAGAAAGGGGAGAGGGAACACATATGAAAGCATTCTCCCCGCCAACCTGCCAACTCTTTGGAAAGAAGAGAGTGCAGGCACCCTCCGAAGAGTGAAAGAAATGAGGAGAAGAGCAGAAGAGGGAAAAAGAGGCTGTGGGGGGGAGAAAGAAACCAGCAGAGATGGATGAGGAGGCAGGGGAAAGCCCGAGAAGGAGAGAGCTTGATTGGCTTCCTCCTCCCCTCCATGGAACGAGCAGGAAGGGATGGGCAGCAGGGATGCCTGATGCCCCCATCCGTCCACCATCTCGCCCACCTGCAAGCGCCGCCGGAACTTATAGAAAGAAGACGACGTGCCTCCACACGTCGGACCTTCTTCAGACCCATCCGCCGGTCGTCGGACCTCCTTCAAACCCGAAGCAGCAAGGACTCTCTGCCCTCCGTCATCAGCAGCTCATGCTCCAATAATAACGGCACAACGCTACGTGAAGAAAGAATGAGGAAAGACTGTCAGGAAACCCCTAAGCGGTGGAGAGGAAGGGACGCCATTCAGACCTTTTATAGCGAAGGGAGACTATTTGCCTTAAATGATTATCCCCTCGAAAACATGCCAAAGGGATCTCTCCCTACGAACGGTCACCTCAAACTTCTCATTTTCTGCCCCAGCGAGATACACGAAGCGGCCAGGCATTCAAAGCATGATAAAATAGAAAGACACCCTGTCAGACGCTCACCCAACCATCATACGAGATCCACGCAGAAAGTATCAGCTCTTTCCAACCACTGCAGATACGCTGAACAAAATACGGTAGTGGCGATACGGAACAGATAAGTCTTCATCATAACGCTATTGCCTTATCTATTTTTCTACACAAAAGAGGAAGCAAAGCAGATACATCAGGCCTCCGGCCCACCTTGAAGCCCAAAAGTGGAGGGCTCAAACGGTCTGCCCCCGGCATCCTCGGTGACGGCCGACCCTAGCACTGACCCCATCGGCGTGGGAACTGCCTTGGTTGCGTGCCCTCCCGAGGCATCCGGAGTTGGCGACCCCTCGAACGAAGAGCCCCCGTGATCCTCTTCATCCTGTGCCGAAGCAAAGGAACTGGAGGATGACAAGTCTGAGTCATAGCGTTTCCCAGACGAAAAGTCAACTACCCCAGACGCCTGCTCCTTGGCATAAGAGACGGCACGGTCGTAGCCTTGCTTGAACCCCTTGCGGATGCCCCGGCGAAGTTCTAACTTGTAGTTGGGGAGGGCAGCCTCCTTAAGGTCGACCCGTTAGGCCTCTGAGCTTTTGTACTGCTCGAGAGCCTCCACCCCGGCCGATCCCACCCTACCAGCGAGCTCGGCCTTATCCCGCTCCGCCTCGGTTGACTTTCGCTCGGCCTCAGCCGTCCACTTTTCGGCCTCCGCCGCCTACTTCTCCGCCTCGGCCCGATCAGCCTTGGCCTCCCACCGAAGGCGCTCGGCTTCCTCCACTTAGTCTACCAGCTCTGCACGTTCGATCTCCCACGGGCCATCCAGCTCAACGCGTGCAAGGCGCTCCTCTTCAAGAAGCCTGTTCTTCCTCTCAAGCGATTCGCGGGCCTTAGCTAGCTGCTCGGTTATCGACCGGGTCTCCACCTGGCTCGACCGCACCAGCTCCCTGACTAAGGAAAGCTCTCGCCGAAGCCCATCATGCTCCTTGGCAAGCCGAGCCAACCTCCTGTCAGACCCACCAAGGGTCCAGGCCAGGTTCGCTCGCTCCCACTCCGACCGAGCGTACGCTTCTGCCAGAGTGGCCCCCATCTGGGCCAGGACCAGGCCGCCCTCCATAACCCCAGCGAGGGCCGCGGATGGAGAGTACTGCCTACCTCCCCCCCTCACCTTCGCGGCTATACCGTGGCATACCTGGTGCAGATGGCCCGAGATACCAAGCCTCTCCAAGGCCGCCAGAACAGAGAACCCCCCATCGCCCGGCGCCCCACCGAGTGGCTCGGACCAAGCCCCGGCCTCGATCGCCTCTCGTGCCTCGGTCAGATTTTCTTGCGGCCCCCCAACCTGGACCGGCTCGGCACCTGCACCACCACTTGAAGAGCCAGCCTCGGCCACGGCCCCAGCATCCCCCGGCTCATCCATGGCCCCCTCGGCTCCTACCAAGGGGAGAGCCGGGCCAGCACCGTTGCCAGTCGCAGGAGCTACCCCGGCCCCCTCGGCTCCGGCCGAAGGAAGGGCTTAGCCCGCATCGTCGCCGCCCGCAGGAGCAGCCCCAACCTCCTCGACCCCCTCTTGCTCGGCGGGTGGGAGAGCTCGCCCGGTAGGGTCGACCCCATCATGCTCGGCGGAGGGGCGAGCCGCGGCAAGGTCGCCTTCGACTGCGGGTACGACCCCGGCCTTCTTGGCCCGCTTCCTGGCCCTCGCGGCGGCCCGGATCATGCCTTCCACGGGGTCCTTGCGTTTGGACCCCCGTGGCCTGGAGGATACGCTTTGGGCCGTCCCCTTGCCCTTATCTCTGGTTCGGGAGTGACCCGTGGGAGTAGCCGATTCATCAACAGCCGAGTCATCGCCAAGCTCGATCACCTCTGCGGCCTCCTTCAAAGCCTGTCGCCTGGTGTCTGCACGAAGAAGAAGACATATTCAGAAAAAGAAAAATGATCCCAACATCCAAAGGAGAACCTAGTTTGTGGCACCTGAGCCCGACGGATGCAGCCGCGTAAGAAGACACCGCTCGATATTCTCTGGAGTAACCAGCTCTTCGGTGGATTGGTAGTGCTTCACC
This sequence comes from Amorphophallus konjac, assembly GCA_022559845.1. Taxonomy (NCBI): domain Eukaryota; kingdom Viridiplantae; phylum Streptophyta; class Magnoliopsida; order Alismatales; family Araceae; genus Amorphophallus; species Amorphophallus konjac. Next base: position 133,973,605 of record CM040127.1, on the reverse strand, counting down.
AAGATAGCCGCATATTTCTCCACATGTGGAGGGAACTCATCCTGCATGGGAGGGATATTCGGGTGGAAATTGGGGATTACTAGACACCTCCAGGTTTCCTCCACTGAACTAATCCCCACCCAGAAGAATTGAGTTTTCCACCCCTTATGCGAAGAATCCTTCACCGTCAAGGAGATACAGCTCCTATTCCGCCTCGCCTGGATGAAATAGAAACCCTTCCCGGCCGAAGGATGTGCTTTCAACTCAAAGAAATAGTGAAAGAAGTCTAAGGAAGGAGGAACTCCACACTGGTGGCAGAGAATGCAGAAGGCGGAAAGGAGATAAGAATTGGCTACCAACTGAATGGGCGTCAACAGGAAAAAATTGAGAAGATGAAGAACGAAAGGTTCGAATGGAAGGCGGAACCCACCCTCCTACGACAGAAGGAAGGTATAGATGTGGCCTGTATGAGAGTCCAGGCTCGTCTCGTGTGGAGAAGCCGTGACAAAGTGGAACTTGTGGGGCAGGTGATACTGGTGCTCCAGCCTTCTCACATCTACCTCCCCCAGTTCACTACAGTTTGGAATCGGCGCCTTCACCACTGGTCTGTCCTCCCACTCCTCAGCATCCGAGCGCTGGTCCGCCATGGAATCCAGAGAAGAGTTTGAGGAAAGGCGATCTCGGGACCCCGAGGATTCCGGGGGAAGAGGAAGCCGCCGGACTACCTCCGCGGTTATCTCCGCCAACTCCACGAAGGCCGCTGCAAGCCTATGCTCTTCCGTCGTGCCCTCACGACGCATCGAAGAGCCCAAAAGTAAGAACGGAGGAGAGCCAAAACCCTAAAGACGGAGGAAGTCTGGAATGACAGCAAATGCCCAACGCCTATATCCCTCGCGGGAGGCGGCGCGTCGTTCCGACCTCTGAGAAAAGGGGGCCCCTTTAGTTTAAATCCGTCAGGATCATCATTATTACGGACCCAGGTGACCACGGCACGTGGCTTCCTAACACCGCCAGATCTTCACCCACCTGAGCCACGCTGGTCTAAAACCCCAACAGCTACTCTTTCGAGCTTACTAAAGCTCGGGAGTAGGAGGGGGACAAGTGGAGAGGGGGATTTCTGTAGCCCATCTAAGAGCAGCAAAACTAGGTCCATCAGGACCAAACGAGGCTCAGCTCATCCAAGTGACAGCCCCATAGGGCCCACTTAGGCTAAAAGGCCCAATAAGATTACTCGGGATCTCATCCTTCCTCGGCGGCCTTTAGGCTCGGAAGGCCCAAGCGTCGGTCAGAACGGAGGAAGACCCATGCCCGAGTTATCCCCTCATCGGGATAGAGGCAAGCGCTCAGCGCCCACTCTGACCTATCTTCATCCGAGCTATGCCTATCGCCCGGACAGGGTTGGCACCTTTTATGCTCGGACCGACCGACGATTGCTTATCCACGCTGCCGTTGAGAGCCCTTTATGAGCAGGAGTTTATAAGGATAAGAGACCCATGATCCCTCAAGGCTATGAAGATCCCACGATGAGGACGTAACTCCCGCCTGAAACTCCTCCGCTTACGGGACACATAAGGTGAGCACACTATATAAACATGGGACTCCCTCCAGTGAAAGGTAAGGGCAATACACGCCTAAAATCCCCTGAGCAAGAACCACTTCACCACCTTGGTGTAGGGGGATCTCGTGCACCTCTTTCTACCTCCCTCCCTATCTTCCACCATTGCTCTACTGACTTAAGCATCGGAGGGTTTTCCCCAGGGAACCTCCCCTGGGCCCCCTGATATGTTTCCCTTTCTCTACAGTTCATTGTTCGGTGATCATCTACCCAGCTCAGGAGCCGCGCGAGATCACGCCCCTTCACCCATGTTGGGCTATTGCGGTTGGACCTGCTGAGGCGGCTGCTGTTATTGTGATTATTGCTGTTGCTGCTATTGTAACTGCTATTGTTGTTGGAGCTGTGGTCTAGGAGGAGGTCTCTTGGCTTTGAGAGTGGCGATGTATCATCTCATTTCATCCCAGTCAATTCCGCCTTCATCATTCATATCATAGATGTATTCTTTAAAATGGAAACAGTTCTCTACTGTGTGTCTTGGCTGCCTGTGGTAGACACAGTATCTGGAGGTGTCAACATTCGGGGGCCATGCTAGCTTCTCCCTGGGTAGGATGAGTGTATTTGAGGCCATGAGGGCGCTAAAAATATCTGCCAAAGTCTCTGGCAATGGTGGGAATCCTTTAACTGGGTCTGGATATACTGGGCCGTCTCATAGAGTTCTTTCATTATAGTAAGCTTGTTCATGGCCAGGACGTGCCTGAACTGTGGGGTGGCATTGGACAAAATCATTTTCACTTGTTCGGGCTCTGAGAGGGTATCTCTTATCCTCTCTGCCAGAGACCTCCATCTGTCAGCATAACGGACAAAATCTTCGTCGGGCCTCATTTTCTCGACCACTAGGTCAGTAATGGAAAGAGGGGGACCAACCCTATCCCGATACTTTTGCAAGAATTTTCTTTGCACTGTATCAAAATTCTTGGCCTCGCCCTGCTCCAGAGAATAGAACCATTCTAGCGCAGGACCGTCCAATGATCTCCGAAAGAGGTATGCCAAGGATCTCTGGTCATTTTACCAATAGGAGGATTCATACATGAAGTCCTTGAGGTGAATAAAGGGGTTGCTAGTGCCATTGTACCTACGGTACGTCGGCATTTCGGAGGGAGGGAGATGGAACACTGGTAGGATTAGCAGAGAGACCTCGGGGGTGGATTTTACGTCCACCCTTTGCTTTAGGTTGCGAAACTGTTCATCCATTTTATTGAACCTATGGAGGAGTGATTGGGCAAGCTCCTCGGTAGGCGAAGGTGGCACCGGCCACTAGGGAGGAAGATGTCTCTCGGAGACTTGAGGAGGGAACCCCGAATGGGAGGGATATGGCGTCATGTCGGCAACTGGCCCTGGCTAGAGTGGTGTTTGGGGAACGACAGGGGTTTGAGACTGTGAAGGAAACTGGAACGAGGGAGGTTGTTGGCTTGCCTGCCCTTGAAGTGAGGGAGAAGGAATGACTTGTACTGGTGGAGGAGGTGGGATGGCCTGCACCGACTCCTGGAGGGGTGCGATGGCTGGAGTTGACTCCTGGGGAGCGGGAGAAATAGATTTCGCCTTTAGAATGGCCCGGAAGGCTCTGAGTTGCTCAGAGGTGAGTTCTGTGTTGGCGAGGACACCCAACAAGGAGGAGATGTCCTGTGGAGGGGGTGTGTCCCCTGTGGTAACCTGCACCTCGCGTGAGGGCTCGTAGGAAGGGCCCGAGTCCATAGCATGGACACGTGGCTCAACTGACTGACCACGGCCAGAGTAATTCTCCTCAAAAGACTCGTGGGCCATTTTCAAAGTTCTTCCGGAACGTAAAAATATGCACCAACAAACAGATATCAGAGATTATCAAACAATTAGATGCCTTTACACCCCTTTTTTATTTTTTTTTTGATAATAATTTTTTTTTGTTTTTAACCAAATCTGAAGTTCACACAAAATAGGAAGGACCCTGATTAACTTTATTTTACCACCGTGTTAACTAAGGTCACTCGTCTTACCACGAATGGGTCAACTAACTCCGGGGAACTTCATTGGTACAACCAGCCCAGTGAGCGAAGAGGGAATCCGTCGCTGTCGAGGACTTACGGAGGTCCTGGTGGAGGAGATCCTAGTCTGTCAAGAGGAATTTCCGAACGGAGAGTCCTTCCTTCACCGAGAGGGGTGATCCATAGAAAAAATAAAAAAATGGTGGATGCATGCTATGAAGTGCTGAACAGATATATGGAACATAACAAAATAACAATGACAACAGAGGTATAATCAACACCCAAGAGAGATAATAATGCAAACCTCAAGGAATCACAAGGGATTAGGGGTGAAGTGCACGTGGTGCACGAGGGGTAAGAACTGAAAAAGCTGCTGTGAGCACGACTGTAGCGTGCGAGGGCGCAATAAGGAGAGGCACAGGTGGGTGCCAGGTGGAGGAGCATACGGCAGTGCCGAGATCGCAAGGGTAACCAAGAGAAAGTGAAAGAATGTCCCACCGTGATGGCCAAGATGTGAGCGACGTCACACGGATGCGGCGGCGAACGGAGCACGCGGGCTCGTTTTGTTGCAACACAGAAAGGGGGAGAGAAGCAGAGAAACCACCACGGGAGATTGCTCCGGCGGGGTATGCAGAATAGATATAGCGTAATAAAATGCGGGGATTAAATGACCATAGCGAGAAATGACTCTCCGCGACCTCGGGGGATGGAAATGGTGCAGAATTTAAATGACAACAATTTAAACGGCCATAGCAGGAAGTGACTCGCCGCGTCCTCGAATATATGAGAATAGCACAAGATTTAAGTGACAGAAATTTAAACGGCTATAGCGGGAAGTGACTCGCCGCGGCCTCGAATATATGAGAATAGCACAAGATTTAAGTAACAGAAATTTAAATGGCTATAGCGGGAAGTGACTCGCCGCGGCCTCGAATATATGAGAATAGCATAAGATTTAAGTGACAAAAATTTAAACAGCCATAGTGGGAAGTGACTCGCCGCGGCCTCGAATATATGAGAATAGCACAAGATTTAAGTGATAGAAATTTAAACAGCCATAGCGGGAAGTGACTCACCGCAGTCTCGAAGATATGATGTGTTCGCCAGGGGCCGGAGTCCCCAATATAAGAAGAGTGATCGTGTTTACCTCAAAAGTAGAAAATGGTGGGCTACTTCTTCCTCCCCCTTCGGTCGGCCGATGGAGAGGGCCTTCTTTGGTTACCCTTACAAAACAGACAGATAACAAATGAATCAGAAAAATGACAGTGTAGTATTAGTCTCTTGTGATGAAAATAGTGAAATCATGGCGAGACACACACCTGGTTGGTGTTGTTTTTAAACCCCTCTCGGACACGAGTAGGAGGAAAATGCTATGATGGATGAAAAATCATGCAAACATGCATAAAAACAGATCCCTCTTATGAAGCGAGATGACGGATGACGAGATGATGCATGCAACAGAAATGACGAAAGAGTGGGGGAGAATGGCTTATTGAAGATGCTGATGGCTAGATCCGGCGGAGCTTCGGCAGCGTGGGGATGACGTGCAAGCACGGAGGACGAAGATAGCCTTCCTCTCACGAGTGCGGGCACCCAGGAATCCGGCAGAACCTCCTCCTACAAAACCCATGGGTTAGAAAGGGGATCCGGCAGAGTCTCCCTCTCCTCTGTCGGATCTGAAGCTCTCTCACTTCGAGGGAGGGGGTCCTCTATTTATAAAGGAAATTTTCATGGGCGCGTCCTGGGTCCGAGACACGTCCATGTTGAGGCGTCCTGGGTCCCAGACGCATCCATCAATTTTTTTATAATTTTCACATTATTGGCGCGTCTAGCCTCCTGGACGCCTCAAATGGACGCGTCCAGGACCCCGGACACACCCATTTCTGCCCACCGAATCGCTGTCGGAAGCCATCAACAGTGGAGAAAGCGAGTGATTTCAGCGCGTAACCGTGACTCTCGAAGGGCGTGTCTGATCGGCAAGACGTTGTTATGTTTGGATTCTTCCGAAACGTCAAACTGAGCGGTGGATCGACGCCGTCCGGGTGCTAAACAATGGGGCGTCCTGGGTCCCAGACGCCTCAAAGTGAGGCGTCCTATTCCCTACACGCCTTCAAGAATCCAGCCGGATTGGCACCGAAAAGCCATCGACAGCAGAGAAAGTGAGTTACTTCGACATCTAACAATTACATCAAGACGTCTTCGTATTAGGATTCTTTCGGAACGTCCGGTTGGGAGCGGCACCATCCGCGTGCTGCACGATTTCCTTAGTGAGGCGGCTTTCCTCTCAAACCCCGTCAAAAGAGGCATCACCCTCCCCCGCTAAAAAGAAAATTTTAAAAAAGGCGAAAGAAACCCCAAAAAAGGAAATCACTCAAGTAATTTGAAAATGTGAAAGACACTTTCGGGCGTCATATTGTAATATGAGATTTACCCAAGATAATGTTAGAAACGGCGTGTCTACACCATTGAACATGTCGACCCATGGCATGAACGCCCCTCCATATGGGCGCCATTTCTAAGATGGGTGCCCTCTCATAGTGGTGCCAATTCTTGGCATTTACTGGATTTTATGAAATTTTGGAATTTTGTAATCTGAAGATTGGGCGCCCCTTCAAACGGGCGTGAATTTCTCAATGAACGCCCTTGCAAGTGGTCACCAATTCTTCGCAATAATTTTAAAATTGCTGAAATATACGAGCCAAGCAATCATCGCCCGTCTACAGGACACCAATTGAAGAAACCGCGATCAACCTTGTCGTCGCCAATTTTGCGTGTTTTCACTGTACATCTTCCTCCTCGCGCATTGAATGCTCGCAGGCGGGGCTCGCTTCACACGAGCAGTGCTTCGCCGTTCGGCCACGACGCAAGAAAAGGAGGGGAGGCCCCATCTCCTACTCCACCATCCTCCCACACCTCAGTCGACATGACACCTCGGGAGGCTGCCAACGACGAACGACAGCGGCGGTAGCGGCATCGACGACAGCAGGGGCGACAACGCAACAGTGGCTACGTGCGATGGCAGAAGAAAAAGAAAAAAGAATAATAGAAAGGAGAACAAAGTTCCCTCCGAATGGGGTCTATCAGCCCCTATAAAACCCCCCATGGGGGAACTCGCCAAGGTTGGACGCCCGAAGGTTAAACTCTCCAAGGTTGGACTTTTGAAAGCGTGAAGCCCGAAGCCTCGTAGCCCGCTCAGCGTCTCTATGTGAAGAGTGAGAAGAGAAAGAGAGAGAGAGAGATTGAGAGGGAGAGAGGAAAGGTGAGGGAGATGAACCTCCCCCTCCCTCCTTTTGTTTCTTTCTTCCCCTTCTATATCTTTTTCTTTTCTTTTCTGTGATTCATGTAATCCCCATGCGTGTTTCCTCCTCACGGTGAAATAGAAAAAGCTCCTCTGGGAGATATTTCTCTTTATGGCTTATTCTCTTCTCTTCTCATTTCTCTGCTCAAACCCTGCCCCATTCATGCATGCATTTGAACATGTGATGTGTATATTTGTCCAACCGTCTCCTCTCCCCGGTGTGCCCTTTAGCATGGATAGTCTTATGTAAATATATATATATATATATAATGTATATGTTCTTGCTCTGTTCTACTCCCTTTCCCTTAGAAGATAGGATGAAACCCCACTTTTTTTGCTTCTATAAGCCACCCATTCGGCGATTTTCATCACGGTGGCCACCGGCCCGGCGCTCACTCCCGTCCATGAGTGTGGCCCCAGGTTACCAACGATCGGAAACCCAATATTCGTCTCCCTTGCCTCACTACGAGCATGATTTTCTTCTCAAAAGCCCCACTTTAGGGCTTGGACCGATCCAATGGCCATGGTTCTAAGGGGTGAGAAATAAGGGTTTAATCCCATATCACTGATCGTCTCCCCGAACCTCTGATTCTGGATTCTTAACCACCCTTGGGCCGTCGGGGTTTCGCTTCGTCATAGCGTGTTCCCCGGTTTCTCCCCTTTGAAGGGGGATATCAAAAGCCTTATACGGTGATATTTAAAAGTCCATGTCTCGGCGATGAGTTCTGGGCGGCCCGTGGATCGGTGGGGGTCCCTTGTAGGCTAGCCCTTGGGATCTCCGCCCCCATAATGGGTGACGAGGTGTTGCCGCTTCCGCACGCACTCCGGGGTGACGCCGCTTCGCATGTCTACATTTTATTTTGGGGCCATATCAGAGCCTCTCCGTAGGTGCATCCCTTATTCACCTCCCGACGCTCCGGGTCTAGGGGAGGTGCTGTCAAAATTTTGCCAGAATTAAGAACTTAAGAACGATGACAATTGGACCAAGTTTAAGGACATTACAAACCAATTCATATGCAAAGGAATGATGAAAAGATGCAAGAAATCAAATCTGTGAAAGAATTTGAACCCATGGGTGGGCTTCTATCTGGGAGCTTCTGTGATTGAGTGAATGGGCGTCCACCCCAGATGCGGCTAATTCAGTTAATAAGCGCCCTTACCATGGACGCCAATTAATGAACGCCCTTCCGGGGAGGCACTAATTCCTTGAATTAAGAAATTTAACCAAAAATAGACAAGTGAAGAATCAGCGGCTGAGAGAAAGTCGCTAATTAATGAACGCCCGTTTAAGCAGACGCTAATCCCTCTGGTAAAACAGAAAAGAAAGAAAAGAAAAGAAAATGATAACAAAGGAATCTACGCCTAGCTCTTGAATTAATGAACGCCCATTTAAACAGACGCTAATTCCCCCCTAAACTACGAAAAGAATGTGCGCCCATGCCCCGGGCGCTAATTAGAATACACGCATGCTGAGTAGGCGGCAATTCTAAAAATCCCAAAAAAGGATAAAAAAGGATATACAAAAAGAATGGCAGTGATAGGGCATTGATTTAACAAAAAAAAGAAGAAAATGAAGAAAAGAAAATAGAAACAACACGATAAAAAAAGAAACGCCATGAAAGCCATTCAATGAAGCAAATGAACTTAAAATTAATGGCAACTTGTCCGGGAACTCTGTCCCTTTGACCCCGCTTGTGGGGAAATATCAAAGCTGCCCTCACAAGATAAGCATGGCCACCCTCTCATGGTCATGGCCTAACTTGGCACCGGGCCGATATCCTACGCTGTTTTAACCGTTAATCGGGATCTGACCATGATTCCTTATTTATTGAGATATCGAATTTGCCGTACCTCGGCATGCACTTGTCTCGGTATCTTACAAATACTTGGGATATTTCTCAAACCGGACTCCCGTCCGAACATGAAATGGTCCGCATGTGACTGATATGGTTTTGAACAGCGTCTTGCACCCCGATGCGGGGGGTGTCAATCATTCAACCCAACTTGCATTCTTTAATGAAAATTGATCTTTACATCATTTGGCCCCTTTTCTTGGCGATTAATCAGAGGTTTTCCCCTCTCCGAGGGGACGTAATTAACACCGTGACCTTTATGGCACGACGTGTCTTCTGTCCCGACCCGATACCCATAATTGTCTAGTCAGTCAGATAGAGCGCACCCTGGGGTTCAGACCACTCTAGTCTTGAAGCCCGAACGCATTGTCACACATGTGACTGGCACGCCCTCGCACTTGATAAAAATGATAAACTGATAAAACGATAAAAGAAAACACGATATTCCACCGTGAAAGTTTCAGTGCGTATAACAAGTTGGCACGCCCGGTGGGACTGAACTACCTCTCATCTTTTTGCCAAGATTAGGGGCCCAACGGCCTTTTCTGAAATTCTAACTTTCGTAATTTGAAATTGCATGAGGGATTCATTTCTGAATAACCAATGGCTGTCACTTTTAGTCTATTGGTCATGGCCAGCTATGCGGAGCATGGTTACTTGGCAGTGCCGATCCACTTTGATGATTTTTCCCCGGTGGTTGGCTTCCCTAACTTTCTGGGGGTCATGTTCGTGAATCTCCTGGATGTCTAGGAGCTTGTGCTTGTCGCCCCCGTAGAGGCGACACCCGAAGCCGTGAAGAAGGTGGGCTGCTACGTCCACCACATTGAAGCAAAGAAGAAGCGCACTCCAGCTGCTAGGAGGGCGGTGAAGAAAACTACCAGCACGGTGTAATGTCGGCTCTCACTCTCGGACAAATCCATCATGATCGGAGGAGTCTGAGTGTACCTGAATGGCCGCCAGGCCACGATCCCGAACGACAGGGTGATGCCAGCTATACCGGTGCATAAACATTTTCAAGCACTGGCTCGGGAACTTGAGGACCACCCTAGGTCCAAGATGAAGGGAGGGCCGACCCCAAAGCCGACCAAATTCAAGCAAGTGTGGGTGCCCAAGCGGAGGGCCCCATGTGACGACTCGGGATCCGAGTACCGGAAAGGAACCGATGCGTCTCGAATCTCGGCCCGCCAACCCACGAGCCCGAAGCCTCGGAAGGGTAAAAAGGGATGGTGTGGGAGTACAAGAGAAGCTGAAACAACTACATAGATATCACAATAGTCCAAAATAAAATGCACAACATAATATAAATAAAATAAACTGCTACAAGGTCCACAGAGTCTCATGTCCAAATAAAAGTACAGTCAACAGAAAGGAAGAGTACAACTACACGGGGCATACCCTGACCCCGGCAGACTGGCGACTAACCCTGGCTAGAAGAACCACACTGAAACTCGGCCGCACCTCTTGACGACCCCGCCTCACCTGAAAAGTGGGGGTGAGCCTCATTTCATTGGCTTAGCAGGGATCCCCCGGACCCCCACCGCACAACGATAAAACGACAGTAAGGTGCGCACAACCACGAAAGGTAACACTACCTAGCAGAAGTACAGAAGAAATGACAAAAAGTAATAAATAAACGAAAAAGCTATCTAACAACCGTATCGTACGACCGAACCTCAGTCCGTCAAAACTCGAGCCCGTACCTGCCAGTAGACAGGAGCACCACCCACTAGAAGATCGACTGGATGCATCCCCTGACGTCTTACGCGGCGTCACAAGTGTCTAGCTACAACGCCCCGGGAGCGAGACTCAGACAGACACAATAACCAGTAGTATCACAAAATAAGGACTAGCTGAGGTTGCGCTTGTCAGCGCGGGTCAGAAACCCCCAGCCCCGTGTGCACACTTAGACCATACGCCCTAGGCCTATCCTCTTGCTAGTAATTCCCCCTAAGCCCGGACTCGACTATACGTGGGGGCCCTACGATAACTAGCCTACTCACCGTCTCTCTTGGGTCAGCCACTCCACCACTCCCGGGTGGGTCAGCACCGCATGTCGTAAGAAGGCTACGACTAGTGGACGTATCACCGGAGGTGAGACTCGACTGACGGAAACCACCGACCACACACTGACACAAACTCTCGGTAACCGAAACTGTGAGTACGGATGCCGGGGACATGCACGAGGTCCGATCGTCCCTCTAGTCACGCGACACCCGTACCGGGGTAACTGATTCTTCGGGGACCCCTGGGGGCCCCTGTAGCTCACACTAGGTGACCATGGCAACCCTCGGGCCACACGCCGCAATAGGGCCCAAAGCTCACTCGACCGAAGGCAAAACTACCGAAGGGAAACACGGCTCGAAAGGGGAAATGAACGGGTTGGGGCCCCTGAGCACAACACTGTCGCGCTCTGGTTCCCCAGTGCGATAACTGAAGATCGCGCTCGCCGAAGCGAGCGCGTTCTTCAAGAACACGCTAGCCAGGGCTAGCGTGACAATGGAGAACACGCTTGCCAAGGTGAGTGTGATCTCCAAGAATGCGCTAGCCAACCCTGGTGTGAAAACAACTGCCAAAATGTTAATCCTCCTCGATGAACGCACTCAGACGACACAGCGCGTTCTGCAAGAACGCGCCCCTGGGACATAGCGCGACAACGGGCCAAGCCTGGTTCGCGCGGTTCGCTCGGGAAGCTCGATCCCACACCCCATTCGCCCCCAGGCGAAGGGGAAACAAAAGGGGGAACATCCCCCAACCTCCCTAGCATGCATCTAAGCCATTAGATCGGTCAAAAACTCCATAAAACGGAAGATCCAACGCTCAAACCCCAAGCATGGAAATAACCCTCCCGGCATGGATTTAACCCCTCTCGACCTCTCAGCGGCCTACAAATCACGGGGAATGCTATAAAGAAGGCAAGGATCTGTCCCTCTACCTCAATGAAGTTCGAAATCCACCGAGAAGCCGCCGATCCACAAATCTAGCTCGAACACGAACTCCACCCACACGCCACGAAAAGGGCACCACCGCGATCCTCTCACCCCCACCGTCGTCACCGCGCTGTCGCCGTGGTCCGCCGTCCGTCACCGGAGGAGGAGGAGGCGTCGCGAGCTCAAACGGGGAGAGGGTGTTGCAACGGTCGGGGAGCGGGGGCGGTCACGGGAAGAAGAACAGAGAAGAAGAAAAGCAGAAAAAGGAAAGAGAAAATATGGGGGTATTTGTAGAAAATCTGAAAAATGCCAAAAATATCAAAAAATAGAAAAATATGTTTCCGCGATCCTCGGAACACGTACAACGTGGTGGTACCATCTCGGAGTAGGAGAACGCAACGGTTCGCTCGCAAACGCGTTCCGCAGGTCCGTCAGGGGAAAACACGCGTAAACCACAAAACAAGCTCCGGGACTCCCGAAAGCGATCCGAAATCCACAGATCCGAATCTGAAAAATGCCCGAAAAACTCGGGGCATTACAGCCCTCCCCCTTAAACAAATTTCATCCTCAAAATTAAGGATAAGGCATAGAGGTAGGGGAGAAGACTCACCCGAACAAATAAGGATACAGCTGTCGCATCTCATCCTCACGCTCCCACGACGCCTCGCCACCAGAGTGACGCTGCCAGACTACCTTAACCAGAGGAATAACCTTGTTCCGCAGGCACTGCTCACGCCGATCCTCAATGCGGATGGGGTACTCTGATAGGGACAAGTCCGGGGTCACCTCGGGCCACATGGCATCCTCAAGAACGTGGGAATCATCGGACATATACCTCCAAAGCATAGACACATGAAACACATCATGCACGGAAGACAGCTCCGGGGGTAACTGCAACTGATAAGCAACCTCACCAATATGCTCGATAATGAGAAAAGGGCCAATGTAACGGGGACTCAACTTCCCATGCCTACCGAAGCGCATCACACCCTTCATGGGAGAAACTCATAAAAACACCCGATCACCTACAGTAAAACTGAGGGGCCACCTCCTCCGATCGGCATAACTCTTCTATCGGCTCTGCGCAGCTAACATCTTTTGTCGGATCAGATGCACCACCTTAGTGCACTGCTGCACCAAATCCGGTCCTGTTAGGACACGCTCTCCCACCTCAAACCAATCAAGCGGAGTCCGACAAGGTCACCCGTACAACGCCTCGTACGGTGCCATACCAATGCTCGAATGATAGCCATTGTTGTAGGCAAACTCCACTAATGGCAGATGGTGGATCCAACTCCCTTGCCACTCCAGGCAACACGACCTCAACATGTCCTCCAAAGTCTGGATGGTCCGCTCAGACTGACCGTCCGACTGAGGATGATAGGCCGAGCTGAATGCCAACTCGGTGCCTAGAGCCTTCTAGAAGGTCCTCTAGAATCTAGAAGTGAAGCGGGGATCACGATCAGATACAATGGAGATGGGAACTCCATGCAACAAGACGATCCGCTTCACATACAAATGAGCCAAATAATGCACGCTCCAACTGACCTTGACCGGCAGCAACCGCACCGTCTTCGTCAGTCTATCAACCAGCAACCAGATACTATCCTGCCCACTGGATGTCCTCGGCAACCCAACCACGAAATCAGTGGTCACGTGGTCCAACTTCCACACAGGAATCTCCAAGGGTTGAAGTGTACCTTCTGAATGCTAGTGCTCAGCTTTCACCTGCTGACAAATCAAACACTTGGCCATGAACTCTACAACATCTCTCTTCATGCCAGGCCACAAAAACTACCTCTTCAAGTTCCGGTACATCTTCACCGATCCGGGGTGCACGACATATTGACTCCCATGAGCCTCTCGCAACACCGCATGCCTCGTCTGCCCTTCGGCTGGGACGTACAACCTACCTCAGAACCTCACAGCTCCATCCTCACCATATTCCACCTCAGCTAATGACAAAATCTGGGGTAGCTCGGGGTCCGCACGCCGAGCCTCAGTCACCTGGGGATACATCACTAGCGTGACAGTGAAGCTCGCAAGAATTGCCGAACCCTGATCCTGTGGGATCTTGAGCCTAAAAGTCATGGCCGGCACCTGCTCCCATAACCTCCACTTCCTCAACAACATCTGACTGACCACCACCTTCCTGCTCAATGCATCAGCCACGACATTCATCCTGCCAAGCTGATATGACAGAGTAAAATCATAATCCTTCATGTACTCCATCCACCTCCTCTGCTTGAGGTTAAGATCCTTCTGGGTAAACACATACCTCAAACTCTGATGGTCAGTGAACATCTCGAACCTCTCACCGTACAGATAGTGCCTCCAGATCTTCAGAGTAAAAATCAGCGCCGCCATCTCAAGATCATGAGTAGGGTAGTTTTCCTCATGTGGCTTCAACTGGTGGGATGCATACGCCACCACTCCACCGTGCTGCATCAGCACAATACCCAGACCTACCCTGGAAGCATCTGTACACACCACGAAACCTCCCGATCCAGAAGGCAACACCAACACCGGAGTAGTCATGAGCAATCTCTTCAGCTCCATAAAGCTCTACTTACACTCCTCCGTCTAGACAAATGGCACATCCTTTCGCGTAAGCCTGGTCATCGGGGCCACAATACGAGAAAAATGATGGATGAATATCCTATAATAGCCTACGAGCCCCAGAAAGCTTCGAATCTCCGTGACAGAACTCGGCCTCAGCCACTGCACCACAGTCTCGACCTTGTTCGGGTCCACGGAAACACTGTCACCAGAAATCACGTGCCCCAAAAAGTGCACCTCTCGCAGCCAAAACTCACACTTGCTGAGCTTGGCATACAACCGGTTATCCCGCAAGGTCTGCAACACCACTCTCAAATGATGCACATGCTCCTTAACAGACCGCGAATACACAAGGATGTCGTCCACAAACACGATCATGAACTGGTCTAGATACGGACGGAACACCCTATGCATTAAATCCATAAATGCCGCGGGGGCATTGGTGAGCCCAAACGGCATTACCAAGAACTCATAATGCCTATACCTCGAGTGAAATGCCGTCTTCTCCACATCAGACTCACGAATCCGTAGCTGATAATAACCCGATCTCAAATCAATCCGTAAAAATACCCGGGCTGACTGGAGCTGATCAAACAAGTCATAAATCCGAGGCAACTGATACTTGTTCTTAACAGTCGCCTGGTTCAACTACCGGTAGTCGATGCACAGCCTCAGACTACCGTCCTTCTTCTTCACAAACAACACCGGCGCACCCCAAGGGGAAAAGCTAGGACGAATGTACCCTTTGGCCAGTAACTCCTGCAATTGCATCTTCAACTCTCTCAACTTCGCAGGTGCCATACGATAAGGGGGCTTCGACATAGGCGCCGTACCTGGTACCACCTCAATCATGAAATCAATCTCACGCTGCGGTGACAACCCAGGCAACTCCTTGAGGAAAACATCGAAAAACTCACACACAATCGGAATGTCCTCCACATCCGGACACTGCCGATCGACCAAAACCACAGAAGCAAGAAAACCTTGACAACCCGTGTCAAGCAATCTACGAGCCCTAATAACCGAAATAAGAAAACATGAGGAGGAAGATCGGATACCTTGGTAGTAGAAAGTGGGTCTGCTGGGATGCTGGAAGTAGACACTCTTCAAGCAACAATCCACCACCGCCTGGTGAGCCTCGAGCCAATGCATGCCCAAGATCACATCATAGTTCTGAAGTGGCAACGCATAAAGTCTAACCGGTAAGTTCCGTCCATCCACCCACACAGGTACCTTCTCGAAGAAGTACGGGGTGAGCATGAAATCACCGATAGGCAGCTCCACTGCCCGGTCACAGGACACCTCAATCGCAGACTCCTCGGCACTTTGAGAAAACTCCTTCGAAATAAATGAATGAGATGCACCAGAATCAAACAAAACCCGAGCCGCGCAACCAAAAATTGGAATAGTACCTTCCACCAACTGGGACGCCTCAGCCTCTGCTTTGGTAATGTGGGTAACTCTGCCTCGGGCTCTCTGCCTCCCACCAGTAGCCGACCGAGTCAACTGATAATACTGACCCTACTACTGGTACTGCTGCGGCTGCGATGACATCTGCTGGGGCTGAAACTGCTGCTGTTGCTGAAACTCGTGTGGTTGATGTAACCTCTGCAGACAGTCACGTGCCATGTGCCCTGGCTGGTCACACCTGAAGCAAACCACGGGCGCCGTACACTTCCTGCCTGGATGAGACTCGCCGCATCGAGGACACTCACCCCAAGAGCCACTCACTAAACCCTGACGCTGGAACTGGGTAGGCTGTTGAGCACTACATACATACTGCTGCACCTGATCTCCGCGACCTCGGCGCCTCCTGCCAAAACCAGCTTCCTTAAGCAACTTCTTGAGCTTCGATCCCAGAGATGACGAATCTACTGCCGACGGCCCGGACGGGGACGCCCCTGAACCACCTGCTGAAATCTGGATAGAACTCTACTGCTGCACGGACGCCAACTGACCAAAACTCATCTGCATCTGACCCACACTGCCCTGACCTCGAACCTTCTACATGTCTCTCTCCAACGCCGTTGCTGCTCTGCAAGCCGCATCCACATTGGTCAAACCTGACACAAGCAAAGGATGCCCCAGCTCTAACCTCAGACCCCCAATAAACTGCTCGGTCCGCACCGTCTCATCTGCCACAATGTGTGGTGCATAACGGTCCAACTCAACGAACCTGGACCTGTACTACACCACGGTCATGTCACCCTGGACCAAGTCCAAAAACTCACGCAACTTCTGCGATTTGAGGAATGATGGACAAAAAGCACTTTCGAAAGCCGGGACGAACTCCTGCCACAAAATCTATCGAAGAGGACGAGACTGGAACACTGCTCCCTAGTCTGATGTCCACCACACCCGGGCTGGCCCCTGAAATCGATACGTAGCCAACACCACCTTCTCTTCCTCAGGACACTCCATCGAACTGAACACTCGCTCCAGGTCATCTAACCACTCTTTGGCCACCTCTAGATCTGACTGCCCGCTGAAAGTAGACGGCCGGTACTGCAAGAAATCTCTCAGCGCGCGGTTACTCCGAGAGGATAAGCCCTCACTGGCATCACCGCCCTACTTCTGCTGCGACGGTTGCTGGTGCTGCTACTGCTGAATAACATACTGATACATGCCCCGGAAGAACTCCTCTGGCCCGGGAACTATCGCCCCTTCAGCTGCATCATCCGGAAGCACTGCTCTGCTCTGCCCTTCCTGGCCCCCACCAGACTCTCCCTGCTGGGAACGAGTCGATCTCCTGGGCGCCATAACACCTGCCTGCTAACAGAAACAAACAACAAGATTAATAATAACACGCGGAGCCCCACGCCAGTCACCAATTGTACAGGACATTCATGGACCTTCTGGACCACTGCAATCATTTCAAGTTCTTATGTACTTCCACAACCTACGCTCTGATACCAACTGTGACGACCCGAGATCCGAGTACCGAAAAGGAATCGGCGCGTCTCCAATCTCGGCCCGCCAACCCACGAGCCCGAAAACTAGGAAGGGTAAAAAGGGATGTTGTGGGAGTACAAGAGAAGTTGAAACAACTGCAGGGATAGCACAATAATCCAAAATAAAATGCATAGCATAATATAAATAAAATAAACTGCTACAAGGTCCACAGAGTCTCATGTCCAAATAAAAGTACAATCAACAGAAAGGAAGAGTGCAACTACACGGGGCATACCCCGGTGTACAACTACACGGGGCATACCCCGGCCCTGGCAGACTGGCGACTAACCCTGGCTAGAAGAACCACGCTGAAACTCGGCCGCACCTCTCGACGACCCCGCCTCACCTGAAAAGCAAGGGTGAGCCTCATTTCATTGGCCCAACAGGGATCCCCCGGACCCCCACCGTACAACGAGAAAACGACAGCAAGGCACGAACAACCACGGAAGGTAACACTACCTAGCAAAAGTACGATAGAAACGACAAGCAGTAATAAATAAACGGAAAAGCTATCTAACAACCGTATCGTACGACCGAACCTCGGTCCGTCAAAACTCGAGCCCGTACCTGCCAGTAGACAGGAGCACCACCCACTAGAAGAACGACCGGATGCATCCCCTGACGTCTTACGCCGCATCACAAGTGTCTAGCTACAACAACACCCCAGGCGCGAGACTCAGACACACACAG
Organism: Amorphophallus konjac; assembly: GCA_022559845.1. Classification (NCBI taxonomy): domain Eukaryota; kingdom Viridiplantae; phylum Streptophyta; class Magnoliopsida; order Alismatales; family Araceae; genus Amorphophallus; species Amorphophallus konjac. The sequence continues at coordinate 133,955,774 of CM040127.1, read as the reverse complement.
TAACCAGTAGTACCACAAAACAAGGACTAGCTGAGGTCAAGCTCATCAGCGTGGGTCCGAAACCCCCAGCCCCGTGTGCACACTCAGACCATACGCCCTAGGCCTGTCCTCTTGCTGGTAATTCCCCCTAAGCCGGGACTCAGCTGTACATGGGGGCCCTACGGTTACCAGCCTACTCACCCTCTTTCTCGGGTCAGTCGCTCCACCACTCCCGGGTGGGTCAGCACCGCGTGCTGTAAGAAGGCTACGAGTAGTGGACGTGTCACCGGAGGTGAGACTGGACTGACGGAAACCACCGACCACACACTAACACATACTCTCGGTAACCGAAACGGTGAGTACGGACGCTGGGGACACGCATGAGGTCCGATCATCCCACAAGTCATGCGGCACCCGTACCAGGGTAACTGATTCTCCAGGGACCCCTGGGTGCCCCTGTGGCTCACACTGGCTACCCATGGCAACCCTCGGGCCACATGCCGCAATAGCGCCCAAAGCTCACTCGATCGGAGGAAAAACTACCGAAGGGAAACACGGCTCGAAGGGGGAAATGAACGCGCTGGGGCCCCTGAGCGTGACACTGTCATGCTCTGGTTCCCTAGCGCGACAACTGAAGATCGCGCTCGCTGAAGCGAGCGCGTTCTTCAAGAACGCACTAGCCAGGGTTAGCATGACAATGGGGAACACACTTTCCAAGGTGAGCGTGATCTCCAAGAACATGCTAGCTAACCCTGGCATGACAACAATAGCCAAACTGTTCATCCTCCTCGATGAATGTGCTCAGACGACACAACACGTTATGCAAGAACGTGCCTCTGGGACATAACGCGACAACGGGCCGAGCCCAATTCACGCGGTTCGTTTGGGAAGCTCTATCCCATGCCCCATTCGCCCCCAGGCGAAGGGGAAATAAAAGGGGGAACCTCCCCCTACCTCCCTAGCATGCATCTAAGCCCTTAGATCGGTCAAAAACTCCATAAAACGGAAGATCCGGCGCTCAAACCCCAAGCAAGGAAATAACCCTCCCAGCATGGATTTAACCCCTCTTGACCTCTCAACGGCCTACAAATCATGGGGAATACTATAAAGAGGGCAAGGATCCGTCCCCCTACCTCAATGAAGCTCAAAATCCACCAGGAAGCCGCCGATCCACAAATCTAGCTCGAACACGAACTGCACCCACGCGCCACAAAAAGGGCACCGTCGCGATCGTCACCGCGCTACCGCCGTGGTCCACTGTCCGTCACCGGAGGAGGAGGAGGCCCTGTGAGCTCAAACGGGGAGAGGGGGTTGCAACGGTTGGGGAGCGGGGGCAGTCACGGGAAGAAGAACAGAGAAGAAGAAAAGGAGAAAAAGAAAAGGGAAAATAGGGGGGTATTTATAGAAAATCTTAAAAATGCCAAAAATATCAAAAAATATAAAAATATGTTTCCGCGATTCTCGGAACACGTACAACGTGATGGTACCATCCCGGAGTAGGAGAACGCGACGGTTCGCTCGCAAACGCGTTCCACAGGTCCGTTAGGGGAAAACACGCGTAAACCACAAAATAAGCTCCGGGACCCCCGAAAGTGATTCAAAATCCACGGATCCGAATCTGAAAAATGCCCAAAAAACTCGGGGCATTACACCCCAGCTCCAATTCAATACGAGCCCATCAGGACGGACGGGTTCAAGAAGGAAGAAAAAGATGAGAAAGAAGAGAAGGCCGATTCGCTAGCCTGGGCATCCCGAAGACCAGCCTTCCACGTCCATGGCCGGCAGGCGAATAGCCACTCACATGAAGGAAGGTACGTCAAGGTGTACGAAAGAAGGGGCCTTGCCTACAACCCACCGACACATGCTAGAGTGCCGTCTCCTATAGTCTTCCCCTCCAACGGGCAAAATGATATCACCCAGGCCGTAAGAGGATACCTCCGCGGTCTCGGAAATACCCTATTGGGTACACAATGGCTCCTAGAAGCCGTGAATGATGTCGAAAGTGACCAGGGGCAACAGATCAACCTGGAGGACATCGAAGATGCGGAATCGGGATGCTATGGGCCATCCCTCCGCGAAGAAGCCGCACTGAGAATCTTGGTGTTTGACAGGTTAACTTTCCTTGGATAGTCAACCAGGAAAGTGACCCGAAGAAACAAGAAGATGCGAGTTTATAGCTGTAATATGGCCGGAATGGCCAATCATTATGGGGCCCTCCCTGCAGACCAAGAAGAGGTGGCCAGACTTGCTGACAGGCCAGGTCCCATCACCAGAAGAGGAAGAGTCACAGCCGAAGCAATGAAAGCCCTCACTGGCGAAACAAGCTTCGATGCGGTCGCCGTAACGGTGAACGTGATCACTACTGAAGATGAGGAGGAAAGGCCATCACCTCCTCTGGAGGCTCAGCTAGAAGGGGGAAGCCAAGCTCCTAGCCCATCCGCCCCTAATCTGGTAATGAAGATGCTGCACCAAGCCTACAGGCAGGAGATTGAAGCTCTGAAGCGGCAAGTAGGCGATCTGACCATGCATGCTTCTGCCTTGAAGCAGGTCGAACCCCCTCCGGAAACATCCCGATGAAGTGCCGATGAATTTGAGGGCTCACCCCAGATGCCAACTTCTCAGCCAATCCCCAACTACACCTGGGGCACGACCCTGATAACCCTTTCGGCTCCTCAACACCAAGGAACTGCCACTATACCCCCGGCAACGGTGTTGGCAACGCCACAGATGCAGTCGGCTCATTTCTACCCAGAAACGGTGGATCCGGCGATAGCGAACAAGCTCATGATCGAGCAGATAGTTGAGATGAGGCATGCCGATCAAGGCAGTGAAGAATATGCCTCATTTGATGTGTACAAGGTGCCTTACCCTGTCCATCACGCAGCGAAAAGATTGCCTCCCGGCGTCAGCAAGCCGCTGAAGTTCAACAACTTTAATGGTCAGGGCTCACCGAATGAACACATAGCCTATTACATCAACGTGATGGGTGATCTAGTGACTGATGAATCGTACTTGCTGAAGTTCTTCGGGTCCTCACTCACAGGGCTCACCTTCGAATGGTACTCGAACTTGCCAGCGGGGTCTGTCAACGACTGGCCGGACATGCAAAGGAGATTTCGGGAGCGGTTCCACGTAACCGAAAGGGATGTCACGGTGGCCGAACTCTATGCAACCAGGCAGAAGAATGATGAAACTGCCCTCGAATTCATCATGAGATGGCAGAATCTCAGCATGAGGTGTAGGCACCCGCCACACCAAGAAGATGCGGTTCAACTTTGCAAGCAGAATTTGAAGCGTGAAGTTCTCGAGAAGATGATCAGGATGGAGATCAAGTCATTTGATCAATCAAATAATGTGGTGCCCAAAATCGAGCCTTACCTCTCCAGGTACTCTTCTGCACCGGCCACCTCAGCCCAAAAGGGGAAGTCTGCCGATAAGCAGCCCATGCCCAAAGAAGTCAACACTGTCGACTTCGAAGACTTCGAGAAGCAGAAGAACAAAGAAAAAGGAGTATCCATCACTCCTCTTGCTAGGCTGGCTGAACAACAAAAGAGCACCTCTTTGCGGTCTCGAATAAAGAGGCTATATTCCTTTCCAAAGGAGAAGACCCGTGTCATCTTTGAATGGGCCACCAAATACAACAAAATCACTCTCTAGGAGCCAAAGAGACCCAATGATGCCAAGAGGAAAGATGATCCATGATTCTGCCCGTATCATCAGATGCTCGGGCACACCCTTGAAGATTGCTATGTGCTTAAAGACATCATTGAAGGCATGATCAAGAAAGGAGAGCTCCAAATGGGCGAACACAAGGTGGACCCGCCTCGCCCGCACGAGATGCCGGTAATGGGGGTGACCATAAATATGATTTCCTTATACCAACAGTTGCCTGAGGAGGTGTCAGTAGCTTGTACAAAGCACACCTATGAGGCATTTGTTCTACCCCTATAGTGGACCAGGGAAGTTGGCAGAAAGTGCCGAAGAAGACAAGACGGAATCCGTCATCCTGCCTCACTCCGAGAGTCCAAATTCGTGGGGTTACACCTCAGCTACCACCGCCTGCTGTATCCCCGATCTGGTATGAAACCACTTCCCAGATGGTCCTCCGAAGGCCAACCGATAATAAGAAGAAGCTGCTCCTGCTATGGGTGCACACATTAGCCAGCCCGACAGTCAGACGATTGCAGGCGATCATTGATGAGTCAAAAGAATATGAACAACCTGAAATTCAGCCAGTGAAGCTGAAGGAATATGGTCCGTGGGAACAACTAGAGTCTCTTAGACTCTACCAAGATGATGGAAATGAAATCTGGGGGAAGGCTGCCCCGAAAGATGCTCCATGCGAGACGGTGACAACTGAGAAGAAGAAGAAAAAGAAGAACCTGAAGAATAAAACAAAATGTAGCAATTTGTCCTACAATACCTTGTCGGCTTTGTTCAACATAGTCCAAGATTCTGAAGAAGAAGAAGAATAAATATGCTTTGTGCCCACCGAAGCGAATCATGCCAAAGCCTCCACTTCCCGGCATGCCACTAGATCCGGGAGGAGATGGGGACGTTTGCCCCCGGCCAAACACAACATCATCTTCTGGGGTGAACAACCTTATCAAATCCCCGAACCTAAAGTGAAAGGGACAAGAATCCCACCTCCATCGGGCCTGTACCCTGAAGATGCAACCGGCGGTGTGGTCCCCTCATTTGCCAAATTCCTGCTCGCATAGGAGGTCAAACGGTCGAGCCAACAGGCCGAACTGAAAGCCAAGGGCATTCTCGCCTCAACCTCAGATGCGTCACCCCTGGCGATCAAAGATAGTAAGGGTGCTGCCCACACGGCCAAGCTCGTGAAAGATAAAGAATCAGCCAACCAAGCATGTCGGGATGGGGAAACCCCCGAAGGCAAAGACAAATTATCTTCTCTGCCGACTCCTTCCGCACTGAAGCACGGCAAGCACACCAAAGCCAAAGAAGCCAGGCTGGCCAATGTCAGGATTGGCAACAGAATAGTGAAACAACTGAAGAGAATCCCAACAAGATTCAGCGTCTAGGAGATACTCTCCCTAGATGAAGAAACTAGGCAGGCCGTCATTGCAGCCCTGCAAACCCCAGCACACTACGAAAGCTGCTTCGCCAAAATGCATTCAGTGACAGCCATCACTTTCACTGATGAAGATATGCTCTTGCCTTTGGCCAGCCACAATAGACCCTTGTACATGAGGGGGCAGTTGAACGGCCAACCCATAAGTAGGATCTGGTTGACCCAGGGGCAGCAGTGAACATACTCCCCTATCGGGTCTACCAGAAGCATCATTTCGATGTACATCTGGTCGAGGTCAGGGAAAATAACTGGGTTCAACCAGAAGTTCAAAGTCCCAAGGAGAATAGCGGAGTTTGAGTTTTCACTGGGAGACTTCACCACTAAGGTGCAGTTCCACGTCATCAACTCCGATACTTCCTACAAAGTATTGCTGGGCTGACCATGGCTACATGAAAATCGGGTAGTGTCATCCACTTTGCACCAGTGCATCAAGTACTCCCGGGACGGCAAGAAGGAAAGAATATTTGCTGACTTACACCCCTTTGAGGTGTTTGAATGCCATTTGCTGGATGCGTCACTCTATGTGGAGAAGCCTAAGCAGATCCCCCAGCAAGCTCAAAGCAAGGGGAAGGAGATAGCGCCAGATGACGACTGGTTCCCTCCGTCGCCACCCGACTATGTGGCTCCACCGGAGGTGTCTCACATTTTTGAGGTCGAAGGAGTGGTTCGAGCAATGCCACCAGATGTCTACCTTGAGCCGGAGATGCCAAAGCTAGAAGATCTGTTGGGGTGCATGAAGGTCCCTCCAGGGATCACAAAGCCTCTTTCAAGCACAGACTACCAAACAGTCGAATTATTGAAGATTCAGGAGGTTCCCAATCCCGATGGCCAACCCATGATATTCGATACTGCTGATGAATAGTTAGTGAAAGGGGATGATGATTGCAAGTTCCCCGAAGAAATTGACAACCCGGTCGCCCCAATCATGGGACTTCCGGACATATCCAGCAAAGCAGTGAAGATGGCCAGGAGGCAGCAAATCCCCTTCTTCCAGGCCACCAGCCGAAATCAAATGTTGAAAAGGTTGTGGTATCTACCCAACTTGGATAAAGAACTTCTAAAAATTACCCGACACCCTGGCTTGGGTTTCTTGATAGAATAATTCTACGAAGTGAACGTGATATCTGTCTCGGCCCCGGTTGCTGATGATCCTCTAGAAGATCCAAATGCACAAGAAGCCAAAAGCCAAGCACAACCTTTGCCTCCGGCCGACGAAGCCCAAGATGAAGAAGTGATTCTCTGGAACTGACCGCCATGTAGGGATATAGGGATGGTCCCATCCTCTTCTGAGGGGCCGGTCCCAGATGGTCATAATGATGGGCTTCCGTCATCCCCGTCTGACGTCGGAATAGAGGATAGCGGCCCAAGCCATATTTCGGACTTCTCCCAATACGACCTTGTTATGCTCGTAGTATGCTACGAGCAGCAGTAGGAGATCAGGATATTAAAGACATAATTGGCCGAAATGACCAAACTGTTGTCTGATCTGACTGAGGGCATCCACCTCCGGCGGGACAAATCCTCGAACCCAGGGCACTTCAATGCAGCCACAGCAGAATGGGAGAATCAATCCCCGAGCACCAACTTCAGTGCTTTCCTACGCTCAAGGAGGAAGGAGAAGGAAGTAGCCGGCCCTTCGACTAGCCGACCAGTAGAGTGAATCCCCACTTTAAGGGAGAGGATGCAGAAGCCCTATTCCTTCCCGAGGATTGAAACTCGAGGGATCTTTGAATGTGTCTGCCACTACGGCAAGGTCGCTCTCCCATAGCCCAAAAGGCCAGAGGACACCAGAAGAAGTGATGACTTTGAATTCTATCTCTATCATCGAATCCTGGGCCACCCTATCAAAGATTGTTATGTCTTCAAGGATATTGCCCAAGGCCTGATCAAGAAAGATGAATTGAAGGTGGGGGATTATGAAGTGAAGCCCCCGCAACCACATGAAGCGGGCATCCATAAAAGCGGTGTCCATATGGTCTCCCTGTCCACGGAGGTCTCAAGCCCCACCGATGGAAGATGCCCCGAAGCAGGTGAAGCATCCCTTTCCACCCCTCTGGGTGAAGGCCCCACGAAGCCGGTCTATGATAAATATCAAGAAGACCGTGAAGAGATTCTGCGGCCCTTTATGCCCGGGGATACCCCGAAGACCCATACAATGATGCATGATGGGCCGAAGGCCGATGCCCCTTGCAAACTCTGAGAACTTACTGAAGCAGGGGTCGGCACGACTTCTAACAATGCTCCACGGGGGCAAGTAGCTAAAGAACTCTCTACCGCCCCTAGGGGTGATCCACCCACGGGCCAGCATCCAAGCCGCCCGGAAATTGTATTGCCGGCGCCAACGTCAATTCTAGAGCCAGAGAAAAAAGCTGGCGAAACTCCACCACTGAGTGGGACAAGATAATAAAACACCAATGATGTCCTTGACGTTGAAGAAGATGATGAAGGCTTCATCGATCTATAGCCGGCTCCTCTAGAAATAGAAGATGGTGGCCAAGCCACCGTCGATGAGCTGATCGAAGTAAACCTTGACACAGAAGATGAGCCCAGGCCAACCTTCCTCAGCGCCCTCCTTCCCCCGAAGGAAAAAAATCCATCTGTATAGCTCCTTCAAGAATTTCGAGACTGCTTTGCTTGGAACTACAAGGAGATGCCGGGTCTCAACCCTGAAATTGCTCAACATATATTGGCCATTAACCCCGAGGCTGAAACAGTGAAGCAATCACGTCGACGAATGAGGCTAGAATTGATAAGCCAAGTTTGCAAGGAGGTCGACAAGCTCGTAGACTTCGACTTCATAGCAGAAAACTAATACACCACTTGGCTGGCTAACATTGTGCCTGTCAAGAAGAAGAACGGCCAAATCCAGATATGTGTCAATTTTTGGGACCTGAATAAGGCATGCCTGAAGGATGATTTTCCAGTGCCCATCAATGAAGTCATGATTGATGCTACTACTGGCGACGAAGCCTTATTTTTCATGGACAGGTCATTCGGATACAACCAGATATGGATAGCCGAACATGATAGAGTTCATACGACTTTCCGATCACCCAAGGGGATATTCCACTACAAGAGGATGCCTTTTGGCCTCAAGAATGCCGACGCCACTTACCAAAGGGCGATGACAAGAATATTTGATGAACTGCTCTACGATAAAGTCGAATGCTACTGTAGACACGCCAAAATTGACATTATTTTGAGTATATTTCATATTGCCGTGTAATGCCCCATTTGACCCTCAAATTAGCTTGTTTGAGTGGTTTTTCCCACTTTTCTTGAATTTCTCCTATTTTTTTCCCATTTATCTCCCTTTTCCTATTTTCCTGGATTTTCTGGGCATTTATCTATATTTCCTGAATTCACGCCCTCATCAGGGGCGTGTTTTTGAAACACGACCTTGTCTAGGGCGTTTTCTCCCATTTTATCTATTTCTCCCCCATTTTATCTATTTTATGAATTTTCTGAATTCACGACCTGGGTAAGGACGTGTTTTCTTAAAACATGACTTAACCTAGGGCGTTTCTTTAAGAAAGGACGACCTCTCCTAAGGGCGTCAATTATTTTGGTTTGACCGACTTCCCCATTTGAGCTCTTGAAATTAACGCCCTTCTCAGGGGCGTGTTTTTTAAACGTGGCTTTGATTGAGGCGTGTTTCACATTTTTCAAATATGGGGAGTGTTTATTTCTAAAATTTGGTTTTTGAGAAACACCCGTGTGCAGGGCGTGTTTTTGAGAAACGCCCTCTGCGTAGGTCGTCAATTCATCAATTGACGCCCTAACCTAGGGCGTGTTTCATCTTCTGGCTTCGCAGCCCTTTCCCCAGAGAGTCCTTGCCTCGTTAGATTCCTCCCCCATTTGGGCTCTTGCCCGTTCTTATCCTCCCCTACTTGGACTCTTCCCTTTTTATCTCCGTTTCTATCTTATTAATAGAGGTTTTTCACCTCTGTTAACCGGTTGGACTCCGGATTCTTCTTTCCCTCCCCTCTGTTGTTTCGCCCTTCGTTCTTCGTTCTTCTTCTTCCGTTTTCCTTTTCTTTTGGTTTTCTCTTTTTTTCTTCTCACAGGTTGCTGTTGCCGTTGGCTAAGGAAGGAACTCCTGGGCGCATCAATCTCCATTTTTTTTAAAGCTTCTTCCCCATTTTAAAAAAATGGAGATTGATGCGCCCAGGAGTTCCTTCCTTAGCCAACGGCAACAGCAACCTGTGAGAAGAAAAGAAGAGAAAACCAAAAGAAAAGGAAAACGGAAGAAGAAGAACGAAGAACGAAGGGCGAAACAACAGAGGGGAGGGAAAGAAGAATCCGGAGTCCAACCGGTTAACAGAGGTGAAAAACCTCTATTAATAAGATAGAAACGGAGATAAAAAGGGAAGAGTCCAAGTAGGGGAGGATAAGAACGGGCAAGAGCCCAAATGGGGGAGGAATCTAACGAGGCAAGGACTCTCTGGGGAAAGGGCTGCGAAGCCAGAAGATGAAACACGCCCTAGGTTAGGGCGTCAATTGATGAATTGACGACCTACGCAGAGGGTGTTTCTCAAAAACACGCCCTGCACAAGGGCGTTTCTCAAAAACCAAATTTTAGAAATAAAAACTCCCCATATTTGAAAAATGTGAAACACGCCTCAATCAAAGCCACGTTTAAAAAACGCGCCCCTGAGAAGGGCGTTAATTTCAAGAGCTCAAATGGGGAAGTCGGTCAAACCAAAATAATTGACGCCCTTAGGAGAGGTCGTCCTTTCTTAAAGAAACGCCCTAGGTTAAGTCATGTTTTAAGAAAACACGCCCTTACCCAGGTCGTGAATTCAGAAAATTCATAAAATAGATAAAATGGGGGAGAAATAGATAAAATGGGAGAAAACGCCCTAGACAAGGTCGTGTTTCAAAAACACGCCCCTGATGAGGGCGTGAATTCAGGAAATATAGATAAATGCCCAGAAAATCCAGGAAAATAGGAAAAGGGAGATAAATGGGAAAAAAATAGGAGAAATTCAAGAAAAGTGGGAAAAATCACTCAAACAAGCTAATTTGAGGGTCAAATGGGGCATTGCACGGCAATATGAAATATACTCAAAATAATGTCAATTTTGGCGTGTCTACAGCTACATCGACGATCTGGTCATCAAGACCAGGAAGAAAGAAGACCACTTGAGTGACCTCCGGGTGATATTCCAAAGGCTCCGACAATACGAGCTGAAAATGAATCTATTGAAGTGTGCTTTTGGCATCTCCATTGGGAAATTTATGGGCTTCATCGTCCCATATTGGGGTATTGAAATAGACCCCTCCAAGATAAAGACCATCCAGGAGCTGCCACCTCCGAAGAACTTAATAGAGCTGCGGTCGTTGCAAGGCCGATTAGCCTACATCCGTAGGTTTATCTCAAACCTATCGAAGCGATGTCAGCCATTCCATAAGGTAATGATGAAGGATATGCCGTTTGGCTGGAATAAAGAATGTCAAAATGCTTTTGACCAGCTAAAGGACTACTTGAAGACCCCGCCAGTGCTGGGGGCACCCATCAAGGGGCGACCGCTGATTCTTTACATAGCCGCCACCGAATACTCGTTGGGGGAAATGCTAGCCTAGAATAATGACGAGGCAAAGGAACAATCACTTTATTACCTCAGTCGAGGATTGGTTGGGGCTGAAGCGAAATACACCGCGATCGAGAAAGTTTGCCTTGCTCTGGTCATTCACAGCCAAGAAAGTGAGGCATTACATGCACTTGCATGAAATACAGCTGATATCAAGGGCCAATCTGGTCAAATATCTCTTATCCCAGCCAGCACTGAAGTGTTGTTTCGGATAACTGACAGATCTAGAGGGGGGGTGAATAGATCTACCCCTAATTTTAGCCAATTTAAAGCACTAAGAATGCGGAATTAAAGTGCTACGGCTAACACAACCAATTTGACAAAATATCATTCAAGATTAACAAACAGTCAACTAGATGAAGCTGTACTAGGTGGAGGTTGGAATCAGAATCTCCTCACACAAGGTTAAGTATTTCAGATAGGTGTAACCTATCGTTCAGACTAAACCTTTTGATATACAACACTGGTTGAAAGTTCAAGCATAAACGGAATATCAGGAATTCAGAAATCAGTAATGAGCATTCAAGGAATTGTAATATAAGAAAGAGGAATAGCACAATCTATTCACACACAATGCACGAAGGTTTTTAAGGTGGTTCGATCTCAATCTAGAGATCTACATCCACCCCTTACTCAATTGAGTAAGGCTTCTGCTGACACACAGCTTAAGAACCACTGATCCATAGCTTTGGGGAATAGATCCCTACAACCTGCTGATCCATAACTTTGGGGAATAGATCCCAGATAGCTGAGCCTCACAACTTGCTCTGCAGAGCCTCACAGCTTGCTTCCAAGGAATTACTTCCTTGCTGCTGACACGCAGCTTGAAAATCTGCTGACACACAGCTTACAGAAATCGTTGCAAATAGAAAATGACAATAACAGAATCAAATAAAAAATACAAGACAACTTGTAGCTCGCTTTGAGCAGAACAATGTTTGGATTTGATCAGAGATCGAGACAAACAAGACTCCACTTACAGATCTCTTGAATGCTCACAACTCTTGATGTGTTCCTTCACTTTCCGATCTCCTATTTCTATCTCAACTCTTCACTCTCAATCTTTTCTCTCAACTGAACTCAACTGAATTCTACTGATCTCTTGGAGACTCTCAGATCCTCTCGCTTCTCCACCGTGCTTCCTGTCTTTCTTCTTTTCTTCACTAATTTCTTCTCACTTGTCTCTTGTACCTTCTATATTCTCTACTCTTTCTCACTTCTGTTCAGATTGACCAGGCCTCTATTTATAGCATCACGAGCATGTGAGAAACACGTTCCCAACCATGGAGATTCGAACAGGTACACTGCTTGATGTCCCCGTGTCAAGATATAAAGTTTAGCTGTCAACATGTCTGAATCTCCAGGCTCGGCTCCTTCTTGGATCATGTGCTTGTTTAAGTTGAGGACTTTGAGCCACGTGACCATGCTGATCGTAAGGCATGCTACCTTTTTACATATTGATCCTGGGTCCTTTAGGGACTTAAGTTCCTGCCAAACAGAATAAATGCATTTCATCAAACAGATTGAAGTCATGAGTGAATAGTCAATATGCTCTGACTTATAAGAAAATATGATCATGGTATAAGTCATATAAAGATGCATTAATATATTTTAGGTAAGTGTAAGAAATGCAACAGTCTGTCTGAGCAAAGCGGTGCATGTGCACCGACTTGAATATGCAATCTGTACATATGCTCAGACTTTTGTATGCACATGCTCAGACCTCATACATGTTGGAAATGCATGTGCACAGACCTTGTTCTATGCAAGATACCAATGTGCATCGACCTTCAATACAAGATAAGAGACCTGCACAGACTTGTAATAGTAACATAGGTAGACCTTCATACGCACGAGTGATCATGTGCATTGACCTTTAAATTCACTGTAGAAAACATGCATCGACCTTAGATGCTTGAAGGCTAAACTAGCATCGACCTTTATTAATGAATAGTAATGTGCACAGACTTGTGTGAATGAGTAAGACAGATGTGCATCGACCTTAGTGTGCGCTATAGTGAATGTGCACCAACCTGCCTCTACCTAGAAGCACAACATGCATCGACCTTAGATGCGCTACAGTGAATGTGCACCGACTTTGTTTTGTTATGCTAAGATGTGCTTCGACCTTGGTCTTGCAATCCAAATGAAAACATGCCTCGACCTGTATGCATTCTAAAGAACACATGCATCGACCTTATGTAAATGTAGGCTTGAACATGCACTGACCTACATGCATATGCCATGAATGTGCACTGACCTGATGAATGAGATATTGAATGTGCACCGACCTAATGTAGCAATAGACATGTGCATCGACCTTATGTAAGGTAAAAGCCATGATAGCCAATCATCAAAATTATGAACATAATGCATTGTTACCAATATCAAAATTTTGCACAGTATATACCATTGTCAGCATCAAAACACATTAAATTCAGAGGATCATAAATCAGAGAAGACAAAATATTCTTCCCCACAAACTCCACTCAACATTCTCCCCCTTTTTGATGATGACAATTCCTTATAAATTTTGATTGTCAACAATAGATGATGGCAGCAGTGGATGGATGTAGATGCAACACTAGATGCAAAAGATATACACACACCGCTGTCTCTCTGCACAATCCCCCTCTGCACACTCCCCCCTTTGCCAAGATTCATCAAAACAAACATTTTCTCCCCCTTTGCCATTAGCAAAAAGGATGATTAGGTAACAAAAATTGGAGAAGGAGTTGAAAGTATGATGAAGATGAAATCTGATTGACAAACTTAATTATCTTTCATTAATAAAGCAAACTTAGCACAGAAACTTCAGGTATAAGATTTCATATAATATAGTCTTGAAAATATGATGGATTAAAGATGATAAAAGTTAGAGAATAAGAACTACATTCTTTAAAAGGAAAATGCTTTTGGAACTCTTTTAATAGCAATAAACCAGACTGACATATAGCATATCATATTTTGCCTTACTTCATCTTATACATCAGAATTTCAAAGAGTTTCTTAGGAGACAGACCAGACTAAACAAATTTCACTGTTCTAAATTTATTTACAGGGTTATAAGAAAAATTTTTTGTTCTTTTGATCGCAACATTTAGAACAGTCAAGTAGAATCCATACCTTTATACATAAGGGTATACGTTTATCAGACGCCAAAACCCCTAGTTACTTAGTAGGATTTACCATTCTATTTTAGGTTTAGTTGACACCTTTTTACATAAGTGTACATGTTTATCAGACGCTAGTACCCCTAGATACTTAGTGAAACTAACCTTTTAATTTTTCAACCAGAGTTAGCCAAGAAGCTTCATGACATAGGTTCATATGATCTTTGATAGAGAATCCAGTTTCTCAGCGCATTTGGCCATTGCTCTGCCATCAGCATACTTGACTTATTCATTTCAACACAACAACCCATTTGATTTTCAGAGAGAGTTATTTAAAAACAATACACATTTCTGGGATTCTCAACCAAGTTATTCTGAAATTAGATGCTTTCAGTTTCTGAAAGGCTCCATTAGACATGACATGATCAATATGGTTGAGATCTATTATAGAGTCATCAATGATTTTGGTCTTTACTCTCTAAAGGTTATTAAATCTAAACCATCATCTCATTCATGAAACACTACAGCTTCTTATAAGAAAAGTCTTCTGATTTTAGCAGCTTCAGTTAATGAATGAATTTTAAGTTTGTCATTTATTCAGATAGTCAAGAGGAATATAAGTGCTCGATGTCAATGAATGGAAGTAGATGAGAAAATGTCAGATAATTCTGAGATCAAGCAAGAATTTTTAGATGATCAAGATGATCAAGAATAGACATAATGTGTTTAACAAAGAGTCGACATTGGGTGTCGACATTATTCAAAACTTGAACTGGTGATTTGTTCTTACATCAAACTTATTCTGAAGAACCTTTATCAAAATGTATGAAATGATATGAATGAAATCACATGTGTGAATCATGTCTATATGTTCTAAATGCAAATCTAATGAACATGAATCATCAAGGATGATATGAAAAATCACAAACTCCCCCTGACTGTATACATGAGTTTTCAGATATGTATGAGAAATGCCATGTCATATTCCAGATATATGCAATGTTGACCCATAGTACAAGGCGGAGTACAGAGGTCCAAGGGACCACCATCACCCATGATGTGGGTTTCCAGACAGACATAATATGTCCTTCTCCCAACATACCATTTAATATACTGATGGGTATAACTGTGAAATGCAGCACATAGAAATGCAATGACAGTCACTGAAGTTATAGCATTTATTGTTGTTCAGAAAGCACAGAATACCAAGTGATAATGCAAAATCAGAACAAGCATTCAAGCTGAGAATTTACAAAGACCAAGTTCTCTCCTTAAAAATTTAAACCTTTCATTGTCAAGAGGCTTGGTGAATATGAAAACAATTTGCTTTTCAGATGCAATGAACTCTAATTCAATTTCCTTTTTACTCACTTCATCTCTAAGAAAATGGTGTTTTATTTCAATGTGCTTAGTTCGTGAGTGGTGAACTGGATTTTTAGTAAGGGAAATAGCATTGGTGTTATCACATTGAATTGTAATACAACCAAGGTTGATATGATAGTCAATAAGCTGGTGTTTAATCCAGAGGACTTGGGCTGCACAGTTTCCTGCTGCCACATATTCTGCTTCAGCAGTGGATAAGGCAACAATATGTTATTTCTTGGATGCACATGTCACTAGACATGCACCTAGATACTGACAATATCCACTAGTGCTTTTCCTATCTATCCTACACCCATCATAGTCTACAATGGTGTAAGCTATGAGATTTAACTCACATCTAGCAGGATACCATAAGCCTAAGTCTAGGGTGCCAGATAGATACCTAAAGATCCTTTTTCACAGCAGCTAAATGTGACTCCTTAGGACAAGCTTGAAAACGAGCACACAAACACACTGAAAACTAAATATCAGGATGAGATGCAGTAAGATATAACAGAGATCCAATCATACCTCTATACAGTTTGGTGTCTACCAATTTACCTTTAGGGTCAGCATCAAGACTTGTTGAAGTACCCATTGGTGTAGTGATAGCTTTGAGGTTTTCTAGCTTGAATTTCTTCAATAGATCCTTGATATATTTTTCTTGAGTTATGAACATCCCTTCCTTAGTCTCACAAACACATGGATGGTTTGGTTGATCCGAACACTATGTCATCTACATATATCTGAACAATCAGAATATCTTTGTCACATATGTTTGTGAATAATGTCTGATCAACCATACCTCTAGAAAATCCTTTTTCTGGATTTTCATTTACCTCCCCATGAGTTTCAGATCCTTCTGCCTTAGCTTCTTCAGCAAATTCTCCATTTTGATCTTCTTTGATCTTCAACATATCTCCATCACCTTTGTCCCTGCATAAACTAGTTTTAGTTTTGATTGCATACTCATCAAAAGACAACATGAGGAGATTCTTCAACAGTTTGAGAACTAAGATTAAAAATCCTATAGGCTCTGGAGTTATCAGAATAACCTAGAAAAATTCTAGGTTCACTTTTAGGTTCAAATTTATCAAGGTCTCGTTTAGAGTTTATATGGATAAAACATTTGCAACCGAAGACCTTGAAGTGTACTAGAGAGGGTTTCTTACATTTAAGAATTTCATAAGGAGTCATTTGTGTAGAAGGTCTTACCAGGGCTCTATTAATGATGTAGCATGGAGTGTTAATAGCCTCAGCCCAAAACCTTCCAGGCAAGTTCCCTTCTACCAGTATAGTCCTAGCCATCTCTACAAGGGTTCGGTTTCTTCTTTCTACTACTCCATTCTGCTCTGGAGTTCTGGGTGAGGAGAACTTGTGATTGATACCATTCTCCCTGTAGAAATCATCATATTGTGAGTTTACAAACTCACCACCATGGTCAGACAATATATTTAAAATAGCATGTTCACTGGTCTATTTTATTTTATGAAAGAACTCTTGAAATTCTCCAAATGTTTAATTCTTGTGAGACAAGAAGTATACCCAAGTAAATCTAGAAAAGTCATCAACTAACACAAAATCATATCTTTTTCCTGATAAGCTAACTGATCTAGTAGATCCAAATAAATCCATGTGAATTAGCTCATAAGGTTTAGAAGATAGATTTTCAGTTCTGGACATAAATGACTTTCTGGTTTGTTTACACAGTGCATGCTTCACAGATTTTATTATCATTTTTGAATGAAATTTTAGGAAGTCCTTTCACCATGCAATGCTTATTTAGCTTATGAAGCACACTATAGCTGGCATGACCTAACCTACGATACCACAGGTAAGCTAGATCATCCTTATTTACAGTTAGACACAGATTGGTTTGTGCTACATCATCTAAGTCTATCATATAGATGTTGTAGACTCTCTTACCAATAAATTTGACAGATTCAGAATTTGGTTCAAAGATAGTTTATGCAAGAGAGTCAAAAACAACTTTATGATCTTTATCACAAAGTTGACTAATGCTAAGCAGATTATATGCTAGCCCATCTACTAAAAGAGCTTCTTCAATAGAACAAGATGAGCACTTACCAACTTTTCCTAACCCAATGATTCTACCTTTTGTAATACCTCCAAATGTTACATGACCTGCATCTTTCTCTACCAGCATGCAAAATTTGCCTCTATCCCCAGTCATGTGCCTGGAGCAACCGCTGTCAAGATACCACTTATTATGATTGGCTGCCAGGCATACCTGCAAGCAAGCATATAATTTCCGTCTCAAATTTCCGTCGCAAAATTCCGTCCCAAATCGCGCTTTTTCTTGTAGTGAAGATCAAGGGGAAAATTTTGGAACCCAAAAATGTTTGGGCCCCATAACAACGGTTACATCATGCAGGCTATACATAAGATGTTTTGGAATCCACATTTGATTTGCTGTCTTTACTGAATTTGTGGATTTCTTGTTATTCAGCTTTTTTTTTCTTACAACTTTGAATTTTTGTAGACTATTTATATGTTGTGGCATTTTCCTTTTTAAAAGTATTTTGAAAGTTTCTTTGCCAGTGACCAGTCCAATAGGCATTGAGAGCATTGTGTGCATTGTAGAACCTAGACTGATCAGACATGGAATGAATAAAACCATAAGAGTTATGGCTTTTGAAATTTTTGTGCCTAGGTTGCACATAGGAGTTCCAAGGGTAAGGTTGATGCATAGAAGTAGCATATGCATTCTGAAAGTTATGCTGCATTGACCTTATGTAGGGGTTGCCTTGACCTCTTCTATCAGAACTTTGGTGATAGGAATTACGAAATGCAGGATAGGCAAAAGTACTATGATAGTTGCTTGGACCTTCCTGTTGAGATCTGATTGATTTGGTCTTGGGATTTTCTTGGATTCCAGCCTTAAGAAACTGACCCCTATCCTTTCCCTTGGTATGAGGTGTAGTTGTATACGAGCATGATTCCCTAGATACCTCTTTTTTCCCTTTGCCCTTGTCCTTGGCACTGTTCCTGGTTTTCTCAATGATTTTCATTGGCTTTTTATTCTGATTCTCTCCAGAAGCCATTTTTATTAAAGGTTGTGATGTTCCTTTTTCACCCACAAATGAGATAGTTCTTACATCAAACCTTTTCTTGTTCGACGGGTTAAAACCCAAACCTTCTCTTCTGAAGTTTGTTTTTATTCCCAAGATGGCATTCAGATTTTCTGATCCTTGTGTCATGCCCTCAATGGAACTTTGTTTGTCCTTATTCTCCTTTTCTAAATTGTCAATAGATCTTTTCAGTTCTTCATTTACACCATTGACAGCTTCGTATTTTTCAGTAGCTATCCTAGTTTCTTCCTTAAATTGTTGCATTTTTATTTTGATTTCATCAATGGTGTTTTTCAGATTCTCATTTTCAACTCTCAGATCAATCAAGAAAATTTTATTAGATTCAGCTTCATCAAGAGAGTTTTTCAGTTCTGAATTTTTAGTTTCTAGACAAGCAAGTTTATCAGACAAAGATGTATCATTAACTAATGAATTTACTTTCCTTTTCAAATGTCTGTTGTCTCTACGCATGTCTTCATATTTTTCAAGTATTTCAGCATATGCTTCTTCCCAATCACTAAGTGTAAAATTGTCAAATGGGGAAGTTACCTCAATGTCATCTTCATTGACTTCATTTTCTTGGCCACTAAACATAGCCGTTGGTCTTTCTCACTGTCAGAGGAGCTGCTCTGACTTTCTTCTTCTTCATCACACCAGGCGCTCACCATGGCCTTTGTCTTCTTCTTTTTCAACCTAGGCTGTTTGTTTCTCAATTCAGGACAGTCTTTCTTGAAATGTCCTGCTTTCCTGCAGTTATAACATACAATGCTGTCACATTTCTTGGCAGTTTCAGGTTTATACTTTGACTTCCTTTTCTCAGAAAAATATTTTCTCCTAAACCCCTTTCCTTCCTTTTGAGGAACTTTTTAAAATTCCTAGTGAACATGGAGAATTCAACTTGATCTTCATCTGAACTACTAGAGCTATACTCACTAGATGACCCTTTGTTACTAGTAGTAACTTTAAGAGCCATGGGTTTCTTTCTCTTCTCAGACTCATCAACCATCTTAAGGTTCAACTCATATGTCATGAGAGAACCGATGAGCTCATCTACTGAAGTGGTGGCTAGGTTCCTGGATTCCTCCATGACAGTGGCCTTTGTGTGCCAAATAGGTGTCAGGGACCTTAGTATTTTTTTGACCAGCTCATACTCACTATAGGTTTTTCCCAGACTTCTTAAACTGTTGATAATCACATTCAGATGAGCATACATCTCAGAAATGGACTCATTAGGCTTCATTTTGAAAGCCTCATATTCAGAAACGTACATGTTGACTTTAGTCTCCCTGACTTGAGAAGTTCCTTCATAGATCACCTGCAATTTATCCTACATCTCCTTGGCTGTAGCACAGGAAGAAACTCTAGAGAATTCGGTGGGATGAAGAGCACACTGCATGACATTTACAACGCTCCAGTTTAAAGTAGATCTACGAATATGCTCTCTAGTCCAGACCTCTTCATCCTCAGGTAGTTCGAAGGGGCCTTTGCTGACTACTTTCCAAATTTCATAGTCCTTAGATCTAAAAAAAACTTGCATACGACTCTTCCAATAAGAGTAATTGGATCCATCAAAATATGGAGGCTTAGCGGTAGAGTGACCTTCCGCAGTTAACCCTCTAACATCCATTTGCTAATCTCTCCGGGATGTAAAGCCCTAGAAGGAGAGTTAGGCTCTGATACCAATTGTTGTTTCGGATGACTGACAGATCTAGAGGGGGAGTGAATAGATCTACCCCTAATTTTAGCCAATTTAAAGCACTAAGAATGCGGAATTAAAATACTACGGCTAACACAACCAATTTGACAAAATATCATTCAAGATTAACAAACAGTCAACTAGATGAAGCTGTACTAGGTGGAGGTTGGAATCAGAATCTCCTCACACAAGGTTAAGTATTCCAGATAGGTGTAACCTATCATTAAGACTAAACCTTTTGAAATACAGCACTGGTTGAAAGTTCAAGCATAAATGGAATATCAGGAATTCAGAAATCAGTAATGAGCTTTCAACGAATTGTAATATAAGAAAAAGGAATAGCACAATCAGATCACACACAATGCACGAAGATTTTTAAAGTGGTTCGATCTCAATCTAGAGATCTACATCCACCCCTTACTTAATTGAGTAAGGCTTTTGCTGACACACAGCTTAAGAACCGCTGATCCACAGCTTTGGGGAATAGATCCCTACAACATGTTGATCCATAGCTTTAGAGAATAGATCCCAGACAATTGAGCCTCACAGCTTGCTTCCAAGGAATTACTTCCTTGCTGCTGACACACAGCTTGAAAATCTGCTGACACACAGCTTACAGAAATCGTTGCGAATAGAAAATGACAAGAACATAATCAAATAAAAAATACAAGACAATCCATGGCTCGCTTTGAGCAGAACAATGTCTGGATTTGATCTAGAGATCGAGACAAACAAGACTCTACTTACAGATATCCTGAACGCTCACAACTCTCGGAGTATTCCTTCACTTTCTGATCTCCTGTTTCTATCTCAACTCTTCACTCTCAATCTTTTCTCTCAACTGAACTCAAGTGAATTCTACTGATCTCTTAGAGACTCTTAGATCCTCTCGCTTCTTCACTGTGCTTCCTCTCTTTCTTCTTTTCTTCACTAATTTCTTCTCTCTTCTCTCTTATCTCTTCTCTATTCTCTGCTCTTTCTCACTTCTGTTCAGATTGATCAGGCCTCTATTTATATCCTCACGGGCGCGTGGGAAACACGTTACCACCCAAGGAGATTCGAACAGGTACACTGCTTGATGTCCACGTGTTAGGATATAAAGTTTAGTTGTCCACGTGTTTGAATCTCCAGGCTCGGCTCCTTCTTGGATCATGTTCTTGTTTAAGTTGAGGACTTCAAGCCACGTGACCGTGCTGAGCGTAAGGCATGCTGCCTTTTTACATATTGATCCTGGGTCCTTTAGTGACTTAAGTTCCTGCCAAACGGAATAAATACATTTCGTCAAAGAGATTAAAGTCATGAGTGAATAGTCAATATGCTCTGACTTATAAGAAAATATGATCATGGTATAAGTCATACAAAGATGCATTAATATATTTTAGGTAAGTGTAAAAGATCCATCAATCTGTCTGAGCAAAGCGGTGCATGTGCACTGGCTTGAATATGCAATATGTACATATGCTCATACTTGTGTATGCACATGCTTAGACCTCATACATGTTGGAAATGCATGTGCACAGACCTTGTTCTACACAATATACCAATGTGCATCGACCTTCAATACAATATAAGAGACCTGCACAGACTTGTAATAGTAACATAGGTAGACCTTCATACGCACGAGTGATCATGTGCATTGACCTTTAAATTCACTGTAGAAAACATGCATCGACCTTAGATGCTTGAAGGCTAAACTAGCATCGACCTTTATTAATGAATAGTAATGTGCACAGACTTGTGTGAATGAGTAAGACAGATGTGCATCGACCTTAGTGTGCGCTATAGTGAATGTGCACCGACCTGCCTCTATCTAGAAGCACAACATGTATCGACCTTAGATGTGCTACAGTGAATGTGCACTGACTTTGTTTGGTTATGCTAAGATGTGCTTCGACCTTGGTCTTGCAATCCAAACGAAAACATGCCTCGACCTGTATGCATTCTAAATAACACGTGCATCGACCTTATGTAAATGTAGGCTTGAACATGCACCGACCTACATGCATATGCCATGAATGTGCACTGACCTGATGAATGAGATATTGAATGTGCACCGACCTAATGTAGCAATAGACATGTGCACCGACCCTATGTAAGGTAAAAGCCAAGATAGCCAATCATCAAAATTATGAACATAATGCATTGTTACCAATATCAAAATTTTGCACAGTATATACTACTGTCAGCATCAAAACACATTAAATTCAGAGGATCATAAATCAGAGAAGACAAAACATTCTTCGCCACAAACTCCCCTCAACATGAAGGGGCGACTGGGAAAATGGGCCGTCATTTTGATGGAATTTGATACACATATGTATCGCAAAAGGCCATTAAAGGCCAGAAAATAGTAGATTTTTGCGCAGCACATCCTGTGCCCTGTTGTATATCTATCTCAGTGTTTTTGATGATAACAAAACCAAGGACCTTTGGTGGCTCTCCTGTTTGGAATCCTTGACCCAAGTGTTTTTCACACGTTTTCAAGGCCGGATTTTTTCATGCTTTTGCTTAAGGTTTTAGCCTTCCGAATGGGCTTTCTAAGATCTCAAATGAACTTGACATTTCCCATAAACATGCATCCAATTCATGTCTCGATCTTATGGATATGGTTCTCTGGGCTAAACTCTTATTTTTCCAGTTTTTTGATAGTCCGGTCGACCTCCTGCATGACCCCGGTCGACCTGAAATAACAGAATGCAATTCTCTACAGTCTGTCACAGTGGCGGTCGACCGCCCCTCAAATCCGGTCAACCGGATTTCCCAAGGACCGGCCACCTGTAGGTTTCTCAGTGGCGGTCGACCGCCAGCCCCTGCAGGTCGATCGCCAGCCCTGAGCTACCAACAATTGTTGACTTTTTAACCTTTCGAGATAAGCCACTCTCATGGGAATTGTTTAATCCTAAGCTACCAAACTCTCCAGATATTGTGGATCTGGTCTGGGGGAGGCCTTGGACCATTCAAGAACCTATATAACTTATACAAGAGGGTTTGGAAAACCCCAAAATGCTCAAGGAAGATCAAAGGGAGGCTGCCAAGAGGAAGAGAAGGGATTTGGCACTGTAGACGTGAACAGTGCTCCGAGAGAAGTTCTTCATCCTTCTTCATCAAGTCAAGTGAAGATCAGCCCAAGGATTCAAGCTGCATCCAAAGCATCCAACCATCTATTAAGGGGGAGCAAATCAAGATTCTTCTATTGTGTTCTAAATTCTTTTTGCCTTCTTAAGCTTCATATGTGGATCTTGTAGTTGTTAAAATATTTCGGTGTGTGTGGATCTTCCTAGATCCGTGTGTGTTTGTTTGTGTGTGTCCTCCGGTGTAGCTGTGTGTGTATTAAGGTGTTCTTACACCTTCGCGGGAACTCCTCTTCCCAGTGTGTAAGTGTTGTATGTGGTTGATCTTGTAACTTTTTACAAGATAGTGTGTGGATCCTCACAGTCCGTGAGGGGTGGACGTAGGTTGCCGTTGTGGCATCCGAACCACCTAAAAATCGTTGTTGCCATGTGGTTTGTTCCTTTTCTTCTATCCCCATTCTATGCAAATTGCATGTGTGATTTCCAGTTCAGTTTTATTCTCGTTTATCCTGAATAATCCGTTTATCACCTTTTAGATCTTGCCTTGTTTTTTGGTTTCTGTTAACCTTGTCTCTCATATAGCATTCTATCACATATTTTATACAAAAAGAAAAAAATCTTCATTAATTTTTTAACAGCCAATTCACCCCCCTCTTGGGTGCCATTTAAACTCGGGACTTCAATTGGTATCAGAGCGAGGGCTCTTTCCTTCACAGATCTAACGATCTAAAGCAAGATCCGATTAAATGGCAAACAAGGGTATGATACCCGAGGGTCACTCCATCAACCGTCCTCCATTTTCTGACGGCTCAAACTACTCTTACTGGAAAAATAGAATGCATGTTTTTCTGAGGGCGCAAGAGTACGAAGTTTGGAGAGTTGTGGACAAGGGTCCTCATAAACTCGGGGCTGATGAAGAAAAATGGACGCCCGAGGAAATTAAGAAATGCACTGCTAATTTTAATGCCATGAATATTATGCAATGTGCAATACACCCTAGTGAATTCTCTCGTGTCTCTATGTGCAGCTCAGCCAAAGAAATGTGGGACAAGCTGCGACTCATATACGAGGGAACTTCAGAGGTCAAAGAAACCAAGGCAAATCTCCTAGTCACTGACTATGAGATATTCAAAATGAAACCTGAAGAAACCATCTCCGACATGTTTGCAAGGTTAACAGAGATCACAAATGGTCTCAAAGGTCTCGGGAAGGAATACTCAAATTCTGAGCTTGTGAGGAAGGTGTTAAGGTCCCTACCGTCAGCTTGGCACACAAAGGCCACGGTAATTGAAGACTCAAAGAACTTGTCAACTCTCACCTTGGATGAACTCATAGGATCACTCATGACCTATGAGATAAATATAAAGAGAATAGCTGACGAAGACATCAAAAAGAAAAAGGTCATTGGACTGAAAGCTCACCAATCTGATGACGAATTTCAAGAAGGTGAATCAAGTGACGGAAGCAATGAAGAGGAAGAATTGGCGATGATAACTCGCCAAGTGAGGAAATTTCTAAGGAAGAAGAGAAACTTTTAGGGAAGCTTTAGAAAGGGGCCAAGAAGGCCCACGCAAGCCAAAGGTGAATCGAGCAAGCCAAGTAGCATCATATGCTACGAATGCAAGAAGCCTGGGCATATGAGAGGTGAATGTCCAGATCTAAAAAAGAAATTCAAGAAGGATAATTTCAAGAAACCCAAAGCCATGGTCGCCACTTGGAGCGACGAAGAAGATGAACCATCTGATGAAGAGATTCAAGAACTTGTGGAAAGCTTGTGCCTCATGGCACATGAAGATAAATCCACGGAGGTAAATTCTGACCATGAATTTATTTCCAATGAACAATGGGAATCTGAATATGAAAAGTTGTACACTAAATACAAGAAAACCAGATCTGAAAATAAAACTCTCAAAAAGAAACTTGATGACTTGTCACGCGAAGATATCTTTGCTAAATTTAAGAAACTGGAACAGGAATGGTTTGAGGCTACGGAAGAAAAGGAAAATCTACTTCAAACAATTATAGAATGTGACAAGACCAAAAAGGAACTATCATGCAAGATAACTGAAATGGAGGAAGCATGTGAAAGGATCAAAATTCAAGAACAAATTTTGAAATCCACCAATTCAGAACTCGAAAGGAGAAATGGGTCTTTGACTGAAAAAGTTGCTGAACTTCAGCTCACCTTGACTAGGTTTGTTAAGGGGAAACAAAACCTGGATAACCTACTGGGAGTTAAAGTCAACTTCCAAAAGGAAGGCTTGGGGTACACACCTCAAAACAAAAAACCTTTTGAGCATAAGATCACCACATCCTTTATTCATGAAAAGGACTATAATCATGCTTCATGTTCTGATTCTCAATCCCAACATGTTCAGCCGAAACCACACAAAAATCAAAGAACCTTCTCACATGTTAATTGCTTTCATTGTGGTAGATTTGGTCACGTGATGTCCAACTGTTGGTTCAGACAAAGCACACCTAAATATCATGTTCCATGGACCAAGAAAACATCCACAAGAAGTTGGACTAACTCCTATGGACCCAAACTTGTTTGGGTACCAAAAACAATTGCATGAGAAGTTTTTTTCTTGCAGATATGTCTTGAAGCCAGGGGGAGCAAATGGTACTTGGATAGCGGCTGTTCAAGGCATATGACAGGGGACAATGAATTGTTCTCTACACTGCAAGATAAGGATGGAGGGTCAGTTGTCTTTGGAGGTCAAGATAAAGGTAAAATCATTGGAACTGGCAACATTGGCAAGAATTCTAAAATCCTTATTGAAGATGTGCTTTTGGTGAAAGGTTTAAATCATAACTTGCTAAGCATTAGCCAATTGTGCGATAAGGGTTTTAAAGTTATTTTTGATGAAACTCACTGCATTGTCTTAAACAAAAATTCAAATGAGATCAAATTTCTTGGAAAAAGGAATAACAATGTCTACACTGTTGATATTGATAATGTTTCATGCGATAACTTCTGCTTGGTTGCGAACAATCATGAAAATGCATAGTTATGACACCGAAGATTAGGTCATGCTAGTTTTGGAGTAATCTCTAAGCTGTCTAGACATGACTTGGTGAATGGACTGCCAAAATTAAAATTTGAAAGTGATAGGATATGTGAAGCTTGTACTAAAGGCAAGCAAACACGAACCTCTTTCAAAAATAAAAATATTGTTTCATCTGCTAGGCCTTTGGAACTGTTGCGTCTTGATCTTTTTGGTCCCACTAGAACATCTAGCCTAGGAGGAAAATCTTACGACTTTGTGATTGTTGATGATTTCTCCAGATTCACATGGGTGTTATTTTTAGCTAATAAAAGTGATGCTCTGATGGAGTTTCAAGTGTTTTGCAGAAAAATCCAAAATGAAAAAGGTTACCTCATCACCACCATCCAGAGTGATCATGGTGGTGAATTTGAAAATCATGATTTCAGCATCTTTTGTGAAGAGCAGGGGTATACACATAATTTTTCATCACCAAGGACGCCCCAGCAAAATGGAGTAGTGGAAAGGAAGAACAGAACATTAATAGACATGGCCCGGACCATGCTAAGTGAGAATTCACTGCCTAAGTATTTTTGGGCTGAGGCAGTGAGTACAGCTTGCTACATCATCAACAGGGCAATGGTAAGGCCCATTCTGATGAAAACTCCTTATGAGCTCTACAAGGGTAAGAAACCCAACATCTCTTATCTTAAACCTTTTGGATGCCCCTGCTATATTTTGAACAATGGTAAGTCCAACCTGGGTAAGTTTGATGAAAAGAGTGATAAAGGAATCTTCCTAGGTTATGCACTCAATTCTAGAGCTTACCGTCTATTTAATAAAAGGACTTTGGTTGTTGAAGAAAGTCCTCATGTCATCTTTGATGAATCTGAATCAAAACTGATAGACCAAACTTCTTCTACCTTGGATGCAGATGAAGATCCTAAGAACTCAATAAGTGTCAAGGCTAAGGATGAATTGTTGGAAGTAACCTCAAGCAATAGTGAAAAAGATGAAGATCCTATACTCGAGACACTACAAGAACCACAAGTGCAGCATCCTGATCTACCCAGCTCCTCCACCCGTCTAAAGGATCATCCAGCTGTGAACATCATAGGCAATTTGGAGGATGGGGTAAGAACTAGGTCCTCTCTAAGGCAAGTTGAAGAGGAAGACTTGATAGCCTTGCTATCATAAGAAGAACCCAAGGACTTTCGTGAAGCTCTTCAAAATGAATCCTGGATTCAGGCTATGCATGAAGAACTGCACCAGTTTGAAAGAAACGAGGTGTGGACTCTCATGCCGCGTCCTAAGAACCATCCCACTATTGGAACTCGTTGGGTTTTCAGAAACAAGTTAAATGATGCGGGATTGGTGGTTAGGAATAAGGCCCGGCTTGTGGCCAAGGGGTATAGCCAGGAGATGGGCATTGATTTTGATGAGTCTTTTGCACCAGTTGCCAGACTTGAAGCTGTTCGAATCTTATTGTCCTATGCTTGTTCTTTGAACTTTAAGTTATTTCAAATGGATGTTAAATCTGCATTTCTTAACGGCTATATCAAGGAGGATGTCTTTGTAGAGCAGCCTCCAGGTTTTGAAGATTCTAAACATCCACAACATGTGTACAAACTCCAAAAGGCCCTATATGGATTAAAGCAAGCACCAAGGGCGTGGTATGAATGGCTTACCTCATTTTTGGTTGAAAATGATTTCAAGAGAGGTAAGGTTGACCAAACACTTTTCACCAAGAGATCAGGTAAAGACATTTTGGTGGTTCAAGTGTATGTAGATGACATCATCTTTGGGGCTACTAACAATGTCTTATGCAATGAATTTGCAAAAATCATGCAAGTAGAATTCGAGATGAGTTTAATGGGGGAGCTAACCTTCTTTCTTGGATTACAGGTGAAACAAACTTTAGAAGGAATCTTCATCAATCAAACCAAATATACTATTGAACTGTTGAAGAAATATGGGATGGCGGAAGCAAAACCCATATCAACTCCCATGGCTACCACCACAAAGCTGGATAAAGATGAAAATGGTAAAACAGTAGATCCTACATTGTTTCGAGGTATGATCGGATCGCTACTGTACCTTACAACATGTCGCCCTGACATTCAATTCAGTGTATGTCTCTGTGCCCGTTTTCAGTCATGCCCCAAGGAATCTCATTTATCAGCCGTGAAACGCATTTTCAGATATCTCATTGGATCCTTAAACTTTGGCTTGTAGTTTCCTATCGGTGGTTCCTTTGATTTAATTACTTATACCGATGCGGATTATGCTGGGTGCATTGTAGATCGTAAAAGTACAAGTGGATACTGTCAGTTTCTTGGTGGTTGCCTAGTCTCATGGGCCTCCAAGAAACAACATTCAGTAGCTCTCTCAACGGCCGAGGCTGAATATGTAGCCGCCGGAAGTTGTGGAGTCCAAGTACTTTGGATCAAAAATCAACTGCTTGATTTAGATGTTGAAATGAAAACTGTTCCAATTCTGTGTGATAATACCAGTGCAATAAATTTGTCTAAAAACCCTGTTCAGCACTCCAGGACCAAACATATAGATATTCGTCATCATTTTCTGAGGGATCATGTAGGAAAAGGGGTCTTTGAATTGAACTTCATTGACACACACAATCAGCTAGCTGACATTTTCACCAAACCTCTAAACCAGGATCAGTTTAATAAGATAAGAAGAGAACTTGGGATGTGCAAGGGTGAGAGCATACATGCATAGGTTTGCATCTAAGGTATAGGGTTGCATTTGTAGAAAAATCATGTGCACCGAGGGTAGAAAACATGCATTTTGCCTCTTCTCTTTCTTATGTGTTGTTACTCACCTTGTATGCCTGATTGTAACTACTTATATCCAACCCTTCTTGAATAATTCTTCTATGGCTTAATATTCCTTGCTCAAACATCTGTGGAATCAGTGTGCTGGTACTAAAGGTACTTACTAGGGAAAATCAGAACCTCTTCTCAGTTATGCATCTTGCTCTTTTCACTTCCCTTGTCCTGATTAGTGGCCCCTCTCAGGCAGTCCGTTGCCTATCCCCCAATAGAGAAAGAAAAAGAAAATAAAAAAAAATAAAAAGAGAATGAGAAAAAGAAAGAAACAAAAAAAAGAAGAATATCTAGTTTTGGGGATTTTGGTCCTGGCGGTCGACCGCCAGGCCCGCGCCGGTCGACCGCCGGCGGCAGACCGGCCCGACTTAGGGGTCCACCGACCCTTCATATATGGGTCTTTTTTCTTCCTTTCTCTCTCTCCTTCACTTCCACTCACTCTCTACCACCAAACCCTAACCCCAACACTCCTCATCTCCACCATCCAAGCTTCCACAACCCTTCTTCCTCCATCCGCACATTGATTCGGTCGTCCCGGCATCACTTCGGGACCTCTTCCATATTGTCGGTTGTGCGTTCGTGGAGATCTCTCTCAACTTCTTCTCTGTGGAAAAGTTCCTCCAAGCCGTAGAAGTGTCCCTTGTGCTTCATCCACGTTCCCGGGGTTGAGATCGATTGCTTAAGAGTTTCCCGGTGGGTTTTTCAAGTTCGGAATGCCGCCAAGACGGAGTTCTCGGCTTTCTACCCAAGGTGAAGCTAGCCGTCAACGGCAAGCGGCCCCGGCTCCTCCATCTCAGCAAGCTCCTCCTCTGCCTCGAGCACCCTTACCTCCACGTCCTATTATCGACCCTCGCTTGGTTGACTTTGATGAGGTGAATGAGCTCTTCCCGAATTTGTGCGCTCTTTTTGAGGTTCAGGACGGTTGGATGGATTTTGTTACCCGGTACAATAGGTATTATCCTCGGTTGGTGCAGCAGTTCTATGGCTTTTTAGCTGTGAGAAATGACCAGTTATACACCACGGTTGAGGGTGTGGAGCTTCATATCACTCTAGAGTTATTTCAGCAGGCCCTAGGAGTATCCGCCATGGGTGCAAATAGGGCATATGGTTTTGGTGAAGTTCCAGCAACATTTACTGCTATGACCGGTTGTGAGTATGTACACAGTGTGAGCAATTTGATCAAGCTAAATGCAAATCATTTTCCTCCAATACAGCGAGTCCTGCACCACATGTTTACATCATTGATTTATCCCAAAGTGGGCGGTCGGGATGAGGTTACAGAGGTTCAACGTTTTCTATTCTATCATGTTATGAATGGTATTCAAATCAATATGGGTCGGCTCATGACTGATCTGATTGGAACCTGTCGTACCTACCTCCGGCTGTCTCTTCCCTATGCTTCGCAGTTGACCGGAGTCTTTATTCATGCCGGGATTAATGTGGCAAATGAGCAGTTCATCTATGTTCGGCAGGATGATGTGTACAATAAGCATAAAAATTTCACAGATTTTGGCTACTACTTTGGTCCCGATGGCGAGCTTGTGCGGGACATTCCAGTTTATGGGGAAGATGAGATCCGTGAGGAAGATGATGAGCCAGCGCAGCAGCAAGGCGACGGGGATGTCCCCCCTCCAGTTCCAGCTGAGGAGCAGCCTCCTTTCTCGTCCCCGTTTCACCCGGATCTTGAGATGCCTCCTCCACCCCAGTTTCACCATGGGGAATCTTCCACTCAGGGGGCCGGACAGCGCCCTTCGGTGGACTACGAGGCTCTTGATGGGCGGCTTACCGGCTTGGAGACTCGTGTGGATAACCTTGGGGATCGTCTCTCTACCCTTGGAGACAATATGAGCACTACGTTTGACACCCTATCAGGGCGCTTGGACACCTTCTCTACTACTTTTGAGACTCTCTCTACTCAGATGGCCACTCTCACCACCCACATGACTTCTCTCCGCGCAGATTTCGTTGAGTCTGGCCAATCCTTTACCTTATTGCAGCTCTCCCTTATTGGCATGCGGCGCCAGGATGCGGCTCGTGATGTATCCATTGGTCATGTTCTTGATCTTCTTCACAGTCATGGCCACCAACTTAGCGACATTCGTCGGCACCTTGGCCTTCCACCTACACCTCCCGCCGATCAGCCCCCTCCTGCAGATGCTCCATGAGGCTTTGTTTTGCTTTCACCTCTAGCATGTTCTCTTTTGATCCAGTGCTGCTTGAGTCCCTCCTTCGTCTATCCCATCCCTTTTTGCTGTTGACAAAGGGGGAGAAGTAGTAGGGCAGGCTTATTATTTACTTATGTATGTGGTTGGGTTGCTTGCTTGCATGTCATGTGAGGGCTGTCCGTAGTGTTAGTCTTTTGCTTAGACTTTGGTTTTAGAGTCGTGCATTCACTCGCACTAATGTATCTTGTAATGAAACTATGATGAATTGAAAGCACTGGTGTTTGAATTCATTTGTTGGCTTTGGTGTCTCATTTCATATTCTTGTTGCCTATCTAGTGATCTGTGCTACATCGTGTTGATTGGTTTGGTTTGGTGAATGACATTTCTAGCACAACGTTCAATCTGAATTTTTACAACATAAACCTTGGTGTGTAAGCCTAGCGTTTTGTCATCATCAAAAAGGGGGAGATTGTTATATATCTATCTCAGTGTTTTTGATGATAACAAAACCAAGGACCTTTGGTGGCTCGCCTGTTTGGAATCCTTGACCCAAGTTTTTTCACACGTTTTCAAGGCCAGATTTTTTCATGCTTTTGCATAAGGTTTTAGCCTTCCGAATGGGATTTCTAAGATCTCAAATGAACTTGACATTTCCCATAAACATGCATCCAATTCATGTCTCGATCTTATGGATATGGTTCTCTGGGCTAAACTCTTATTTTTCAGGTTTTTTGATAGTCCGGTCGACCTCCAGCATGACCCCGCTCGACCTGAAATAACAGAATGCAATTCTCTACAGTCTGTCACAGTGGCGGTCGACCGCCCCTCAAATCCCGGTCGACCGGATTTCCCAGGGACCGGCCACCTACAGGTTTCTCAGTGGCGGTCGACCGCCAACCCCTGCAGGTCGACCGCCAGTCCCGAGCTGCCAACAATTGTTGACTTTTTAACCTTTCGAGATAAGCCACTCTCATGGGAATTGTTTAATCCCTAAGCTACCAAACTCTCCAGATATTGTGGATCTGGTCTGGGGGAGGCCTTGGACCATTCAAGAACCTATATAACTTATACAAGAGGGTTTGGAAAACCCCAAAATGCTCAAGGAAGATCAAAGGGAGGCTGCCAAGAGGAAGAGAAGGGATTTGGCACTGTAGACGTGAACAGTGCTCCGAGAGAAGTTCTTCATCCTTCTTCATCAAGTCAAGTGAAGATCAGCCCAAGGATTCAAGCTACATCCAAAGCATCCAACCATCTATTAAGGGGGAGCAAATCAAGATTCTTCTATTGTGTTCTAAATTCTTTTTGCCTTCTTAAGCTTCATATGTGGATCTTGTAGTTGTTAAAATATTACGGTGTGTGTGGATCTTCCTAGATCCGTGTGTGTTTGTTTGTGTGTGTCCTCCGGTGTAGCTGTGTGTGTATTAAGGTGTTCTTACACCTTCGCGGGAACTCCTCTTCCCAGTGTGTAAGTGTTGTGTGTGGTTGATCTTGTAACTTTTTACAAGATAGTGTGTGGATCCTCACAGTCCGTGAGGGGTGGACGTAGGTTGCCGTTGTGGCATCCGAACCACCTAAAAATCATTGTTGCCGTGTGGTTTGTTCCTTTTCTTCCATCCCCATTCTGTGCAAATTGCATGTGTGATTTCCAGTTCAGTTTTATTCTCGTTTATCCTGAATAATCCGTTTATCACCTTTTAGATCTTGCCTTATTTTTTGGTTTCTGTTAACCTTGTCTCTCATATAGCATTCTATCACATATTTTATACAAAAAGAAAAAAAATCTTCATTAATTTTTTAACACCCAATTCACCCCCCTCTTGGGTGCCATTTAAACTCGGGACTTCATGCCCGAGAATTCTCCTCTGATCACGGAGCTTCCGAAAGATGAAACACTAGAAGTGGACAAAGTCTATCAAGCCATATGGCAATTATACTTTGACGGAGCATCCAGAATAGAAACATCCCAGTCAAGGCATACGAGGACAATAGCCGAAGCAAGCATTGTCCTCTGATCCCCAGAAGAAGAAGTGCTGCATACATCGTGCTCGATCAACAAGCCATGCACGAACAATGACACAGAATATGAAGTCTTGATCATTGGCCTTCAGATTTCCCTCCATATGGAGATTCAAATGCTGCAAGTGTTTGGTGACTCAATGCTGATCGTCAAAAAAGCACAGGGAGAATTCGATGCCCGGAAGACTTGATCCCTTATTGCGCCAAGGCGAAGAAGCTCATGTGGAGATTCTACTTCATCGAAATAGGCCATGTCGGCAGAAGTCAAAATGCCCCGGAAGATGCACTAGCAAAATTAGTAAGCTCGCTGGCAGTCCCGTCGAATGAATCCCTTAATATAATAGTGATAAATAGCCAACAGGTTCCTAGCATGATAGATGAACCCAGTGAAGAAGAAGAATGTGAAACTGCAACAACAGAAGCAACTAACCCTCCCGACTGGAAGGAACCCCTGATGAAGTGGTTTAAACACCAAGAACTGCCCAAGCAGAGGGAAGGAAGGATCAAATTGATCAGAACAAAAGACTCTTATTAAGTCAAAAATGGAACCATGTTCTGAACTATGGCAGATGCCAGAAGAAAGGTGCTCCTCCGATACCTGTGTACAGAGGAAGCCTAGACGGTCATGAAGGAAGTTCATGTCGGATCAGCCAGTGCTCACCAAGCTGGGCCAAAGATGAAAATTGAAATCAAGAAGTTTCGATACTACTGGCCAACTATATTCTATGATTGTTGCAACAATGCCAAGTCATGTCATAAATGCCAGCAGCATGCTAGGATCCCAAGAAGACCCCCAACACATTTGCACCCAACGACGCCTAGCTGGCCTTTTGCTCAATGGGGCACCGATGTAGTGGGCCCATTGCCCGCGTCTTCATCGGGATGCAAATACATTCTAGCGGCGATAGATTACTTCTCCTACTGGGCGGAAGCTGTGGCCCTAAGAGAAGTGACAGGAGAGATCAGAGTCAGATTTGTCTGTCAAAACATCATATTCTGATTCGACGTGCCCGATTGGATTGTCTCCGACAACGGAAGCCACTTCCAAAACCAGAAGGTCTAAAAACTGACCGAGAAATTCAAGGTTGATTGGAGGACATCCACCCCGTACAACCCACAGGCAAACGAGTTAGCGGAGGCCTTTAACAAAACACTATGCACACTTCTTGCCAAGATGGTCAGCTCTAGCAAGAGGGATTCGAAAGACAAAATGTATGAAGCACTGTGGGCATACCATACCATGTAATAGACCCCCAGGGGTTGTTCTCCATTCTCCCTAGTGTACGGCTCGGAAGCAGTTGTCCCGATAGAGCTGGAGATACCCTCATTGCGAGTGGCAATCCAACACAAATTGGTCAAAGATGGCCAAGCCAATGCAGAAAGAAGACTGAAAGGAGCTCTTCGATCTGGAAGGACAATGGCTCAAAGCCTAGCATAATATACAGATGTATCAGGCACGTATGGCCCACGCCTTTGACAAACTCATCAAAGAATGCGAATTCAAGAAAGGAGACCTAGTCATGGTCAAGCGAAGAGAAGTCATGGTAGCCAATCCCAAGGGCAAGCTGAACGAAAATTGGACATGACCTTAGGTGGTCCAGAAAGTCTATGTAGGCGGGGCATATGTTGTCGTCAACCACCATGGGGAAGCTCAGTTTCCACCCCTCAGTGGGAAACACCTGAAGATGTACCATGTGCCGCTCCCCCAGCTCAGTGATAACTAAAATCAATACCCCACAATGAACAAGATTGCATCTTGGAGCTCTTTACGTGAGTCACCAAAAACTACTTACTCGGTGCCTAAGGCCTTTCGGGGTCGCAGCGAAGCGATCCGACTTAGACCTTTCATCTAAGCTGAAGAAACCTGAAATTCCTTACGTCGGTGCAATCCCATCATCGATGAACTACTTACTTGGTGCCTAAGGCCTTCCGGGGTTGCAACAGAGCGATCCGACTTAGACCTTTCATCTAAGCCAGAGAAACCTGAAATTCCTTGCGTCGGTGCAATCCCAGCATCGATGAACCACTTACTCGGTGCCTAAGGACTTCCAGGGTCACAGCCGAGTGATCCGACCTAGACCTTTCATCTAAGTCAGAGAAATCTAAAATTTCTTGTGTCGGTGCAATCCCAGCTTCGATGAACCACTTACTCGATGCCTAAGGCTTTCCGGGGTCATAGCCGAGCGATCCGACCTAGACCTTTCATCTAAAGTTGGAGAAGCCCAAAATCCTTGCGTCGATGTGATCCCAACATCGATGAACCACATCAACTCAGTGCCTAAGACCTTCTGGGGTCTCAGCCAAAAGATTCGACGTAGACCTTTTGTCTAGTACGAGAAACCCAAAATCCTTGTGTTAGTGCGATCCCAGCATCGACGAACCATCTAACCCAATGTCTATGGCCTCTCGAGGTCCTTGCCAAAGGCCCTGGACTAGAGCTCTCGTCTAAGCCAGATGAACCGAACTCCTTGCGACGACCTGAAGCCGATCCGACTGGCGCCTGGCTCTCTGTCAGGACCAATCCGTCCGTCCCACCACGATGAAAAACACAACCTGATGGCTTAGACCTTCTGTCTAAGACCAGATAAACCGAATGCCCTTGCATCGACATAGACCCAATATTGACAAATATCATCTTGATTGGTGCCCGACTCTCGATCAGGACCAATCGATATAGCTCGCGACCGAAAGCATCATCACGAAGCCGAAGACTCTCGCAGGGGAAGAAGCTTCACCCGCAGATCCCGCTCCCCCGTCTCTTGCTCGCGACATCTGCGAGTGGAGGGCATTTGTTGGCAAATATGTATATATATATATATGGCACTGCGGCAGTCGTCACCAATTCTTTGAATGGCGACTCTTGGGTGGGTGCCAATTCCCTCAGGTCGACTCAGCCTACGAACAGGTCGACCCATGGAATGAACGCCCATCCATATGGGCGCCATTTCTAAGATGGGCGCCCTATCACAGTGGTGCCAATTCTTGGCATTTACTGGATTTTATGAAATTTTGGATTTTTGTAATCTGAAGATTGGGCGCCCCATCAAACGGGCGTGAATTCCTCAATGAACACCCTTTGAAGTGGTCGCCAATTCTTCGCAATATTCAAAATTGCGGAAATATACGAGCCAAGCAATCAGCGCCCGTCTACAGGATGCCAATTCAAGAAACCGCGATCAACCCTGTTGTCCCCAATTTTGCATGTTTTCACTGTACATTTTCCTCCTCGCACATTGAATGCTCACAGGCGGGGCTCGCTTCACGCGAGCAAGGCCTCACCGTTCGGCCACGACGCATGAAAAGGAGGGGAGGTCCCATCTCCTGCTCCACCGTCCTCCCACACCTCAGTCGACATGACACCCCGGGAGGCTGCCAACGATGAACGACATCGGCGGTAGAGGCATCGATGGCAGTAGGGGCGACAACGCAACAGTGGCTACGTTTGATGGCAGAAGAAAAAGAAAAAACAATAAAAGAAAGAAGAACAAAGTTCCCTCCGAATGGGGTCTCTCAGGCCCTATAAAAACCCCCCATGGGGGAACTCGCCAAGGTTGGATGCCCGAAGGTTAAAATCTCCAGGGTTGGACTTTTGTAAGCTTGAAGCCCGAGGCCCTGAAGCCCGTTCAGCATCTCCGTGCGAAGAGTGAGAAAAGAAAGAGAGAGAGACAGCGAGAGGGGGAGAGAAAAGGTGAGGGAGATGAACCTCCCCCTCCCTCCTTTTGTTTCTGTCTTCCCCTTCTATATCTTTTTCTTTTCTTTTCTATGATTCATGTAATCCCCATGCGTGTTTCCTCCTCACGGTGAACTAGAAAATGCTCCTCTGGGAGATATTTCTCTTTATGGCTTATTCTCTTCTCTTCTCATTTCTCTACTCAAACCCTGCCCCATTCATGCATGCATTTGAACGTGTGATGTGTATATTTATCCGATCGTCTCCTCTCCCCGGTGTGCCCTTTAGCATGGACAATCTTATGTATATATATATATATATAACGCATATGTTCTTGCTCTGTTCTCTCTTTTTCTCGTAAGAGATAGGATGAAACCCCCGTGTTTTGCTTCTTTAAGCCACCCATTTGGCAATTTTCATCACGGTGGCCACCGGCCCGACGCTCACTCCCGTGCATGAGTGTGGCCCCGGGTTGCCAACCATCGGAAGCCCAATATTCGTCTCCCTTGCCTCACTACGAGCATGATTTTCTTGTCAAAAGCCCCACTTTAGGACTTGGACCGATCCAATGGCCATGGTTCTAAGGGGTGATAACTAAGGGTTTAATCCTATATAACCGATCATCTCTCCCAACCTCAGATTCCGGATTCTTAACCACCCTTGGGCCGCCGGGGTTCCGCTTCGTCATAGCGTGTTCCCTGGTTTCTCCCCTTTGAAGGTGGATATCAAAATCCTTATACGGTGATATTTAAAAGTCCACGTCTCGGAGATGAGCTCGTGGGGGCCCGTGGATCGGTGGGGGTCCTTTGTAGGC
The DNA here is from genome assembly GCA_022559845.1 of Amorphophallus konjac. Lineage (NCBI taxonomy): Eukaryota > Viridiplantae > Streptophyta > Magnoliopsida > Alismatales > Araceae > Amorphophallus > Amorphophallus konjac. The sequence continues at coordinate 133,918,271 of CM040127.1, read as the reverse complement.
TAGCCCTTGGGATCTCCACCCCCACAATGGGTGACGAGGTGTTGCTACTTCAGCGAGCACTCCGGGGTGATGCCGCTTCGTGCATCTACCTTTTGTTTTGGGGTTATATCGGAGTCTCTCTATAGGTGCGTCCCTTATTCACCCCCTGACGCTCCGGGTCTAGGGGAGGTGCTGTCGAAATTTTTCCAGAATTAAGAACTTAAGAACGATGACAATTGGACCAAGTTTTAGGACATTACAAACCAATTGATATGCAAAGGAATGGTGAAAAGAGGCAAGAAATCGAATATGTGAAAGAATTTGAACCCACAGCTTGGCTTCTATCTCGGAGGTTCTGTGATTGAGAGAATGGGTGTCCACCCCAGTTGCCGCTAATTCAAATAATAAGTGCCTTGACCATGGATGCCAATTAATGAACGCCCCTCCGGGGAGGCGCTAATTCCTCAAATTAAGAAATTTGTCCAAAAATAGGGAAGTAAGAATCAGTGACTGAGAGAATGTCGCTAATTAATGAACGCCCATTTAAGCAGACGCTAATTCCTCTGGTAAAACAAAAGGAAAATATAAAGAAAAGAAAATGATAACAAATGAATCTGCGCCCAATTCTTGGACGCTAATTAATGAACACTCGTTTAAGCAGACGCTAATCACTTTGGTAAAATAGAAAAGAAATAAAAGAAAAGAAAATGATAACAAAGGAATCTGTGCCCAGTTCTTGGATGCTAATTAATGAACACCCGTTTAAACAGACGCTAATTCCCCCCGAACTACGAAAAGAATGTGCGCCCATGCCCCGAGCGCTAACTAGAATAAATGCATGTTGAGCAGGCGCCAATTCTAAAAATCCAAAAAAATGATAAAAACGGATATACAAAAAGAATGGTAGTGATAGGGCATTGATTTTAAAAAAAAGAAGAAAATGAAGAAAAGAAAAGAGAAACAACACAATAATAAAAGAAACGTCACAAAAGCCATACAATAAAGGAAATGAACTTAAAATTAATGGCGACTTGTCCGGGAACTCTGTCCCTTTGACCCCGCATGTGGGGAAATATCAAAGCTGCCCTCGCAAGATAAGCGTGGCCACCCTCTCATGGTCATGGCCTAACTTGGCATCGGGCCGATATCCTACGATGTTTCAACGGTTAATCGGGATCTAACCATGATTCCTCATTTATTGAGATATCAAATTTACCATACCCCGGCATACACTTGTCCAGGTATCTTACATATACTTGGGATATTTCTCAAACCGGACTCCCGTTCGAACATGAAATGGTCCGCATGTGACTGATATGGTTTTGAACATTGTCTTGCACCCCGATGCGGGGGATGTCAATCATTTCAACCCAACTTGCATTCTTTAATGAAAATTGAACTTTTGGCCATTTGGCTCCTTTTCTTAGCGATTAATCAGAGATTTTCTCCTCTCTGAGGGGATGTAATTAACACCGTGACCTTTATGGCACGGCGGGTCTTCAGTCCCGACCCGATACTCACAATTGTCTGGTCAGTCAGACGAAGCGCACCCTGGACTTCGGACCAATCTAGTCTTGAAGCCTGAACACATTGTCACACATGTGACTGGCACACCCTCGGACTTGATAAAAATGATAAATTGATAAAATGATAAAAGAAAACATGATATTCCACCGCAAAAGTTTTAGTGCGTCCAACAGGTATGCAACTGGGTGTCCATTCTGCATAAGGACAGGTCCCATTCCAGACCCGGATGCATCACATTCAATAACAAACTGGGTATTAAAATCAGGAAGAGCTAAAACTGGGGACTTGGACATAGCATTTTTTGGAGCTTGGAAAGCATGGTTGGCAGCAGATGACCAAGTAAACACTTCCTTTTTAAGCAATTGTGTGAGAGGAGATGCAATGGTACCATAGTCCTTAATGAACTTTCGATAATAGCCAGTGAGACCCAGGAAGCTCCACAAAGCTCTCACTTATTTTGGGTTTGGCCAGGCTACAATAGCTTCTAACTTGTTATGTACCATAGAAACACCATCCTCAGAAATTATATGACCCAGATATTCAATTTGGGATACTCCAAAAACACACTTGGAGAATTTAGCATACAGATTGTTATCAAGCAAAACATGTAGGACCTGCTGAACATGTTACAAATGCAATTCCCAGGAAGCATTGTAGACTAGGATATCATCAAAAAAGACCAATACAAACTTCCAAAGGAAAGGCTTGAAAATGTCATTCATAAGGTTTTGAAAGGTAGAAGGGGCTTTGGAGAGCCCAAATGGCATGACCAAAAATTCATAGTGTCCTTCATGTGTGCGAAATGCTATTTTAGATACATCAGCAGGATGCATCCTAATTTGATGATAGCCCGACCTCAAGTCTAACATAGAAAAGAACTGGGCCCCATAGAGTTCATCCAACAAATCATCCACAAGTGGGATAGGAAATTTGTCCTTGATTGTATTCTGATTTAAAGCGCTATAGTCAATGCACATTCTCCACAAACCATCCCTCTTTTGTACAAGAAGAACTGGTGCAGAAAAGGGACTGTTGCTGGAATGTATGTGTGAGAGAAGGAAAAGCTCCTTGAGTTCTGTTTCAATAATGTTTTTCTGTAGAGGAGAATGTTTGTATGATGGCAATGCTATTGCTTTAGTTTCATCTATCAATGGTATGCGATGGTCATGGGGCCTACTTGGTGGTAGTCCTTGAGGTTCTGAAAATACAAAGGAATATTGTTGTAGTATGGATGCCAAAGATGGAGGGTATGAAGAAGGTGGTAAAGTGGTGCTGGAAGATGGAAAGCCAGAAGCATCAATTGAGTATAAGTGTAGAGTGTACATTGACCTGGCTTTGTTCAAATCATGGGGGATTTGTTTTGCTGCGACTATTTCAAGGGAAGGTGGAGGTAATCCATGTAATATAAATCTTTGGCCCTCTAAAGAAAATTTCATCACCATTTGAGAGATGTTCATAGTAATATCACCCAGCAATGGTAACCAGGTATTGCCCAGAACCACATCCACATAGCCCAAAGGTAGTACTAAGAAATCCAATGTAAAGGAAATTCCTGGTAGCTTAAGAGTGACCCCTCGATAGAAACCTTGAGAAGGAAGATGCAAACCCGCAGCAATCTTAACTAGATGAACATCCCAGGATGATATAGATAATCCTAATTTCTAAACCACCGGAGGGTCAATAAAATTGTGAGTGCTGCCATTATCTATGATAACAATTAATGATAGTGAACCGATGTATCCTTGCAAACGAAAGGTGCCTGGAGATGCTAAGTGAGGTACTGTATGAGATGATAAGGATGGTTCTGGTTCAGAATTATTCTCAGAAACTATCTCTGAATCTTCTACTTGTGCTAAATCATACTCAATAGCATCAGGGACCAGCTGTAGTAAGAATAGTTTCTGAGATTGACAGGAATGGCCTAGAACCCACTTGTCATCACAGTATTTTGCATATTCTTGTTGTAAGACCCGCGAAGTTTGGATTCATATCGAATTTGGAAATTGGAAATTTCTGTGAATTTGGCTGATTTTTGTGGGCTTTTGGTGAGATACATGCTAACTATCCTCTTATGTAAAGATTATATATAAATTATGAGGGCATTATAATAATATCAGTTTCATTAAGGCCTTTTTATAATAAAAAGTTCTTTTAACAAAAAAAGCCTAATATTACCCACAGTGGGGAGAAACCCCCATGGTTTCCCCCTCTCTCCTCACTCACCCGTCTCTCTCTCACCCTTGTTTAAATTATTTATTATTGTTATTCCTACACAACTTTTGTTATTTGATGTTGTTATATGTCATTGCAATTATTTGGTTATTTATGTGGTTTTTGTTGTGAGGTAGGGATTCGCGTGACCCCTACTGACCCAATGAAATGGGGCTCACCCTTTATTTTTCAGGTGAGGCGTAGCAGTCTTTGGTTTTCTCGAGTGGTTTTGGTGGGCAGTCTTAGCGTCGCCAGCGTTTGTCAATCGGGGTATGTCCCAAGGCTTTGTACTCTTCTTTTGTTTAGTTGTACTTCTGGGACTTGAATATTTGGACTGGTGCTTATGTAGCTATCATGTAAATTATGTAAATTTGTAGATAATGGGAACATTTTAAATTTTAGTTCTTTAATTTCTGCACTTATTTTGGATTTTTGTACATTCTCGCAACACCCCTTCTTTAACCCTTCGGAGCTTTACCGCTCTTGGGTGGCGTCTCAAGGTCCAAGTGGTATCGGGTTCTCCGGATATCCAGGTTCTGGGTCATTACATATGGTATCAGAGCAAAAGTTGTGGTGGTCTATAGGAATGTAGAATAAATGCAGTGTCCACTAGTCCAGAAAGTCCCGTACACTCAACTGTTGGCTTAGGTTATTTTGTATTCTGTTTGAATTATTATTTTGTATGTTTAAGGTCCGTATGGCGCAGAGGGAAGAGGTACGGCCCTCGGTGGAGCAGGCAGCTTGGGCTCATGGAGAGCACGGTGAAATACCACCCTTCCCCGCGGCTATAGTTCTAGAGGTACCAAGACCGGCTGAATTTTTCTTACAGTCGTCTCAATTTCTGGCATTGCGGCAAGAGGGATTCCTAGTTGCTCTTTATTGGGCCAGATTCCGAGAGCTGAGCACGTTTGCACTACCTGTCATGGCGAATCAAGTGATGTTGACCCAACAATTCATCGCAGGGCTGAGATCAGAAATCCGTCGTACCCTTATGACGGCTGGTGTGAGCAACTTGGAGATAACTTTTCAGACTGCAGCAATCTTCGAGATGGATTTTCTGAGGGTTCAAGAGCAGAGCTGAATGGCACAACTTCATCAAGGTGACCCATAGCAACTTCCTGTCCAGTAAGCGGTGTTACCTAGACCTCCTTCACCTGCTCTTAGATAACCTCGGAGAGAAAATCGAAGGCAGAGGATCAAGCGGATGAGAGATCTTTGGCACCGTAAGAATAGGCGGCAGGCACAGTGGCACACTTCGACTGAGAGTGTACTTCAACCAGTGGATCAATTACCATAGCAAAGGTTAACCGTTTAGGGAGAACAGTGCCAGAGATGTGGTGGTCCCCACCTCAATCAGGCTTGCTCGAAAATCGTTGAAGTCAGGAGTTGTTTTACATGCGCTCAGGTGGGCCATATTGTGAGCCAATGCCTGTTAAGCAAATGTTATCGATGTGGTTAGGCTGGACACTATCGCCGTGAGTGTCCTCGTCCGTCTCCTTAGCGGCTTGGTGGTAGTGGAGGCGTAAAATATTTTGGCGTGCTGGCGTGTGGGTGTTCATCCCAGAAGGTTTGGTTATGGTTTTTGTTTGATTTCGTCCAGTTTGTATTTTGAGGCGTATGTTTGGGTTTTGCCTTAGCTGCGGTGGATCGTCTCTAATGTTAAGAGGTACTGCATGTACGATCAAGCAAGACTTTTGGCATGTAGTTGTCCTGGGGTGTTGGCTCTGCTTCAATTATTTTGGCCCTGGCTGAGGCGCTCTTGTATAGAAGTTACGGCTTCAATTTTCATCTGGCTTCTGCCAGTCGGGGTATGCCCCAAGGTTTTGTACTTTTTTTTGTTTAACTGTACCTTTGGGACTTGTATATATCTGGACTGGAAATTGTATAAATTTGTGTTAATCTAACAAATTACGACCACTATACAAACTTGGTTGACGAACATGGTTTATGTGCCATTTTTTCAGTTCCTTCTTCCTTCTATAGTGAGAAAAACACGTTATTACAATGGATCATCAAGTTTTTCCCATAATACATTTTACAAGGTCTAACATGCGGAAATAATCATAAAAGAGAGAAGAGTGCTCGCCATCCAGTCCATCTCTACTCACCCTATTGCTTCCAACTAGATTGTTGCATGGACTACCACCAATGACGAGTTCAAAGCCACCATATTTGCTGACCAGTTGCTTAAGTCTCCCCTCATTCACCTCCTGCACGTCTGCAATGTCAATCAGAGTCCCTTTTTACTCTGTTTGCTCCCACCACCCTCTGACTATGTTCTTGTTCACCTTTAAGATCTCCACAGACACGACAACATTCAATTGAACACCCAGTCTGTGAAGAGCCACTTGTTGACACCATAAAAAAAAAAAGAGCACAAGGCTCCCATCCAGGAGTGGTGCAAGCAAACCGGCAACCCCAAACGTGGGCGAACCGGTAGCTACCAGCCTCATCCGGCAGGGTATTTCACGTCGTCCGACAGGCCTCCCGTCTGGCAGGCTCCCTACCCATTGGGAAACCCTTCGTGGGCGTGGGCTAAGTCCCAATCCGATGGCCCATCAGTAGCAAACTAGCAGCCTCTAACGCAGGCCATCCGGTAGCCTTCCAGCAGTGATCCGGCAGCCTCTAACGCAGGCCATCCGACAGCCTCCCAACACATGCGAACCGGTGGGGTTCCCCACCCTGCAGAAGAAAGAAAAAAAGAAGGAAGAGAAAAAAGGAGAAGAAAAGAAGAAGAAGAAGAGAGAAGCAACAAAAGGAAAGAAGGAAAAGAAGAAGAAGAAAGGGGAAAAAGGGGGAAAGTAGAATGGGGAGTGAATCGGCCAAGCCTCCCATGGGCTTTAATCGGCCAAGTCCCTATGGCCCTTGAATCTTATATTTGATAATTTAGTATGATATTTGTACATTTTTGCTTAATTTTTAATGACATTTGTAAATCTTATATAATTGTGGAATTAATATGCATTAATTTTATTGTTCTTAATAAAGAGATGGTCTGAGGATGTCGTAATGGGAGTGGGAGGAGATAGGGCAGTGGGTGTGGCTCTACTCCCTCCTCTTTGGCGTCTACTCTCGGGCACATGTATATCTATTCTCTGATTTAGCTATATAAGTGTATTAATTATATATCAGCTTAAAAGATTTATTTATTACAGGTCTGAGTGTCAGCTTGCGCCCTGCACATGAGACACTGCTACCACCACAGCTGACATGTCTGTCTATTTTGAAAATGCAATGAAATGAAACATAACTATATGTTATGCACATGATATCTAATTCTTACAAGTCCCAGTGCCCTCCGACCAGCTGTCTAGCACCCCCACCACCTCCCGCTTCAGGTATGTATATTTTAATCTCTAGCAAAATATTCTTTGATGATATTCCATTTGCTTATGACATTTAATTCTTATAGGTCCCAGTGTTTTTCCACCAGCTGTGCAGGGCACACCCCTACCACCTCCCTCTTCAGGTATGTATATTTTAATCTCTAGCAAAACATTCTTTGATTATATTCCATTTGCTTATGACATTTAATTCTTACAGGACCCAGTGCCCTCCCACCAGCTATGCAGGGCACACCCCTACCACCTCCCGCTTCAGGTATGTATATTTTAATCTCTAGCAAAATATTCTTTGATTATATTCCAATTGGTTATGACATTTAATTCTTACATGTCTCAGTGCCCTCCCACCAGCTATGCGGGGCACACCCCTACCACCTCCGGCTACATGTATGTATAATTTAATCTCTAGCAAAATATTCTTTGATTATATTCTATTTGCTTATGAATTTTAATTCTTACAGGTCCCAGTGCCCTCCCATCAGCTATGCAGGGCACACCCCTACCACCTCTGGCTACAGGTATGCATATTTTAATCTCTATCAAAATATTCTTTGATTATATTCCATTTGCTTATGACATTTAATTCTTACAGGTCCCAGTGCCCCTGTCGGCTCCTCCACTCAATCGCTACAGTCCCTCGGCAGTACTCTCGAGGGCGAGGGAGCCGGGGCCCATGATGGGCGTACACCGTGTTGGATCTCTGGGTAATGCCAACTATTTTAACATTCATTATTTATCCTTCAACTATCTAATGCCAACTATTTTAACATTTGTAATTGCAGTCATAAATTAGAACCTAGCGAGGCTGTCTGTTATTCTATGAGACTAGTAACTACACATGTTCCCGGGCCAGCATTGTCTTTCAAAAAATTTCTGATGGGCGTCCAAGATTTATTGTTTGACATGTTCATAGTAAGTAATTTAATCATTTAATTCATGTATTTCCCAAACTCAATTCAGAATAGTATACTAACCCATATAACTTAATTTATTTACCACGGACTTATCAATTCACGAGTTCCCAGGTTACGGTGAGATGTCATTCTGTTTGGGAGGCTACTGTGCAGACAAATTACCGAAAGACATTGCATGAGGTCCGAGTAAAGGCTCAGAAAAAAGTTGGTGGGAGTCAAGATCGACAGTTGTGGAAGGAGCACCACCCTCCTTGGATGAGGAAGGAGTATTGGGACGCTGTATGTGACAAATGGGCCAACCCCAAGTGGATAGAAAAGTCCCAAAAGCCGCAACAAACAGGGCATCATAACCAGACGCAAATGTGCATATTAGTGGGCCCGTCTATTTCATGACTAAAAAAACAAATTGGTAAGTAATCATTCAAATTATCTTTTGATATTTTATTCAAATATATAACATTTTTTTATTATGAAATGTAAAACAGGACGTGGAGCTCAATCGAGCTCCGTCGTTCTGGGAGGTGTTCGATAAAACACACAAAAAGAAGGGGACATACCAATTTATCAGTGATAGAGCCTGCTCAGTAGTGGTTAGTTTATATCTCTGGACCAATTTTTCTTTAAGTTTTTCTTTTCATTTAAATATGATCCATTCATATGAAATTTACAAGTTTTTGTATTCAATTTGTAGGAAACATATAGCAGACAGTTGACAGAGAAGTACGGGGAGGAAGATGAACAACAACCGGAGTTAGATCTAGCCACATGGGTGGCAGCAGCTAGCGTACTGAAGAAAGGACGGCTATATGGTTTTGGGCAGAGCCTGGAGATTGGCCTGGTGATATGAGCATGTGCGAGTTCAGGCGCTGCCCCGACCAGTAGCAGTGCCTTTAGTACACCCCCACCTGGCACCAGCTCCTCCCCCAGCGACGTGAGAGTGCACGTCTGATCGGAGATGTCTGATTTGCAGTGGCAGTTGCAGCAGATGTGGACAGAGATGTCAAGCTAGGAGGGGTGCATCTTGGAGTCAATCGCTGGCCTCCTCTCACAGGCGGGAATTCTTCCTCATGGATCCACAACCACAGCACAACTCCCTCAAGTGAGTGTTTATTATACTTTTATTTTGGCAAAATTACTCAATTCTAAAATCAATTAATATACATGAATTTAAATTCAAAGTAACAAGACATGAGGGGTTCGAGGTCCGGGGTGAGTGTTTATTTTATTTTTTAAAACTCAATAATTATATTTTATATTCAAAGTAACAGATACCCGGTTTGAGCTCGGCACTCAAATTACTAAATTCAAAACTAAGTTATTTTTTAAAACTAACTTAGTTTAAAAGAATTCAGATAATTAGGGGTTCGGGGGTTGAAAATGTAAAATACTAGCCTGATCGACGTGCCGATCTTTCCAACATGACTTGGGAGATAAAAGTGACTTGTGAGAGCTGAAGGAATCCAAATCGGATATCCGGTTTGAGCCTGACGCTCAAAGTACTCAATTCAAAACTAAGTTAGTTTTCAAAACTAACTTAGTTTTTGAGTAGTCTCAATTTTAGGGGTTCGGGGGTTCAAAATATAAAATACTAGCCTGATCGGTGTGCCGATCGTTCCAACACGACCTCGGAGGTAAAAGTGACTTGTGAGAGCTGATGAAATCCAAATTGGATACCCGGTTTGGATTCGACGCTCAAATTACTCAATTCAAAACTTAGTTAGTTTTCAAAACTAACTTAGTTCAAAATAATTTAGTTAATTAGGGGTTTGGGGGTCCAAAATCTAATATACCGGTCTGTTCTGCATGCCGATCGTTTCAACACAACCTGGGAGGTAAAAGTGACTTGTGAGATCTGACGGAATCCCAATCGGATACCCGGTTTGAGCCCGACGCATAGAAGTGCATTCTTCAAATGCACTTAGTTTAAAATTAAAGAAGTTTGGTTTGGGGGTCCAAAATCTAAAATATTGGTCTGATAGCCATGCCGATCATTCCAACACTACCTGGAAGGTAAAAGTGACTTTTAAGAGCTGACGGAATCCAAATTGGATACCCGGTTTGAGCCCGACGCTCAAATTATTCAATTCAAAACTAAGTTAGTTTTCAAAACTAACTTAGTTTAAAAGAAATTAGATAATTAGGGGTTCGGGGGTTCAAAATGTAAAATACTCGCCTGATCGGCGTGCCGATCGTTCCAACACTATCTGGAAAGTAAAAGTGACTTGTGAGAGTAGAAAGAATGCAAATCAGATATCCGATTTGAGCCTGGCGCTCAAATTACTCAATTCAAAACTAAGTTAGTTTTTAAAACTAACTTTATTTTTGAGCAATTAAGATAATTAGGGGTTCGGGGGTTCACAATGTAAAATGCTATCCTGATCGGCATGCTGATTGTTCCAACACGACCAGGGAGGTAAAATTGACATGTGAGAGCTGTCGAAATCTAAATTGGATATCTGATTTGGATTCGGCGCTCAAATTACTCAATTCAAAACATAGTTAGTTTTCAAAACGAACTTAGTTGAAAACAATTCAGATAATTAGGGGTCCAGGGGTCCAAAATCTAAAATATCGATCTATTCGGTATGCCGATCGTTCCAACACGACCTGGAAAAGAAAAGTGACTTGTGAGATCTGACAGAATCCGAATCGGATACCCAGTTTGAGCCCGACGCTCAGAAGTGTATTCTTCAAGTGCACTTAGTTTAAAATTAAAGAAGTTGGGTTCGGGAGTCCAAAATCTAAAATATTAGTTTGAGTGGCGTGCCGATGATTCCAACACGACCTGGGAGGTAAAAGTGACTTGCGAGAGCTGACGGAATCCAAATCGGATGCCCGGTTTGAGCCCGACGCTCAGAAGTACATTCTTTAAATACACTTAGTTTATAATTAAAGAAGTTGGGTTTGGGGGTCCAAAATCTAAAATATTGATCTGATTGGTGTGTCGATGATTCCAACGCGATCTGGGAGGTAAAAGTGACTTGTGAGAGCTGACGGAATGTAAATCGGATACCCGGTTTGAGCCCGGCGCTCAAATTACTCAATTCAAAATTAAGTTAGTTATCAAAACTTACTTAGTTTTTGAGCAATTTAGATAATTAGGGGTTCGGGGGTTCAAAATGTAAAATAGTAGCCTGATCGGCATGCTGATCGTTCCAACATGATCTGGGAGGTAAAAGTGACTTGTGGGAGCTGACGGAATCAAAATTGGATACTCGGTTAGAATTCGGTGCTCAAATTACTCAATTCAAAACTAAGTTAGTTTTCAAAACTAACTTAATTCAAAATAATTCAGATAATTAGGGGTTCGGGGGTCCAAAATTTAAAATATCGATCTGATCGGTGTGCCGATCCTTCTAACACGACCTGTGAGGTAAAAGTGACTTGTGAGAGCTGACGGAATCCAAATCGGATACGTAGTTTGAGCCCGACGCTCAGAAGTGTATTCTTCAAATGCACTTAGTTTAAAATCAAAGAAGTTAGATTTGGGGGTCCAAAATCTAAAATATCGGTCTGATTGGCATGCCTATCATTCCAACATGACCTGGGAGGTAAAAGTGACTTGTGAGAGCTGACGGAATCCAAATCGGATACCCGATTTGAGCCCGATGCTCAGAAGTGCATTCTTCAAATACACTTAGTTTAAAATCAAAGAAGTTAGATTCAGGGGTCCAAAATCTAAGATATCGGTCTGATTGGCATGTCGATCATTCCAACACGACCTGGGAGGTAAAAGTGACTTGTGAGAGCTGACGGAATCCAAATCGGATACCCGATTTGAGCCCGACGCTCAGAAGTGCATTGTTCAAATACACTTAGTTTAAAATTAAAGAAGTTAGGTTCGGGGGTCCAAAATCTGAAATATCGACTTGATCGACGTGCCGATCCTTCCAACACTACCTGGGAGGTAAAAGTGACTTGTGCGAGATGATGGAATCCAAATCGGATACCCGATTTGAGCCCGACGCTCATAAGTGCATTCTTAAAATGCACTTAGTTTAAAATTAAAGAAGTTGGGTTCGGGGGTACAAACGCTCATAACCCGTCTGATCCGCATGCCTATCGTTCCAACATGACCTGGGAGGTAAAAGTGAGTTGTGAGAGCTGACGGAATATAAATCGGATACCTGGTTTGAGATCGACGCTCAGAAGTGCATTCTTAAAATGCACTTAGTTTAAAAATTAAAGAAGTTGGGTTCGGGAGTCCAAAATTTATCTGATTTGAATTTTTATAATTAAATAAAATATTTAATTTATCTACTCTATACTTTTTTTATTTATGAATGCATATTTAATGTTATTATTATTTTTGTATTGGATCCTCCAGCAAGTGGCGATAGAAGAGACGAGTAGGATGGGGAGGATGATGATATGGAGGATGCAAAGGATATTTCTTGATTTTTTTATTATTATAAAATTAAGAATTGTTATTATGTTTTGTTTCTTGTATGTCCTTTGTTTTACTTGTGATGTATATGTTTTTTCATTTAAACAGGTTTTTATATAAATTTTATGTATTTTTTAAAAAGTAAAATGCATTTTTCGATGGATTTTCAGACAGATCCGTTGAAAAATTTTGACAGAATCACTACGAAATAAGTTTTCTATTGAAAATGATATATATTTTTGATTATTTTATTGCGACAATATCCGACAGAATTTTTGACATAATTCTTTCCGTCGGAAATTTCCGACGGAATCTCCGACGGATAAAAATACATCGGAAAAATGAGGTTGCCAGAATTACCAGCAAAATTTTCGTCTGCTATTTTTCCGTCGAAAATGTCTGACGAAATTCCGACGGAATATTGCTTCGTCAGAAATTTTCGACAATAAATAACTGACGGACACAATTCGTCAAAAAGCCATCGGAAAGGCCGTCGAAACTGTCATTTCTAACATATCATGTCCATCGGAAACACCACCTTTTCTTGTGGTGATATCTAAATTAATTTTTTGGATCATCAAATTGATCATTAACTGGTTCTTCTGTCATTACCTTCTATGTTTCTTTTCCTTTCAATGAAAGAAGTCCAATGGACTTTTCGATTATCTAATAATTCAAAGTAAAATAGCACAAGTTAATGATTTTATGGACGGACATATATATATTCTCTGAGAAATGCTTTGTACACTGCAAGCGGTGCACAAAATTTAAGTCAATGCGTAACACCCGTATGTGATTCGTCCAAGTAGGCATGCCATGAATTCGGTGGGCAAACAAATCAAGGCTTGAGACAGAATTAATGGCCTTGTCACAAAGGTATTAAATGGTGAATTTCCCGCGCATAGCTCACTTTTTGGCATACCAAAAATACCCTTTTGGGATGGATATATTAAGACCTTCATTTTATTTCTACCGTGGGCTTCATTTTCTCATTTTCATCGTGGAAACAGGATGTAGGTCTAATCAAGAGAAGAAACAGAACTCTGCTGATCGACTGAGCAAAAAAGAGAAAAAACAGTACCTACTCCAGTATTTCTCATTATGGTTACTCTGTTTACCTTTGTTCTCAGAAGTAAAGGTGTAACTGAAACTAGAGGAAACATATTCAATGTAAAACGTATTACAACAGTATTAATGACATACGGTAGGTTGTTATGTTGAAAAATAAATAGATGATGGGCATTTGTTGTTACACATTAAATATCAAGCTCTTGTTAAGATAGCCTATCTCATTAACTAGAGCTATCTCATTATTAGGAATGATATGTTATTCTTGCACATTATATTTCACAAATATAGAACATATTTCGCTAAAACACCATTGTCCTTTAGTCCTAAATAATATGTTATTCTTGCACATTATATGTCACTCTTATACTATACATTTCATTCTTGTACATTATATTGAATAACCATGTAAATGATTTCACTAATACGCAGCTTGACTTATAACTAAGCAATATATTTTATTCGTCTGCATATTATTTCATTGCGAGTACATTATATCTCTTAACTGTACAAAATATTTCATTGATACAGTGCACCGATAATTCCTTAATTATATATTTCATTCTTGTACAGTATATTTCATTCTTATTATAAAGGATTCCATATATAAATAACATATTTTATTATTGTAGATGCGATGGAGAAGCCTACATCTTTTATTTACATCAATGAATGTGAAATTTTAAATACACCAATGAAAAATATTGTGAAGCTTACACTTTCTGTGTTCCCACTAGAAATAGGAATGAAATTTGATACAGGGAAAGATGTCCACAAATTTTATAATGCATATGCAAAATCAGTTGGATTTGACATCACTACATTATGCAGTCAGAGCTACAAAGGAATACCTAATTTCAAGCATTTAGGTTGTTGGAAATCTGAGATGTCAGGGATAAATCCTACAATTGAGCACCCTCGAAACTCCAAAAGTGGGTTGCCCTGCATCAATAAAGATAAGACTTCTCACAAAGAAAGGAAAATGGATAATAGAACATGCAGTCATTGAGCATAACCATAACCTAAATCCACTGTCGATGACATACCTTAGGTCACATAGAAAAATATGTACGCCGAAAAAGGTAAAAATTAAGAACATGCGTACGGTACCAACATCTCAGATAGTGTCTGCATTTGCTAAAAGAAAAGGTGGAATTCAACAGCTTGACTTTACAGAGAAAGATTGTAGAAATTTCTTAACCCTAGTGCATTAGACGCAACTAAAAGAAGGAGATGCACAAAGATTGCATAACTTTTTGTCAAAAAGTAAATGAGTAGTCCAACATTCTTCTACATGATGGATTTGAATGATGATGGATAGCTAAGGCATATTTTCTGTGTGGATGCAAGGTCAAGACTAGCATGTTCATATTTTGGTGATGTCATATCTTTTGATACTACTTACTTGAAAAACACGTATGAGATGCCATTTACTCCATTCATTGGAGTTAATCATCATGGTCAGTCAACCCTACTTGGTTGTGCATTACTTTCCAGTGAGAAGACGGAATCATTTGTTTGGGTGTTTAATTGTTGGTTAAAGGCAAATGGTGAAAAGCAATCGAATGCGATTATTACTGATCAAGATAAATCCATTGAAGCAGCAGTGAGGGAGGTCTTTTCTAGTGCTAGGCATCGGTTTTGTTTATGGCATATATTAAAAAAAATACCGGAGAAGATTAGGCATATATGTGTAGCAAACAAAGGTTTTATGGAGAATTTTGATAGCTGCATCGATGATTCAATTCTGTGCACGAGTCTGAAGAGAAGTGGGAAGAGTTATTGTGCAAGTATGAAGCATGTAGAGAGATTGAATGGTTAAATCAGTTATACGAATGTCGTGTCAAATGGGCACCATTATTTTTGAAGGACATGTTTTTCGCAGGTAAAAGATATTGTACTGGACTGATAGACTTTACATTATAATGATACACTTTGCACTGCCAGAATACACTTTGTCCTAGATTGAAGCATAATGCACTGAAATGCATTGCGTTGGAATGAAGCAGAGTACACGGTAATATTTACCTGCAATCTTAATAAGTTGATTTCATATTTTTTTTACCGGAATGTCAACTTCTCAATGAAGTGAGAGTATTAATCACTTCTTTGATAGATATGTTCACGCAAAGACCACTCTCTCTGAGTTTTTTGAAAAGTTTGAACTTGCATTAGAGAGTAGATATGATACTGAGAATGAAACGGATGTTAAAAGCATGGAGATAATAGCATACTCGAAGACATCTTCGCTCTTGGAAAAGCAGCCAACCAATAAATACACAAGGGCCATTTTTAAAAAATTCCAACAAGAATTGGTAGAGATTGTATCATGTCAGCCAATAGTAATCACCAAGAAGGTTCAAACACCACATTCGAGGTAAAATCTTTTGAACAGATTAAAGTCAAACTGTTGAGTTATGGTTTTGATGATAACTAAACTTAATGTGTGATTACGTGATGATAACTAAACTTACGGTTGATTACACATGTTCTTGATGATTGTGTTCATTCATTTTGTTGTTTATGCTGGTTGCATATGCTGGTTTTACAAGAGGCAAGAGGTTTCATAACCTCTTTAATGTCAACAAGCATGCAATTAACCCTAACTATCTTGCATGCAGGATCAAACTCATGGTAGTCACCTGGTGAACCAAAACTCTGCTCCCTTATAATCCAAAACAGGTGGTATATGTCATTTACTGTCAAGGACCATTGGTGAGACTCTTACCTTATCTTAGCATCGATCTCACCTTGTGTATCTCATGATTAGCACCGATCTTACCTTGTGTATCTCATATATACACCTCTTTCATGCACACTCAACATGAAACCCTTCTGGCCATCGTGCGCCCTCGCCCGCGGATCGACCTGCGCGGTCAGGTCGCGGGGATCGACCTCCCTGGTCAGGTCGCGGGGGTCGCGGGGGCAGCGCCCCTTGCGGGGGTTTCCGGGGGCGGAGCCCCCGGAACAAAATTTTGAAATGCTCAAATGGTCTAATGCATAAACTAAGTTGAATTCAATCTCAAAATGCATGGATTTGATATGGACTTGAAGTTCTTGACTTATGGACATATTTTTCTGGGCTTAACTACTCGTTTTTCAGGTTTACCAAAGTCCGGTCGACCTCCGGACCAATCTCGGTCGACCTGAAATAACAGCACCCAGAAGTCTACAGGCTCTGCCTCTAGCGGTCGACCGCCCATGGGCGTCCGGTCGACCGCCCCTGCCAGAATGAACCGGGCTGCAGCCTGAAACTTCTAGGTCGACCGCCAGCCCACCTCCGGTCGACCGCCAGCCCCGAAGCCTCAAACTTTGACTTTTTGTTTCCAATCCGTGGAGAGATTCCCTTCCCCATTTCTTTAATCCCAATGCTCCCAATCACCCCAGAATTTGTGGATCTAGGTCTGGGGCTTGTCTCCTAACCTTCCAAGGGTTATAAAACCTCTCTTTGAGGTCATAAACCCTAAGAGACTCCAAGAGAAGAAATCAACAAAGAGAGAGATCAAGGTGGCTCAAGGAAGAGGAGAATCACTGTAGCCGTGAACAGTGATCCGTGGGCAAAGCTTCATCCATAGATGAGGGTTCAAGATCCATTTCGAAGCCTTCATCCTCCCAAGAACTGAAGAAGCAAGAAATCAACAAGGAGAGATCGAGAGGAAAGCTATCAAATGAAGATTGCTGCAACGTTCGTGAACAACATTCCTTTCAACAAGTTCATCATCCGATCGAAGCCGTTCTAGCATTAACTGAAGCCATTCAAGCATCTTCCCAAGCCAAGGAGTTCCAATCAAGCAATGGTCTCAAGAAAAGCTTAAGAGAAGGTTGTCCAAGTGAAAGAAGAAAGAAGTACTGTAGCAGTGAACAGTACTCCGTGCAAGAGGATCTACATCAAATACAAGGCCATTCAAGTTGAGTCTCAAGCCATTCAAGTAAAGAAGGAATCAACGCAAACATCCGGAGCATACACTCAGGGGGAGCCTAAATCAGGTGCATTCTAAACTGTGCCTTATTGTGTTTCAAGTTCATATTCGTGTTTTGTATAAACTACGAACTTGTGTGTGTGTGGATCATTGTTGGATCTGTGGTCGTGTGTGTGCGTGTCATTTTTTATTCGTGTGTGTGTAGGTCTTTTTAGATTTGCGTGTGTGTGTGGTTTTATCTAGATCTTAGTGTTTGTATGTGTGGAGTGCTGCACTTGTCGCAGCATGTGTGTGCTTTGTTGATCCGCTTGTTGGATCATTTTGGAGACCTCGTCTCCGTGTGTGTGTGTGTGTTGGGGTGCATCCCCGTGTGGGTGGATAGGTGTCGTCCTGCGTGTGTGGTTGGAGCGTCGTCTCCATTGGGAGATTTATCCCCAAGTGAAGCCTCACCGGGTTTGGTGAGGGGTGGACGTAGGATTGTCGTCGTTGCATCCGAACCACTTTAAAAATCGCTGTGCATTGTGTGTTATTTGTGTGGTTTGATTATTTTCGTTATATGGTCGTGTGGGAATGGAGAGATTTAAAGAATTAGTTAAACAGTTTTCAAATTGCTAATTAATGTTTATCACGTATTTTGTAAAAAGCCAAAAGTTTCTTTAAAATTTGTAAACACCCAATTCACCCCCCTCTTGGGTGTCATTGATCGTGGGACTTCACAAACGACTTGGAGTTGACATTGTTAAGGATTTAGTGAAACAATATATAGTGTATTGTGAAGTAGTTGGTGAAGTTGTTTCATGTACTTGTCGATCCTTTGAATTTAAAGGGTACTTGTGTAGATATGCACTAGTGGGACTTCAATACTGTGACAAATTTTAAATTCCTGAGATATATATTCTAAAGCGATGTACAAAGGAGATGCGCCAGCATCACCTGCTAGACGAATTTAATGGGCTAAGCGATGCAAAGATTCAAGGGAAGGTCGGTATACAAATTTGTGTTACCGGCTGATAAAAGTTGCTGAGATTGGATCAGTGTCAGAAGAAGCATATGAACTCCTATTAGCTGAGCTGTCAAACCTAATGTCTACATTAATGGATGCAAACAGTTTTCATATGCAATCAAAAATGATCAAAGATGTTGGTGCTTCAGGTGCAATGGACCCTCGATGTACCAACTTAGAATTGATTGTGAAAGATCCATCAATTATTGCAAGGAAAGGAAGGAAGAGAGAAAAAAGAATATAAAGTACGATTGAAAAGTGTCGAAGAAAATGTAAAAGAGTAAGGAAATATAAAGCATGTCACAATGATTATGGGACGTGCGTTCCTAGCTGCAAATTAAAGTCCAATGTTACTGTCATTATCAATGTTTTAGAAGCAAATAATCTCAATTATACCTTACCTGTGCAAGTATGGACTACGCAAATATCTGCTATGATGATTACTGTTGCAGGCACACTCTCCAGTAATGTTATGTAGCAGCATTGGTTAAAATAGATAAGAGTATAACATATGTAGACTTTGTTTTCCTTTGTACAACATATGTAGGCACACTGTCCAGCCTATGTAGACTTTGTTTGCCTTGAATGAACTTAATGTGCCTATATGAGTGTTCTTGCACAGATGTTAAATGCATTGCATAGAAGTGATACATTTTGTAGTAGACTGAAATATTTTGCTCTGTGGTGACACTGGGAGCCTTAGTTCTTTGTAAGACGGTATTTTGAATACCTTTTGCCTAGAGTTTAAATGCATTGCATGTAAGTGAAACATTTTGTAGTGGACTAAAATATTTTGTCCTATAATGATGCTAGGAGCCTCAGTTCTTTGTAAGACGGTATTTTCAATACCTTTTGCATAGAGGTTAAATGTATTGCATGTAAGTGAAACATTCTGTACATAAGTGAAATATTTTGTAGTGGACTGAAATATTTTACTCTGTAATGACGCTGGGAACCTCAATTCTTTGTAAGATGGTGTTTCAATACCTTTTGCACAGAGGTTAAACGCATTGCATAGAAGTGAAACACTTTGTACAGAAGTGAAACATTTTATAGTGGACTGAAATATTTTGCTCTATAATGATGCTGGGAGCCTTAGTTCTTTGTAAGACGGTATTTTCAATACCTTTTGCATAGAGGTTAAACGCATTGCATAGAAGTGAAATATTTTGTACTGAAATATTTTGCTCTATACTGACGCTGGGAGCCTCAGTTCTTTGTAAGACGATATTTTCAATACCTTTTGTGCAGAGGTTAAACACATTGCATAGAAGTGAAACCATTTGTATAGAAGTGAAATATTTTGTAGTAGACCGAAATATTTTGCTCTATAATGATGCTAGGAGCCTCAGTTCTTTGTAAGACGGTATTTTCAATACCTTTTGCACAGAGGTTTAACGCATTGCACGTAAGTGAAACATTATGTACATAAGTGAAACATTTTATAGTGGACTAAAATATTTTACTCTGTAATGACACTGGGAGCCTCAGTTCTTTGTAAGACGGTATTTTCAATACCTTTTGCACAGAGGTTAAACGCATTGCATCGAAGTGAAACACTTTATACAGAAGTGAAACATTTTATAGTGGATTGAAATATTTTGCTCTGTAATGACACTGGGAGCCTTAGTTCTTTGTAAGATGCTATTTTCAATACATTTTGCACAGAGGTTAAATGCATTGCAAAGAAGTGAAATATTTTATACTAAAATATTTTGCTCTGTACTGACGCTGGGAGCCTCAGTTCTTTGTAAGATGGTATTTTCAATACCTTTTGTGCAGAGATTAAACACATTGCATAGAAGTGAAACATTTTGTACAGAAGTGAAACATTTTTTTATGGACTGAAATATTTTGCTCTGTAATGACGCTGGGAGCCTTAGTTCTTTATAAGATGATATTTTCAATACCTTTTGCACATAGGTTAAATGCATTGCATGTAAGTGAAACATTCTGTACATAAGTGAAACATTCTGTAGTGGACTGAAATATTTTACCATGTAATGACGTTGGGAGCCTCAATTCTTTGTAAGATGATATGTTCAATACCTTTTGCACAGAGGTTAAACATATTGCATATAAGTGAAACATTTTGTACAGAAATGAAATATTTTGTAGTGGACTGAAATATTTTGCTCTATAATGAAGCTACTTACACAATTCATTTACAATCAATTAAAATTACAACCATGACTTTCAAGTCCTTTATATCCTTCCAATCCAACAACATACCATTACTGATGCTTCACTGTTGATGCCCCACGACACCGGCCTTCAAGAGATTTGCTGTCAGCTCTCCTCTCATGTGTTAGACATCTTCTACTGTAAATCCCATTGCACTTGACCATCTACTGTCTTTGATAGGCACTCTATGTACTTTAAGCAATACACCCCACAGTCTAGTGAATTGGGTGGCTGAGAAGGAGATTCCTCATCAAAAATCATTTCCCATGACTTCATGGAGGGGAATGACTTCCTCCATAGCGCCACCTGAACAAATGCAAGAGTTAGAGTTGGTGGACGCGTGAAGGTAAAAATTATGTAACTTTAAAATTCAAATAATACATATGAGATCTCTTACCCAATTCCTTGCATCGGCATTATATTGAGCATTGCCCTTTATGGGGGTGTATGAAATGAAAGCTCACCTCTTAAAGTTAATAACAAACAAGTGCCAATGGCTTTGGGAATGTAGAATACAAAACAGATAATCCAACTCTTGCATGTCTTCTTTTGTAAGGAATTGAGTCACATAATGCTTCAATAAGCTTGCCTTAAGAAGAAGTTGACGGGCTGAAGCTGAACTAAAGAGGATTGCACCACTGACATGCATGTACATTTCACTGACGCGGATGGGGAGGAAGCATGATTTCAAATAAGTAATTCCACATAGCAGTCGAGAACCTACATAATATTATCAGTAAATCATTGTGAATGTTGAATCTATGAAGGGGCAATAGAATGCAAACATGTTATAATACACTTACATCAAAGTCAATCATCTCACCAAACAAAAATTCATGTAGCTGCAACCTGCTTATTGAACCCCCCCATTAGTTTCTCACAACTGGAACACTGTTCAGGGATATAAAGATATCAAAAAAATTGGACATCGATGGAAAAAAAAAAGAGATATGTGATTGGATTACTTGTTCATTTCAACCGATAAAAAATTATGAACGATGCTCTCATGTGAGTTAGAGAGCTTTCCCAACCCACAATAATCCCTTCGGACTTCAATGTATGCCTACATTATCTATGAGTGAAACATATTACACTGACAATTTTTACAATTTATACAGAACTAAAATGTATTACATAGAACATCAAAAAATTGTAACAAGCACTAACATATGGCAGAGGACTAAAACATATTTGCAGTAAAGAACATACAGTGTCAAGGAAAACAAAGTGCACATAACTGAAACAATTTACAGCAGAAATATAACATATTGCACATGACTAAAAGATATGTTCATAAAATAAATTATATTACACTAAAAATTAATAAAGTGCATAGTACTAAAACATAATACATATTACGAAAAATAAAGTTATAGATGTGGAACAAATTTTATAGGATTGAAAAATATTATACAATTTTTCTACTTTCAGCTGTAGGACCCCCTGGTGAGATAGGCATCGGATCAAGTGTTGATTTGCCTGTCGGACCTTCTTCATCTTTTGAGACTCGGCCTGATTTCTTTGCCTTCTTCTCGAGCCTAACCTACGGGGATTGAACTGAAGTAGAGGGCTGTCGTTCATCGCGACGCTTTACAGCTTTTGTAATGGAGCTTAGCTTGACAGCCTCCTCACCCATGGCCACAATGGACTCCCATCCTTCCTCCCTCATGTCCACCCCTCCCTCCGGCTCCTCCACCACCTTTTGTACCTCCCCCCCTCTTCCTCCACCTCAGCCTTAGCCTCCTCCTCCCCCACCTCCTCAGCCTCCTTCATTCCCACCTTAGCATGTACCGGCTCCTCTGCCTCCTCCTCCACCTCCTCAGCCTCCTCCTCCCCCACTTCCTCAGCCTCCTTCATCCCCACCTCAGCCTGAACCAATTCCTCTATCTCCTCCCTCTCTAGCTCCTCAGCCTCCTTCCTCTCCCCAGTGTCAGATAATTTTATCTTAAGGTGTTGCACTTCATGGATCAAAGCCTGCATAGCTTGTGTTTGTATATGCATTTGTGTTTTGAAGTTAGCAGCATCTTTCTCCCTCTTCTCCTCTGAATGACGAAGGGCCTCCTTAAGGCCCTTGATCTCCTCAACCAAGGATTCTGCTTTCCTTTGAGTTGAAGAATTTGTAGTTGGGCTAACAGAAGCCCGCATAAGATGTTCATGCTTCCCCTGTAAGAGCCATTCTTTTGACTTATGCACCTCAAACTTCTCGATTACTTGTTACATCATATTATATATGTATGCATAAGAATTAATACAGAGTGAAATTAAGTATGAACCACAAGTATAGAAAATAACATCTACCTCAAGTGCAGTCAAGGATGAAAAGGAGCGCCCGTGCTTCCTTTTCAATTGTGAACCCCACCTCATCAATCGTGGGAATGCACTCGTGTCCTTGGGCTTCCTCAAGTTACTGTGCACCCAAACCTACATTTTTCAACATAATTACAATCAATGTATGCACACTACCATTAAATGTCGTTTAAAAAATAGGTTCATAAACTTACACAAAGAGTAGCAGTACAACCCAGTAATGTATTGGAGCCTCCACTTTTGTCTGATGGTCTTTTCTTTTCCATCTCAGAAATTGTACTTAATCTTACCATTAAAATCTCATGCACGGCCACAGCCCACGAGTAAGATCCAATAGCACCTATGTCATCAAGATAATGCAGCATCTGCTTTGGACAAGCATAGTTGGTATACAGGTAAATGAAAGTTGACAGCATCAAAATAATCCAAAAGTGAACTGTGTCTTCGATGTCTTCTTCCTTCTTGTCGGATTCCTTGAGAAAATTTATTAGCTAGACCACTGTATGTCCTTAGTGGTCAACTGCTTCCCAAACCTCTCTTTCAAATGAGATTTTTGGCTCTGGGATCCAGCTTGCTCGACCCTCCTCCCAATATATGGGAGTCCCAGAATTAGTGCAACATCCTGCGTGGTAAATTACACTTTGCATCTGCCAAACTAAAAAACACCATCCTGCATATGACATGACAATATATCCTTTAACAAAAATGTGTCGAAGGTAATGGGATGGATATTCATAAACACACGAAAATGAGTCTTATTTAACAGAGTTTTGTGGCAGTCCCTGAAGTTGATTTCTTGAACAACCTCGGAGTAAAAGAAATGAAACAACGATGGATGATCACCTTTTTAATCTTCTCCATTTTCTTTACAAATCTTCGCCGCTTGGCCTACAACTTTCTTCTTACAGTTCCTGAAATGAAAGAAATAAAATAAGACTTACAGTAGTAACATATTTTGTATAATTATGAAACATTCCTTATCAAAATGAAATATTTTGTTATAGATAGGAATTAAGTTGCTGCAGAAGACTTAAATAGTTTGTTGAAGAAATGAAACATTTTGTTATATAGATGAAATTGTTTGTTATAGTAATCAAACTCTTTATTGCAGATATGAAATATTTAGTTTTAAATCTGAAACCGTTTGTTCTAGAAATGTAAGAGTTTATGTACACATGACACATTTTGTTATCAACAACTTAGAATTGTTATAGAGGTAAAATAATTTGTTACATAAATAAAATATTTTATGTTACACTGGTAATAATTTGTTATGTAAGTGAAACTATTTGTTAAAGATATGAACTAGTTTGTGACATACATGAAACATTTTGTTATAGAAATAAAATATTTGACTAAATAAATGAATTATTTTGTTATACACATGAAGTAATTTGTAAAAGAAAAAAATATTTTATTATATAACTGTAATATTTTGTTTGGGACATAAAACATATTACAGCTTGATATACAGTCTGACTGAAATAGGTTGTTTGTAAATGAAATATTTTGTAGTGGAATGTTATATATTGCATAAGAATGAAATATTGTCTTACCTCCCTTCTATTGCTCTTGAGCTCTACCTCTCTGCGCCTCTTCCAGTGCATTATCAAAGACGTGGTTTCCTCTTGCCCTAACTTACTGCAGGGCGTTTCTCCACTTTCTTCTCTCATTTCACCAGTGCTTTCTTGAGGCGTTCCTCTCTGCGCTTCTTCAGTCGCCCTCGCCAAGGATGGGGTTTCCTCTTCCTGTGGCTCTGATGTCCTCTCTTCTCCTTTTTCTACTTTCTTTTTCCCCTTGGACACTACCTCGTAGCATCGACCTCTTCTCCTTGCCGGTCTTAGGTGCCATAGCGCTAGGGATTAGGGTCGTATGAAACCATCACTGTCGTCCTCTCCTCGTGATTCACTTTCTTCCTCTTTGATGATGATCAAAACTCTCGACAAGCTCCTCCTTGCTCTTCGACGACGATGGGCTGATGACGACGATGGGCTTCTCCTTCTTCCGCTCCACTAATGACATTCATCTCCGACGATGACAGGCCGAGATGTTCAAGGCATGGACATTCTTCTATCGGAGAGCGCTCCGTTTTACTTTTAATCTCACTCCCGCTGAAGGAAAAGAAGGGGGCAGCAAAATAGAGATTTTGCCATGGACCACCCCCTCACACCATGGTCCCGACGACGGCAAAACTCTACTCGATTTTCGGCAACCTGCACAATACCAAAGAATGTCCATTCTCTGAGCCAAAATCAGGAATGGAGGGAAAGAAAAAGGTTCAAAGGGTATTTTTGGTAGGTGAAAATTGATGGCCTGCAAAACAATTGATTTCATTTAATGCTACCATTATATTGGTACTTCACACCTCGTTTCTCTAAGAATCTTATCATGTCACATTGGTCTGGACCAATCCAAGATAATATTGTATGTTGACGTGGCGAAAGTGTAATCAATGCGGTGTACATAGCATTTCTCATATTCTCTCCCAACATAATTAAGTGCGTAAGATATTGTGAAAGTTCAGGGACATACAACTTCCGATAAGATTTGGCCGTACGATGTACGTCGACGAAAACACCCCCTTACGATCGACAAATTAACAATTCTAACCCCCCCCCCCAAAAAAAAAAAAAAAAAAAAAAAATTAGTAAAAGCCTCACCAGCGAGCTGCATGTTTAAAAGCCAAAATGATACAAGACCAAACAACTCTAAGTCCAAATCAATTCTGCGTCACGTGGCACGATTAGCCACATGGCCATTTTGCCTCGTAAAAGGAGTTTTTTTTAAAGTTAATATTGAATAGAATGCATGGTTAGGTATGGGTTCTCTCTCCAGTTTGAAGTTTGTTGCATGTTTGGCAAAATAAAAGGAAAACGTACTTTCGTGAACTAAAAGAAAGAATGGAATCATGGATGTCACCCAATTAAATATGTCAGTCACTACTTCCCTAGAAAGATGCCATTTTACAGAAGAGAGATGCCAATTTTGAAAAGAAGGGAATCTACCAAATAAAGTAGTTAAGGAAGAGAGTACCATGAGTGATGACTCTTTTCCTGGAGCATTTAATTTCTCTGTTTGTTGTTCCACTCCCGGCGATTTAGGTCTAAAAAGATATTTTTTTTTGCCACAAAGGATATTCTATTTCATTCATAGAAAGTTTACAAGGATGAAGGCGACAAGAAATGAACAAAATAACAAGTAACCAAATCTTCGTCTGCACAGGCTCAGGCACAACCCATAGAAACAGCTCAAAGTCTCGCGAGGGATACCAAAATAAACTAACCTAACAAAGGGACTAAGGCTAATCTGCCATTATGGGAGGCGGGCTCCAACCGAGGCTTAACAACTGCGCACTTCAATGACATGAAGCAAAAAGTAGTGGGAGATATCTTGGTAGACGGCAAACAGAACCCCGAGACATGTATAGTGTCAGCAGCTAAAACTCTAGGTGGGGAGGTGAATAGGGGTGCTGAATCATCATAGTACATTAAAAATTTTCTCGCGGCAACTCTGCAAGCTAAATGCTGATAGAGATGAAGGAATTAAACAAGACGACAAGCCATAGGAGAAAAAAAGGATTTATAGTGGTTCGGACACCGTCCATGGTCACTTACGTCATGTATCCTAACCACGTCTATGATTTCACTTCTTCCTACAAAAAGTACATTAACTGAGTTTTGACTAGGTGACTAGCTCATCAATACATCCGATTTTAGGATCAGCTGTCCGGCCACCAATCACATCTCAATTTTTGATTAGGTGTCTAACCACCAACTATGCTCACCTTTTGATCGTATATTTAGCCGCTAATACATCTACATTTTGCTTAGGTGCTTCGCAACTAACCATGCTAGTTTTTTGCTTAGGTGTCGAGCCACCAACATTAATTTATTGAGTTTTAACCAGGTGATTAGCACACCGATAAAGATATACCTACGAGCAATCCTTTACCTAGGATCTTCGGATGCTTAACTATAGTTCAGTAGTTGAAGACTCAATAAGGATATTGTCATATCTCGAGATCTACAACGGAAACAAGTCGGGAACATGAATAGCCGACAAAGTAAGTCTCTAGTTAGCAAGACAATCATAGCACCACATTCATTCATACATAAGCACAAATAATTTATGCAACATCATAAGACAAAAATCATCAACTTTATTGAATAATAATCAAAGTTTACAATTGACATCGACTCTCTTGACCGCAAGACTCACTAGACTCAAGAAAATAAATAATTACATAACATGATCAACTTCACTGTCAGTGAATGATTCTAAATTGACAAAATCGACTCAAGACTATCTAGGGCTTCTCTCGATCTTCAATCACTCTCGGAGTCACCAATGGAATGATCCGACTCCGATCCACTAGAGTTTCTTGAAAAGTTGGAGAAAGTAGGAAGTGAGCGCACTCGCCCAGTAGGTATCTTCGTGTTAGCATGGCGGCATAGTTTACATGCTTAACATTTTAACTCTAGGAGATGCAATTATGAAAGAAAGTGCGATAAAACATGCGGTAAAATAATAGTAACAAGTAGCAAGTCAAGCGGTAGAGATATTTCAAGAAAATATACGAGCATGATCTTGCAAGAATAGAAATTGGCTTTTCAATCAATAATGTACTATCAATCACAAGAATGTACCATTTCATAAGCTTAAGAAGGCTATGCACAAGCATGTAACGAGATTGTACTTTTCAAGCAAGCATGTAATTTCATGAATTGTCTCTTGTATTTCGTTAGTTTATAAAAAATGTACTCCCAGCGCAATGCGACGGCGCCAGTAATCATTATACCGCACGATTTTCAGTATATTTCTGACGATCTGTCGAGGGGGATAGACTGGAGCCCTTGGACACCGTCCGTGCCCGCACTTGCATCTTCAAGTTATAAATCCAGTTACTTCCACGAGAAATATCAATAAGTTTGGCCAATAATATTAAATTAAATAATTTATTTGAGGTGATAGTAAGAAAGGCAAGAACACACTAGAAACTTTGAAAAGAGAGGTCAAGTATGAATTAAAGGACGTTGTGCTACGGAAGAATTTCGGCAGTATAACGGTAACTTATTTAATTCCATAATTAATTATTGACTTGATAAGTAATGTTTCAGGTTCCAGACAGTCAGAAGATCGTCTAAGACTGAACATAAGCAACCCTTTGGGTCAGACCCTCGGGCAGGGCAAGCTTTGATAGAACGCGGTTGGAAGGCGACCACGATATGGAGAACGCGGTCGAATGACAGTCCGCGATCAGAAATCTGTCGACTCGGAGAAAGTCACCTTCGGGCTGAACAATTTTGATAGCACGCGGTTGCAAGGACACCGCGATATGGAAGACGCGGTCAGGTTACAGTCCGCGATCAGAAGTGGAAATCTGTAGATGGAAAAGCCAGAATCAATCGACTAAAAATAGGAATTGGTCGACTGACAGCAGTCAAGACGCTGGGATGAACGCGGTCGTTTGGCCATCACGATCAAGAGAACACAGTTGATTGACTGGCCGCGATCAGGACAGATCACATAATCGTGAAGTGCTCATCTAGCTTTTTGGTTTTTAGGATACAACCAGCTCGACGTTCTAGTGGGAATCTCAGTCTCACAGAGACTTACAGAGGTCTTGAAACATGAATTGCTAGTCCGACAGAAGGAATATCTGATGGAGAGGCGTTCAATGTCCAAGAGGGTGTTCCTATCACGTGCAAGTGACTAATAGCGAACGTACCAAAGTATGGGCTATGTGTAAGTAACTATGTCGGAAAGAAATGAGAGTGAATGTATCAAAACAGAGATCAATGTATAAGAAGTTTCCTTAACAAGTGAAAGTTCATTTAGTACAAAACTATAAGGTTTAATGCGAAACTAGCATATGATGAAAATAACCTTTTAAAACATGAGAGGGCATAAAACATAACCCCTTTTAAAACATGCTATAGCTTAAAACATAAACAACATGAAATATAGTATAGATACTACTATGAACAGCAAGAAAATCATGATTCTTGATCTGGTTACTGTTTCGGGTGAATATAAGAGTAGGAAGTGAGCGCACTCGCCCAGTAGGTATTTTTGTGTCAGCCTAGCGGCATAGTTTACATGCTTAACATTTTATCTCTAGGAGATGCAATAATGAAAGAAAGTGTGATAAAACATGCGGTAAAATAATAATAACAATTAGCAAGACAAGCGGTAGAGATATTTCAAGAAAGTATACGAGCATGATCTAGCAAGAATAGAAATTGGCTTTTCAATCAATAATGTACTATCAATCACAAGAATGTACCATTTCATAAGCTTAAGAAGGCTATGCACAAGCATGTAACGAGATTGTACTTTTCAAGCAAGCATGTAATTTCATGAATTATCTCGTGGATTTCGCTAGTTTATAAAAAAAGTACTCCTAGCGTAATGCGACGCCAGTAATCATTATACTGCATGGTTTTCAGTATATTTCTGTTCATCTACCGAGGGGGATAGACTGGGGCCCTCAGACACCGTCCGTGCCCGCACTTGAATCTTCAGGTTATAAATGTAGTTACTTCCACGAGAAATATCAATAAGTTCGGCCAAGAATATCAAATCAAATAATTTATTTGACGTGATAGTAAGCAAGGGAAGAACGCACTAGAAACTTTGAAAAGTGAGGTCGAGAATGACTTAAAGGACCTTGTGCTATGGAAGAATTTCGGGAGTATAACGGTAACTTATTTAATTCCATAATTATTTATTGACTTGATAAGTAATGTTTCAGGTTCCAGACAGTCAGAAGATCATCTAAGACTAAACATAAGCACCCCTTTGGGTTAGACCCTCGGGCTGGGCAAGCTTTGATAGAACGCGGTTGGAAGGCGACCACGATATGGAGAACGCGGTCGAATGACAGTCTGCGATCAGAAATTTGTCGACTCCGAGAAAGTCACCTTCGGGCTGAACAATTGTGATAGAGCGCGGTTGCAAGGAGATCGCGATATGGAAGACGCAGTCAGGTACAGTCCGTGATCAGAAGTGGAAATCTGTCGATGGAAAAGCAAGAATCAATCGACTGAAAATAGGAATTGGTCGACTGACAGCTATCAAGACGCTGGGATAAACGCGGTCGTTTGGCCACTTCGATCAAGAGAACGCAGTTGATTGACCGGTCGCGATCAGGATAGATCACAGAATCATGAAGTGCTCATCTAACTTTTGGGTTTTTAGGATACAACCATCTCCTAGTGGGAATCCCAGTCTCGCAGAGACTTACGGAGGCCTTGAAACATGAATTGCTAGTCAGACAGAAGGAATATCCGACGGAGAGGCGTTCAATGTCCAAGAGGGTGTTCCTATCACGTGCAAGTGACTAATAGCGAACGTACCAAAGTATGGGCTATGTGTAAGTAACTATGACAGAAAGAAATGAGAGTGAATGTATCAAAACAAAGATCAATGTATAAGAAGTTTCCTTAACGATTGAAAGTTCCTTTAGTACAAAACTATAAGGTTTAATGTGAAACTAGCATATGATGAAAATAACCTTTTAAAACATAAGAGGGCATAAAACATAACTCCTTTTAAAACCTGCTATAGCTTAAAACATAAACATCATGAAATATATTATGAAATACTACTATGAACAGCAAGAAAATCATGACCCTTGATCTGGTTACTGTTTCGGGTGAATAGTACATAGATTGCGGTTTTTCTACTGCCGCTATCTGGAGGTTGCGGTTGATTGAAGTACTATGGTCGCAGTTTCTGCTAGACCGCTATCTTCTGTCCTCAGACAGAGGCAAACCCCAGCCTTGTAGGGACTTTTTAATGGAAAATAAAGAGACAAGTAGTACAAATCTGAAAAGGATAGCATGCTAGGATGTAAATAACGCATGAAAGAGCATGTAATCAATCAAAAGTTATTATCTTTCCATTAAGGTGACATGAACAGAATGAACTATAGCCTTAATACGCGATCGAGGCAAAACTTGAAATACACCGTGCATGCATCATGAAAACGAGAGGGAATAGAAGACTTTTATTCCTAACAACATGTTTAATCCGATCATGAGACAACCTACATCTTGGGTTGGTGCTAGACTTCAAATTTCTCGCCGGAAGGGACCCCTTGTTCCTGCACGTCCTGCGTGGAACCAGCTACTTTTGAACGCTCTAACTCCTTGGTTGCTTATTCTCCTAACATAAAAATTGGAGATATGTTACAAGATACTATGGGGAATTGTAACACCTCTAATTTTTTAAGAATTAAATAAAATAATTAAGTACTAAATAGGCTTAAGTGGGCTTAGCCATTGAAAACTATTGTGTCCCCAAGTTGATTTTGGTGTTTGATTTTAATGACAACAAAACGATTGTGCTTTTGTGTGTGTTTCATTGAGCAACATGTTTGCATCTTGTTTGATGAGTTAAAAGATGACTTCAAGGTTCACACTTGGAAGGCATATGAATGGTTGTTGATAAAGGAGCTTAACCTTTGAATATCTTGACTTATAGGATCAAAATTCATGGTTCATGCTTGGAACTCAAAGGAGTGCATCAATGCAGTTCTTATTCTAAACGGGAGTTGACCCACTCATTGCATTGTTTCGACTACTTCTATGGTTCATGCATTTCATCAAATAGGTTTTCAAAGAATTGGTTGGGTATTTTCATGCATTTTTCACATGAGATTTTTGTGCTTAAAATATGCTCAATCTATTTATTTGAAATTTGATGAATGTGATCTGAATGGAGTTGTTCTTTTCAGAAGATAGCTTGATTTGGGTTCAATCCATGAGGTTGTGTTCATGAAACACACTTATTGCTGTTTCTGTTCTAAAAACTGAGTTTGTGTTCATGGACCTATATTGAAGATTGATGATTCTGTCTTTGATGCCCTTGCTATATGGTATTGTGATATGTGGAGGAATTGCTACATGCTTCTTGTAGATGCTCATGCATGTTTAAATACATGGCTTATGAAGTTCATTTTTGTTGGAGAAAGATTGAGTTCCTATGTGCTTGAACTTGTGATTTGGTTTGATTGTATTCAATAGATTGCTCATGATTTCTTAAGTGACTTGAATGTACTTCATGCATATTTTCTCTAAGGCTTTATGAGCTAGCTAAGTGTTATGAACTCCTCATGCAAATCTTGGCATAAATGAGTGAGTGATGCTCTTATGATCCATGATACTTGGTTTTTCAATGCTCACATCAATCTTGGAAGATGTGGTTACATGATGATCATTCATGTGGTCGAAATTCATTGTGATATGATCTTGAACTTTTGGTGTGGATAATTAACTTGACAAAGTGTTTTCATCCTCCTTGTTAATGAGTTTTCATGAGTTTGTTTCATATATATTTAACTTGGGATGATTGAGTTTAAATCTCACATATTTTATTCATGTAGGTTGAATACATGGGCAAAGGGTCTCATCACTCTTTAGATTGAACTACTGTAGTCTGGATGCTGTAGAGTTCGGTTGACCGAACTAGCCAGAGTGGGCTGGTTCTGAGCCTGTAATATTTTGGTCGACTGACCCCATTCTTAGGTCGACCGAATACGGCGAACACCTTAACAGGTGGATCCGAAAACCATCTAAACCCAATCCATTTGGGGTCTAAACTTACCCATTTGCCCATAGGGTTATCATACACATCTTAGAGGGGTTTTCTAAGGGTTTTATGAGAGCTATACTGGTCTTTTGATGTCTCTTGTTCCTATATATACAAGACCTACGAATTTGGGAGATAATCTCCATGAGCTTACATTTTCTTATCTTGCAAGTTAAGAAGGAGGAGAAGAAGAGAAAGGGAAAACGAAGAGGAGATATCATCTACATCCAGGAGGTTTTGAAGATCTTGCATGAAGAGAAAGTGAAGCGGAATGATGAGAGGATCGTGTTGATGCTTGAATCACCATCATCCGACTTCCTTCCGACTATAGCTTGAAAGAACATCATCAACCGGGTTTTGGAAACCAAGGGGGATCTTTCCTACATCTTTTCTATGTTGTTCTTGATGTGTTTCATGATCTATGTTTAGGTTTGAGCATGTTTGAATATTTGTGTTAATTTTTCTGAACTAGAAATATTGTGTATGTGTGACAGTCTGCGTACGGTCGTGTCTGCGGTGCTGCATCTGTTGCAGCGTGTATGTGTGTGTCTTGATATGGGTGTCAGATCGTGTTGGAGACTCCATCTCCATGTGTTGGGGTTCGTCCCCGTGTGTGCAGGCGTCGTCCTGCGTCTGTTGGAGCTTGCTCCGTGTTGGGGATTTATCCCTATACTGGTTCATCCAGCGAGTGAAGTCTCACCGGGTTTGGTGCGGGGTAGACGTAGGGAGCCCGTCGTGGTCCCGAACCACCTTAAAAACCATTGTGTCTTGTGGTGTGCATTTGTGTGATTGTGTGTTCTTTTGCTTAATCCGTCTACATGAACGAGTGAGTCGGGAGAGATTGAGTGAAGTTCAATTACTTTGTTCAGTTTATTTCATTCAATCTCGTCAAACTTGTTAATTCGCTGAGTAAGATTTAAATTTGTCATATGGCATGGGGGACAATTCAACCCCCCTTCTTGTCCGCTCATCTACCTGGGCCAATAATTGGTATCAGAGTCACGGCTCTATTTTCTTGAGGTCTAACAACCTATAGAGAGATCCTTGTCGGCAAGTTTCTTTAGCAACATGTCTAGTTTTACTCTTCCTCCTCGTTATAATGGTTATAACTACAATTTTTTGAAAAATAACATGTGTGCTTATCTTGGTTTTAATGAGCGTGAAATACGGAAAGTCATATGTGATGGTCCATATCAACTTCTATCAAATAAAAGAGAATGGAATGATAAGGATGTAAAGAAAAATGATGTTAATGTTAAGGCTTTGAATTTTCTAAGGAATAGCATAGAGTCTGATGTTCTTTCCCAAATTTCCTCTTGCAGGTCAGCTAGAGATTTATGGGATAAACTGGCTATGTATGAAGAAAATACAAAAAGTCCACAAGGTGATTCAAGCTCGATAGCTCATGGTGAGGAAAGCTCGAGTCAGGTAAATTCTGATTCTGAAGAAGTTTCAATTGAAGAATGGCAATCCACATATGCTGAACTATATGAAACATGTAAGAAGTTCAAATCTCAAGTCAAGAAACTGAAAAAGAAAATGAAGATTTGAAGTCAGAAAATGAATGTTTAGAAGGTCAAAATGATTTCATGGAATCTAAAATGGATGAGCTTGACAAAGAAATTTCTGACATGCGTAAAGAACATGCTTTGATTAAAAAATCTGATAGAACTTTGAATTCTAAGAATGATTGTCATGATTTGCATGAACAAAATAAACTCTTGTTGTCTAAAATTTCATTACTTGAAGAAACAGAAAAATATCTCAGAAACAAGTTAGATTCATTATCTGACGATAAAAAAATATTTGAAAAGCTTCTTGATAGTGAAATTGATAGCAAGAGCATCATGAGTGAAAATGAAGAGCTTAAAAAGAGCAACAGTGCCATGTTAATTCAGATTTCTCTTCTTGAAAGTAGCTTGAAAAGTTTTGATAAACTTGAAAAATAGATTTCTTTGTTGAAATGTGAGAATGAACGGTTGCTTGAAAAGAGTTCAAAGTTTATTGAAACTGAAAATGTTCTTGAGAAACTAACATCAAAATTGAACTCTATAAATGCTGAAAACAAAGAAATCACGGAAGAAAAGGCAAACTTCAAATCTATGAATTGCATGCTAAGTGATAAAGTGTCTGCATGCGAAGAAGAAATGACAAGTGCTGAATTATATATTTCTACTCTAGAAAAAGAAGTGTAAAGTTTAAAAGATGATTTGTCTAGATTTGTCAAAGGGAAGGAAAATTTGGATAAAGTGTTGGATGTCAAGGTGAACTTTCAAAAAGAGGGTCTTAAATACACCCCCGTCAACAAAAAATCTTTTGAATCTAAATTAAAAACTTCTTTTGTTCATGCATCCGATATTTCTAGCACTTCTAAAGCACCTCCTCCCATTGCTCAAACGAAAACTTCTGGAAATTATTTTAAGAAAAAAAAATTTTCAATACAAAGCCCGCAATGCAAAAGAGATTTAAAAAAGTTCAAGGTGGGCGAAAAATGAAATCGATTATTGAATGCTTCTATTGTGGGATGTATGGCCATGTCATGGATGAGTGTAATATCATGAAAAAAGATGATCAACGTGCATGCAAAGAAAAATATGTCTACAAGAGACAAAGAAATATTTCTTGGTTCTATTGTCACAAATTTGGCCATGTGATGGATAATTACTTTGTGAAACAAAATGATGATTTTCATGCCATGAATGCTAAATCAAATTTCCAAAGAAAATTCAGTGACAAATATACTTTTGATGCTCAAAGGTTTTCATATAACAATAGAAAGTTCTATGGAAAAACTCAAGCTTACAATGAAAAATCATTCGGTAGAACTACCACTTCTTGTTGCTTTCATTGTCGAAAGTATGGGCATGTAATGAAAAACTGTTGATTTTTAAAAAATGATAATTTTCATGTTTTAAGGATGAATGCTAGGTTTAATTTTGTTAAATCTAGATCTTTTGAAAATAGAAGATGGAATACATTTGAAAACTCCTTTGCTCATAAAAGGAAGTCTTTTGGTAAAACTACTTCTCCTCAATACTTTTATTATGGAAACCATGGACATGTTATTGAGGATTACAGGATCATGAAGAATGATGATATGGTGGCAATAAAAATGTCAAAGAAAACTTTTAGTAACAATTCTACTAACCCCAAGGGACCCAAAAAGACTTGGGTGCCCAAATCTGTTGAATGAGTTGGCTTTGATGCAGGTGTGCCTTGAGAAATAAAAATTGAAAGGGGTTCTAATAAAAAGGAACAAGGCACACTCATTTGATAAAACCCTGACCTTGCTTCTCTTATTGTCAAACTTGGTAGTTTTGATGTTTTCACTTATGTGATTCTGTTATGCTTCTCATTTCATATTCTGATTTCTTCGCAAGCCATACAAGGTCTCATTGAATGAATATTTAGTATAACAAATGGGGTTATGTGAAATGGCAGATTAAATATGTCAGGAAGCTATCACTAAGCGTGAGGTGGTCTTCGGATCTAAGTTCTCCGCCGTGTATCAAAATTTAGAAATTGAAATGTTTGGCTTATGAGGAATCTTCTATTTTGAATGAAATCAATTTGCCTTTGATTTGGATAGCCTTCTAATTCAATCTGAAAAATTTTCTTGTTTCATTAAGGCAAAAATTTCTAAAATATGGAATTGTTCAATCTCGAATGCAAAAATGCTTTTGAATGATTATGGTTGAACATTTGGGTTCTAAAGAAAATGGTTCTTCATGATGAAATCTGAAATAAAATCCTTATGGTTCAGTTCTAGATTCAATGAAAATTCATCTCATGGATTTATTGGTTTCATGCTTACTTGAATGTTCTAGACTGCATAAAAACTGAAAATCTGCATAAAAAAAATTGCATTGGCATCCATGCATATCATTCACATATTCTGCATATCACTGTGAATTCGAGTCACATACATATCTTGATTCATGAATGCGTGAATGAATGTTTCCTAAATCCTTACATGTTTGCATGTATTTAGCTTATGAAACAATTTCTTAACTATTCCAAGGCTTTACCTCCTTCATAAATAACAATGCAGTGATTTTATTCAAATGTGACACGTGTCATACACTAAGGGGGAGGATTTGATTCTGGCCGTGCATACATTTAGGGGGAGTCATAGCTGTGTCTTGATAAATTCATTTTATACATGCAAAATAAAACATTACCCCCACACTTTTGCACTTAATGAAATTAATGGCTTTAATCGATAAGGATATGAGAAATTCTTTCCAACACTAAAGGAAACTTAAATCTCTACATAGACATTAAAGAGTAATCGTGAGGAAAAAGCTACCTACCCCATAAAAGTTCAAAAGTGGAATGTCGAACCTAGTAGCTGGGAATCCCCATTGAGACAAATGAGGAAACTCGTACCAAAGGTGAAACTAAAATCCACACAAAAAATTAAAATATGTGATGAATCCTAGTAGTCGAGAATCCCCATTGAGACATATGAGGAAACTCGCGTCGAACGGTGAAGTCCATTAAAAGAAATAAAATCGGGGTTGTGCGAAGCTATCGATAGTCGAGGATCTAAAGTGAATGTGAAGAGAGGAAATTATCTACTAATGTTCTTTAAAAAATCTGAATATCCATGTATTCTAAAGCTCATTATTCATTGCATCACATTTCACTCTTGGGTATCTTTGTGATGAATGTATACTATGAATTTGCTTACATTCATGATTTATGAAGTACTTCTAGTTGTATATGCAAAACTCTTTTAGATATGCATCATGTCTTACATTTTGAAATTGAATCACTTGCTCTTTTCTTAACCTATGCCTCAGTTAGGGAGAGTTACTATAAGTAATATTTGTGTGCACGATGGTTATGCTTGTGTGCTTGCATGTTCATATATTCCCATTTTTATCTAATTCTGAGCATAAACTTTTCATTTGAAGGATAGAAGACATAATGTGCATAGCTACATATCTTGCATTCTTAGCATTCATATAGTGCATACTTTGAACTACATCATTTTGAACACTTCATGTTGCACATATCTTCCAACAATTTGAACAACAATTGGTATCACATCTTTGGGCCAATAATTAGTAACAATTTTATTAGAATTGGTATCATATCTTCAGGCCTAACATGTTCATATCATTTCTAATAACCCCACTGTCAGTCGTCTTTTTGTAGATGACAAAAAGGGGGAGAATGGGTTTGTGTGCTTAATGCTTGATCTTTCATAATCTTTCATAGATGTCGAAAACTGTTCACACTGTTCATTGAATGAAATGTTATATTCTATCTCTTGGAACTATCGCACACATCATTTTGTCATCATCAAAAAATGGGGGATTGTTGCATCCCCTAGTTGATTTTGGTGTTTAATTTTAATGACAAAAAAATGATTGTACTTGTGTGTGTTTCATTGAGCAACATGGTTGCATCTTGTTTGATGAGTTAAAAGATGGCTTCAAGGTTCACACTTGGAAGTCATATGAATGGTTGTTGATTAAGGAGCTTATGCTTTGAATATCTTGGCTTGCAGGATCAAAATCCATGATTCATGCTTGGAACTGAAAGGAGTGCATCAATGAAGTTCTTCTTCTAAAAGGGAGTTGACTCACTCATTGCATTGTGTCGACTACTTCTATGGTTCATGCATTTCATCAAATATGTTTTCAAAGTCTTGGTTGGGTATTTTCATGCATTTTCCACATGAGGTTTTTGGGCTTGAAATATGCTCAATCTATTTATTTGAAATTTGATGAATGTGATTGAATGGAGTTGTTCTTTTTAGAAGATAGCTTGATTTGGGTTCAATCCATGAGGTTGTGTTCATGGAACACACTTGTTGCTATTTCTGTTATGAAAACTGAGTTTGTGTTCATGGACCTATATTGGTATTGTAATATGTGGAGGAATTTCTACATGCTTCTTGTAGATGCTCATGCATGTTTAAATGCTTGGCTTATGAAGTTGATTTTTATTTGAGAAAGATTGAGTTCCTATGTGCTTGAACTTGTGATTTGGTTTGATTGTATTCACTAGATTGCTCATGATTTCTTAAGTGACTTGAATGTACTTCATGCATATTTTCTCTAAGGCTTTATGAGCTAGCTAAGTGTTATGAACTCCTCATGCAAATCTTGGCATAAATGAGTGAGTGATGCTCTTATGATCCATGATACTCTAGTTTTTCAATGCTCACATCAATCTTGGAAGATGTGGTAACATGATGATCATTCATGTGGTCTAAATTCATTGTGATATGATCTTGAACTTTTGGTGTGGATAATTAACTTAACAAAGTGTTTTCATCCTCCTTGTTAATGAGTTTTCATGAGTGTGTTTCATATATATTTAACTTGGGATGATCGAGTTTAAATCTCACATATTTCATTCATGTAGGTTGAATACATGGGCAAAGGGTCTCATCACTCTTTAGACTAAACTGCTGCAGTCTGGATGCTGCAGAGTTCGATCAACCGAACTAGCCAGAGTGGGCTGGTTCCGAGTCTGTAATATTTCGGTCGACCGACCCCATTCTTAAGTCGACCGAATTCGGTGAATACCTTAACACGTGGATCCGAAAACCATCTAAACCCAATCCATTTGGAGTCTAAACTTACCCATTTGCCCCTAGGGTTATTATACACATCTTAGAGGGATTTTATAAGGGTTTTATGAGGTCTATATGGGTTTTTTGATGTCTCTTGTTCCTATATATACAAGACCTACGAATTTGGGAGATCTATCTCCATGAGCTTACATTTTCTTATCTTGCAGGTTAAGAAAGAGGAGAAGAAGAGAAAGGGGAAAAGAAGAGGAGATATCATCTACATTCAAGAGGTTTTGAAGATCTTGCATGAAGTGAAAGTGAAGCGGAATGATGAGAGGATCGTGTTGATGCTTGAATCGCCATCATCTGGCTTCCTTCCGACCGTTGCTTGAAAGAACTTCATCAACTGGGTTTTGGAAACTGAGGGGGATCATTCCTACATCTTTTCTATGTTGTTCTTGATGTGTTTCATGATCTATGTTTAGATTTGAGCATGTTTGAATATTTGTGTTAATTTTTCTGAACTAGAAATATTGTGTGTATGTGACCGTCTGCGTACGGTCGTGTCTATAGTGCTGCATCTGTTGCAGCGTGTGTGTGTGTGTCTTTATCCGGGTGTTGGATTATGTTGGAGACTCCGTCTCCGTGTGTTGGGGTTCGTCCCCGTGTGTGTAGGCATCATCCTACGTCTGATGGAGCTTGCTCCGTGTTGGTGATTTATCCCTGTGCTGGTTCGTCCAGCGAGTGAAGTCTCACCGGGTTTGGTGAGGGGTGGACGTAGGGAGCCCATCGTCATCCCGAACAACCTTAATAATCGTTGTGTCTTGTGGTGTGTATTTGTGTGATTGTGTGTTCCTTTGCTTAATCCGTCTACATGAACGAGTGAGTCGGGAGAGATTGAGTGAACTTCAATTACTTTGTTTAGTTTATTTCGTTCAATCTCATCAAACTTGTTCATTCCGTTGAGTAAGATTTAAATTTGCCACATTGCGTAGGGGACAATTCAACCCCCCCTTCTTGTCTGCTCGCCTATCGGGGCCAACAAAAACGAAGTAATTTCAAAACCCAATTAGTAATTAGGTAAATGGACCCACTTTAATTAGGCCCATAAAGTCAATTCTAAGAATTTTAGGCCCAAGCCCAATCCGAGAAACGTAATAGGGATAATTTCCTAAATTATAAGGATAAATAAAGAGATAATAGGAATATTAGAGTTTGAATTAAAAAAAAATAATTTTTAGGTGAGCCAGGCAAATTGCAGTCTATCGCAAGACCGCCACCTTATGAAGGCGGTCCACACTAGACCGCCACTTCCTATCAAAAATAGGATATGATAAACCCTAGAAAATCTAGATTTTTATCCAACCTAAATATCTGGGATCGATGTGATCTGGCATGGAGATCTATTTAGGACTCCTAGGGATCGATTCTACACTAAGTTAGGACTCTAATTCGATATAATCTCTCAACCCTAGGCCAAACCCTATAAATAAGACCCAAATCTGCTATGCGCGAACCCTAGCTTTTGGATGGCACGAAGCAAAGGTATGGTGTCATTATTTTGAAATCTTCTTTAGGCTTTATTATTTCCCTAAATGTCTTCTAGCTTCCTTCTTAAACCCGTGCTAGGAGAACAAGCCGTCGAGAAGTTAGGAGGTCTGGAAGTTGCAATTTCTACGCAGGACGCGCATGAACCAGCACTATCTTCCGGCAAGAAATTCTCAGTCTGGGGATCCAATAAGAGGTAGGTTATCTCATGAATGGCTCAAATAGAAAGTTAGGATTAGAAGCCCTCTACTCTTGCTCATTTTCATTATTTCTACACGGAGTATTCCATGTTTTTCCAAGATTGCGCAGTAGGTCTTATCTGTAGGCTATCCATGCAATAACTCATGAAAAGATAATAACCTTAGATTAATTTGCCCCTTTCCATGCATTAGATTCATGTTAGAATGTTTTCTCTTTAGTTTATGCTCATAACATGATGATTAGCCCTGAATATACCATCTACAAATGAGGTTTTGTGTCAGTGAGATGACAGGATGATAGCAGCCAGCCCAGAGACCGCTACCATCAGACGATGGTCTTACCCTGACTGCTATTTCCAGAGGGTGGTCTCCAGATGATTGCTACTTTCCTACTGTTCACTTCAACAGCAACCTAATTAACCCTCAAAAACCCTGTTATATATATGCTATCTAGGTCATGTTTCAGACTATTTCGTTGTAGTAATGCTTCCGCCATATCATGTTTTAAAAGTTTCATGTTGTATTACCATGTCATGATTCTGAAGCTTAGTTTCGTATATGCTACTTTCATGCCCAACTGTTATAGTTTTGTATCTAAGAAATTCATGCAAGTTTCTACACTTGATTTTATGCTTGAACATGTCCCTTCTCATTTCTATTTGTGTTTTATTAATGTTGGGT
This sequence comes from Amorphophallus konjac, assembly GCA_022559845.1. NCBI lineage: Eukaryota > Viridiplantae > Streptophyta > Magnoliopsida > Alismatales > Araceae > Amorphophallus > Amorphophallus konjac. The sequence continues at coordinate 133,876,872 of CM040127.1, read as the reverse complement.
CCCATGCGCCCCTCTTTATCTTTCGCAATAGTTTTGATGATTCCAATATATTGTGTGTTTTATGTTTGCTCTAAAGTGAAAATATTGTGTGCTTATTTAGTGGAAAACGTCTTCATGATAAATAAGCTAACATGATGATATCTTGCTTTGCAGGTTGAAATTTTATGATCCTTCACGAATACAATTCTGATGTTGCCTCATGCGTGCTGTGCATGAGACCTTGGCACTAACATTTGAAAATATTGTGTTTTGGTAGCTCTGTATTATTGGTGCTTTCATGCATATCCTATATGGGGTTTTTAATGAACTGACATAAATGCTTGACATTTTGCTATCCATGGTTGTGAAGGTTCAGTTTGCACTGAACTGAATTAGTAATCCATGTGGATCTTGATGATATGATACTTCATGTTATTTCAAATGGTCTTGAATGATTTGTGTTCAATGTCTTGGACTGCACTTTCAATATCTTTGTGATTCGATTGAGTTCAACCTCCATTGACTGAACTTGGCGTAAGTGGATTGTGTTTATATTTGCTGAACTAGACTTAAACTCCTAGATCTATAATGCTCTCAGATCATTGGATAATAGACTGAACTTGCATTTCCTGTGCAGTTCTGTTAAATTCTATTTGAGAATGGATTGCATGAATCTTACTGATAATAGAGCTTGCAAGAGAAGTGGTTTGAAGGATTCTGAACCACTTAATTTTGTAGTTGTAATTCTTCGATTTGAAATGAATTGAAGTTGGTTCCCTCATTTGCTTTCTAGAAAACTGACGTGAAAGGATTTGGGTATAATGTGCAGGTTCCATCTTGTCTCTAAAACATTGGATCCATTGTAATATTTCACTTCAGCATTTAATTTTTAATTATCTTGATTGGGGTTTGATGTTCTAGGACTTTAATTCATTGCCAATTTGTGCATCGACGTTCTGTGATATCATGCATAGACACTGTGCCATGCACATACCTTGTTCTGTGTTGTTTCAAAATATGCTCTGACTTGCTCATATCTTCTTCTTGTTATGCACCGACCCATCTTTTGTGCTTGATAGAGAGTGCACCGACCTTATCTCTGTGTTCTATAGATATGCACCGACCTGCCATGAGTGCACTTGCATCTATAGCTTGCACCGACCTTCCTTGGCAGTTGCACAGACCTTGTCCTCCTATGCATCGACCCTGTCAAGGCTACTCAATTCATGCGCCGACTTGACTTTGCACCGACTCTTTGATATGTGCGTTCAGTTCTTTTATTATATGCACCGACCTTCTTTGTCTTTGGTGAGGACACGCGCCGCATCACTCGACGGAGCACACGGAGCATGCCGGCATCCCTTTGGCTCGGCGACCACTTGGCAGACTAGTAGAGCTATCTTTAGTTATTTTATGCTTTAGGCCATGTTGGGCCTTGGATTAGTCCCTGCGTGGACACTTTTATTAGTTGTGTGGACCTTTGTAGGCCATTTGGAGCAAATTAGGCTGTAGTTGGACCATTTTATGCTTATTAGATAGGAGATAGGGCTATTGGGCCATTTTTTTTGGTTCAATCTCTGGCCCATATGGGCTGGCCACCCACTCCCTTGCTTAGCCCACCTAGGGTTAGGGTTTTGGGCACCCAACTCTTTTCCCTCCTCTTGGAAGGTGGCAGCCGCCCCTCTCCTAGATTATAGGAAGAGGGGTGCGGCCCTCCCCCCCCCTTGCCTTGTTGCGCCCCCCCTTTCCCCATGCCATGTGGCGCATCCCCCTCCCCTCCCTCTTGGCTAGGGTTTCAACCCTAGCACCTCCCCTCCCCATATATAAACCTTGTATTTTTTTCTTTGAAAAAATAATGAAGAATTAATTTGTGAGAAACCTTGTGCGCAGCCACCACCAAGGAGAGGGCGACCTTCTCCATCCTTCCCCAAGGGGTGCGACGCCCCTCTCTTCCCCTATCCCCCATCTTCTTCTTCCTCCATCTCCAACTCCTGGGTGCGACTCCCTTGAGAAGGAGGTCCTGGTGAGGTGAGGATCGTGCTGTGAAGCGAGTCTCTTCATCCCATGTCGGAGAGAGATCCAAGCGGCGAGACGACGTCAAGCTCGGTGGCGTTCAATCCAATCTCGGATGCACCTGCTCTGCCTGCAAGCTAGGGGTCCAAAGATCACGTCGACAGGCAGTCCGACTGCACGCCAGGTGTTTGACGAATTGCCACGGTCACCATCGGCCTCGACTGTAGTTCTCCTTCCACGGGCGCCTGTGGGACATCCCCACCAGCGCCCTCGCTGAATTTCGCAGGTCCAGGACATGATTAAGGGCGCTTACCGGAGTCGCCCCCGGGCTGTTTGGCGGGCTTGTGCAGGTTGGCCAGCAACCTGTCCCCTCCTTCCGAACGCACTCCAGAGGCTTCCCCGAGGATCGGCGACATCCTTCTTCTTTCCGGAGGAGCGACCCCACGACAGCAAGGTACCGGGGACTCCTGCCACCTCAGCCCCTCCAGAGGTGGACGTTCTTTCAGCAGTTCGCAGAGCTACCCGGGACCTCCTCGCGGCCCACCCCTTCACCGAGTGCTGCCCGTCAGCCCGTGCATCGGCAGCCCCGACTCCTCTGTTTGTAGCCTGTTACCTCCCTGCGAGGAGTGGGCATTTTGGGTCAATTGTGTATTATTACTTCTACGTGTATCGGGGTTGTTGGTCTCGGCCGGGGTTCCTTCCCCACGCCTAGGCGTGGAGGTACGTGCGACGTTCCTTCCCTTGGCATTTGCTTTGCTAGTATGCTCTCGATTATGCAGCGTGCGAGTGTAGGATCCTAGCTACATATTCAATTCACCGTGGGTTTTGCGAGTTGAGAGCACCATTCCGTGGCCCTAGTCGAGCACCGAGCTCGGACTAGACTCCCATAGTTGCGCGTCGGCTCCCTTTGCCGCTTTGATCCACTCGTTTCCCTCATAGGGACGGCCGTGGACTTGGGTTTCTTGTTGAGAGACGCCTCTCTTCGGAGGAATAGTACGGAGGTCGATCTCTCGGCTTGCCTTGTCACGTGTGAGTGCTGGCCGCACTTGGTCTTCATAGTAGGTCCAGTCCTTTTTAGTCCCGTTCCGCATCAAATTTGGTATCAGAGCTTAGGGAACCAGTTTGTTCTAACAAATTGGGGTCTTAGGTCATTCGAGTCTTTAGGTTGTCTAGGGTGCAATTGAGGCCTTAGAGTTATCTAGGTTGCATTGAGTCTCTTAGTTCATCTAGGTAACCCACCATTGCATTGTAATGTTAGGTTTGTGTCTAGTTAGAGTTTTGTCCTTGTCTCGTTGAGTCTTGCATGTCCAGCTCCGCGCCAACCCCATGGTGGTTCCTCGAGACCACATGTCAGATTAGTCATCCCTATTGGCCCGATTCGATGCTCTTATGGTACGACCCCTAAGTGTCGCCCCTACCACTCAGTCGTCGGGAGACCCGATCCCTATACCGATGACCGAGTCATTCCAGCGCCCTGTCATGTCCACTGCCGTCCTACCTAATGGGATGCATACGGAGATCGACTTCATCAGTAGGGTGTCGTCTAACTGTGTCTCACAAGACATTATTGAGTCACTCTCTAAGACTGGGGAGATTGTTCTCCGTGATGGTTTAGCTTTTATCGAGTTTCAACGGTGGTTTGGCCCCGTTAAATATTTCGATGGCGCTTGGTGCAAGATCAGCACACTTGCTGGTCCATGCATCATTTTAGGGCGAACTTGGTTGGAGGAAAGAAGTGCGACCATCGACCTGGATAGGAGGACCTGCACCTTACACCCATCTCACCTTCCCGGTGAGTTTGTCTTCCATGACGGCGTTACGCTGACCACCTCCCTGTCATCACCTGGGTTTGTTCCAGTGAGTTACGAGGCTGAACAGGAGTTGATTGAGGAGTACCTAACTGAGGTTGAAGAGTTAGGGAGTGATCCCCTCCACATCATAGAGGACTCCGTTTCCCCTCCCGAGAGAGAGGCTTCACCCTTAGACCCTCATATAGAGACATTCTTACCTTCCGAGGGTGAACTGGTCATTGGAGAGTCTTTAGCTAGCTGGCTAAGGGAGGGTCCACTTCTAGATGTCTCCATTCCTTGCTATACACCCATGGGACCAGCCCTCCCAATAATACCCCTTAACTCCTTTCACACCACTTTTCGGTCCTTCTGCTTTCTTGAAAATGTGAAGGACTTCCTTAGGAGTTTAGATTATCAATGGGAGTTGACTTACATGTTGACCTTAGGGTCTGACCAACCCTATAGTCATAGCTTTACACTCCCTGCTTTGGGGTCTATTACCTCGGTCTACACCATAGGACATATCACATCCGAGGTCCTTTTATTATTTCCTATACCCGTGGAGGTTGATTTTGTCCCCGCTTATGGTTTCACGGTCCCGAGGGAGGAACCTTGCCTTCCTTGCCTTCCTCATGAGCCCCTTGCCCCATACATGAGAGTGCCTGAAGGTGATTATCTGCACCTGGGCGAATGTCGCACATGGGCAAGTATAGTGAAGGGACCTGTCGGGAGGGGTCATCATTTCTTTGACCCTTTCGATCCCCTCCCTAGTGAGCCTCTCGACCCATATTCTTTTCCCCACCTTGTCGAGGATGTCCACTATCATACACCACCTAGGCCTTCTAGTCAACACCTCACCTTACCGGCATCCAGATGCCCGAGCTTAGGAGGCCAGGGACACATGTCTCTTCCCCATGTTTCTGCATGTCCACCATCATATAGGGGTTTGTCTCATGTAGGGAATGTCATGAGTGAGTTTGGGCAATTTAGTCCCCATGAGTCTACCACATTCCGTAGGACACCCATGCATGATAGATACAACTTTGGTTGTCCTGGTCCTCCCCGTGTTGTCCAATCATGTAGGAGTCATAGGCATGCTAGGTCTGTGTTTGGATGTCCAGGACCACCACTGCATTCACATAGGTATGAGTCAACACAGCTAGTTCGGAGTCTACATCATCATCACCCCCTCGAGGCCAGCAACGCATTTTATAAGGAATTCGCTGACGCGCATCGACGCACCTGTGAGTTCCAAGTGGGAGAGTACGTCATGATCAGGGTTAGACCTGAACGGTTCCCTTCGGGGGCCGTGAAGAAACTCCAGGACCGCGGTGCAGGACCCTTCCGAGTTCTGAAGCGAGTAGGGTCGAATGCGTATGAGATTGAGCTGCCAGACGACTATGGGATCAGCTCGACGTTCAATGTCTCAGATCTGGTGGCATATCGGGATCCCGCGGTGATTCCCAGCGAGTTTTTTGGGCCTACCCCTCCTGTTGAGAGCATTTCACCTTCTGAGCGCCCACCTCCTCCAGCCCCTTTACAGACACGCGAGCATATAGATTGCATACTGGATGAGCAGGTGACCACGACCAGGAGCGGAGCCTACCAGCGCTTTCTAGTGCGTTGGAGAGGGCGCCCTGCGACAGACGACACCTGGATCACACGTGGAGAGCTGGAGCGGATCGACCCGGACCTGCTGGAGCGTTACTTGAGCGACCGTGACCCTTACTCGACGGGGTCGAGTTCTTCCCACCCGGGGAGAATTGGTGAGGACACGCGCCGCATCACTCGACGGAGCACACGGAGCATGCCGGCATCCCTTTGGCTCGGCGACCACTTGGCAGACTAGTAGAGCTATCTTTAGTTATTTTATGCTTTAGGCCATGTTGGGCCTTGGATTAGTCCCTGCGTGGACACTTTTATTAGTTGTGTGGACCTTTGTAGGCCATTTGGAGCAAATTAGGCTGTAGTTGGACCATTTTATGCTTATTAGATAGGAGATAGGGCTATTGGGCCATTTTTTTTGGTTCAATCTCTGGCCCATATGGGCTGGCCACCCACTCCCTTGCTTAGCCCACCTAGGGTTAGGGTTTTGGGCACCCAACTCTTTTCCCTCCTCTTGGAAGGTGGCAGCCGCCCCTCTCCTAGATTATAGGAAGAGGGGTGCGGCCCTCCCCCCCCCCTTGCCTTGTTGCGCCCCCCCTTTCCCCATGCCATGTGGCGCATCCCCCTCCCCTCCCTCTTGGCTAGGGTTTCAACCCTAGCACCTCCCCTCCCCATATATAAACCTTGTATTTTTTTCTTTGAAAAAATAATGAAGAATTAATTTGTGAGAAACCTTGTGCGCAGCCACCACCAAGGAGAGGGCGACCTTCTCCATCCTTCCCCAAGGGGTGCGACGCCCCTCTCTTCCCCTATCCCCCATCTTCTTCTTCCTCCATCTCCAACTCCTGGGTGCGACTCCCTTGAGAAGGAGGTCCTGGTGAGGTGAGGATCGTGCTGTGAAGCGAGTCTCTTCATCCCATGTCGGAGAGAGATCCAAGCGGCGAGACGACGTCAAGCTCGGTGGCGTTCAATCCAATCTCGGATGCACCTGCTCTGCCTGCAAGCTAGGGGTCCAAAGATCACGTCGACAGGCAGTCCGACTGCACGCCAGGTGTTTGACGAATTGCCACGGTCACCATCGTCCTCGACTGCAGTTCTCCTTCCACGGGCGCCTGTGGGACATCCCCACCAGCGCCCTCGCTGAATTTCGCAGGTCCAGGACGTGATTAAGGGCGCTTACCGGAGTCGCCCCCGGGCTGTTTGGCGGGCTTGTGCAGGTTGGCCAGCAACCTGTCCCCTCCTTCCGAACGCACTCCAGAGGCTTCCCCGAGGATCGGCGACATCCTTCTTCTTTCCGGAGGAGCGACCCCACGACAGCAAGGTACCGGGGACTCCTGCCACCTCAGCCCCTCCAGAGGTGGACGTTCTTTCAGCAGTTCGCAGAGCTACCCGGGACCTCCTCGCGGCCCACCCCTTCACCGAGTGCTGCCCGTCAGCCCGTGCATCGGCAGCCCCGACTCCTCTGTTTGTAGCCTGTTACCTCCCTGCGAGGAGTGGGCATTTTGGGTCAATTGTGTATTATTACTTCTACGTGTATCGGGGTTGTTGGTCTCGGCCGGGGTTCCTTCCCCACGCCTAGGCGTGGAGGTACGTGCGACGTTCCTTCCCTTGGCATTTGCTTTGCTAGTATGCTCTCGATTATGCAGCATGCGAGTGTAGGATCCTAGCTACATATTCAATTCACCGTGGGTTTTGCGAGTTGAGAGCACCATTCCGTGGCCCTAGTCGAGCACCGAGCTCGGACTAGACTCCCATAGTTGCGCGTCGGCTCCCTTTGCCGCTTTGATCCACTCGTTTCCCTCATAGGGACGGCCGTGGACTTGGGTTTCTTGTTGAGAGACGCCTCTCTTCGGAGGAATAGTACGGAGGTCGATCTCTCGGCTTGCCTTGTCACGTGTGAGTGCTGGCCGCACTTGGTCTTCATAGTAGGTCCAGTCCTTTTTAGTCCCGTTCCGCATCAGTCTTCCTTTAAAAGTTTGCACCGAGTTTCACTTTGCACAGACCTTGCATCTGTTGGCTTGCACCGACCTGGTCTTTGTCTTACAAACTTTGCACTGACCCCATCCTCGCACATACCTCCATAGTCTATACAAATGTGTGCACCGACCTCATCTTCTTCACATGTGCATAGACGTTGGCACTATGCACCGACCCTACGTTGGCACTATGCACCGACCCTGCCTTTTTCATATGCATGGACCATGGGATAATTTGCACAGACCTTAGCCTGTGTAATGATTTTTCTGTATGTTGGTAGAGTGCCTTGAAAAGAGTGTCGACTCCAAGAGTCGACACTTCTTCTGGGGTGTTCGGATCGTGGTTTTCAGATGGGTTTCGTTAGACCCACTTTGTGATCCGATTGGACTGATCTTTTACTATTTTACCATATTACCGTTAGGGTTTCTCCCATCTATTGGGTGTGTTTTTAAAGAGTTTTTTTAGAGGGGCTTTTGTGGTCTTTTGTTCTATATTCTTGCCCTATTTATACCCTGTGATCTCCATCGAAGCAGATGGAATCCTTGGCTAATATTTTCTATCCTTTGCCGGGAAAAGAGAAAGAAGGCGACACATCTACTTGGAGGAGGAGGAAGAAGAAGAGGAGAACGCATCAAGAGCATATCTCTGCCAATCTGATCCTTGTTCTGAACGCGGTTCTTGAAGATCCATTCATGTGCGTCTCCTACGAGCTTAGCCTACTTCCACTCCGCAGATGTCATTCTCCCGCGCACCGTACCTCTTCTATGAACGAGCTTCAATGAAGATTTGAGGGGGATCTCTTCTTCTCTCATTTCTACTCTTTTATTTGGGAATAGATTGAAAGTTTGGGTGCTCATTGTATATCCTTTCTTTTTATTGAACTGAAAATACGTCGTGTGTGGACGGAGCTGCGTCTCCGTGTGGTTTTAGTGTCCGAGGTTGTTCCCCGACGTTGTGTGTGTGTGCTGCAGTGGCAGCGTGTTGGGGCTAGGCCCCGTGTGTGTATTGCTGCGGAAGCAGCGTGTGTGGTGTTGGGGCTCATCCCCGTGTTGCTACGTAGTAGCGTGTAGTGAAGCCTCACCGGGGTTCGGTGAGGGGTGGACGTAGGGAGCCCGTAGGGGTCCCAAACCACCTAAAATTCTCTGTGTCGTTTGTGATTGCCTGTGTGATGGTCCATTTCATCTATCTCCCTTCATAGGTCCATTATATTGATTTTTATTCACGACACCTCCACACATTGCTACCTCCGTTATCTGTGTTTGGCTTGAATTTAATCGTTATTTGCATTGTCAAACCGTGTGAGATCGGGAAGATCGAGAGTACATTTTAAATCTCACTTAAGCTTGGGCTTTTAATATGGTTAACTCTAATCTCGCTGTGTTTAGTTCAGAAAGTTTTTAAAATCTGCCATCTCAACAAGGGGACAATTGAACCCCCCTTCTTATCCGCCATCTACTTTGGGCCAACAATTGGTATCAGCGCCCAGTCTTTGATCTTTGTTAGCGGACCTCACAGTCTAGGAGAAAAGATCACCTTATGATGGCTTGCATGAATTTGATTCTCGTATTTGATGGTTTTGATTATGCTATCTGGCTTGAAAAATTTTGTGTTTGGATTACCAATATTGATCCGAAACTTATGAATCTAATCACTCATGGTCCCTACATTTTTCCTAAAAATGAGTTAAGATGGACCGATGAGGATAGGAAAAAGAATTTTGATAATTCTTTTGTCTTGAATGCTCTTAAGGTTACTGTGGACCCTAATCAATTTACTTTTGTTTCATCTTGTAGGTCAACCAAAGAGATCTGGGATGGGCTAAGCGAAGCCCAAGAAGAAAGCCTGAATAGTGTTGATGAGTGCCTCACGGCAAACAACGGCGATGAACGTCAAAGCGAAGAAAGTTCCAAGGTAAACTTTGATTCCGATGAGGAAGAAGAACTAAGTTATGATGAATTGATGAATGCCTATGATGAGCTGTTTGATAGATATAAATCCCTAAAGTATGAAAACTAAAAATTGAAAAAGAAAATTGAAAATACTTGTGTTGATAATTCCTCATGTGAGAAATGCTCTGAACTTAGGAATTTGAATGAAAATCTATTACATGATGTTGATGTGCACAAAGAAACTATTTCAATTCTGAAAATTGAAAATGAAATCTTAATGGATAAAATTTCAGAACTTGAAAACATTGAAAAAGAACCCAGAGGTAAATTGTGCTATTCGAAAAGTGATCAGATTTTGCTCAATGAACTTCTACAGAATGAAAAGCTTGCTGAAGAGATTGAGAAATTGGAAGATCAAAACAGTCTATTGATTTATAAAATCCATATGTTTGAAAATGGAAAACATGTAGTTGTTGATGATCATGAAAACTCTCATGTTCTAGAAGAAGAGGTTGCAAGTTATAAAACTATCAATTCCCTCATGAATGATAAACTTGCACTGTGTGAAGAAGAGATTGCCAATTATGAATTGCATATTTCATCATTGAAAAATGAAATCAAGAGTTTAAATGAGTTTCTATTAATGTGTGATAAAGAAAATCAAAAATAGAAAAATGTCATCGATTATTCTTATATCCAAGCAAAACCCTCAACTGTTAAATACAATCATGCATCAAGGAAAAGAATAAATGTTTCATGTTATTACTGCGAAAAATTTGGCCATGATATGTATGATTGTTTCTTGATGAAACTTGATGATGATGAAGCATTAAAGTCAAGATTGAAAAATGTTGATGGTCCCAAAAGTCATGAAAAATTCATAGAGAAGAACCTCAACAATCATTGCTTTTATTGTGGTTTACATGATCATATTTTTGAAAACTGTTTTACAAAGAAAAATGATGATGAATGGTTTGTCAAAAAAGATTTTTCATGTCAATACTGTGGTAGTCTTGGACATGTAATGAATGATTGTTCTGTAATGAAAAATGATGACAATTGGTGTTTGAAGAGAAAATCTTCTCACTGTTTCTATTGTGGCCAGGGTGGTCATTCTTTGGATGATTGTTCCACAATGAAATATGATGATGATTGGTGCTCTAAGAGATATAAGAATACATCTCCTCATGCTCGAACTAACCCCTCAGGATCCAAGATGGCTTGGGTACCCAAATGTCCAAAATGAGAATCTGTTTTGCAGGGGCACCATAAGACTAAGGAAAGTTAATAAATAAAGGGCTCTCAAGGTGAGAAAGAAAATGGTTTGATTTTAGGAACTCATTTTCCAAGGTTCATTTTGAAAGATCTACAAAGGTAAAATTTGAGTTTTAAGAAAAATAGTGTGCTTCTAATTCCAAATCTACTGTCATGTTGACTGTCCATGCTTACTAGGTTGCATATTTTGTAAATAAAGCCAAATATGACATTCATCTGAATTTATACTACAATATGTGACTTTGGTAGTCATGAAGAAAAATGGTTTTGTTTTGAAAGTCATTTTATTATGGTTCATTTTGAAAAATTTGCGAAGATAAAGATATTGTTTGGACGAAAAGGTTTGCAATTAAAAAGTTGCAATTTTGCTTCACTAATTTTGGCATCTTCTGAAACGCTGAGAGTCTATGACTGTGGTGAATAGATGATTTGAACACTCTTCCTAACACATCTTGTGGATAACTTAAGGTTTTAAATGCTTTACACTACAGATAAAGTCTTTCACCTTTTCCTCATATTCTGCAAATAACAATTCAAAATTTGAATGCTTGAATTTGAACATAAAATTCTTCACACTTTCAATCACCTTTTTGTAAATAAAGGTTCACATGTGCATATATAGTTCACTTCTGCATACACAGGTTGCATACTTAGTTTCATGCTCATATCATGCATATCCTTGCATATGTGTTGATAGGAATACTTTTTTTATCTTCTTTCAATTTACGTGCATACACGTGCATATACTTGACATATTTATGTGCATGAATGTCATGATTTTTTGGTATGTAAAATGGTGTTAGTGGAAAGTTGGATTATGTCTAACCGGAAGCTTTCACTACTCGTGAGGTGGTCTTTGGACCTAAGTTCTCTGCCACGTACCGGAAATTAATTTGCTTGAAGTCATTGAAAGATCCCTAGTTGATTGCATGTATATTTTTTATACAACAACTTCTTGATATCTTTCTATGACCTCTCACCTTGCTAAATGAAATTGCATTGATTTAGACATGTTTGTTACATGGCATATATTAAGGGGGAGATTTTTTTTTGTATAACTGTGCATACATTTAGGGGGAGACTTTACCGTGATGAGACTAATTCATGTTTTACATTCAATACAACCACCCACACACTTTGCACCTTTTTGAGCTAAATGATTCAATCGAATAAGGATTTCAGTTATTTCTCTCAACACTTTAGAGGACTCTTGAATCTCTACATGGAAATCACATATCTCGTGAGGAAAAAGCTGTTTGCTCCACCAAAAAGATGTATAAGTGGAACGTGAATCCGAGTAACCGGGGATCCCCCCTGAAATAAAGGAGAAAACTCGTGTCGAAAGGAGAAACAAATCCACATCAAGAATAAGTGTGATTCGCCACCGAGTAGTCGGGAAGTGTCCCTGAGATAAAGGATACAACTCGCGCCAAAAAGTGACAAAATCCACTGTTAAGATAAGTGACGAAACTGAGTAACTGGGAAATGCCCCTGAGACAAAGGGTATGATTCGTGTCAAAAGGTTAGTCACCTTTTTATGTTTAATCAAAAATTTGGGGTTATACGTAGCTACCAATATTCGAGCATTGCGTATGGAAGTGTATGGAGGAAATGTTCTTTCCTATGTTCTGTGGAAAATCTGTTTATCCACATGATCTTGAAATTCATTTCTTAATTATCATATATACACTTTGGGTTTGATTGTGTGAATGTACCTTATGAATCTGTCAACCTTCATAGTTTATGCAGTACCATCTTTATGTAAGCACGACCCTCTTAGCATTGCTCATGCACATCATGCTCCATAATCAATTGCACTCTTCTTAAACCTGTCCTGAAGTGACTTGCTTGAGTCAATATTTAATTATGCATACTTGAATGCTTGACTGCTTGACCCTTTTTGTTCATATCATACTTTATTTTATATTGGTGCATCTTTTGATCATACTGTCCATAATAGTTTAAATAATTCCATTGTCAGTTGATTTTTGTTCATGACAACAAGGGGGGAATAATGTGCTGTTCAGCACAACATTTGCATATATTTAAGTCACTTTATACTCCTTGTGCATAGTTCGATCACACACTCTACATATAGTTTAAAAATTTCGCATTTACACATTGTTCAACCATCTTGCATATTGCACATAAAGTCTCATTCTCTTGCTTGGTTCTTGATCTCCACACCATCCTTTCATGTGAGGTTCATTGCTAGGTTTGTGTACAATAGGCTTTATATATTTGTCTTTTTCTATTTGCACTTTCACATCAGTTCTCCTTGGTCCCCCATTTTTTGATAATGTCAAAGGGGGAGAGAGTTTTGGTGGCCATAATATATTGTCATCATAAAAAAGGGGGAGATTGTTAGGTCCCGTGCGCCCCTCTTTGTCTTTGACAATAGTTTTGATGATTCTAATATATTGTGTGTTTTATGTTTGCTCTAAAGTGGAAATATTGTGTGCTTGTTTAGTGGAAAACGTCTTCATGATAAACAAGCTAACATGATGATAGCTTTTTTTGCAGGTTGAAAATGTATGGTCCTTCACGAATACAATTCTGATGTTGCCTCATGCGTGCTGTGCATGAGACCGTGGAACTAACTTGTGAAAACATTATGTTTTGGTAGCTCTGTATTATTGGTGCTCTCATGCATATCCTATATGGGGTTTTTAATGAACTGACATAAATGCTTGACATTTTGCTATCCATGGTTGTGAAGGTTCAGTTTGCACTGGACTGAATTAGTAATCCATGTGGATCTTGATGATATGATACTTCATGTTCTTTTAAATGGTCTTGAATGATTTGTGTTCAATGTCTTGGACTGCACTTTCAATATCTTTGTGATTCGATTGAGTTCAGCCTCCATTGACTGAACTTGGCGTAAGTGGATTGTGTTTATATTTGCTGAACTGGACTTAAACTCCTTGATCTATAATGCTCTCAGATCATTGGATAAATAGACTAAACTTGCATTTCCTGTGCAGTTCTGTTAAATTCTATTTGAGAATGGATTGCATGAATCTTACTGATAATAGAGCTTACAAGAGAAGTGGTTTGAAGGATCATGAACCACTTAATTTTGTAGCTGTAATTCTTCGATTTGAAATGAATTGAAGTTGGTTCCCTCATTTGCTTTCTAGAAAACTGACATGAAAGGATTTGGGTATAATGTGCAGGTTCCATCTTGTCTCTAAAACATTGGATCCATGGTAATATTTCACTTCAACATTTAATTTTTAATTGTCTTGATTGGGGTTTGATGTTCTTGGACTTTAATTCATTGCCAATTTGTGCACCGACGTTCTGTGCTATTATGTACAGACCCTGTGCCATGCACAGACCTTGTTCTGTGTTATTTCAAAATATGCTCTAACTTGCTCATATCTTCTTCTTGTTATGCACCGACCCATCTTTTGTGCTTGATAGAGAGTGCACCAACCTTATCTCTGTGTTCTATAGATATGCACCGACCTGCTCTGAGTGCACTTGCATCTAAAGCTTGCACCGACCTTCCTTGGCAGTTGCACAAACCTTGTCCTCCTATGCATCGACCCTGTCGAGGCTACTCAATTCATGCACCGACCCTTTGATATGTGCATTCAGGTCGTTTATTATATTCACCGACCCTTTGATATGTGCGTTCAGGTCTTTTATTATATGCACCGACCTTCTTTGTCTTCCTTTAAAAGTTTTCATCGAGTTTCACTTAGCACCGACCCTGTATCTGCTGGCTTGCACCGACCTGGTCTTTGTCTTACAAACTTTGCACTGACCCCATCCTCGCACAGACCTCCATAGTCTATACAAATGTGTGCACCGACCTCATCTTCTTCATATGTGCACAGACGTTGGCACTATGCACCGACCCTACATTGGCACTATGCACCGACCCTGCCTTTTTCATATGCATCGACCATGGGATAATTTGCACAGACCTTAGCCTGTGTAATGGTTTTTCTGTATGTTGGCAGAGTGCCTTGAAAAGAGTCTCGACTCCAAGAGTCAACACTTCTTTTGGGGTGTTCGGATCATGTTTTTCAGATGGGTTTCGTAAGACCCACTTTGTGATCCGATTGGACTGATCTTTTACTGTTTTACCATATTACCGTTAGCGTTTCTCCCATCTATTGGGTGTGTTTTTAAAGTGTTTTTTTAGAGGGGCTTTTGTGGTCTTTTGTTCTATATTCCTGCCCTATTTATACCCTGCGATCTCCATCGAAGCAGATGGAATCCTTGGTTAATATTTTCTATCCTTTGCAGGGAAAAGAGAAAGAGGGCGACACATCTACTTGGAGGAGAAAGAAGAAGAAGAAGAGAACGCATCAAGAGCATATCTCTGCCGATCTGATCCTTGTTCTGAACGCGATTCTTGAAGATCCATTCCTATGCGTCTCCTACGAGCTTAGCCTACTTCCACTCCGCGGATGACATTCTCCAGCGCACCGTACCTCTTCTATGAACGAGCTTCAATGAAGATTTAAGGGGGATCTCTTCTTCTCTCATTTCTACTCTTTTATTTGGGAATAGATTGAAAGTTTGGGTGCTCATTGTATATCCTTTCTTTTTATTGAACTGAGAATACGTCGTGTGTGGACGGAGCTATGTCTCCGTGTGATTTTACTGTCCGGGGTCGTTCCCCGACGTTGTGTGTGTGTGTGCTGCAGTGGCAGCGTGTTGGGGCCAGGTCCCGTGTGTGTATTGCGGCGGAAGCAGCGTGTATGGTGTTGGGGCTCATCTCCGTGTTGCTACGTAGTAGCGTGTAGTGAAGCCTCATCGGGGTTCGGTGAGGGGTGGACGTAGGGAGCCCGTCGTTGTCCCGAACCACCTAAAAATCTCTGTGTCATTTGTGATTGCTTGTGTTGTTGTCCATTTCATCTATCTCCCTTCACAGGTCCATTATATAGATTTTTATTCACGGCACCTCCACACATTGCTACCTCCGTTATCTATGTTTGGCTTGAATTTAATCGTTATTTGCATTGTCAAACCGTGTGAGATTGGGAAGATCGAGAGTACATTTTAAATCTCACTTAAGCTTGGGCTTTTAACGTGGTTAACTCTAATCTCGCAGTGTTTAGTTTAGAAAGTTTTTAAAATCCGCCATCTCGACAAGGGGACAATTCAACCCCCCTTCTTATCCGCCATCTACTCTGGGCCAACAATTAAGTTTACATATAACACGTATTCCGGTACGTTGCTTTTAGATCACATGCACTTGGTAGGAACACTCTCTTAGACTTGAGATCCTATCCATCGGATATTCCTTCTACCGGACTAGGTGATCATGTTTCAAGGCCTCCGTAAGTCTCCGCGAGTCTGGGAGTCCCACTAGGAGGCCGAGCTGGTTCTACCCTTAAAGCCCAAAAGTCTAGAGAGCACTTAAGTTTTCTACATTTTTTGCACTCTATCTTGATTGCGAACATTTCGTGACCACCACTTTCAAGTTGCGGCCAGGCCACGGCCGACTTCAGGTTTCAGCTTGCTTGAGTCGACCCCGCTCGTCTTTTGGAGTTGACGCAGCCAGACTACAGTCTTCACAGGGTCATCTTCTCATAAAGGCAGTCTCCTTATTACCATCTTCTTCTATGTTATGCCCCACCCATGGTTTGACCCAAGGGTTGGTTAAACTCTGTTCTTAGACGATCATCTGATTGTCTGGAATTCAAACCCTATTCAATACGTCATTAATAAGCTATAGAAATCTATGAATGTACCGTTATGGTGCCACAATTCCTCCGCAGCATAATATCCCATTTAAATCATCCTTGATCTCATGATTCCATTTTGGTACGTTCTCACCTTTGTTGTTGTTATCATTAAATTATTGTTGAACTTGATATTATCGGCCATATTTATATTTCTTGTGAAAGTAGCTTGATTTATAACTTGAAGATGCAAGAGCGAGCACAGACGGTGTCCAAGGGCTCCATGTAGCCCCCTCGGCGGATGGCCGGAAACATATTATAAACGATAGGGTATGATTAACACTGGCATCGCATTGTGCCGGGAGTACTTTTTTAATAAATGGGTGAAATCGACGAATTCTCACGAATTCTCATTATTACATTCTTGTTACATGACTTTCTAGTGCATAGCCTTTATGGTTATGAAAATTACATTCTCATCACATGATAGTACATTCTCGTTCATGAAAGGCCACATTATAATCTTATTTGATCATACTCCAATATCTTCTATCTTGTTTATATCTTGATACATGTTGTCACTATGGTTTTATCACATTTTCTTTTATTTTACCTTCTAGAGCTAAAATGTTAATTACTTAAATTATGCCATCATGTTGATACGAAGATACCGACTGGACGAGTGCACTCATTCCCTACTTTTCCAATCTTTTCAGGAAACTCTAGTGGATCGGATTCGGATTACTCCAATGATGGATCCGAGTGTGAGAGCGATTGATAGATGAGAGAAGCCGTTGGTAGTCTGTCATGAGTCTTATTATAGCCAAGTTCCTTCACTATAATTAGGCGGTGAAGTTGATCATGTTATGTAATTTTTTTATTGAGTCTAGTGAATTGTTATGTCAAAGAGTTAAGTGTCTTTTGTAAACTTGATTATTATGATTTAATAAAGTTAGAATTTTGAGTATATGACCATGTGCATTCATCTTTTATGTGTGAATGTTTAACGCTCTGATTGCCTTGCTAGCTTGAGGCCTATTGCCGACTGTTCACGTTCCCGACTTAATTCCGCTTCATATCTCGGAGCGTGATAGTTAAGTTGGTATCAGAGCCTAGGCTTGAATAAGTCCTAGGAAAATGTCATGTCATAGGTAAAGTCCAAGATTTAAGGACCCACACCTATGAACTAGGAAGGAAATTTCAAAACCCATGTGAGATTGGGTAGAGCCCGGGATAAGATAGATATATGGAAATTATCTATAGATTAACCCCCATAAATTCCAAAGAGAATAACTACTTGTTTATTTTCTCAGGCACCTCATTCTTGCAATGGCTAGCAATCGTGTAAACTGTGAAGCTATGCAACAAATTGTTGCAGATCTTACCCATGCCCTCCAAACAATGGCTCAAGCTGGCGCGCGGGCAGGCGCTAGTGACCTACACCAAAATTTTTGGAGCATGAACCCTCCGCGGTTCTCTGGATCGTCAGCTTCGGATGAGGTAGGGAACAGGATTGATGAAATGGATCAGATCTTTAATGTTATGCAATGCGCGGACCAGGAGAAGGTCCTTCTTGCAACATTTCAACTTAATAAGGATGCACGCACATGGCGGAAGGCCACCTCAGCCCATCTTCATAATGCCCAAATCACTTGGGAGGAGTTTCTTGAACTCTTTCGAGAGAAATACTTCTCCGAGCATGTACGGGAGCGGAAGGCTACATAATTTGCCTCTCTTTGGTAAGGCATGATGTCCGTGGTGGAGTATGAGCTACAATTTTCACGGCTGGTGCCATATGCTCCACACCTTGTGGCTACAGAACTTCTTAAAGCCAACCGTTTCATGGATACCTTGAGGTCAGTTTTTGTTAAACAACTTGGCCATCAGAATATCCAGACCTATACGGAGATGGTCCACCGGGCACATATATGGGAGAGGACCTTAGAGAAGGTCAAGAAATTTAAAGGCAAGGGAGAGGAGTCAAGCCGAAAATCTAACAGACGAGGAAGGAAGGAAGAGAAATTTAGTATCACGGGGATGTACAAATCTCATGATAACAAGAAGCGGTCCCGTAATGGAAACAGGAATGGCAAAAAGAAGAGGGTCAAAAAGGAAGAAAAGCAAGTCATGGAGGGTTGAACGTTTTGTGAGAAGTTCGATCATTCGGCCAAAGAATGTTAGAAGCGCCATGGTGCTTGTTTACGATATGGAAGCCGGGAGCATCGCATGCCCGATTGCCCCCTCATGAAAGATCAACCTTCTAATGGCGGGTGTAGGCGGCAGGCTCATCTAAATGCTATGCTAGGCGAGGAAGCACCCAAGGATGATGGATTAATGGAAGGTATCATTCAAATTTATTCACATCCTGTCTTTGTGTTATTTGATACTGGTGCTTCTCATTCTTTTATATCTACCGCTTTTGTAAAAACTTTGCCAACTTCACCTGTTCCTCCACCTTTGGACCTAGCAATCACAACACCTTTAGGTCCTGGAATCAAACGTACAACCCACTACCCGAATAGCGAGGTAGCCATAGAAGGCCATAATCTCCTCGTAAACCTCGTATTCCTTGACTTGGAAGGCTACAACGCCATCCTAGGTGTAGACTAGTTATGTGATCATTATGCCGACATCAACTGTCACAATAGGAGAATTTCCTTTCACAAATCAGATCTTCCAAGATTTTCTTTCCTTGGCATTAAATATAGGAAGCATCCCATTCTTATTTCTTCTCTTCACGCCTGCAAGCTTATCTCACAAGGTTGTGAAGCTTTCCTTGCTTCCGTAATTATTACTGAGTCCAAGGAAATCATCCTAGCAGAAATACCCATTGTAAAAGAGTTTCCTAATGTCTTTCCATCCGAACTACCTAGTTTACCGCCCGAAAGGGAAGTAAACTTCTCCATTGAACTCATTCCTGGAGCAGCACTTGTTTCAAAGGCTCCCTATAGGATGTCTCCCATGGAGCTTAAAGAATTGAAAAAGCAACTTCAGGAGTTGTTGGAGAAGGGCTTTGTTCGACCAAGCACATCCCCCTGGGGTGCGCCGGTCTTATTCGTCTGGAAGAAGGATGGATCCCTCCAGTTCTATATCGACTATCGGTAGTTAAATCAACTCACAATCAAGAACAAACATCCACTACCGAATTTTGATGAGCTATTTGATCAAATCTAAGGAGCAGAATATTTCTCTAAGATAGACCTCAAGTCTGGTTACCATTAGCTAAGGATCAAAGATGAAGATTGTCATGCCCCGACGCAGAAAATTGGAACGCAGCAGTTATATCATTCATGTCAATCAGAGCATTCATTGCCACAAGAGACCAAATATCAAAGGCCAATAAATACACTCAACCAACTAAACTTTATTGATAATAAAGATGAAAAGTGCTCATTACAACGACATCTTGTGGACTTTACTAGCTATTACATTGACTAAAGAAAAGAAAATTTACATAGATCCTGAGTCAACACGACTCGACATAACCAGACCAAAGACTCATAACACGACTAGAAGGCTCGCTCCGTGTTTACTCGTTCCCATCCCCGTCGGTTTGCAAATCTTCATCCGTGCTACCTGAAAAGGATTGGAAAATTTGGTGAGCGAGAGCTCAGTAGGATTTTATATCTCTATCATCAGGCATAGTTTAAGTGATTAATCATTTCATCATGTATGATAATGCGATAAAAGAATCAAACTAAACATATAAACATGCGGTAAATGACAAATGAGAGAAGGAAAAGATAGATGGTATTCAAGAATAAATGCAAGTATAACAAGAGTTCCACAGGGTTTCGAGTAAAGTTTCCATGTGAATTTGGCCAGGTTAATCACGCACGTCGTGTCATGCAAGAACTTTCAAGTAGTTGAGTGAAGTGGAATGTCACAGATTAACACGCTAGTCATGCACTGCGGTGCAATGCCACACCTTGTCATTACAAATTCCCCGGGGCACAAGTACTTTTGGGCGCTCCTCCCAGGATCAGACCGGGCCCATATGATGTGTTGGCACTGAAAGGGGTTGGATCATAGATCCCAATCTAGACATCCACTCGTATAATGGCCAAGAGTTCCAAGGCTAAGCTCACAAATCCAAATTTCTAGGAGCATGATTATTTGGAGGAAAGAGACGGAATAAGCCAGAAATGTAGCCTTAGAGGATACCACAATCATCAATCAATTAGCCTCATCACAAAAACATGAAGAAAAATCAGGTCAAAGACTGCTTGCGATCAATAGAAACCGCAAGGGAAAACTGAGGTTCAGACACAAGGCTACTACTAGCAGGCCCACGAATAGGTCAAACCATAGATGCTTAGCGGTCTATCGTTGGACCACATATCAAATGAAACGGTCCTCTGGAGACCGCTATTAGGCCAAACCACGAAGGCTTAAAAGTCATCTTGAATTAAGTCCTAACTCGACCAGAGACAGGTCTGAACCAATCCAGGGTATAGACCTAGGTCCTAGGGTCAAGTGAGATGTATTAGGCAACTTTAAATCATGTTAAAACGACTTGAAAACTTACTAAGTCACATTGACCAGTAAACCCAAAAATGGTCAAGGAAATGACCGCAAGGACTAGTTTGCGATCTAGGGCATGACCATATTCGGCCCCAGACAGATAGGCCATACGAACTTGGTCTACCCAACATGAAATCACGAGTCGATCGGTACAAACTTTGAGGGTGCAACCTACCCGGCATCCTAGTGGAAATCCCAGGCTCGCGGGGTCTTACGGAGGCCTCATAATAGTGGTCCTAGTCCAACGGAAGGAGTATCCGGTGGAGAGTCCCAAATATTACAAGATTAAGGCTTGGAAATCAGGGAAAACATGAACTGTGCAGTCAGTCAGTACCACCGGAGTGGCATGACTGTCAAACAGAACATTATGAACAATTTACAGAAATGTATAAGTGACAAAGATCATTTATATTGACCAAACTTGTTTATTCTACACATGTTTCACATGGTGGTCTAAGAATGCTAATCAAGAAAATATAATCATGAGGATGATAAACTTTAATTCCAGTTCTTATTATTCCGAGTTAATAGTACGTTCTTGCATCATTACTAGTCAAATAGGCATTGGCCAATAATCAGTCAAAATGCAGAAAACAAACCTTTGCTTTTATTGTATGAGGTCCGAAAATGGTCAAGGGAGAGAATGCTACATGGAACAAACGGTCAGGAAAGGACCGCTTTATTAATAATAAATATTTTTTTTTGAAAAACCATCAGTCAGACAGTCTATCGCGTGACCGTTTCTTCACCAAGCGGTCGTTGGTACGACCGTTTCAAATACCGAGATCCGCCGACGGTGAACCCCGACAGTCTTTCAGTAAAACCACAAATACAAGCGATACCATAAATGAAATTTGGGCAAACTATGATCATTCGAAAGAGCTTTCGAAGTAGAATAGCATGGTATATTCTAATTAGAATCTAATTAAGGCGATCACGATCTTAAATAGAAGTAATTAAGAATGAAGAGGTACGGATACCCTTGGTTAGAATGACAAATACGATCTATATGGTCAATAGAAATTGGGCAAAATAGGTTCAATAGAAAGCTTACTTCGAGATCTACAAGATGGCATTTTTTGTTAACGTTTAGCCTGAGGGAAACCTACCTTTAGTCATTGAAAGGAGGAAGAGAAGAGGTCGTCGGAACCCTAAAACAGGCCGCCACCAAAAGTCCTAATTCACCCAGGTCCGGCCACGATCGATCACGTCGCCTACCAAACGATCAAATGAGGGTTACCAGCAGTCGAAGCCTTCTATTTATAGACCCTACTGAAGCCTCTAGAGATCGAATTTGACCGAAGAGTCCAAAGAGTGAAAACAGAGAGAAATTAGGGATAGATCAAATCTGCCACCGCCGCGCCAAATTGAGGTGTCTAGGGTTAGGGTTTCGAAGAAGAATCGGTCAACAAGGGTTGGGCTAGGGTTAGGCTTCGATTAGAGCCCATTAGGGCAAGAATTAAGGCCCAATTTAGCGGTTTAGGTTGTTCATTATAAAGCTATAATTTTTAGCCTAAATTTTGAAATTACGCCTAATCCAATTTTATTCTGTGCTAATTTTTTAAGACAAAGTTGTTGGAGTTAACGTTTTACATAGGATACATATTTTTCCATATTTTTATTAAAATTTTCAAAATCTGAGACAAACATAAAATAGTAATATAATATAATAATATAATATGGTGATATTCGGTATAAAATTCTGGATGCTACACCCTCCCCCACTTAAGGAATTTGGTCCTCCAAATTCATCGAATCTGACTAACGAAGATAACGAATACCAACCTTAGAACAAATCGGGATATAACTTTCTAATTGCTTCTTCGGATTCCCACGTGGCTTCTTCAGTTCCACGCCGACTCCACTGAATCTTGACCATCGGAATGGATCGATTCCTGAGTTGCTGCTGTTTGAAGTCCAAAATCTTGACATGCTCCTCTTCGTAGGATAAATCCTCCTTCAGTTCTAAGTCTGTATGTTGGATGATATGCGAAGGGTCGTATACATACTTCCGTAGCATAGACATGTGGAAGACATTATGAATGCCCGATAATTGAGGTGGTAATGTCAGCCTAGAGGCAACTTCGCCTATTCTTTCCAAGATTTCGAACGGGCCAATAAACCTCGGGCTCAACTTGCCTCGGATTCCAATTCTTCGAATTCTTCTTGAAACTTTTAGAAACACATGCTCACCGACCTGAAACTCCAAATTCCTTCTTCTGTTATCAGCGTAGCTCTTCTGCCTGGACTGAGCAATCTTCAAACGGTTCCTAATGACTTGAATATTCTTGGATGATTGTGAAAGAAGATCTGGTCGAGCCATTACTTCTCACCGATATCTTCCCAACAAAGAGAAGACCTACAGCTTCTGCCATATAAAGCCTCAAATGGTGCCATCTGTATGCTGGACTAGTAACTGTTGTTCTAGGCAAATTCGATCAAAGGTAAATGTTCATGCCAACTACCTCCAAAATCGATCATGCAGGCCCTCAGCATGTCTTCAACAATCTGATTAGTCCTCTCAGTCTACCTGTCAGTCTGAGGGTGAAATGCAGTACTGAAGTTCAGACGAGTTCCCAAGGATGCTTGCAGACCTTTCCAAAAGTGAGAGGTAAACCTGGGGTCTCTATCAGATATGATGGATATAGGAATTCCGTGCAATCTCACTACTTCGCTCATATACAGGGCAGCCAAAACATCCACAGTCCACTTAGATTTAATGGGCAAAAAGTGTGCGGACTTAGTCAAACGATCAACTACCACCCAAATTGCATCAAAACTACTATGAGTTCTTGGTAAGCCCATGATAAAATCCATGCCGACACTCTCCCACTTCCATTGTGATATTTAGAGAGGTTTTAACTTTCCAGCAGGCCTAAAATGTTCAGCCATGACTTGCTGACATACTAAACATCTGCTTACAAATTCGACCACTTCTCTTTTCATGTTCGGACACCAAAATGTCCTCTTCAAATCTCGATACATCTTTGTAGCTCCTGGATGAATGGTATACTTGGACCTATGGGCTTCCTCGAGAATCTTTCTCTTCACTTCTGCAGAATAAGGGACACAAGTTCTACCACGGAGCAACAATCTATCGTCATCAGCCAACCCAAAGTCTGGTCGACTAGCCATATGTTCTTTAATTTCTACTAGCAACAGGTCATTAACTTGCAGTTGCTCAATTTCTACCAAAAACTCTGAATGAAGCTGGACATGAGCAATCAGAACTTGATCTTCCTTCTCTGCGACATTAAGATCTAAGTTCGCAAACTACTCTAACAACCTCCATTCTTGAAGCATCAAACTTGCTAATCTGGCCATTGGCTTCTGGCTCAAAGCATCAACCACAACATTCCTTGGGGACCCAACTCAATTTTAGCACTGGTTTCCATCCGCAAATAGATGGTCAAACTGAGAGAACGAACCAGGTGATAAAAGACATGCTCAGGGCATGTGAAATTGACTTTGGTGGAAGTTGGCACGGCCACTTGCCTCTAGTGGAATTTGCCTACAACAATAGCTATCAAGCTAGTATCCAAATGGCACCATTCGATGTATTATATGGAAGGAGTTGTCGCTCACCTATCTGCTAGAGTGAAGTTGGGGAAAGACAACTTCTAGGCTCGGAGCTGGTCCGTGATACAACTGAGAAGATTAAGTTGATCAGGGAGAGACTCCAGATTGCTCAATCAAGGTAGAAAACATATGCTAATACAAGAAGGCGAGAGCTAGAATTCCAAGTGGGAGACCACATGTTTCTCAAGGTTTCCCCAGGTTGGGGTATTCACAGGTTTGGCATCAAAGGCAAGCTCACTCCGAGATACATTGGCCCTTTTGAAATTCTTGAAAGGGTTGGCGAAGTCTCATATCGGATAGCTCTGCCTCCACAATTATCTAGAGTTCACGATGTATTCCATGTATCAATGCTTAAAAGGTATGTTCATGACCCATTTCATGTTATTAGCCATGAGGATCTGGTGATACCGAAGGACTTAACATATGAGCAAAGGCCAATCAAAATACTGGAGCGAGAGGTACGTTAGCTTTGAAATAAAACCATTCCCATAATGAAAGTTCGGTGGAATAAAAATCTTGACGAAGAAGCAACATGAGAGTTGGAAGAAGTTATGCGCAAGGGATTTCCAGAGCTATTTGATTGTAAGTAAATACACTCTCCATAAATCCCATGCAATGAATTTTGGAACTAAATTCTCTTTAAGTGGGGGAGGGTGTAACACCCCTAATTTTTTGAGAATTAAATAAAATAATTAGGCATTAAATAGGCTTAATTGGGCTTAGCCATTCAAAACCAAGTAATTTAAAAACCCCATTATTAATTAGGTAAATGGACCCACTTTAATTAGGCCCATAAACTCAATTCTAAGACTTTTAGGCCCAAGCCCAACCCTAGAAACGTAATAAGGATAATTTTCTAAATTAAAAGGATAAATAAATAGATAATAAGAATATTAGAGTTTGAATTTAAGTAAAATTTAATTTTTAGGCGAGGCAGGCAAATGGCGATCTGTCGCAAGACCGCCACCTACTAAAGGTGGTCCACACTAGACCGCCACTTCCTATTAGAAACGGGAAATGACAAACCCTAGAAAATCTAGATTTTTATCCAACCTAAATGCCTAGGATCGATGTGATCTTGCATGAAAACCTATCTAGGACTCCTAGGGATCGATTCTACTCTAAGTTAGGACTCTAATTCGATCTAATCTCTCAACCCTAGGCCAAACCCTATAAATAAGACCCATATCTGCTCTACGTGAACCATAGCTTTTGGATGGCACAAAGCAGAGGTATGGTGTCATTATTTTGAAATCTTCCTTTAGGGTTTGTTGTTCCCCTAAATATCTTCTAACTTCCTTCTAAAACCCGTGCTAGGAGAACAAGCCGTCGAGAAGTTAGGAGGTCTGGAATTTGTAGTTTCTATGTAGGATGCACAGGAACCAGCACTGTCATCCGACAAGAAATTCTCAGTCCAGGGATCAAATTAGAGGTAGGTTATCTCATGAATGGCTCAAATAGCAAGTTAGGATTAAAAGCCCTCTACTCTTGCTCGTTTTCACGCTTTCTACACGGAGTATTCCATGTTTTTCCATGATTGGGTAGTAGGTTTTATCTGCAGGCTGTCCCTGCAATAACTCATGAAATGTTAATAAACCTTGGATTAATTTGCCCCTTTCCATGCGTTAGATTCATGTTAGAATGTTTTTTCTTTAGTTTTATGCTCATAGCATGATGATTAGCCCTGAATATACCCTCTGCAAACGGGGTTTTATGTCTGTCAGATGACAGGATGATAGCGGCCAGCCCAGAGACCGCTCCCATTAGACGGTGGTCTTACCCTGACCGCTATTTCCAGACTGTGGTCTCCAGATGACTGCTACTTTCCTACTGTTCACTTCAACAACAACTTGATTAACCCTCATAAACCCCGTTATATATATATATGCTATCTAGGTCATGTTTCAGACTATTTCATTGTGGTTATGGTTCTGCCATATCATGTTTTAAAAGTTTCATGTTGTATTACCATGTCATGATTCTGAAGCTTATTTTCCTATATGCTACTTTCATGGCCAACTCTTATAGTTTTGTATTTAAGGAATTTATGCAAGTTTCTACACTTGATTTGATGCTTGAACGCATCCCTTCTCATTTCTAGTTCTGTTTTATTAAGTTCACATATAGCATGTATTTCGGTATGTTGCTATTAGATCACATGCATTGGTAGGAACACTCTCTAAGACTTGAGATCCTCTCCATCGGATATTCCTTCTTCTGGACTAGGTGATCATATTTCAAGGCCTCCGTAAGTCTCCGCGAGTCTGGGATTCCTACTAGGATGCCAAGCTGGTTGTACCCTTAAAGCCCAAAAGTCTAGAGAGCACTTAAGTTTTCTATGTTTTCTGCACTCTGTCTTGATTGCGGCCATTCCAGGACCGCCACTTTCAAGTTACGGCCAGGCCACGAACGCCTTCAGTTTTCAGCTTGCTTGAGTCGACCCCGCTTGTCTTTTGGAGTCGACGCAGCCAGATTGCGGTCTTCACAGGACCGTCTTCTTATGATGGCGGTCTCCTTATGAGTGTCTTCTTCTATCTTATGCCCCAACCCGTTGTTTTACCCAAGGGTTGGTTAAACTCTATTCTTAGATGATCATCTGATTGTCTGGAACCCAAACCTTATTCAATAAGTCATTAAAAAGCTATAGAAATTTATGAATGTACCGTTATGCTGCCAGTATTCCTCCGTAGTATAATATCCCATTTAAATCATCAGTGATCCCATGATTCCATTTTGGTACGTTCTCACCTTGGTTGTTGTTATCATTAAACTATTGTTGAAGTTGATATTATCGGCCATATTTATATTTCTCGTGGAAGTAGCTTGATTTATAACTTGATGATGCAAGAGCGGGTACGGACCGTGTCTAAGGGCTCCACGCTAGCCTCCTCGACAGATGGCCGAAAACATAACGTAAACAATGGGGTATGTTGAACACTAGCATTGCATTGCGCCGGGAGTACTTGTCACGCCCCGAGATATATGTACAGCGAAAGTAATTTCAGGGACATGAGCAACCGACAAGATAAGCCTATCGCAATCAAGATAATCAGAGCACTAAACATTCACACATAAGAGGAATGCACAATAATTGAACAAAAATCTAACTTTATTAAATAATAATCAAAAAGTTTACATAATGTTGACTCTTGACTCATTTAACATTAATAGTCTCTAGATTCAAGAAAAATAGAAAATACATCGTAAGATTTGACTAGACTCATGACATTCTAGGTCTTCACTTGATCATCAATCATCGCTCTCGGACCCATCACTAGCATAGTCTGAATCCGACTCACTTAAATTTCCTGAAAAGATTGGAAAAATAGGGAATAAGTACACTTGCCCAGTAGGTATCTTTACATCTGATAGACGGAAGGATAGATATAAAAGGGGGGGATGAATATATCTGTGCCCCCTAAAAAAATTAGCAAACTAAAAACCAGAAGCTAATCAAGAGCATCCAAGCGATAACAATATTAAACAGACCTTACGCATAAAGGGGACCAACAATCAAGTAGATAGAGTGCAAATTCAAAGATAGTGAGCAAAGCTTGATGACCAAAGAGATATCAAGAATAAAACATACTAAGCATCTGAAAGAGCTTTGCAAGCATGGTCACTGATGCTTGGCGGAGGGTTGATCAAAAGATCTCCTCACACAAGAAGTAGTCTTCCAGATAGGCGTAGCCTACCCTTTCAACTGCGCCTTTTGATACACCTGATTAATGTTGCAGCTCACTCTGAATGCTAAGTAATCGATCAACACAATGAGATCAGAAAGGATATGCAAGTGGGCAAACCATCAAGTGGAACACAGGCAATTTTTATAATGGTTCGGCCAGACCAACAATCTGCCTACGTCCCCTCCCTCCCTCGAACCGAGTGGGGTACCCTTGCTTGAACAAGCAACAATCACAGTAGACTTAGTCTGCAACAACGGCTGTCATACAGCTTCCCCAAGGAATAGATTCCTTGCTTCTCCTACAGCCCAGAAGGAAACCCTAGAGGTTAAACCTCACATCCTCTTAATCAAGAGGGAACCCCGTGAATTGCTCCCATCAATTCACCCAACCAGAGGTCACAGACCTCTCTTCCTCTTTACCTAAAGAGGGGACACCGGAGTTAGACTCCCTTCCACTGATTTCACTCAGAGGGAAACACAAAACGAAATCAGAGTGCTTAAGAACATAAGAAAATGGAAAACAGAAAACTCAGAATAGAAAACTTTGATCGAAATAAAGAAGAAAGCAATGTAGCTTCAGATCGAAGCAGATTCTTGATGAAACTGGCTGGGTGCTCTTCTCTCCCTCGCTCTGTGGAATTCTATCTTTCTTTTCTCTCAGAGGGAACTCTTAGATATGCTCTCCTTCTCTAAATTTTCTAGCACCCCTTCGAAAACGAGAGTGCTCCTATTTATAGAACAGAGCTTCCGGAGCGAAATGGATGAGACAAATAACCTAGTGATTTCTCATTGGTCCACTTGGCAGTCAGAATATTCTTCCTCTAGAAACCCCTAAAAAAGTGTGCCACCTTTTCTTGGATCACGTGCCACTATATCGCTAAGTCAACCTTTCCAATCGTGTATGAAATCAAGTTAAAAGTCTCGAGTTCGGATCCTCAAACCTGCTAACGTATGACCATCTGCATCGACCTGATCTTGTATGGTTGACTTGTAGCATCAACCTCATCACCAAAGCTTTGACCTTGCTAACGATAAATCAATGTTGATGCATCGACCTTACTAATAAAATCAATGCTGTTGCATTGACCTTACTAATAAAACTATTGTTGTTGCATCGACCTTACTAATAAAACTAATGCTGTTGCATCGACCTGATAAGCGTAAAGGCTCTAGCTACATCGACCTAATAACATGAAGACTTCAGCTGCATCGACCTGATCAAGGTGAATTTGCTTGCACACATCGACCAGTCTTTAACAACTACTGCTGACTGCTGCTTCGACTTTGTTGATTGTAATATGCATCGACCTATTTTTAGAATGCTCCGACCTTAGTTGATCTGCAACATCCAGTTCCCAACTACTACATTGACCTATCTCTTGAGTGCTCAGACCTTGTTAGTTGGAGATTTGTTCTTTTGCCCCGACCTACCTCTTAAGTGCACCGACCTCGTCACGGATGTAGCACTTGAGTGTCTTGATGCATTGACCTGTTGGCTTTGAAGTGTTGATGTGCTTCGACCTGAGTGATATTAGCCAACACTGCTGCACCGACCTTCTCAAAGATATAACACTTGAATATCTGGATGCGTCGAGGCATGGCTTCTTCATTCTGCTAGTTGCGTCAGTGCATATCTTCTAAATTTGCTCAAAGGTTTATGGCTACATCGATGTGTCTGCTAGATGCGTCGATGCATCTGTCCGACCTTGCCTCATCATATCAACTAATCCATGCTCTTTGAGATTCTTTCCTTGGATTATTCTGACTCATATTTTTTGCAGGAATAAAATTAGTGTCAGTACCAATAAAGACATATCATATTGACATCATGAAAACCTAGAATTTAACAATCTCCCCCTTTTTGATGATGGCAATAACTCTAATCAGCATGAATGTTTTATTCTATTATTATATAAATAGATTTATTTTTCAGAGCAGACAGACATACAAAAATGATAGAGAGAAAATAGAAATTATAGAAATGTATGGACTGATGGACAGCTCTAATTCTAAACCATAACAGCAGTGCATCTCCACACTTAACTGAAACTCCCCCTAACTGAAACTCCCCCTTAAACACACACTCTCTTTTCTCTCCCACAAACTTTCTCGCCCCCTTTGTTTCTCTCCCTCTTTTTCTCTCCCCCTTTGACATCATCAAAAAGAAAGGAGGAAGGTGGGAATGGTGAGGTCAAACCAAATGATCAAGAGGTCCCAGATACAATAAGTTCATAGAATTGATAAAGTGTCAATCTCTTAAGGAATTAAGGGAGGTAACTAAAATGAGTGTAGATGTTTAAAAGTGATAATCCAAAGAGATAAGGGATTTAGGATAGAAGATTATCGTTGTACAGATGTAAAGAGAATGAGCAAAGTGATATATGAATGCCTTGAATATGTTATCTAAATGTTGTACTGATTTATTTTTCAGAGACTTCTTAAGTGAACAAACGTTCCAGCAGTATTGAAGCCAAACCAACACTTTTTATTTTGAAATTAGTCTTAGAAAGACTTTAGTTTGAACACATGCATTATTTTTCTGAATAATTTTCTTTTCCTTTGAACATAATGGGTTAACCTACACCTTTATGTTTGAGGAGACACATTGGTTAGATGCAGGAATCCCCAGATACTCAGAGTGGTAACCACGTAATGCTTCTCTCTTGGAGAACAGAGTTAGCATTAGATATGTCTTTTTACGTGAGGCATAACACGTCTTAAGTGAAGTGATCCAGTTACTCAACACTCTAAGCTATTGCCCTGCTAGGTTTCCATGGCATCTTTAATCAGAGTTAACGTGACACATCATGACACAACTTTACTCTACTTCATTGGTGAAGCAGTTGGTTTCTCAGTGAACCAAGTCATTGCTCTGAGAGAATTTGTTCTTTATGATTTCAAAGAGGTGGAAGGTTTTGTTGGGTCCCGCGAGGTGCAAACGGATCTAGAAGGGGGGTTGAATAGATCCTATGAAAAGCTTTGGCCTATTTAAAAACACACTTAGCTATCGGAAGCATAAACCACTCCTATAAAGTGAATGAATCACTTAGGCACAATGCGCAGCGGAATTAAGTAGAGTGGCTTAAATGGAAAGACTCGGATTACAAGCGATGAAGCGTCAACACTTCTTTAAGCACATTTGTGATCTTTGAGAGATACAAGCCTTGCAGAGTAGGGATCATAAAGCATAACACTAGAACATGAATTAGCTTGTAACAAGCGTGCGTGTGTGTGTGCTATGTTGATCACTCAAAGTGCATATGAGTGTGAATGTAGTGGTGATCAACCAAGGTGCATGCGAGTCTAAGCAAGGGAAACACTTAGCAATACTTTCACCTTGGTGCCTGTGTGCAAGGGTGCAGCAGGCCACCCAAGGGATGCAGTCAAAGTGCTAAGCTAAATTAAACCACAGATAAAACCGAAAGTGCAAATCTGAGTGCTTGAGTGTGTAAACAAGATAACCAAGTATGGAAGCACACGAACCTGTGAATGGGGGTAGAAGATATAGAGCAATCACACATGATAAACAACCCATAACACATGGATTTTTAAGGTGGTTCGGTTGCAACCCCGCAACTTACGTCCACCCCTCACCCAAAATCTGGTGAGGCTTTCTTGCTGACTCACAGCTTGACCGGGGACACGTCCCAAACCACAGTACAGAGAAAACCCTCTTTCTGTCTTCCTACACACAAAGCCGACAGGGACGGCTACACCGCAGAACGGAGAACTCCCGATTGCCTTCCTACTAACCACCGGTAGGGACGATCTTCAGTTTCAATAGATTGAATGAAATCAAAATAGAACAAGATGAAAATGCTCAAACAAGATATGGAGATATGCTCAAAGAGAAAAGATCTTGTCTGAAATTGTTGGAGCTTGAATCCGATGCTTCAACGGTATCTTCTTCCTTATGAAATAATCTTCCTTGGATCACCTTGAGTTGACGAAGAAGATAAAGGATGCAGATTTGGTCTCCCTTGAGAAATGAGCTTCAATAGTTCACCTTGATAGCCTTGCTTGCTTCTACTATTCCTTGGAGGTTGCTAGATTGAGATATGAGCTTGAATCACCTTGAGTTGATAAAGAAGAATGTTGGATGTAGCTTTGATCTTCCCTTGAGTTGATGAAGAGGTTTGGATGTAGCTTTGATCTTCCTTTTGATCTCCTTTGTGAGCTTGCTTGCTTCTCTTCTTCCTTGGAGATTGAGGGCTTCAGATGTAGGCTTGAATCCCTTAGATTAGATGTAGAACTTCTGCACGGAGTACTGTTCACGGCTACAGTATCTCTTCTTCATTGGAGCTCCTCTAGCCTCTCTTCATCTCTCTTTGCTCCAAATGATCAACTAGGGTTTCTAACCCTCTTGTGTTGGTTTTATATCTCTTTGGATGGTCAATAAACACATCCCAGACCAGATCCACATTTTGTGGGTGATTAGGTGACTTTTGGATTAAAGAAATCCATGGAGAATGGCCCTTCTCGAAGTGGAAAAAAAAGTCAACAATTGATGGCTCGGGGATGGTGGTCGACCTGTGGAAGCTGGCGGTTGACCGCTACTAAGAATCCTGTAGAAATTTCAACTCTGGCATTTTCGGTCAACCGCTATTGGCCTGGCGGTCGACCGGTCCTGTTCACCGCGTTGACGCGATGCACTGCTGAGTCGACGCAGCCGGCTCAGTGTGTTAACGCAATGGGGCATTCCAGGATGCCATTTTGAGTAGATTTGAACTGAGGGGTTGACGCAACCTATTTACCGCGTTGACGCGATGAACTGCTGAGGAGACGCAGCCTGGTCACTGCGTTGACGCGATGCACTGCTGAGACGACGCAGCCGGCTCAGTGCGTTAACGCGATCGTTAGGCTTTCACTTTTGCCAACTCCACTCCATTCCTTGGATTATCTTGTGGCTTGCTATCCAGAAGTTGCACCGACCTTGAACCATCCATAAGGCAAGATATGCACTGACCATATGAGGAATATTCAATGACCTTATGTGTGATGCTATTCAGCTTGATTTCTGTGCTTGAAACATGCTAGATTTCCGTGCATTCAATATTGTCATGTGCCTTGATATCTGTGTATTCGTATCCAGTTGATCTTTTGCACTGGAAGTATAATTACCTGAAATATGAATATTAACATTATCAAATGCAGGTATAATGACTACAGAGGCAGACATCATCAAAACCATAAAAGTAATAATGGTGCACACATGTTCAACATTCTCCCCCTTTTTGATGATGGCAACTATGAGTCATTATAAATTCACATGGTAACTATGAGTCACTCACATGGTTCTCACCCCCTTTGACACACAGAGTGCATTCTGATTAATGACTCACATAATCTTACCATATTCTTTGATTAATGACTCACATAAACTTCTCCCCCTTTGACAACATCAAAAGATCCAGAGAAGAGAAAGAGATACTAAACATGTCATTGCAGGCAACAGTCCAGAAAATGATGTGGAAATACATGCCAATGGTTGTACACTTATTAAAGCTGACAAGATAACCAAAGAGAACAACCAATTGTGGAAAGCCAGTTATAGGACAAATATGGTGGTGTCTCGTGGCTTGGTAAAGACAATGTAAGTGTGAGAGGTGGAGCCACAACAGCAGGATTCAATTTCTCAAATAAGAGATGGATAGAGCAGCCAAGGAGCACTTTTTTGATTTCAAATTTTGCAAGATTTTTAGTGGTTTTCTAGTTTTCAGATTTTTTTTTGGATTTTCTATGCAATGCATGGAAATGATAAATGCAAGCTACAATTGTATGAAGTTAAGACATGCATGCCACCCTATTGCATGAAAGCATGATGCCAATGATGCTAGGACTTATGCCACATGCCAATGAATGAGAAAGAAATGTGATATCACTTGACAGAGGACACCAATGATTTTGGATATGACTTGAAAGGAGCATCAAGATGATACCACTTGTTGGATGATACCACTTGTTGGATGATACCAAGGTGATGTAATCATGGCAGCCTGAATGAGTTATGTAGATATGGCAGATGAAGGCAAACAACAAGGAGCATCAAGATATGACTTCTCAAGAGAGAATGGAGGTTCTTTAATCTAAAACCAACTTCATAAATCAAAGTTATAAATTTTTCAGAATTTTCAGTTATAGAACCCAAATGAGCCAACTCTTACATTTAGATTGGTTTAATGTTAATGAATTCTGGCCTACTTAGTAGAATCACATGAAGACATTTACATGCAAGTTTAATAGCAGTGAACCAGAAATTCATGTCAAAACAAGATTAACCTTTTCTTATCTTACTCATTCAGTTTCATTGGTTCCCTTGAGAGTGACCACAATAAGTATTGAGGCTAAACACTTAGATGACTTAGATTTGATTCAGGAGTGCTACACATTCATATTTTTCTTTTGAAATCATTTAAAAGATGACTATTATCATTTTACGAGCAGTCAAGTGTAGCAACCACCTTTTGACGTGAGTGTGCACGTTTACCAGACGCAAGCACCCCCAGTTACTCAGTGTAGCTCACGATTTTACCTCAATTATAACAAAGATAGCATAGTCACCTCATGCCATATCGAACCTCATTTTCTTTGATGAGGAGATATATTTCTAAGCAATAGTGCCATTGCTCTGCCTTGAGCTTACTTTAAGTGTAGCCATTTTTTTGAAATAAACAAATTTAATAAATGTTTAAAAATAATACTTAGCTGAAGTTTCTCGATCAAGGATGCCTTTGTACTCAAAATAAGCTTTCTGATTCAAGATGACATAAAAAGTCAAAACATGAGAAACTAGTTTAAGTCTATTAAGCCCGACCACAAACATTTTCAAGACCATCAAACTTCAAGACTCAAGAAATCGTTAATGTTAAACCAAAATCATTCATGTTCAAGATAATCACAAGACTCTATAAAAGAAAATTCTTCTTGAAGATTTACTCTAATAAACAACCTCAATAATAGATAGGGAATCCTCCAAGAAGTTCAAGGCACTTTGAATCCAAGTTGAACCATAAAAGGATGTTAGTAATATGATGCAGTGGTTTGATATAAAAAGAGAGTGTTACATATGAGTGGAAGCTTGAGAATCAATGGTGAACACTCCCCCTGAGGTTATGCACTGAGCTCAGACTGGAATGGAAGAGATAAAGTTATCAGGTGCAAGGAAGTGTTGACTCTGACATTGTGTGATGTCGACACCCGGAGCTTAGACAGAAGTAATTTTCAGGTAGATAGAACTGTGGGGTCGACCTGTCAAAGGAGTGAGGTCAACCTGTTGAACTGCAAGGCAGAGTTTTGACTGGATTTTCATGATGGGTAGACTCCCCCTGAGAAGAAGCATTCTATGCCATGATGTTAATAGAATGAAGATAAAACATATGCATGAATGCTGTAAAGAAATAACTCCCCCTTACTATATGGCCTATATGCGACATTGACGCATGGTACGTGGTGGAGGTGAAACCTCATGCATATTGAGTGCTTCTAGGCAAGCATAATCTGCATTTCCATACATCAACATTTGATATACCATGGCCGTGCAAGAGTGAAATGATGTGAAATGATTCAAGCTAGATTGATGTTGACTCCCCCTGAGTACATGCATGGGTTGACAATGAATTATGCAGCCTAAAACTTATGTGAATACACAATGCAATGAAGATGCTGCAAGATGATTGTGCATTTTTGTGTCTTCTAAACATGATGTGCATTAAGGTATGTGTGATCACAAGATGATGCAAACACACATGAATGCAACTTGATGATGATGCCAATAGACACCCCCTTTGAACAATGCTAACATGAATAACGAGTTGAAAATGCAGCCATCGTATACATCATCAAAACCAAAATCCAAGCATTTCATGTGGCTGATAGCAAGACTTAAGCAACTTATCATCACATCAACTTCATCAGCATAACAAGTTTTTCATGAATTAAATAGCTGAAATCAAGCATGGTATGAGCAAGTTATCTAGCTCAAAAGTTCATCTCACACCATGGGGGTTTTGCATTTCAAAGAGCAATTCAGTTTGCATAATCTAATGACATTGGGCAGACGCATGATGCACTATCTACATGTCAAGACTAAACATGCAAGATGACTGAACTTAAAAGGTTTATGTACATACCTGTGCCTTGAGCTTTTATTTACCTTATGATCCTTTGTTCAGCTCCAAGGCATCCTCCACCCAAAATTCTCATTTGGAATTTTTAGGTACCCAAGATTGCTTGGGTCCTTGTGGGTTAGCAGCTTTGTCATATTCACTAATGTGGCTCATCTGTTTCAGGGAAATCAGATCACCCTTCCTCATTGTATGACAATCATACATGTCATGACCATTTTTCCCACAGTAAAAATAACGCACAAAAGATTGAGCATTCTTTTTATGTTCATGTGCGTGTGTATATGCATTTTTTTTTTATGGATGAGCATGGGATTTACCTTTCATGGCATGAAGGTGATGCTTTCCCTTCAAGTGCAAGCACACTTAGACAGTATGGCCAGACTTACCACAATGAGAGCAGCAAGGAGGAAGATTTTTGTTTAAAGCCATGAAGAGTGTCGACCTGCTTGTATAGGAGTGTCGACTCTTCTGACTCCCCATGCAGTTCTGTGTAGATATCTGCTGAGTAGGTCCTCTACCAGTATTGACATGTTTCTTTCTTTGCTCTTTCACTTGCTCTCCTGCTCTAAGCTCATCATTTCTCAAGATAAAATAATCATGCACAGTGTGACCATGTTTACCACAATAATAACAATGGACATTCATTTTGTGGAAAGCATGATATTTAGCATAGGACATGTTGTGGTGCATGTTTGGATGAGCATGCTGAGTTTTGCTTTTCTTTTTAGCAGCATGCTCTTTTTGGTGACCACAGGAGGTGGTGGCTTCCGGTGAGCCTGAATCTTGAATTTGGGCAAACAAAGACAGGAAATCATTCAGACTTTGAATTTCATTTTCAAGTGAAGAAATATGCTGTTTAGATTCATCAAGACCCTCTTTGCATGTTGTCAATTGCTCATTGAGCATGGCATTTATTGCTTTAAGATTTTGATTTTATTGTTCTAAAGCATGCAATGTTTCAGAGTGATCATCAATGACAGATTTGCCTTTTTCATGTGCAGCCAGTTTTTCATGCAATTCTTCTTCAACTTGTTCACGTTCAATTTTCTTTTCCAACAACTCTCTATTCTCTTCTTTCAGAGAATCAATCAGATTTTGTTGCCATTCAAGATCATCATGGAGACCAACATTTATGTTTCCCAAGAATGAACATTTTTCACATGTAAAATTAGCAGAGCATGAAACATAATTTTTATTTTCTTCAATCAACCTCTCATCATAGATTAGCTCATGGGCCATAGTTTGATCATTAGAGATTGACTTAGGTTGGTTTTGAAGTTTTATTATAATTTCTTCCAACCTAGTGATTTCATCATGAAGATTTTCATTTTCATCCCTTAGACATGCAATGCTTTATTTATGTGTATCTAGATCAAAAGAAAGAGTGTCGTTGAGCTCGTTAAAAATAGAACACTTTTTACAAAACAAGCTTTTAGTTTGGTTGTTTTTCTTGAGATCCTTTTTCAAATTTTTGTTTTCTGATTTTACCTTTTTGTATTGTGTAATCAAATCATCATAGGATTCCATAAGCTCTTCAAAAGTGAATTCCTCGGAGTAAGAGTTTACCTGTGATGAGGATGTATTGCTGGACTATTCTGCACGGTCGGCCATGAAGCATTCTTGTTCTTGTTCCTTCCCTTCATGGATTTTCACCAACTTGTCCAATACTTGCTTGGCTGTGCTGTAGGAGGACACAAGATGAGTTAGTCTGAGATCAACTGCAGCTGTAATTAAGTTAAATGCAGCAAGATTTTCCTTGTGTTTGGTCTCATGTTCGGCTGACCAATCAATTGAATTTGATGGCAGCTCATGAGGATCACTGTATATAAGAGTCCACAATTATGGATCTATGGAGCTAACATAGATGAACATTCTCCCTACCCATGTAGAAAAATCTGAACCATCATAAATGGGCGGAGAAACCATCGAAGCATGTGTAGCATATGAAACCATTTAAATAGAATACACCGAGATCTTTCCCTACAGATCGTAGGATCTGGGAATGGCAGAGCCAGGCTCTGATAGCACTTGTTGGGTCCCGCGAGGTGCAAACAGATCTAGAAGGGGGGTTGAATAGATCCTATCAAAAGCTTTGGCCTATTTAAAAACACACTTAGCTATCGAAAGCATAAACCACTCCTATAAAGTGAATGAATCACTTAGGCACAATGCGCAGCGGAATTAAGTAGAGTGGCTTAAATGGAAAGACTCGGATTACAAACGATGAAACGTCAACACTTCTTTAAGCACATTTGTGATCTTTTAGAGATATAAGCCTTGTAGAGTAGGGATCATAAAGCATAACACTAGAACATGAATTAGCTTGTAACAAGCGTGCGTGTGTGTGTGCTATGTTGATCACTCAAAGTGCATATGAGTGTGAATGTAGTGGTGATCAACCAAGGTGCATGCGAGTCTAAGCAAGGGAAACACTTAGCAATACTTTCACCTTGGCGCCTGTGTGCAAGGGTGCAGCAAGCCGCCCAAGGGATGCAGTCAAAGTGCTAAGCTCAATTAAACCACAGATAAAATCGAAAGTGCAAATCTGAGTGCTTGAGTCTGTAAACAAGATAACCAAGTATGGAAGCACACAAACCTGTGAATGAGGGTAGAAGATATAGAGCAATCACACATGATAAACAACCCATAACACAGGGATTTTTAAGGTGGTTCGGTTGCAACCCCGCAACCTACGTCCACCCCTCACCCAAAATCCGGCGAGGCTTTCCTGCTGACTCGCAGCTTGACCGGGGACACGCCCCAAACCACAGAATAGAGAAAACCCTCTTTCTATCTTCCTACACACAAATCTGGTAGGGACGGCTACACCGTAGATCGGAGAACTCCATATTGCCTTCCTACTAACCACCGGTAGGGACGATCTTCAGTTTCAATAGATTGAATGAAATGAAATAGAACAAGATGAAAATGCTCAAACAAGATATGGAGATATGCTCAAAGAGAAAAGATATTGTCTGAAATTGTTGGAGCTTCAATCCGATTCTTCAACGGTATCTTCTTCCTTGTGAAATAATCTTCCTTGGATCACCTTGAGTTGACGAAGAAGATAAAGGATGCAGATTTGGTCTCCCTTGAGAAATGAGCTTCAGTGGTTCACCTTGATAGCCTTGCTTGCTTCTACTCTTCCTTGGAGGTTGCTGGATTGAGATATGAGCTTGAATCACCTTGAGTTGATGAAGAAGAATGTTGGATGTAGTTTTGATCTTCCCTTGAGTTGATGAAGAGGTTTGGATGTAGCTTTGATCTTCCTTTTGATCTCCTTTATGAGCTTGCTTGCTTCTCTTCTTCCTTGGAGATTGAGGGCTTCAGATGTAGGCTTGAATCCCTTGGATTGGATGTAGAACTTCTACACGGAGTACTGTTCATGGCTATAATACCTCTTCTTCCTTGGAGCTCCTCTAGCCTCTCTTCATCTCTCTTTGCTCCAAATGATCAACTAGGGTTTCTAACCCTCTTGTGTTGGTTTTATATCTCTTTGGATGGTCAATAAACACATCCCAGAACAGATCTACATTTTGTGAGTGATTAGGTGACTTTTGGATTAAAGAAATCTATAGAGAATGGCCCTTCTCGAAGTGGAAAACAAAGTCAACAATTGATGGCTCGGGGCTGGCGGTCGACATGTGGAAGCTGGCGGTCGACCGCTACTGAGAATCCTGTAGAAATTTCAATTCTGGCATTTCTGATCGATCGCTACTGGGTTGGCAGTCGGCTGGTCCTGTTCACCGCGTTGACGCAGCCTGTTCACCGTGTTGACGCGATACACTGCTGAGTCGACGTTGTCGACTCAGTGCGTTAACGCGGTGGGGCATTCCAGGAAGCCATTTTGAGCAGATTTGAACTGAGGGGTTGACGCAGCCTGTTTACCGCGTTGACGTGATGAACTGTTGAGGCGACATAGCCTGGTCACCGCGTTGACGCGATGCACTGTTGAGACGACGCAACCGGCTCAGTGCGTTAACGCGATCGTTAGGCTTTCACTTTTGCCAACTCCACTCCATTCCTTGAATTATCTTGTGGCTTGCTATCCAGAAGTTGCACCGACTTTGAACCATCCATAAGGCAAGATATGCACTGACCATATGAGAAATATGCAATGACCTTATGTGTGATGCTATTCAGCTTGATTTCTGTGCTTGAAACATGCTAGATTTTCGTGCATTCAACAATGTCATATGCCTTGATATCTATGTATCCGTATCCAGTTGATCTTTTGCACTGGAAGTATAATGACCTGAAATATGAATATTAACATTATCAAATGTAGATATAATGACTACAGAGGCAGACATCATCAATACCATAAAAGTAATCATGGTGCACACATGTTCAACAGGTTTGAGGACAACACTTGGATCAGAATTTCAGCTGAAGTTGTCTCTCTTTTGACAAAGGTTCAAGCTTTTAGAAGTTTTTAGGGCATTATATTTTAACATTGTTCTTTACTCATGAAATATGTTTAACGATATTCTTCAGACCCTTTACCTTAGTCTATATAAGATTATAAAGTTCAAACATTTTTGCTGAGATTTCAGTTAATCAATCTTAAGACTTTAAGAGAATTCTGAAATACTAGATTCTGTGAACATACTGCATAGGAATCTAACTGACCACAGTGGACTGATAGACATAGAATCTCGATAGCTCCCCCTCATACTTAGACTCATGCATCGAAATGGAATATAGATAGAGCAAGTAAAGAATCTCCCCCTGACTTTATGACATAATTTGCCTTGGTACTTTGTGGAGAACTTAGGTCCAAGACCACCTCACGCTTAGTGCAGGTTACCAGACATAAAACGGCCTTCTCCCAACACCATTTTATATGCCAAGCTTAAATGAGCAAGAGGGAAGAATGATAAGGAACAAAAGATGCACAGATGCATCGACCTGTTAGCTGAAAGCATTGTCGTAGAGACAAGTGACAGAGTTGTATGTGAAGAAGATTGAATAGATAGGTTGAGGCATAGGTTCAGTGCATCGAGGCATGCAACAACCTCAAGGGCAGTTGATGGAATTCAGAGTTCAAGGGGGTCTGAAAATGCCTAATTCTCTTCTTAATGTAGAAAACTTTTCATTATCCAAGGGCTTAGTGAAAATATCTACAATTTTTTGTGCTTTGCCTACATGGATTAATGCAAAGTTTCCTTTGGAAACTTCATCTCTTATGAAGTGATGTCTTATCTCTATATGTTTGGTGCGTGAATGCAAGACATGATTTTTTGATAGGTTTATAGTAGTGGTATTGTCACAGTATATGGGTGTGTAGCCATGGTCTACATTGTTGTCCTTGAGCTGGTGCTTAATCCAAATAACCTGTGTACCACAACTCCCTGCTGCTACATATTCGACTTCTGCAGTGGAGAGGGCCACAAAGTGCTACTTCTTGGGGGCCCAAGAGACTAAGCACCCACCTAAGAATTGGCAAAATCCGCTAGTGCTTTTCCTATCTAACTTGCAGCCAGCATAGTCTGCATCCGTGTATGAGATTAAATCTAAAATGTGTGCAGCAGGATACCAAAGTCCTAAATCGTGTGTGCCTAAGATGTATCTGAAAATTATTTTAATAGCACCTAAATGCAATTCAGTGGGTCTAGATTGAAATCTAGCGCACATACACGCACTAAATTATATGTCAGGTCTTGAGGTAGTTAAATATAAAAGAGAGCCAATCATACCTCGGTATAATTTTGCATGTACTTCTTTACCTGACAAGTCAGCATCTAATGAAGTGTTTGTACCCATTAGAGTGGCTATGTGTTTCACTTTGTCCATACCAAATCTTCTGAAAATCTCCAAGGTGTACTTTGCCTGGCTGATGAAGCATCCGTCTTCCAACTGCTGAACCTGTAATCCAAGAAATTTTTTAGCTCTCCTACTAGGCACATTTCAAATTCACTTGACATCAGACCAGTAAATTCATTACATAGTTTAGAACATGTTGAACCAAACACAATATCATTTACATATACCTAAACTATGATTAGGTGGTCAGATAGATTTTTATTGAAAAGAGTTTGATCTACCTTACCTCGATTGTACCCATGGCTAATCAAAAATTCAGTCAATCTGTGCTTCAAGTCATGCAATGCCTTATTTAACCTGAACACATGGTTAGGCTACATAGACAGTTCAAATTCAGGGGGTTTCTCAACATAAACTTCCTCTTTTATATACCCATTTAAGAATGCACTTTTAACATCCATCTGATGAAGTTTAATGTTTTTAGAGCAAGCAAAGGCTAGCAGTATTCTAATTGCTTCCATCCTAGCCACTAGGGCATAAGACTCATCAAAGTCCACCCCAAACTCTTGACAGTAGCCTCTGGCTACCAACCTTGCCTTATTTCTAGAAATGACATCATCTTCATTTATTTTGTTCCTAAAGACGCACTTGGTTCCTATGACAGACACGTTTTCATGTCTTGGAACAAGATCCCAGACATTATTTCTTTCAAACTGTCCTAGTTCTTCGTTCATTGCATTTACCCAAGATTCATCATTCAAAGCTTCTTCTACTATTTTGGGTTCAATTTGGGACACTAATGCTATTAAGTCTTCATTATTTACAGCTTGATGATAAGATCTAGTTCTAGGGGGTCTTGCAAGTTTCCTATGATGTTATATGCAGGGTGATCTTTCAAAAATCTAAGATTGGTTGTAGACTCACCTTGCTCGGCTGACTCACCCTGAACTGGTTCAACTTGTGCAACAGGTTCAGGTGCCTTTGGTTCTTCATTTACTTTTTCTTCCAGAAACTCTCCATCATGTCTTGAATTCCTGTCATCATCATCCAAGTTAGCAGAATTGATGGTTTCATTAAAAACAACATGAGGAGACTCCTCTATAGTTTGATCAGTTATATTGAAAACCTTGTATGCCCTAGATGTTTCAGAATATCCTAGAATAATTTCTGGGCTACTCTTGGCTTCAAACTTATCAAGGTCCTTTTTATTGTTATTATGAATGAAGCATTTAGAACCGGAAATCCTAAAGTAAGCCACATTTGGCTTCTTACCTCTTAAAAGCTCATAGGGGTTTTTCTTATGGATGGGTCTTACCATGGACTTGTTGATAGTATAGCATGCAGTGTTGGCCGCCTCTGCCCAAAATCATCTAGGTAGCTGACTCTCCACAAGCATGGTTCTGGCCTTTTCAACAATGGTCCGGTTTCTTCTTTCCACTATGCGATTCTGCTCTGGTGTCTTAGGAGAAGAAAACCTGTAAGTCAGTCATTCACTATCACATAGATCAGAAAACATAGAGTTCTCAAACTCTCCTCCATGATCAGATTGGATTATACAGATTTTATGTTTACCCTCTTGCTTTATTTTATTGAAAAATAGTTTGAATTTATTTAATGAATCATTTTTATGATCAAGAAAGTAAATCCATGCAAAATGGGTAAAGTCATCCATAATGAAAAATCCAAATCTCTTACCATTGAAGCTCAATGATCGAGAGGGTCCAAAAGGATCCATGTGCAAAAATTCCAAAGACTTAGAGAAGAGGGGTTCTGTCCTAAGTTTGAATGAAGTTTGGTCTGTTTACCCAATGTACATGCATCGCACAATTTTCAATTTTTTGTGAATTTTATTTTGGGCAAGCCTCTGACCAAATCATGCTTAACCAATTTATTGAGAGTGCTATAACTAGCATGCCCAAGTCTCCTATGCTAATTAAAGGCATTATTTTCTAAACTAGCAGACAAGCAGAGATTTGATGTAGATGAATCATTCAAGTCTACTATGTAGACAGTATTCACTCTATGTCCTACAAATTTAACTTGGTCAGAATTTGCTTCAAGTATTTTACAAACATTATTATAAAAAAATACTTGGTGGCCTTTGTCACACAACTGACTGATGCTAAGCAAATTATGTTCGAGACCTTCAACTAAAAGGACCTTTTCAACAATGTTTGAAGGGAGCTTACCAATTGTTCCTGAATCGATTATTCTACCTTTGTTTCCCCCCCCAAATTTGACAAGTCCTCCTAGCTTCAGCTGTAGCTCACTGAATTTGCCTCTATCTCCTATCATATGTCTGGAACAGCCACTGTCTAAATACCATCTGTTGTTCAGGGCTGCCAGACTAACCTGAAAACAAATCAAGCAAAAGAGTTTGGAACCCAAGGAAGATTGGGTCCAAAGACATCATTCAAATCCTTTAGCAAGCTTTTTGGAATCCAAAAATGTTTAATAATGTTTTTTTCATCCTCTTTCTTGTTGACAATTTTGTTGGGGTTATATGCAAAATTTTGTCTACTTTGCCTTTTATTAAATTGGTATTTGTTCCAGTTTGTGGACATTTTATTTCTTGGGAATCTTATGTACCCATTCTGTCTGGGAAAATCATGATTGTTAAAATATCTTTGTGAGTAGACAGAATTTGACCAGTGTGCCCTACTTTGGTTCAAGTTTCTTCGAATCGAAGGTTTTCTGTTCTAGGTCACTTGCCTCGACCTGTTAATTGTTTTGCTCTGAGGCATGGGGGTGTTGCGTCGAGGCATAGAGATGTTGCGTCGAGGCATCGCATCCTGAATGCCAGTGTTGACTCTGTCTAAGACAGAGTGCCTCGATGCATTAATAAAGTTGGGTCGAAGCATGGCAGCTTTGCTAACTGAGTTCCCTTGAATTTTAATTGTCCAGCATGGTTTATTGAATTTGTTTTTATGAATTTCATTACTTTTGGTTGCTGGGCATTCTGGTTACTGTTGGAACTGGATGGGGTGTCCAGTTTCTCTTTCCCTTTTCCTGGGCAGAATGTGATGGTTTT
Organism: Amorphophallus konjac; assembly: GCA_022559845.1. NCBI lineage: Eukaryota > Viridiplantae > Streptophyta > Magnoliopsida > Alismatales > Araceae > Amorphophallus > Amorphophallus konjac. Next base: position 133,831,985 of record CM040127.1, on the reverse strand, counting down.
AAACCCGAATGGTTTTTTGTTCGTTGGGTCATAGCCAAGACCCTCCTTGTTGAAATTAACCTTTACACCTAGCATGGTATCTAGGTTAGACTTTCCTTGCACAAAATTCACCATCATTTTCTGTTTATCATCTAATTCTCTCTGAAGTTGTTCACACTGTTTCAATATTTCAGAATTTACATTTTTCACAGCCTCATATTTTTCTTTTGTCAACTCCTTTTCTTTCTGAATTTCTTGAAGTTTGACCTTAAATTCATCTAAATTGTACCTGATTTCTTCCTTTTCTGTTCTGAGATTTTCATTTTAAATTTTTAGTGGATTCATTTTCTCAAGTTGTTTCTTAAGGTCTTCGATTCCTTTTTCCAAGAAAGCTTTATCACTAAGTGTGCCATTCATTTTTCTTTTCATTGACTTGTAATCTTTGGTTTGATAGTTTAACTTATCTAGCAAGTCAGCGTAAGCATCCTCCCATTCATCAATAGAATACATCTCGAAAGGATTGCTTACCTCATTGTCCCTGTCAGCCATAAGACACAGTCCTTGCTCTTCTTCCTCTGAAGATCCGCTCTCAGGGTCTTCTTCTTCATCACTCCATGTGCAGACCATGGCCTGAGACTTTTTCTTCTGCACTTTTACATTCTTCCTCGTGAGCTCTGGTCATTCATTCTTCATATGACCTAGCTTTTTACAATGAAAGCATGTAATCTTGTCAGAATTTTTGTTCTTATCAAATTTAAAATTGGTGTTCTTACCGGCCTGTTGCGGTCTCCTCCTTCTGAATGTTTTTCCTCTAGACCTCAGGAATATTTGAAACTATCGGGTCAGCATAGCCTGTTGCTCATCATCGAGGTCTGATAAGTTCTCATACTCCTCACTACTTTCACCACTACTTCTAGACACCTTAAGAGCTATGGTTTTCCCTTTCTTGTTCTCTTCTATATTCCTCTTAAGATTAATCTCGTAGGCCATCAGGGATCCTATCAGCTCTATGACAGTCATGGTGGATAGGTCCTTAGATTCTTCTAATACAGTGGCTTTTGTGTGCTACACCGGGGTTAGGGACCTTAGGACCTTCCTAACCAAATCACTTTCCTAAATTTGTTTACCCAGAGCCTTCAGACTATTAGTAACCTGTGAGAGCCTAGCATACATTTCTGATATGGTTTCATCGAGCTTCATTTTAAATAATTCATAATCAGAGGTTAGCATATTTACCTTGGTGGCTCGCACTTGTGATGTTCCTTCGTAGATCAATTGAAGTTCATCCTACATTTTCTTGGCTGTGTTGCATGCAGAAATCCTGGAATACTCATCTGGATGCACATCACACTGCATGATGTTCATTGCTGTCCAATTCACAGTTGAAACACGGATCTTCTCCCTGGACCATGTGTTTTCTTCTTCAGGAAGCTCGAATGGTCCGATGGCGATGACCCTCCATAGTTCATGGCTCTGAGCGCGTAGAAATACCTCCATCATGTTCTTCAATATCAGTAGTTAGTACCATTGAAGAAAGGAGGCCGGTTTATTGAGTGCCCTTCAGCTATGAAGCAACGTGGATTGCTCGTTTCAGGTCTTTCCTCGTCGTTGGACCACATGATGGAAAACCTGCTCTGATACCAATTGATAGACGGAAGGACAGAAATAAAAGGGGGGATGAATATATCTGTACCCCAAAAAAATTTAGTAAACTATAAACCAGAAGCTAATCAAGAGCATCCAAGCGATAACAATATTAAACAGACCTTATGCACAAAGGGGACCAGCAATCAAGTGGATAGAGTGCAAATTCAAAGATAGTGAGCAAAGCTTGATGACCAAATAGATATCAAGATTAAAACATACTAAGCATCTGAAAGAGCTTTGCAAGCATGGTCACTGGTGCATGGCGGAGGGTTGATCAAAAGATCTCCTCACACAAGAAGTCGGCTTCCAGATAGGCGTAGCCTACCCTTTCAACTACGCCTTTGGATACACCAGATTAATGTTGCAGCTCACTCTGAATGCTAAGTAATCGATCAACACAATGAGATCAGAAAGGATATGCAAGTGGGCAAACCATCAAGTGGAACACAGGCAATTTTTATAGTGGTTCGGCCAGACCAACAATCTGCCTACGTCCACTCCTTCACTCGAACCGAGTGAGGTACCCTTGCTTGAACAAGCAACAATCACAGAAGACTTAGTCTGCAACAACAGATGTCATACAGCTTCCCAAGGAACATATTCCTTGCTTCTCCTGCAGCCTAGAGGAAACCCCAGAGGTTCAACCTCCCTTCCTCTTGATCTAGAGGGAACCCAGTGAGTTGCTCCCAGTAATTCACCCAACCAGAGGTCACGGACCTCTCTTCCTCTTAACCTAAAGAGGGGATACCTGAGTTAGACTCCCTTCCTCTGATTTCACTCAGAGGGAAACACAAAATGAAATCATAGTGCTTAAGAACAGAAGAAAATGGAAAACAGAAAACTCAGAATAGAAAACTTTGATCAAAATAAATAAGAAACCAATGTAGCTTCAGATCGAAGTAGATTCTCGATGAAACTTGCTGGGTGCTCTTCTCTCCCTCTCTCTGTGGAATTCTATCTTTCTTTTCTCTCAGAGGGAACTCTCAGATATGCTCTCCTTCTCTGAATTTTCTAGCACCCCTTCTAAAACGAGAGTGCTCCTATTTATAGAATAGAGCTTCCAGAGCGAAATGGATGAGGCAAATAACCTAGTGATTTCTCATTGGTCCACCAGACAATCAGAATATTCTTCCTCTAAAAACCTTTGAAAAAGCATGCCACCTTTTCTTGGATCATGTGCCACTATATCACTGAGTCAACCTTTCCAATAGGGTATGAAATCAAGTTAAAACTCTAGAGTTTGGATCTTCAAACCTATTAACGTATGACCATCTGCATCGACCTGATCTTGTATGGTTGACTTGTAGCATCGACCTCATCACCAAAGCTTTGACCTTGCTAACGATAAATCAATGTCGATGTATCAACCTTACTAATACAACCAATGATTTTGCATCGACCTTACTAATAACACTAATGCTATTGCATCGACCTTACTAATAAAACTAATGCTGTTGCATCGACCTGATAAGCGTAAAGGCTCTGGCTGCATCGACCTGATAACATGAAGACTTCAGCTGCATCGACCTGATCAAGGTGAATTTGCTTGCACACATCGACCTGTCTTTAACAACTACTGCTGATTGCTACTTCGACTTTGTTGATTGTAATACGCATCGACCTATTTTTAGAATGCTCCGAGCTTAGTTGATCTGCAACATCCAGTTCCAAACTACTGCATCGACCTATCTCTTGAGTGCTCAGACCTTGTTAGTTGGAGCTTTGTTCTTCTGCCTCGACCTTCCTCTTAAGTGCACCGACCTCATCACGGATGTAGCACTTGAGTGTCTGGATGCATCGACATGTTGGCTTTGAAGTGTTGATGTGCTTTGACCTGAGTGATATTAGCCAACACTGCTGCACCGACCTTCTCAAAGATATAACACTTGAATATCTTGATGCATCGAGGCATGGCTTCTTCATTCTGCTAGTTGCGTCAGTGCATCTCTTCTAAATTTTCTCAAAGGTATGTGGCTGCATCGATGTGTCTGCTAGATGCGTCGATGCATCTATCCGACCTTGCCTCATCATATCAACTAATACATGCTCTTTGAGATTCTTTCCTTGGATTATTCTGACTCATATTTTTTGTAGGAATAAAATTAGTGTCAGTACCAAGAAAGACATATCATATTGATATCATCAAAACCTAGAATTCAACAGCATCCACATGAAGGCAATGTTTAAGTAATTAATATTTTAACTTTAGAAGGTAAGGTAAATGAAATGCGATGAAACATGCGATAAAACCAAAGTAATAACACAAGTAGCAAGACGTAGATCATAGAGATATGCATGTTGATGTTGAATGATAGCATGATCAAGCAAGAATATCATGTGGCCTTTCATGTAATGAGAATGTACTAGCATGTATCGAGAATGTACTTTTCATAACCATAAAGGCTATGCACTAGAAAGTCATGTAACAAGAATGTATAATTTCATGTAGAGCCTCGTGGTTTTCACTCGTCTATAAAAAAAGTACTCCCGACATAATGCAACGCTAGTGTTCATCATATCCCATGGTTTATAGCATGTTTCTGGCAATCAGCCGAGGGGGCTAGTGTCGAGCCCTTGGACACTCAGTGCCCGATCCGCATCTTCAAGTTATAAATCAAGCTACTTCTACGAGATATAACAATAAAGTCTGGCCAATAATGTAAGAATCCAACAATAGTTTCATGATAATAATATCAAGGTAAGAATGCACCAAGATGAAAGCATGAGATCAAGGATGATTTAAGTGGATATTATGCCATGGAGGAAATCCGGTAGCATAACGGTACATTCTTAAATTTCTATAATTTATCAATGGCTTATTAAGCATAATGTTAGGCTCCAGATAATCCAAAGACCATCTAGAAATAAAGTAGAACCAACCCTTTGGTCAAACCACGAGTTAGGACATATTCCAGAAGAACGTGGTGTTGAAAGAACCGCTATTATCAAGCCGTGGTCGAGATAGAACCGCTTCTTGATGGAGTCAACGCAGAAGAAAGGGGAGTCGACAAAGTGATCAAACTTGGCATGACGCGGTTTCGCCAGAACCGTATACATGTAGTAGCAGTTGCCTTAGAGCCCCGTTAAGGTCCAGAGTGCAGAAAAAGATTGGTACCATAAGTGCTTTCTAATCCATTGGGATTTTAAGGTACAACCAGCTTGGTGTCCTAGTGGAATCCCAGGCTCGCGGAGTCTTACGGAGGCCCCGAAACAAGATCACCTAGTCCGGTGGAAGCAATATCCAACGAAGAGGATCACAAGTCCAAGAGAGTGTGCCTATAAGTGCAAAGTGTAACTAATGACTACATACCGAAATACGTGCCATGTACTTAAGAAAGATTTAAGAGGAGAGAGTGATATTGTGATAAAGCAGCGATCAAAACATCTTATAACGCGTTTCTCAATATTTGAAATAGCTTGTTACAAGACTATATGGTTTTGGCTAAAAATTAACATATGATTAAAATAAGTTTTTATCACATGATGATCATGAAAAATAGCATGAAGGATGCACAATATAGTAGTGAATAAGGCAGGGTAATCCAGTGGATAAAACGTAACTAATAAATAATTTAACTAGGAATCAAAAGAGGGTAATCTGACTGTCGTTTAGGGTGAACTATAGATAGACAAGAAAATGCGGTTAGAAGGGAACCACTTCAGTAATGCCGCGATTGGTTGATAACCGTTTCTAGGTAGCCGCGATTTCTGTGAAACCGCCTCCGTCCTCTCAGACAGAAGGGTGAAAATTATGTGTGCAACGCCCAATCTAGGGCAATAAATGCCTGGAACTTATGAAGAATAACAGGTTAACATATGGAAACATGTTTAGAATGAAGAGATCATGAAAAATAGGTATTGTTTCAAGCCAAAGTTATTAACTTTAAGGTAAGGGTGCAGAGATGATATGCAAAGCAAAACAGATTGCGCAGTCATGGAAAATCATTAAATATGCCGAGTATAAAGCATGAAATTGCATAAACCCAGAGGGCTTTTCTTCCTAATATGTTAATTTAGCCATCCATGAGATAACCTACCTCGGGGTAAGGCTCTAAACTTCAAATTTTGGGTTGGAAGTCGATGCAGGCTCTGGCGCATCCTGCGTCGAACCAACGTTTTCGTGGCCTTCTAACTTTTCAACCCCGTGACCTAAATTAGTGAAATTTAGAGGGTAGGTAGAAGATATAAAAGAGAATAACTTCTTCTAAAAACTCAACCTGAAATTACCTTGATTAAAGCTTCTAATCTTACGTTCTTCCTCGAACTGAGACACTATTTCCTGCGCGTTCTGCAGCGAAACAACAACTTTGGGGGCTTCTATCTCTCAAATAGCTCTACCTCCTAGCATGAGATTTGGAGGGGATTTAGATAAAACTCAGGAGAGTAAAAACTTATAAATAACCTACCTGAGAAGACGTCTCCTTACCTTCGATCCACGTGCTCCAAAACTAGGGTTCGCGCAGGTCGAATCTGGGCTCTATTTATAGAGTTTGAATTGGGTTGATGGATTAGATCAAACTAAGAGTCCTAATTTACGGTAGGATAGATCCCAAAGAGTCCTAGGCTACCATGCCAAATAGCATCGAACCTAAGAGATTAGGAGGGGAAAAATCTCATTTTTTCACGTTCCTTCAACTTGCATTTACGGAACATAGTCGCAATTAGGTAGAAACCGCCTTTGCGAGAATGCGGTTGCTCGATAAACCGCGTTCTTGCGGTTAAGTCTGAAAATTTTAGATTTTCTAATTATCTCCTATTTATCCAATCTAAATCTGAAATAAACCCTAATTACGTTTCTTTAGGTGGGCTTGGGCCTAGAAGGCTTGGGTTGGTTCCTTTGGGCCTATTTAGGTGAGCTTAACTCTTTGGTTAATATAAGGTCTTAAAATTAAGTTAATCGACCCATAATTCATTTTTTTGATGCTTTAATAATTTTATTTAATTTTGAATAATTCTAAAAAAATCAAGGTTGCTACAGTACTTTTTTTATAAACTGGTGAAATCCACGAATTCTCACGAAATCTCATTATTACATTCTTGTTACATGACTTTCTAGTGCATAGCCTTTATGGTTATGAAAAGTACATTATCGTTACATGATAGTATATTCTCATTCATGAAAGGCCACATTATAATCGTATTTGATCATACTCCCTTATCTTCTATCTTGTTTATATCTTGATACTTGTTGTCACTATGGTTTTATCGCATTATCTTTTATCTTACCTTCTAGAGCTAAAATGTTAATTACTTAAATTATGCCAACATGTTGATACGAAGATACCAACTGGACGAGTGCGCTCATTCCTTACTTTTCCAATCTTTTCAGGAAACTCTAGTGGATTGGATTCTGATTACTCCAATGATGGATCCGAGGGCGAGAGCAATTGATGGACGAGAGAAGCCATAGCTAGTCTGTCATGAGTCTTGTTATAGCCAAGTTTCTTCACTATAATTAGGCGGTGAAGTTGATCATGTTATGTAATTTTCTTTTTATTGAGTCTAGTGACTTATTATGTCAAGGAGTTAAGTGTCTTTTGTAAACTTAATTTTTATGATTTAACAAAGTGATGCGGGACGGGACGCGAACATGGGACTCTAGCTTGCGGACGTCCCTAAGCGAGGGAAACGCGTGGATCTACGCGGTTGAGGAACCGACAATGAGTCTCGGGTATCGACTTTTCCGCGTGCTCGTGTCGAGTCACGGGATAGGTTCCACTCACTCACTCTCACAGCGGTGATAAAATTATAACGAGCTAAGTTATCCTATCACATGCAAGCAGCGGCATAAAGAAACATATACGAGTAAAGTAAATTGCCGAGAGGGGAGCGGACACGATACCTCCACGCTACTGTGATAGGTTCGGTGCAAGTATTCAGAGGGGGGGTGAATGAATATAGCCCGTTTGATCAACCTTCACCCAATTAAAAACCTAGAATAAAACAAGACAGATTCGACAATCTGAAACTCAATTGGAATTTCGCTCTCTTGACAGATTAAGATATTCTAAGAAAACCAATCAACACTTCTGCTCAAACAGAAGCCAAACGCTTAGAGCGCCCCTATGCAATCATCTAGCGGAAGCAAAAGCAGATAAACCAAACCACAATGCACAAGGGGTTTTTTAGGTGGTTCGGTCCTTCAGACCTACATCCACCCCACACTCAACCCGAGTGTGGCTTCCACTAGCTCACGCTAGAAACAGCAGACTCAGTCTGCAACAAATGCTGCCAAACAGCTTGACCAGGGGAACAGCCTCCCCTCTTCCTCCCAACCGGAGGGAACCACTAGTGACACCAGTCACTAGCAAACCAGAGACACACGGTCTCTCTTCCTCCAGACCTGGAGGGAACCCCCGGACTTGAATCCACAAGCCCAGAACCGGAGACAAGTCTCCCTTCCTCCAAACCGGAGGGAACCCACAAGTAGCTCCCAACTACTTTCAACTGGAGATCAGATCTCCCTTCCTCCAAACCGAAAGGAACCCACAAGTAGCACCCAGCTACTTGCAACCGGAGATGTCAATCTCCCTTCTCCTGAACTAACAGGAGGAACCCCGACCTCTCTACAGAGTATCGGAAACACAGCAAACCAGAAAACAAAGGAAAGAACAATAAACGAAAAATAACTTCAGCAAAACAGAAAGCTGAAAAACGAAATGCACAATGTGGCTCTCAACGGAGCTGACTGGCCTGGATTTGATCCACGGTCCAGTAGACGGATCTTCAGGTAAGATCTTCCTTCTTCTCCACGAGCTCTCTCGCTCACTCTCTATCTTTCTTTCTCTTTCTTCTGCTCTCCTCTCACTCTCTGCTTCTTCTTCTCTTCACACTCTTCTCGAGCTCTCTACCTCTCTTCTTCTCCTTCTGCTCTTCTTCTTTCTCTTTTCTTTTTCTATCTGGATCGTGGCTCTCTGTATGAGCTTTTCTTCTCGCCAACTCGATCGACCTTCATCTGTGGACGAAGGCTTCCTTATATAGCATCAGCAGCAGGTGGATAGGGCACAAGACGCGTGTGCCTCCCACGCTTGATCCAGAACTTTCTTGCCACGTGCATTCATTGCATTTTGTTCCTCTTGTCTTGGATCACGTGCAGCCCAGGTGTGTGAAATGTTCTTCCTCGGACCTGTAATGAGATTAACACCATTAGTCAATCAGAGTTCGCTGCATGCTTATTTAAAGCTAAGGCGCACGAGGTATGTAATGTCAACACAGGGTGACTACTTCACGAGGTTGGAAGTGAACGAACTGTGATACAATGAACAAGGCTAACACAACAAGGAAGATGACACGAGATGCAACTAGAGGATAGAGAGAAGCGACACAAGGTTCACACAGAAAACGACACGAGGTATGCTGTGACAGAACAGACCTAATGAAGAGAACGACACGAGATACACACTATGACAGAGATAATACTTCAAAGAGAACTATACAAAGTGTGGTCAAAGCAAGAACGACACGAGGTCTAGTGAGAAGGACCAACACGAAGACGGTAAGAACAGCACGAAGTGAAGAACAATCGACACGAAGTATAGTGGTGACAAAACCACACACTACACAGAGAACGACACAAGGTGGTGGCACAGAAAGCAACACGAAGTGCTGCAATGTTCTGCACGCAGTGAAACAAAAACGACACGGAGTTAAAAACGACACGAAGACGTGGAGACAACAGTAACCAACACGAGGTGAGGTTACTAAAGCGACAACGACACGCGGTGTGGAAAACACGACACGAAGACCTGAGAAGGAAAAAATGACACGAAGTCAAAGTTGACACGAAGTGAAAAACGACACGAGGTGAAAACAACACGAAGACATGAAACAACACTTAAGACGAAGTTGACACGGAGTGAAAACGACACGGAGTACATAAAACCAACACGAAGACATATCAACATGAATACGTGGACAAATAGTGACCGACACGAAGTGTGGTTACTAAGTAGGAACGACTCGAGGTCTACAGGAAAACTACTCGAAGTTCATCAGAACTTTTAGAGCAGCTTCAGGAACACGACACGAAGACCTGAGAAGGAAAAACGACACGAAGAGCAACAGTAAATGACACGCGATGAAAACAACAATGACTGACAACGACACGAACTGAACAGAACTAACACATGTTGAAGACAAAACAAAGATAGAAACAGTCATTGACACGGAGTCAAAACGACACGGGGTTTACTGGGAAACGACTCGAAGTTCATCAGAACAAATCGAGCTACTACAGTAAACAACACGAAGACAGAACAATAATTGACACGTGGTGAAACGACACGGAGACAGATCAAAACCATCACGAAGAATGGTCATAGAGTGAGAATGACACGAAGTGAGACGACACTTAATCCTTAGAGGACTTAAGGACACAAAAGAAAAACGACTCGAGGACAGGACTGCTCGAACTTACGAACGACTCGAGGAACTACAATAAGTGATACGAGATATAGTGGAGACAAAACGGACACACGACATGAAGACAAGCAGTACAACACTGGGTGTTATACTCAAACAAGACGAAGTGCCAACCAACAGGAAGACAGTAACAGTACAGACACACAATGTACTACCTCTTAGCAGATTTCCTGGTAATAGACAAGATCAACACGAAGTGTTATAAACTTAAACGACACGAAGTCTTTTCGTGTTTGTGAGGAGAGACAACACGTAGAACAGATACACAATGTTCTATGAAGACACAATTGTGAAAACACCATGAGGTGGACAGACTGTGCACGGACATTGTTCAAAGCAAGAAATGCACGAACATTGTGGCAACCAAAAATGTGCACGGGGTTAAGTATGCACGAACGGAAGCACGCTTAACAAATCTTCTTACATTGTCCCATTCATGTCAATGCATAGACTGTAAATGTATATGAAAGCTTTATGTGGCAGATAACAGTCTTAAACTTCAATTGCAATGACTCACAGTGACTCACATCAAACATCAATCATCAAAACCAAATCAATGAATGCTTTATTGCATCAGTTTATCATGTAACATAACTGATCATCATAGAATAACTCACATCAACAATCAATCAACAAAACCATCATCAAAACCACAGGGGCACAACAATCTCCCCCTTTTTGATGATGGCAACACTTTCAATATATTGAGTCATTCTGATGATGCGAGGCATTCTAAAGACTCAAATTATTCTCCCCCTTTGACTTCATCAAAAAGAAAAAATAATTTGAGAAATTATAGCATGTTTGAAAGTTCAGTCAAATTCTCTCCCTTGCAAGAACATGATTCTCCCCCTTTAATAGTTTCAGCAAAAACATGAGTTAGAGAAGAGCAAGGTAATGGGAAGGGTGAAATGCAAAAATGCAGATGCAACATTAAATGCAATACTCCCTCTCGAGTATATGAATGCAAGGTCACAAATGATATGAACATAATTCAGCATGACAAGGAATGCTCCCCCTGAAGAGATGCCAATTGATATGTAAGTGATGCATGACATGGAAGCTCCCCCTCAATAAGTGGACTCTTATGAGATAAGTGAGAGGGATACCACAGGGGCAAACAGGGAGAAGTTCAGGTCATTGAGCCAAGGACATGAGTAGAAGAAGTTCAGATGAGCTTCAACCAGAAGGAATTCAATCAGATTTTCAAGGAAATATCATTCTCATAAATCCAAATCAGAATATTACAAAGTCTTCCATTATAAGGGCTTATGAATGAACTTTATTGAACAGCATGGTTTAATCATGATGTATGTAGAGTTTATCAATAAAATTCTGTATTGATATCTGAAACCATGGTTTAATAAAAATGAACCAAGCCCTCATATTTATCTTGATAAATCTCCCTTTCTCTTACACAATCAAACTTATTGACTTCTTTCGCAATTACATGCATCTGTATTGAAATCAAGCAATTATGAAGTCATCTGATTTTGTCTAGGGTTGTAGCAATTTGATTTTGGCATCAATATTCAGATATTTCAATTTATTCAACAATTTTCCTTGCTACAAATTTTACGTGCACTCTAGTTCAGTACACACCTTGTAACTAGAGGATATACCTTGATCAGAGGCCAATATCCCTAAGCCCTTAGTGTGACTAACTGTCATGCCTTATGTGAACAGAGTTAGCATTTACACATCATGACACACTACAACTCAATTTTTAATGAGTGAATTGTATTTCTCAGTGTGCATGCCATTGCTCTGCCTGATTTTCAATGAATTCTTACAGAGTTAACTAAGGTACCTCATGACACAATCCTTTGGACATGTGTTTCTCAGTGACCAAGGTCATTGCTCTGACAATTACTTTACCCTTTAGACAATTCAGAAACATTCATTTGCTTCAAAACAATATTAATCTCATGTACTTAACCAAATAAAGTCATGTATTCAAAAGTGCAGATTTCAGAAGTTTTTTGCAAGACATAGCATGAAACAGTTGGTTAAGATTTATTAAACATGATTCAGATATGTTAAGAGATTTTGAAGTTAAGCTCCATGAATACATTAAGCTTAAACCATATGAGTTATTTCAGACATTCATAAAAGCGTATAATAGAAGATTTCTAGTTCAAGATTTTTTTTTTGGATTTATGATCGAGATAGCCCATTGAAATCTTCATGAAGGACTGAAATAATTCTGATATCAAATGATACCAATTGTTACCAATTGATAGGAGAGATTTTGAAGCTCAGCGTTTTTAAATTATGATCACGGTTTGGTCAAATAGGATCAATGAAAGGGATATACACACAAGGCAAGATATCAGGAGGTCAGGCAAGTTCCAGGATGTTCAGAGTTTACATGCAATGAACTCTGACATAAATGTATGCACATGACTGCTTTCATGCATTGTATTGACTCCTCCTGACACTATGCATTCAATTACCCTTTTTGGTATTTTCAATGCAGTAAAATGCAATGCAATTAACTCCCCTGAAAGCATGCAATGTTTGCACTGAAAACTGAACATATGATTTTGATTCATGCATATTCAGACTGTCCTAACCAGCAAGGTGACCCATGGTACTAGGCGGAGCACTTGGTCTAAAAGACCATCTCACACATAGTAAGAACCTCTAGACAGACTTCCCTGCCTTTTGATACCTTACCATTTATATACCATTGTGGTCAACCATGATAATTCAACATGGGCAACATGCATGGATCGAATTTCAGCTAATCAGATTTTTCAGAATGCAATGGACAGATTTTCAATGAGCAATGCATCAGACAAATTTCAAGCCTCATACATATGCAGTTTTGATTTTTCAGAATGCAATTTGTTTTCAGAGTTTATGCATTTCAACAATTACCAGACAACTACAAGTGGCAGATTTGCAAGAATACATCAAATCAAATATGCAATTAATTTCAAAATGAGAAATGTAGAGAGATTACCTGAACAGTGTGGGAGTGGGGCTTTCATTCTTGAGTGCCTTGGATCATTACCCCTTTTATTCCAGTCCCAAGGCACACCTGCAAAACAAAGTTTATTTTGCACAAACAGGTACCCAAGAAGTCTTGGGTCCTGACATGACATTATCACTCCTAGCAGGTTTTCTCAGCACATTTTTAACTTGATAGCCATTAAATTTCATCAGAGGATGACTATCCATCAAATGTCCAGATTTGCCATAATGATGGCAAGAGACAGCAGTTTTCAAATCTGATTTATGCACATACTTATTAGCATGAATTCTATGTGCATACACATGAGATTTTCTGTTAACAGAATAAAAATTCTGTTTACCAAAACCAGTTTGGCTTTGGTATCCTGCCAGCCAACAGGTTGTAGCCCTGTGACCTGGCTTCCCATAGTTAATACATACAGGAATCTTTTCCTTAAAAATAGATTTATTTCTGCCAAGACAATTTCTATTTTCAGGGAATTTATCAAATTTGGAATTAAAATATTTTCCCTGAGCATACCAGCAGTCCTTGACTGCATGCCCACACTTGCCACATTCAAAACACCTTGGGTGCTTACCTCTTGAACCATTATATCCCCATGAAGTCCTAAACCAACACTCAACAGCTTTATGACCACGTTTGTTACAATTATAACAAATGATGTGTTGGTTTGAAGCATACATGTTTCTTTTGGGGTGATGATGAACAGACGACCTAGCATGCATTTTATCATCTTGTTTCATGATGAGACAGGCATCCATGAAATGACCATGCCTACCACAGTAATGACAAGATGTATCAGACATCCTAGTGGCATGATTTTTACTAAATGAATTTCTCGAATGCACTATTTCACTTGCATGTCCATCTTCAATCAACAATCTACAGTCATCCATTACATGGCCTACCTTGCCACAATAATGGCATGAAACACTCTTATCAGATCCATCCGGATAATTAATTGAGCTATGAGCAGTATGCATTGAGTCATCAGATGCAGTATAGGTAGTAGATTTAAAGACACAAGTAGGGACATGTTTATCCTTGTTTTTCTTACCATTTTTGCTCATTTGTTTACCCTTGTTCACAACTTTTATTTGTTCTTCATTTTTCTGGGCCTTGAATTGGAAAACAGATGATGTAGTTGTTTTAGGAGGCCCAGAGCAACTTGCAATGTCAGAGCTGCGAACAAAAGTAGTGTACAACTTTTTCTTAACAGATTTTTCAATTTGGGATTTGCATCCTTGCTCTCCACTTGATTTACTGGCGTTATCACACAAAGGAGTATTCATTTTCTCTTTTCCCTTGATAGATTTAGACATGGAACGAACAAGTTTACTTATTTCAGATTGGAGAGAACAAATTTTGAGTTCTGAATTAGTTATGTCTTCCTCACATGTGATAATTTGTCTCTGCATGACATCATTCAAATTTTTAACTATTTCTAGTTCCTGTTTCAGTTTCAATTCATTCTCAGATTGAATTTCCTTATCAGCAGATTTTTCTTTTTCAAATGACAACCATTTTTTAGAAAAGACAGTATTAAGAGCCATTAGCCTTTTATTTTGATCTTTTAGATGAGAATTTTCTTCAATCATCTTATTTTCAAATTCTTCTTTCAATTTCAGTTCAGATTTTAGATTTTCATTTTCAGCCTTTAGACTTGTGATTTCAGCATTTTTCTCTTTTCTTAATTTTCTCTTTTCTGACTTAATTCTTTCATATTTTTTAAGTAGATGCTCATGCATGGCAACTAAATCATCATGACTAATATCCTCGGTCTCAGAGTTTACCTGGGATGAGGACTCATCTGATTGATCACTCCTTCTTGCCATGAGACATTCTTCTCCCTGTTCCACGTGTGTTGTAGTCACTCTATCAAACATATCCTTTGCAGTGCTACAATCTGAGAAAGAGGAAAAATCATCAGAACCGATTGCAGCCTTCATTAAATTTAGAGCTCTCACATTATCATCATTTTTCAACTTGTGGACATGAGTCCACTTGGACTTATCCTTAGGAAGTTCATGTGGACTGTGAGAGATAACCTTCCACAATTGTGGATTAATAGAGTTAACATGCTTGTGCATACGATATAGCCAGAATTGAATATTTGAGCTACTGAATAGTGGAGGATGAGCCATGACAGCACAACAGATTAATGCAATAGGAATATTGATGCACTAAAAGCAAATTAGCACCTAAGACCGCAAGATCGATCTGCAGGTCGCTGGACCTTGTATGCAGACACCGCTCTGATACCAATTGATAGGTTCGGTGCAAGTATTCAGAGGGGGGGTGAATGAATATAGCCCGTTTGATCAACCTTCACCCAATTAAAAACCTAGAATAAAACAAGACAGATTCGACAATCTGAAACTCAATTGGAATTTCGCTTTCTTGATAGATTAAGATATTCTAAGAAACCAATCAACACTTCTGCTCAAACAGAAGCCAAACGCTTAGAGCGCCCCTATGCAATCGTCTAGCGGAAGCAAAAGCAGATAAACCAAACCACAATGCACAAGGGGTTTTTTAGGTGGTTCGGTCCTTCAGACCTACATCCACCCCACACTCAACCCGAGTGTGGCTTCCACTAGCTCACGCTAGAAACAGCAGACTCAGTCTGCAACAAATGCTGCCAAACAGCTTGACCAAGGGAACAGCCTCCCCTCTTCCTCCCAACCGGAGGGAACCACTAGTGACACCAGTCACTAGCAAACCAGAGACACACGGTCTCTCTTCCTCCAGACCTGGAGGGAACCCCCGGACTTGAATCCACAAGCCCAGAACCGGAGACAAGTCTCCCTTCCTCCAAACCGGAGGGAACCCACAAGTAGCTCCCAACTACTTTCAACTGGAGATCAGATCTCCCTTCCTCCAAACCGGAAGGAACCCACAAGTAGCACCCAGCTACTTGCAACCGGAGATGTCAATCTCCCTTCTCCTGAACTAACAGGAGGAACCCCGACCTCTCTACAGAGTATCGGAAACACAGCAAACCAGAAAACAAAGGAAAGAACAATAAACGAAAAATAACTTCAGCAAAACAGAAAGCTAAAAAATGAAATGCACAATGTGGCTCTCAACGGAGCTGACTGGCCTGGATTTGATCCACGGTCCAGTAGACGGATCTTCAGGTAAGATCTTCCTTCTTCTCCACGAGCTCTCTCGCTCACTCTCTATCTTTCTTTCTCTTTCTTCTGCTCTCCTCTCACTCTCTGCTTCTTCTTCTCTTCACACTCTTCTCGAGCTCTCTACCTCTCTTCTTCTCCTTCTGCTCTTCTTCTTTCTCTTTTCTTTTTCTATCTGGATCGTGGCTCTCTGTATGAGCTTTTCTTCTCGCCAACTCGATCGACCTTCATCTGTGGACGAAGGCTTCCTTATATAGCATCAGCAGCAGGTGGATAGGGCACAAGACGCGTGTGCCTCCCACGCTTGATCCAGAACTTTCTTGCCACGTGCATTCATTGCATTTTGTTCCTCTTGTCTTGGATCACGTGCAGCCCAGGTGTGTGAAATGTTCTTCCTCGGACCTGTAATGAGATTAACACCATTAGTCAATCAGAGTTCGCTGCATGCTTATTTAAAGCTAAGGCGCACGAGGTATGTAATGTCAACACAGGGTGACTACTTCACGAGGTTGGAAGTGAACGAACTGTGATACAATGAACAAGGCTAACACAACAAGGAAGATGACACGAGATGCAACTAGAGGATAGAGAGAAGCGACACAAGGTTCACACAGAAAACGACACGAGGTATGCTGTGACAGAACAGACCTAATGAAGAGAACGACACGAGATACACACTATGACAGAGATAATACTTCAAAGAGAACTATACAAAGTGTGGTCAAAGCAAGAACGACACGAGGTCTAGTGAGAAGGACCAACACGAAGACGGTAAGAACAGCACGAAGTGAAGAACAATTGACACGAAGTATAGTGGTGACAAAACCACACACTACACAGAGAACGACACAAGGTGGTGGCACAGAAAGCAACACGAAGTGCTGCAATGTTCTGCACGCAGTAAAACAAAAACGACACGGAGTTAAAAACGACACGAAGACGTGGAGACAACAGTAACCAACACGAGGTGAGGTTACTAAAGCGACAACGACACGCGGTGTGGAAAACACGACACGAAGACCTGAGAAGGAAAAAATGACACGAAGTCAAAGTTGACACGAAGTGAAAAACGACACGAGGTGAAAACAACACGAAGACATGAAACAACACTTAAGACGAAGTTGACACGGAGTACATAAAACCAACACGAAGACATATCAACACGAATACGTGGACAAACAGTGACCGACACGAAGTGTGGTTACTAAGTAGGAACGACTCGAGGTCTACAGGAAAACTACTCGAAGTTCATCAGAACTTTTAGAGCAGCTTCAGGAACACGACACGAAGACCTGAGAAGGAAAAACGACACGAAGAGCAACAGTAAATGACACGCGATGAAAACAACAATGACTGACAACGACACGAACTGAACAGAACTAACACATGTTGAAGACAAAACAAAGATAGAAACAGTCATTGACACGGAGTCAAAACGACATGGGGTTTACTGGGAAACGACTCGAAGTTCATCAGAACAAATCGAGCTACTACAGTAAACAACACGAAGACAGAACAGTAATTGACACGTGGTGAAACGACACGGAGACAGATCAAAAACCATCACGAAGAATGGTCATAGAGTGAGAATGACACGAAGTGAGACGACACTTAATCCTTAGAGGACTTAAGGACACAAAAGAAAAACGACTCGAGGACAGGACTGCTCGAACTTACGAACGACTCGAGGAACTACAATAAGTGATACGAGATATAGTGGAGACAAAACGGACACACGACATGAAGACAAGCAGTACAACACTGGGTGTTATACTCAAACAAGACGAAGTGCCAACCAACAGGAAGACAGTAACAGTACAGACACACAATGTACTACATCTTAGCAGATTTCCTGGTAATAGACAAGATCAACACGAAGTGTTATAAACTTAAACGACACGAAGTCTTTTCGTGTTTGTGAGGAGAGACAACACGTAGAACAGATACACAATGTTCTATGAAGACACAATTGTGAAAACACCACGAGGTGGACAGACTGTGCACGGACATTGTTCAAAGCAAGAAATACACGAACATTGTGGCAACCAAAAACGTGCACGGGGTTAAGTATGCACGAACGGAAGCACGCTTAACAAATCTTCTTACATTGTCCCATTCATGTCAATGCATAGACTGTAAATGTATATGAAAGCTTTATGTGGCAGATAACAGTCTTAAACTTCAATTGCAATGACTCACAGTGACTCACATCAAACATCAATCATCAAAACCAAATCAATGAATGCTTTATTGCATCAGTTTATCATGTAACATAACTGATCATCATAGAATAACTCACATCAACAATCAATCAACAAAACCATCATCAAAACCACAGGGGCACAACATACTGGGCATGGGGAAGGCGATCCCGGCCAAGTCTCGTACTCTCGGTACAAATAATTAACAAAAATTACTGCAAGAATTTTCCTGCCCACTCCATGCAGTGAGGTAAATGGCTACACGTGGGATCTGGGAGTATCGCACTTGGGTTGACGGGCGGCTTCTTGGGCAGCTCCGACGGTTCCGGTGCGCTGCTACTCTGGCAGCAGCTTGTTGTCCCGAACTGGTTCCTCTATTTCAGCACTGCACGACTCGACGAGAAAAATTCCTACGATCAGCACGGACGTTGGATTGACGCGAAACCAGCGCCATTGCGAAGATAACTTGGAGATCTACAACCACCTAGTGTTATAGGAATTTTCCTGTCTCTGTAGTTTCCTTTGTGAAATTTGTAACCGACTGACTGACAGACTCAAAACTAACTGGGTAGACTAGGATCTCTCTGAAAATGTGGTTTGACCGTTGCTCAAACTATGGATATTGGAGTTAGGATTTTTATGGGAGATAGAGGGGGGAGTAAGGAACATGGAAATAATTATTGTGTATTTTTCTGAGGTTGTTTGATAGGGGGAATGGATTTTATGGCTGGGGTGGTCGGATCTGGACTGCAGGGACAGAGCAGATTCCGGATTTTGCAGTGATTTTTTGGATGGGTAAATAAATTCATAAAATCATGAAAAAAATTATGGAAGAAGGCTTTGGTGGACAAAAAACACAGTCCAAATTTTAGATAAATCTGAAATTAGGAAGGGGGTGAAAAGGGCAAAGCGATGGCTTGCTGGAACACAAATCTGCACAGGGACAGATTGTGTAGATGAGGGAAGAATATGGTGGAATGGGGGGCAAACGGTGGGGGAATAACCTGGAAATTTTTTTGGAGAGAGGAGATTTCGTGGGAAACTCACCCTTAAAACTTGGGCTCGATCAGATCTCCTGATTGGCAGATAAAATTTGGGCAATAGCTTGCTGTCTAGGGGTGGACAGAATTCTGACGAAGTGGCGGTGGTGGTGCGACGGCGACAGCGGCGGCGGTGCTGAGCTTCTCACTCAGAGAGGGGTTGATAAGGAGGCTTCTCACTCTGGCAGCAGCTTGTTGTCCCGAACTGGTTCCTCTGTTTCAGCACTGCACGACTCGACGAGAAAAATTCCTGCGATCAGCACGGACGTCGGATTGACGCGAAACCAGCGCCGTTGCGAAGATAACTTGGAGATCTACAACCACCTAGTGTTATAGGAATTTTCCTGTCTTTGTAGTTTCCTTTGTGAAATTTGTAACCGACTGACTGACAGACTCAAAACTAACTGGGTAGACTAGGATCTGTCTGAAAATGTGGTTTGACCGTGGCTCAAACTATGGATATTGGAGTTAGGATTTTTATGGGAGATAGAGGGGGGAGTAAGGAACATGGAAATAATTATTGTGTATTTTTCTGAGGTTGTTTGATAGGGGGAATGGATTTTATGGCTGGGGTGGTCGGATCTGGACTGCAGGGACAGAGCAGATTCCGGATTTTGCAGTGATTTTTTGGATGGGTAAACAAATTCATAAAATCATGAAAAAAATTATGGAAGAAGGCTTTGGTGGACAAAAAACACAGTCCAAATTTTAGATAAATCTGAAATTAGGAAGGGGGTGAAAAGGGCAAAGCGATGGCTTGCTGGAACACAAATCTGCACAGGGACAGATTGTGTAGACGAGGGAAGAATATGGTGGAATGGGGGGCAAACGGTGGAGGAATAACCTGGAAATGAAATGGCTAGCTATCACAGCTGTATAGGGTGGAAGAGGAGAGAGACAAGGGGCGCCCTTGGGCTCTTCACAAAATTTCTGATTTCCATTCATTTAATTCTATGAAATATGGAATTACACGGTTTATATAGAAATGTATAAAGAACCTACACTATCCCTAGATCTAGGGTTAGGGAGGGGTAAATAAGGGATAGGATAATTAATCCCTCATGTGGTCAAATGACCAAAATAAAAAAAAATACAACAAAGGGGGGGGGGGCGCCCTCTCCAAGTGGGCAAGAAGAAAAATGCCATTTTCCCCCTTGGTTGAACTTTGACAAGTCTTGGTCTAAACCCACCTTGGACTTTGAGCCAACCCCACATGGGCCCTAGAGCCTAGGTGGACCAATGGAAAAAATGGTTGGGGTCCTGCCGGGCCAACATGGCCTTTTCTAAAGAAACCCAAAGATTCCTAAGGACTAACAAATTGGCTTATAATGCCTTACAATTGCAAACCCAATTACCCAAGGACATAAATGTAAATAAAAGGATACAAATGCAAAAATAAAATGTTAGTATTCGGTGTTGATTCCCTTCAATTCTCCCCAGGTGGGAAGAACTCGACCCCGTCGAGTAAGGGGTGTGGCTGCTCGCGTGGCTCCTGTAGATCTGTCACCATACTAGGTAGCGCGTAGTACGCTCCACTCCAAGTAATCATCACCTACTCATCCCGTATATATTCGATATGCACTTGCTGCTGTGGGACTGAGGCTAGTGGTGGATACTCCAGGGTGGGGTCACTCTCAAAGGGAGGAGACAGGTCAAAGACTCACTAGGAATCACCACTGGGTCCCTTTATGTGACTAGATCCGAGACATTGTGGTAGAGCTGATCCCAAATTTTGACAAGTCTATAACGTACGCAGTAGACCCAACTTGCCTCACACTCGAAAAGGACTGACACTGCGAGCTTGCATTAGACCAACTGACGCGACGTATGCAGGCTCTATGCACTCAACAAACGTATGTATAGACTCTTAACAAACTGGACAAATAAAGAAAAACAGGGACTGACACATGACCCTAAACAAACATACTATTAGATCGACCCATACATATGCAATGGTGGGCCAGGACATCCGAATGCGTGCCAAGCATACACTCGAGGCAACCGGTGGTTGGCAGAACGTGGGACTCCTAGACTCCCTAAAATGTACCATGTATGCAAGGACTTCCTATTGGACTGGGGGGTTTGGGTGGGCCAGGAGAGTTGGATGCGCCTTTCTCATCACCCCTATATGTATGTGTATCTCGCCAGGGAACGGGCTTGATGGGTGTAGATGGCCGGCCCATGGGGAAGGGGTGCGATAGTGGACTCCCTCGAAGTAGTGGAGTAGATGTGGTGGGTCAGGGGGTTCACTAGGGAAGGGGTCGAAGGGATCAAAGAAACTTTGACCCCTTGAGACGGGTTCCCTCATGACACGGTCCCAAGTTTGAAATTCTTGAAGGTGTAAATGATCACCTTCATTCATTGTGGTAGGTGGGACGATGGTCATATGTAGAAAATATGGTTCCTCCCTTAGGATAAGTGTAATGAAATTAGGCTCATCAGGAATGGGGAGGAGAAAAAGGATCTCCATGGTGGCATGACCCACGGTACACATGGAGGTAATGGACCCCAATGCCAAATGTGTGAAGATACGACTATGGAGTTGGTCGAAGCCTGGGTCCAACATGTTCGTCAACTTCCATTGCTAGTCTAATCCCTTAATAAGGTCATCCAATGTATCAACATGGTGACAAGATCGGAATGTGATATGGAATGAGTTGACTGGCACTAATGGTAGTGTGGGGTCCATGGGTGGGTAGTAAGGTGGTCTAGGGACCAAGTCATTCTTGAGCCAAGTAAGAAGTGGCTCGTTGATGATTAACTTTCCCGATAGAGGCATGGGTGCCTCTGGCTGAGGCGACCCCGAATAAAGATCGGAAGGTGAGGGTGGGGGCAAAGGAGCTCTCATGGGTGGAGAAGGAATGTCCTCCTTGAAGGGAAGAGGTCCTTGGGGTGGCACTGGGTTGAGGTTACCGGCTACGACCTCCCTATACTCGGGCAGGAGTCCGTCAATCTGGGTACACATCCTATCCACCTTATCTGACATGATTTTGAAAAGTTCGACAATGGTGGGGTTTGGAGTAGAGGTATCGTGATAGACTCACCCATAATCACTCGGCCTAGTATTGGGCTTAGGCTCGTCTACATGTGGGGCTCTTTGCCTCCGACTATGAGCCACTTGGTTGGAGGTGATTGGGTGGGGTCAGTTGGAGGTGACTGGGCCGGGAAGGTAGACCCTTCTAAGCTTGCCCTTCATCTCACGCCATGTCTCTATAGGCCATTGCCTCCTAATTTTCCTCAAGTATTCTATGTCCCACCATTTTTTGGCTGCTTCGTAAAAAAGCCGCCTTGTGGCAAAGTCGACTTGCCTGGCATCGGACATAATGTAACACTCAAAGTATTTGTCCATAGCGGCTTCCCACTCTTGGTAGTCGCTCGAGACTTTGGAGCCATAATAGTCTGGGGCTTCGGGCCTACGGAGGTGGTGGGGTTGGGTTCCCCATCCTTGGGTGTGTCTCCACCATTCATATGACGTGGGCTTTTGGGGATCCATAGGACACGGGGAGCTATAGGATGGCGATGCCGACACTTGGTGACAAGACACTAGACACGACCTTAAACAACAATGCAAAGTTTGGAATGCAGACTCGACCACAAACCTAGACACAACTAGTATCCAGTACGTGACGGAGGTTTGATCCGAAGATCGCACTCACGCAAGTGTGCTACCTTCCCGATCGGTGTAACCTATCATTCTGGGAACACCTTTTGATATACTGGGTATTGGAATGCAATGCGACACCTTGGACCGACTAACTGATTACCCTAGACTCGACTTAGCTCTGATACCAATTTGATGCGGGACGGGACGTGAACCTGGGACTCTAGCTCGCGGACGTCCCTAAGCGAGGGAAACACGTGGATCTGCGCGGTTGAGGAACCGGCAATGAGTCTTGGCTATCGGCTTTTCTGCGTCCTCGGGTCGAGTCACGGGACAGGTTCCACTCACTCAATCTCACAGCGGTGATAAAATTATAACAAGCTAAGTTATCCTATCACATGCAAGCAGCGGCATACAGAAACATATACGAGTAAAGCAAATTGCCGAGAGGGGAGCAGACACGATACCTCCACGCTACCGGGCATGGGGAAGGTGATCCCGGCTAAGTCTCGTACTCCCAGTACAAACAATTAACAAAAATTACTACAAGAGTTTTACTGCCCAATCCATGCAGTGAGGTAAAGGGCTACAAGTGGGACCTGGGAGTATCACACTTGGGTAGACGGGTGGCTTCTTGGGCAGCTCCGACGGTTCCGGCGCGCTGCTACTCTGGCAGTAGCTTGTTGCCCCGAACTGGTTCCTCTGTTTCAACACAGCGCGACTTGGCGAGAAAAATTCTTACAATCCGCACGGATGTCAGATCAATGGGAAACCATCGCCTTTGCGAAGCGAACTTGGAGATCTACAACCACCTGGTGTTACAAGAATTTTCCTGTCTCTGTAGTTTCCTTGGTGGAATTTGTAACCGACTGACTTACAGACTCAAAACTGATAGGGAAGACTGGGATCTGCCTCAAAACGTGGTTTGACTGTGGCTCAAATTATGGATCTGGGAGTTGGGATTTTTAAGGGAGATATAGGGGGAAGTAAGGAACACATGAATTTTTTTTTTATTTTTCTGAGGTGGTTTGACAGGGGGAATGGATTTTATGGCTGCGGTGGTCGGATCTGGACTGCAGGGGACAGAGCCGATTCTGGATTTTGAAGTGATTTTTTGGATGGGTAAACAAATTCATAAAATCATGAAACAATTTGTGGAAGAAGGCTTTGGTGGATAAAAAACACAGTCCAAATTTTAGATCAATCTGAAATTGGGAAGGGGTGAAAAGGGCAAAGGGATGGCTTGCTGGAGTATAAATCTGCATAGGGACAAATTGTGTAGACCAGGGAAGAATATGGTGGAACGGGGGACAAACGGTGGAGGAATAACCTGGAAATGTTTTTGGAGAGTGGAAATTTCGTGGGGAACTCACCCTCAAAATTTGGGCTCGATCAGATCTTCTGATTGATAGATAAAATTCGGGCAATAGCTTGCTGTCCAGGGGTGGACAAAATTCCGGCGAAGTGGCGGTGGTGGTGCAACGGCGGCTCGATGGCAGCGGCGGCGGCGGTGCTGAGCTTCTCACTCAGAGAGGGGTTGATAAAGAGGTATCTCACCTCTGAAATGGCTAGCTCTCACAGCTGCAAGGGGTGGAAGAGGAGAGAGACAAGGGGCGCCCTTGGGCTTTTCACAAAATTTCTAATTTTCATTCACTTAAATCAATGAAATATGGAATTACAAGGTTTATATAGAAATGTGTAAAAGACCTAAATTATCCCTAGATCTAGGGTTAGGAAGGGGTAAACAAGGGATATGATAATTAATCCCCCATCTGGTCAAATGACCAAAATAAAAAAAAATACAACAAAGGGGGGGGGGGGCGCCCTCTCCAAGTGGGCAAGAAGAAAAATGCCATTTTTCCTCTTGGTCCAACTTGGACAAGTCTTGGTCTAAGCCCACCTTGGATATTGAACCGGCCCCACATGGGCCCTAGAGCCTAGGTGGATCAATGGGAAATAAGGTGGGGGTCCCGCTGGGCCAACATGCCCTTTTGCAAAGAAACCCAAAGATTTCTAAGGACTAACAAATTGGCTTATAATGCCTTACAATTGCAAACCCAATTACCCAAGGATATAAATGCAAACAAAAAGATACAAATACAAAAATAAAATGTTAGTGTCCGGTGTTGATTCCCATCACAAAGTTAGAATTTTGAGTATATGACCTTGTGCATTAATCTTTTATGTGTGAATGTTTAACTCTCTGATTGTCTTGCTAGCTTGAGGCGTATTGGTGACTGTTCACGTTCCCGACTCAATTCCGTTGCATATCTCGGGGCGTGATAGGAATAAAAAGTTCTAAAGGAAGAACTTCAGAAGACGATGCTATACCTTCGTTCGACGTGATCCAAAAACCTAGGATTTGTGCCAGACGAACCTGGGGCCTATTTATAGGGAACGACCTAGGGTTAGCTTTTTTGTTCGAATTAGAATCTTTACTTGGTGTCAAGTCGATCCCTAAGAGTCTTAGATAAGTTTTTCCTTTGAGATCACATCGAATCATGGCGAAATCGTGGATAAAAATCTGAGCTTTCTGTGATTATCCACTTTCTATTTTCAGAATCATATCGCGGTCGAGGCTCGACCGCTGCCTTCAAGAAGCAGTCACGCGATAGACCGCGACCTCGTCTGATTTTTGAATTTTTAGTTTTATTCTAATTCGGCTTCTAATCTTCCCCTATTTCCCTATTTTGATTAGGGAACATATCCCTATTACGTCTCTAGGGCTTGGGCTTGGGCCAAAAGGATCAAGTTTTGGTTTTAAGGCCCATTTTAAGTGGGCTTAACCATTTAGTTAATAGCTGGGCCTTTTTATCAAAAGCCTTAACTTATTAATCCATTAATTAGCCCATTTAAGTTATTAAGCTTATTAAAATACTTAAATAAATCTATTTAAATTCTTTAAAATTCCAGTAAATTGCTAGGGGTGCTACACCCTCCCCCATTAAAAAAGAGTTTAGTCACCAAATTCATTGCATGAGATTGTGGAGGTGCGTTTTACTTACAGTTAAACAACTCTAGGAATCTTCTGCGCATTGCTTTTTCCATTTCCCATGTAGCTTCTTACTCCAGGCATTTATTCCACTGGACCTTTACCATAGAAATGGTTTTATTTCTGAGCTGACGTACCTCACGATCAAGTATTTTATGTGGCCTTCGCTCGTACATCAGGTCCTTCAGTATCACTAGATCGTCATGACTTATAATATGATATGGGTCATGAACGTACCTTTTTAGCATTGAGATGTGGAACACGTCATGGACTCCAGATAATTGAGGTGGCAAAGCTATCCGATAGGCGACTTCGCCAACCCTTTCTAGAATTTCAAAAGGGCCAATAAATCTTGGAGTCAGCTTGCCCTTGATGCCAAATCTTCTGATTCCACGATCTGGAGAAACCTTGAGGAACACATGGTCCCCAATTTGAAATCTCATGTCTCTTCTTCTGTTGTTAGCATATGCCTTTGGTCTTGATTGTGCCATCTGAAGTCTTTCTCTGATAAGTTGTACCTTCTTTGTTGTACTCCTGACGAGTTCTGGGCCTAGAAGTTGTTTCTCCCCAACTTCATTCCAGCAAATAGGTGAAAGGCAACTCCTTCCATACAGTGTCTCGAACGGTGTCATTTGAATGCTGGCTTGGTTATTATTGTAGGTGAACTCGACTAGAGGCAAATGGTCATGCCAACTTTCACCAAAATCTATAACACAAGCCCTGAGCATATCTTCCACCACTTGGTTTGTTCTTTCTATCTGGCCATCCGTCTGGGGATGAAATGATGTGCTGAAATTTAGTTTTGTCCCTAAGGAGTGTTGTAGACCTTTCCAGAAATGTGATGTGAAGTGTGGGTCTCGGTCAGATAATTTCGTGACAGGGACTCCGTGTAGTCTAACAATCTCCGTGATATATAATGCTGCTAATACATCTACGGTCCATCAACTTTTAATGGGCAGAAAATGTGTAGGCTTTGTTAATCGATCAATTATCACCCATATTCCATCATGTCCGCCTCCTATTTTTGGCAAACCCATGATGAAATTCATCCCTATACTTTTCCACTTCCACTCAGGAATTTCTAAGGGATGTAGTTTTCCGACGGGCTTTTGGTGTTCCTCCTTAACTTATTGGCAAGTTAAGCAGCGGGAAACAAAATCCACCACTTCTCTCTTCATATTGGGCCACCAAAAGTTCTTTTTTAGGTCTTGATATATCTTGGTAGCACCAGGGTGAATCGCATATCATGACCTATGGGCTTCTTCCATAATCAGCTTCTTTGTCTCTGCATGATCTGGCACACAGATCCGACCTCGGAATAATAATCTTCCATCAATCGTGATAGCGAAATCTGGCCGTTGATCAATGTTGGTTTTGATCTCAACAAGTGCGGGGTCATCTTCTTGCAGCTTCACTAAATCTTCTATTAATGTAGGTTGTCACCGGATGTTGGCGATGATACACCTTTCACTCTCCGTGTCTACATCCATATTCAATTTGGCAAAATCTTCTAAGAGATTTGTCATACCCATCCCGAGGCTAGATAAAATTGCCATGGGTTTTCTACTGAGTGCATCTGCTACAGCATTAACCTTTCCTAGGTGGTATTGAATGGAGAAGTCAAAATCTTTAAGATACTCCTGCCACCGTCTTTCTATCATATTTAATTCCTTCTGGGAGAAAAGATATTTCAGACTTTTGTGGTCTGAGAATACTGTGAATTTTTATCCATAGAGGTAAGGTCTCCATATCTTCAGAGCGAAGATAACTGCGACAAGTTCTAGATCATGCACCGGGTAATCATCCTCATGTCACTTCAATTATCTCGAAGCATAACATATCACCCTACCATGCTACATTAGAACACAACCGGTTAATCATCCTGATGCATCAGTGTAGACCTCGAAACCACCACCTTCAAGTGGCAGTGCTAGCACAGGTGCTGTAGTGAGATGTTCCTTGAGAATCAGGAAACTCTCCTCACAGTCTACTGACCATACAAAAGGATTCTCCTTTCTTGTTAACATGGTCAGAGGAACATCGATTTTTGAGAAATCTTTTGTGAACCGCCTATAATAACCCGCTAGACCAAGAAAGCTCCTGACTTCAGTCACAGTTGTTGGTCTGCTCCAGTTCTTGACCGCTTCAACCTTAGAAGGATCTACAACGATTTCTTCTTTTGAAATAATGTGACCAAGGAATGAGACTTTCTTTAGCCAGAATTCACATTTACTAAGATTCACATAAAGTTAGTGTTCTCTTAATATCTGTTAAGCTATTCTTAGATGTTCTTCATGTTATTCTTGTGTCTTAGAGTATCTGAGAATGTCATCTATAAAGATGACCATAAATTGGTCAAGATAGGGTCTGAAGACGTTGTTCATTAACTGCATGAAAGCTATAGGGACGTTGGTTAACCCAAATGGCATGACTACGAATTCATAATGCCCATATCTGCTTCAAAATACACTCTTGTGGATGTCTTCGTCTTTGATCCTCAGTTGATGATAACCAGACCTTAGGTCTATTTTTGAGAAATACTCTGCTCTAGAGATCTGGTGGAACAACTCATCAATACACGGCAACAGATACTTGTTCTTGATTGTTAATTGATTCAATTGCCAGTAGTCGACGCATAACCTGAGGGATCCATCCTTCTTCCTTACAAAGAGAACAGGCGCACCCCAAGGGGATGCGGTTGGCCTGATAAAATCCTTCTCCATAATTCTTGCAGTTGTTTCTTCAATTCCTTGAGTTCCGTGGGGGACAACCTATAAGGAGTTTTGGAAATAGGTGCTGCTCCTGGAATTAATTCAATAGAAAAGTTTACTTCCCTCGCGGGCGATAAACTAGGTAGTTTAGAAGGAAAAACATTGGGAAACTCCTTTACAACGGGAATTCCTCAAGAATGAGTTCTTTGTGCTCGGTGATAACTAAAGAAGCAAGAAATGCTTCACAACCTTGCGAGGTGAGTTTGCAAGCGTAAAGAGATGAAATAAGAATAGGATGTTTCCTGTACTTGATGCCAAGAAAAGAAAATTTTAGAAGGTCAGGTTTGAAGAAAAAGATTCTTCTATGGTGACAATTAATGTCAT
The DNA here is from genome assembly GCA_022559845.1 of Amorphophallus konjac. Lineage (NCBI taxonomy): Eukaryota > Viridiplantae > Streptophyta > Magnoliopsida > Alismatales > Araceae > Amorphophallus > Amorphophallus konjac. The sequence goes on along the minus strand of CM040127.1, from coordinate 133,802,895 downwards.
CATAGTGTTCCGACAACTAGTCTATACTTAAGATTGCATTGCAGCCTTCCATGTCTAGGCATACGAGATTTGTAGGAAGATGATTATGACCTTCTATGGTTACCTCACTATTAGGGTAGTGATACTTGAGTTCAGTTCCAAAACCTAAAGGTGTAGTAATTTCTAAATTCGAAAGTAAAGGAACCGATGAAACAGGTAAGGTCTTTGTAAAAGTATTGGAAATGAAGAATAAGATGCTCCGGTATCAAATAAGACAAAAGTCGAAAGTGAATAAATTAGGATAGTACCTTCAATCATGTCACCGTCTTTTGTAGGTTCATCATCCATTACGGAATTTAGACGACCTTGCCGTCTGCGTCATCCATCATTCTTCGAAGGCTACTCTTTCATGAGCAGACAGTCTGGCATTCTGTGCTTTCGGCTGCCACAACGTAAACAAGCGCCGTGGCGCTTCCAGCACTCTTCGGTGGAGTGTCTGAACTTCTCACAAAACGTGCAAGCCTCCATGACTTTCTTTTCTTATTCCTTTATCCTCTTGCCCTTGCCATTGCCTTTCCCATTGTGAGATCTTTTCTTGTTATCACGAGATTTATAAGTTCCCGCGATGTTGAAAATTTCTCCTTTCTTCTCTCTCTTGTCATGCTTACGGCTTGATTCTTCGTCTTTCCCCTTGAATTTCTCTATCTTCTCCAGGGTACTTTCACAAAGGTGTGCCCTATGAACTATCTCAGAGTAAGTCTAGATGTTTTGTGGGCCTAGCTTCTTCACAAATACATGCCTCAATCCATCCATGAATCGATTGGCCTTGAGTAGCTTCGTGCTACCAAGGTGCGAGGCATAAGGTGCTAGTAGTGAAAACTGCAATTCATACTCGGCTACCAACATCATTCTTTGCCTTAATGCGGCAAATTCTACTGCTTTCCTTTCGCGGATATGCTCCGTGAAATACTTCTCACGAAAGAGCTTGAGAAACTCTTCCCAGTGGAGTTGTTGATTTGGTAGATGAGCCGATGTGGCTTTCCACCATGTGTGAGCATCCTTATTGAGTTGGAAAGTAGTAAGTAGGACCTTTTCTTGATCCGTGCACTGCATAACTTGGAAGATCCGATCCATCTCATCTATTTAGTTCTCGGCCTCATCTGGATTGGACGATCCTGAGAAACGAGGAGGATTCATGCTCCTGAAGTTACGGTGTAAATCTCTAGCGCCAGCTCGCGCGCCTACTTGTGCCACCGTTTGTAGGGTTTGAGTGAGACCCTCGACCGTTTGTTGCATAGCGTCCTAGTTAGCTCTATGTCCAGCCGTTGGGGAATAAGGTTCCTGAGAAAATAAACAATTTGCCATTTTCCTTAGAATTCATGAGGTTAAAATTTCTTCTAATGTCTAGTTAGTAGAGAACTATCTTATACGGGGCTCTACCCAATCTTACATATGTTGGAAATTTTACATAGGCTAGTTCATAGGTTGGGAATCCTTAGAACCTTGGACTTAAATCCTATACCTTGACATTTTCCTAGGACTTAATAAGCCTAGGCTCTGATACCAACTTAACTATCATGCCCTAAGATATACATCGGAAACAAGTCGGGAACATGAACAGCCGGCAAAGTAAGCCTCTAGCTAGCAAGAAAATCATAGTGCCACATTCATTCATACATAAGCACAAATAATGTACGCAATATTATAAGACAAAAACCTTCAACTTTATTGAATAATAATCAAAGTTTACAATTGACATCGACTCTGTTGACCACAAGATTCACTAGACTCAAGAAAATAGAAATTTACATAACATGATCAACTTCACCCTCATTGAATGATTCTAAATTGACATAACCGACTCAAGACTTGTGGACGCACTTTTTCTAATGGCTCATCTTTTTGTATCATTTATATTGTTTATCTTTTATATCGATTTATTAGTGTGTGGCCATGCTAGTCACATAGTGATAATATGTTCAGGCTCCGAGACTAGAGTGGTCTGGAGCCTGTGGTGTGCACTGTCTGACTAATCAGACGAAAGTGGATATTGTGTTGGGACTAGAACCCATCGTGCCATAAAGGTCACGACGTTAATTACATTCCATCAGAGAGGGAAAAATCTTTTATTAATCGCCAAGATAAGGGGCCTCATGGCCTGAAAATGAAATTTCATGAAATGAACGAAAGGTGTATTGAAGAGCACTAAAGTCTCCTACATTAGGGTGCAAAGGGGGTATTTAAAACTATGTCGGTCGTATATTGACCATTTCATGTCCGGACATGCATCCCTATTGAAAGCATCACGAATATACGTAGGGAGCATCGTGACATTTGTATGTCGGGGTACATCAAGTTTGATATTTGAAACATGGAGAAATGAGTCAGTTCTCAGTCGAAATAGGTTAGATTCAGTGAGTTATTGGCCCGGGGCAAGGCCCATCCATGGCCATAATGGGGTGGTCCCTGAGGGCCAAGCAGGACTTGTGAGGGCATCGTCGATATCTCCTTCACACCAGATCTAGAGAGGCGAGGGCTCTGGCAATGCCATTAACCCTTTAAGGATGGCTTTTAGGTTCATTATTATGCTTCCGTGGCATTTCTTTTGTCGTTGTGTTATCACTCATCATTTTTTTGTTGATATCCATGGTTTATCATTCATTCCTTTATTGTTGCTTTGTTTTGGGTTTATTTTTTATCTTGGCGTTTCGTGGTTTTAATGCCCAAGGCCCCAAAGGGGCAGAATCAGGCCAAAAAGGCTAGGTAGGGGACTGAGTCGACCCAAGCACCACCATGCGTCGACGTAGCGGGCTGACCAAGCTGACCCCGCCACTGATTGCGTCGACATAGGGCATGGGATGTGTCGACTTAGCCTTACGTTGGCCAGCTGAGCTTGGCACTTCTTCATTATTTCATTTTCTCATCTTTTGCATCGATGTCATAAATTTGAAGCAGGGGAATGGGGCTGTTATCCCCCCATCTCTTTTACTTCATTCCATTTTATTCTTTTCCTTCTTATTATTTCTTTTGTGTGATTTGTTTATCTTCCCATTTTTTGACATATGGGTAAAGCATGCCTATATATGCATATGCAGGTGTGTGCATGGGATTTTGATTCATGTTCATACTAGATGTAGAGACTATATTCATGCAAAGAACATGCTATGCTCGGATTTGCAATGAATGCATTAAATTCTTATCTGAATTTATGATGCAAGTGTGAATCAATACATGCACAAGGGTGCAAGTGCCATGCTTAGTTCTGAAACCTGAGTAAAGGGGCAGATGTGTTTAAATTCACATAGTTTTAGTGAAGATCTGATGCAATTTAATATGCAAAGGCAGTGTTTTATTATTTTAATGAAATCCCAATGGATTCTTATACAAACCTGTCATGCACATACCATGTTCAATCCTTTTTTGATCAGGAGTTGTTCTGCCATGAAGGACAGCTGGCCTACAGGGAGTCGACTCCCTGAGTCGACTCCTGGACAAGTTTTTGACCATGTAGGGCCAAGACAGATTCTTGCCAGGAGGGAGTCCACTACCTGAGTTGACTCTCTCCCAGCAGCCAATGCCAGTTTCAATTTTAAAAAGTTTAGCATAATTACATATGTTCAGCTATGCATATGCATTAAACTTTGATAAAAAATCATGTACAACTTCCAAGTGTGAAATTAACTGCATATGAGGTTTTGCTTGCATCTAAAAAAAATCTATCCATCAAGCGATGCATGTATGAAGATGCAAATGCTATTTTCGTGAAAGTATGCCATATGTGGTTATTTTACGAAAATTCAAAAGAGCTTTATCATGTTCAAATGATTTGAGAAAGATTTTTTTCATGCAAGAGATATCATGCAAATGCATTTTTTTTGTTTGAATTCATGTATGCAATGCATATGTGAGGATGCAAATGTCATTTTAGTGAGCGTATGCAACATTTTGTCATCTCATACAAAACTCAATGAAACCCTTGGCATCTTTATGCAATCTGACAAAGAAAATATTTTATGCAAGAGATATCATGCAAGTGCAATTTCTTTTTTTTGATCTTTCTTCTTCTTCTTCTCTCTCTTTTTTTTTAGAGCAGGCCGGCCTTCAAGGGGGTCGACCACTTTGGTCAAGGGGTCGACCCCTACGCAGACACATGGAGGCCATGGATAGAGCAAAGCCCCAGGGGAGTCGACCCCTGGGGTCGACCCTTGCAGCAATAGCTTTGAAATCCCTTCTATTTTTTTTAAAGTAAATTGGTTGTGAACAACATGCATGCTCTATGTAAATATTCATTCGGGACTTTGCTTTCTATCTTGATCTGAGGTTCCCTTCTTCACATATTTTATATTTCTTGGGTTGTCCTTTTCCCTTTTTTATCATTTCATCATGTACTCCTTTTCTTTGTGCACAAACTGCCAAAACGCAGTTCTACTGAACCCACAAAGGGCAGGTCGACCTGAAGCGGGAGATGGGTCAACCTATCAGCTTGCTACGTTGACGCGGGCACATACTTGCATCGACCTGCTCTTCTGCAAGTCAATAGCTTTGAGTTCTGCTGAAATTTTCTGTTTGATCCCTATCTTTGGCAGTTCTGAAATCATGTTCATCATTACATGTTTTGTGTTTTGTCATCTCTTCATGCTTACTGCACATTTGTTCATGAAGATTTCAATTCATCCCATCTTGGCGTTCATCTTTATTTTGACCGTCCCTGAAATTATGGTTAACATTGCACCACTTTTTATCAACTTCACATCCTGCTGCATAGCAACACCGATAATCTTTCTTTTAGTTCAGTTCATCTACCCACGATGCCCTTTAGATCAGTCCATATACCATCATCTTTTTATGTCATCAGCCTTCAAATTGTCTCGCAAAAATCCAGCAGCACCTCCCCTAGACCCGGAGAATTGGGGGGTGTTAATTAAGTACTCGTCCACGGAAGTGATCTGAGAAGGCCCCAAAATAAGAAGGATGCGCATGAAAGCGAGAACATCCGGTGATCCGAATTGGGCGTGGAAACTTCAACGACAAGCCTTCAAGGGGCTCCAATGAGCAGCGAACTGCCACAGTCTCGATTCTGAAACATGGACATAGATTGTTGCCAAAGTACATGGCCGTTAATATTCACCCCTTTAAGGAGGATCACCCGGGGTCCATGCTATGAAGAAGCAAGCCCTCGAGGGTCCAAAAGTGATTAGAAACCCCGAAAAAGGAGCCAAGGAGAATTGAAGAAAATCGAGGAAGGGGGCCCGTAGGGGCTCAGATGAGCATGGGTTCTGAGTCATATCCATGGGAATGGATAAACCCAGAGCCCTCACTACATGATACATTATGCTTCTTCCCAAAAAATCTATAAAGCGAACATTACATTATGCTCGTTCTGGGATTAAATCTCATATTCCGCTCCCCTTTGGCATCATGACTATGAATTAGTCAAATCTCAAAGTGGGGTTTTGAGAGTCAAATTCCAATCACCGATAAGGGATGAAAAGGGGAAAACGTTGCAAGCTGTAGAACAAAAGGGGAAAGATGAACATAAACATCAAAGACTAGATACCATAAACATGGCAACACAAAAATCTCCCAAAAGGTGTGCTTCTTTTTTTTCATATCATGGGGGAGAAATAATACATCACAGAAATAGTGCATGAGAAATAAAAGAAAGAAATACAAAGGGGGGAGGGAGCAAGGGTCGAAGCTCCCTGCTCCCTTTCACTCACCTCTCTTCTCTCTCATTTTCTTTCTCTCTCTTCAACTTCTGCAATAGGGTTTCTTCTTGTAGCAATTCTCCAGCATCTCCCCTTCTTCTATGGTTGTAGCTCCCGGAGGTGAGGAAGAGTCTGAAGAAACCCAAATCTCCACTATGGTGGCCTTCTTATAGGGGGCGCTGGAACCCTGTTCAGAGGGAAAACTCCACGTCTTCTACTGCTGACGTTGCAGCTACTATCGTTGCTGCTACTATCGCCGATGCTATTGCTGTTGTTGTTGCTGGGCGCTATTGTGGCTGCTTCGCAGGAGGGTGCGGAGGAGCAGGTGGGGGAGACCTTCCCTGTGCGGAGTGGCTGGGCCGCTCCGGCACCGTGCCTGTGCGGAGGTGTCCGCCTGCACGTGCGTACATGAGAGGAGGAGATCAGTGAGCATTGAATGCTTGCGTGAAAGAAAAATGGGAGGAGGGAAAAAGGGTCAGTGTGATATTTTATTTCTATTTTGCCTTTTTTTATTTCCTTTTCTCCTCCTTCCTTCTTCCATTTCATCTGACCCATTCCATATTTCGCCCATTCAATTTGGCCCATTTCATTTTTCCCATTCATGTTTGGGCCCTTTTCCTTTCTTATTTTCTTTTATTTTTTTTTTAAAGCGCCAACAAATGCCTCCTACCCGTGGGTGTCGGGAACAAAGGACGTTGGTGCGGGGCATGCGGGTGTAGCTTCTTGCCTAGCAAGCGATTGATATCGGGGTAGAACATCTTTGAAAATCTTGATCAACTGTCGGCTTGGACGCCGATAGTTGAAGAGCTGTCGGCCCAAGCGCCAATGGTTGAAAAGTAGTTGGCTTGGATGCCAATGGTTGAATAGCTGCCGACTTGGATGCCGATGGTTGAAAAGCTGTTGGCTCGGGTTTCGATGGTCAGAATGCTGTTGGCTCGAACGCCAATGGTTAAAATGCTGTCGGCTCAGATGTCGAGTGAGGGATGAGAGAGCGGGGCCTATAGGTGTATCCCATTTGAAACTATTTATCTCTATATCTTTTATCTTGATCTTGATTAGGAGAGCGGGCTTCGACCGTAATTTAGGAGAGCAGGCTGCGGGAACCAAAGGATAGTGGGAGAGCAGGCTTTGCAAAGCCAAAAATGGGAGAGCAGGCTGCGAGAGCTAAAATTGGGAGAGCAGGCTTTGAGAGCTAAAATCGGGAGAGCCAGCTGCATGAGCCAAGATCGAGAGCAAGCTGCGAGATCCAAAGGATAGTGGGAGAGTGGGTTACAAGAGCCAAGATCGAGAGCATGCTGCGAGAGCCAAAGGATAGTGGGAGAGCAGGCTGCGGGAGCCAAGATTGAGAGCGGGCTGCGAGAGCCAAGATCGAGAGTGATGGCTACGAGAACCAAAATTGAGAGCAAGTTGCAAGAGCCATAGAATAGTGGGAGAGCGGGCTGTGGGAGCCAAAATTGAGAGCAAGCTGTGAGAGCCAAGATCTAGAGAGCTGGCTGCGAGAGCCAAAATTGATAGCAAGCTACGAGAGCCAAAGGATAGTAGGAGAGCGGGCTGCGGGAGCTAATGGATAGTTGGAGAGCAGGTTGCGGGAGCCAAAATCGAGAGCAAGCTGCTGGAGCCAAGATCGAGAGAGCTGGCTGCGAGAGCCAAAATCGAGAGCAAGTTGCTAGATCCAAAGGATAGTGGGGGAGCGGGCTGCGAGAGCCAAGATCGAGAGGAAGCTGCGAGAGCCAAAGGATAGTGGGAGAGCGGGTTGCGGGAGCCAGGATCGAGAGAGCTGGCTGTGAGAACCAAAAATCGAGAGCAGGCTATGAAAGCCAAGGGATAGTGGGAGAGTGGGCTGCGGGAGCCAAAATCGAGAGAGCAGGCTGCGAGAGCCTTAATTTGGAGAGCAGGCTTTGAGAGCTGAAATTGAGAGGGCATGCTGCGAGAGCCAATATTGGGAGAGCATGCTGCGAGAGCCTAGATTAAGAGAGTAGGCTGCAAGAGTCAAAATTGGGAGAGTAGGCTTGCAAAAATGAAATTGGGGGAGCCGGCCGTGGGAGCCAAAATTGGGAGAGCAGACTTTGAGAGCCGAAATCAAGAGCAGACTGTAAGAGCTGAAATTAGGAGGGTTTCCGATCATTCATTTTATTTTCATTCATTTTCTCTTGTTATTATCTTCTTATTCAGGCATACAGGCATCCATTGACAGCAAGCACACAAAAATAGATATATAGCATAGCTTCCCTCTATCGGGGATAGGATAAGAACAACGCCTATGACTCACGGGTAGAGTGCCGCCCACGAAGCACAACTGAAGGAGATGTGCATTCATCAAGAGGATATCGTATAGCCTATGCGTATAGTTTAAATCATAATCTACACTCGAGACAACTTCTCCATGGTGTGAAGGTTCAGGTACATGAGCAGTGAACCTTTAACATAGAGATATACATACGTTCTAAGTAATACTAAAGAATTACTTTGTCGCCTACATATGCATTTCAGGTTCTCGACTTTCGGTAGCTTCACACAGCCCCCTTATTTATTTTGAATTCTTGACTTCACCATTCGGTGTGAGTCTCCTCATTTATTTCAGTGGGGATTATCGGCTAATAAGATTCATCCTTTTTGCAATTTTATTGTGGAATTTGCTTCACCATTTTCACACGAGTCTCCTCATGTGTCTCAATGGGGATTCTCAGTTACTTAGATTCACATTTCACTTCTTCATCATTCATTTTTTTTATCATTTTTTTGAAGGGGGCAGGCAACTTCTTCCTCATGATTACCTTTAATGTGAGTGTAAGAATTCGAGCATCCATAGAGTGATAGGAAGAAATTCTGAAATCCTTATGGTCAGAAATCATTGATCACATTGTGTGCAAAGTGTGGGAGTTTTGTCTTGGGTGTATTTTGTGAGTTATGCTAACAACATAGCTATGACTCTTTCCCCTCGACGTATGCACTCACTAAAATTGGATTTTCTCCCTTAGTATATGCCATGACGTGCGCATATCCAGAATCTGGGCAACATTATTTAGCGAGGAGGCATGGTCCTAGAAAAGTCGAAGGGAGTATATTAAGTATATTATAGACAAGCATGCAAGCAGGGCAATCAAGCATTCAAGATCAAGAGCATTCTAGAGAGCTTTTTTTATTTTTTTCCTTCTTCTTTTTTGCATATACATATATCGTTATCATGTAAGTATACTATGCCGAAGTAAGGGAGAAAGGGTTTTATGCGTTGAGGTGAACCCCGGTGGGGCCGAGAGTAGGACAGTAGGCTTTGACGGAAAGTCTAAGCGGAGAGCAAGAGAGCGGGCTTCGGATGAAGTCCAAACCGAAAATTGGAAGAGCTAGCTTTGACCGAAAGTCTAAGCCAAAATCTAGAGAGTAGGCTTTGACCAAAGGTCTAAGCCGAAATCAGGAGGAATAGGCTGTATAAGCCAAATGATAGCAAGAGAATAGGCCGTAGATAGCCAAAGGATAGCGGGAAAGCAGACTGTATAAGCCAATGGATAGCAGGAGAGCAGGCTATGTAAGCCAAAGGATAGCGGGAAAGTAGGCTGTGCAGGCCAAAGGATAGCGAGAAAGTAGGCTGTGTAACCCAAAGGATAGCAGATGAGTAGGCCGTGAAAAGCCAAAGGATAGCGGGAGAGTAGGTTGTGTATGCCAAAGGATAGTAGGAGAGCAGGACGTGAAAAGTCAAAGGATAGCGGAAAAGTAGGCTGTGTAGGCCAAAGGATAGCGGGGGAGCAGACCGTGAAAAGCCAAAGGATAGTGGGAAAGTAGGCTGTATTGGCCAAAGGATAGTAGGAGAGTAGGTCATGAAAAGCCAAAGTATTACGGGAAAGTAGGCTGTGTAGGCCAAAGGATAGAGGGGTAGTAGGCTGCAAAGGCCAAAGATCAGGGTCCAACGCAAGACATTTATCAGCTTAGATGAAATGTCATGACGCTGAACAACGAAAAGTTATGATGCCAAAGTAGAATAGTTCTCGGCTTAGACGGAAGGTCATGACGCCGAACGACTTGGCTTAGACGGTATGTCATGACGCCAAGGTAGAATATACGTTGGCTTAGACAAAAGTCATGACGCCGAAAAACTTGGCCTAGACGGAAGGTCATGATGCCAAGGTAGAATAATTCTCGGCTTAGACGGAAGGTCATGATGCCGAACAACTTGGCCTAGAAGGAGGGTCATGATGCTGTGGTAGAATATACATCGGCTTAGACAAAAGTCATGATGCCGAACAACTTGGCCTAGATGGAAGGTCATAATGCCAAGGTAGAATATGCGCCGGCTTAGACAAAAGTCATGACGCTGAACAACTTGGCCTAGACGGAGGGTCATGATGCCAAGACAAAATTTCTTTGGATAACATAGAACATCTTTGTATAGCTGTTGGCTTGGATGCCAATGGTTGAATATTTTTGGATATTTTTGAACATCTTTTTCTTTTTCAAATATCGAGAAAGTGGGCTTTACGTATCCTGTTTGGTCCAAGCATGGGTGCAACCAGATCTAGAGGGGGGGGGGTGAATAGATCCCTTAAAAAATATACCCTCTTAAAAACTTATTTTGACCAGAAAAAGTTCTGGTTTGAACACAATCGATGTAGCAATGATACTCAGACATGTAAGTGCTTGATATATATTCTCAAAGCGTCAAGCTACTCAAGATTAAGAGCTGATGACCTGAAGGAATAGAAATTGAGCAATCAACAGTCGGACAAGTATGTTGCGCCTTAAGCACTGATTTTCTGAACAACTGCTAGGAGAAAGTGTTCTCCCAGAGATGAGCACTCTGAGGCTCACAGACTATCCTTGGGACAACAATCAAATGAACAACTAGTGACCTATGGAAACTATAGATCTGAGATTACAAGGTCATAAATGTTTCATCCAGAAGAGTAATATCAAACACTTAAGATTTACATGCGTAGATACAGATTATCAGAGTGCTTTCTTAGGTGAGTGTGAGAGCCTTTTTTCATACAGCAAGAGTGCTGCCAAATAATGAACTGCTCACAGAATGTGCAGTGTTCGGGCATATCAAAGATGGTGAAATAAAACACTCATCCCTGTGAAATGAAGGTAGAAGAAATGGCGGCAAACACACAAGGGCACACCACTGCACAAGAGATTTTTAAGGTGGTTCGGTTGCAGACCCGCAACCTATGTCCACCCCTCACCAAACTGATGAGGCTTCTCCACACGAGATGAAGTCCTCAACACACACACACACACACACACACACACACACACACACACACACACACAAAAGGAAAGAACAAGCTGCAAGTGTAGCAAAAATAGTTCCGGTGTCTAGCTAGAGCACTAGACACACTGAAATGCTGATTAGCAATTGCAAGAGGAAAAACACAAGACAATAATAAGCAAGACAAATGTAGCTTCAGAAACATTTCATGAAGCTGTTTCTGCATGACTGATCTTCTTGCTTCTTCAGCTCTCATCTTCTCTTTGTCACCTCTGGACTGGGTGGGACCAGAGTTGGGGCTGCACACCTCTCTCATTTCTTCTCAGAAATTTTTTCAAGAATAGCTCAGGGCCGCTCACTCTTTTCTTCCTCTCTTCTTCTTTCTCTTTCTCTCCTTGGGACGAGCTAAAGGATACTACCTTAATGCATTGCTCGGCCAACTCCTTCAAGGTAGCCATTGCTTCATATTTATAAAAGAAAGTTTGGATCTGCACCTTTGATCCTGAAAGAAGTAATCCTGGCCGTCCAGTCCTTAGAACACTCCAGAATCCTAGGTACTAGGTTCTCGCTTGATGGACCTTGGGTCTTGAGCTTGGGGCGTCAAACTCCCTTTCCGGAATGGAGGTTGAGTGAGAAGGACTATCTTCCAGCCTGGAGTCTGTTCTGCAGAATTAGGTACATTCAGTGGAGGCTTCTCATTGGCTTGGACTCTTCCCATTGGCTTCCATTGCTTCTTGATAAAGGGGTATTTAATGCCTTCATATATGTTCAGACCTTAAAGCTGCTTTCTGGAGGCGTCCGCCATTGACTTTGCGTGAGGGAACATCTGACATTTTGGCAGTTCATGTGACGCATGGACGGTCCTTCAAATAGACGATTGAGCTGGCAGATTTGTCAGTCGATCTTCATGTGCGTCGATGCAGCAAGGCCATGACGTTGACGCAGTCTTCATGAGTGCTTCTATTGCTGACGGGCTAGACCTTCATTGCGTTGAGGCAGCTTCACGGGTTCTTCAATTGCTGGCGAGCTGGCGTTGTTGGCGTTGACACAGTGATGGCATTGTTTTGGCGTAGCCTTCACTAACAGGCCATCTGACACGGCTGTGAGATATTTGTCAGCGCTAACGGATAATTTTCACCCTCATAGCTTTCTTGTATGCCTTACATAGCCATTTGTCACCCTTACGACCCTTGGGCCTTCGCCTTTGTTTTGTGTTCAACCTTGTGTTGATGGCGTTGACGCAGTAGGGCCATTGCGTCAACGCAACTTGGTTGATTTTGCTGCCTTCAGCTCCGCAAGCCATTTTACACCCTTGTGAGCTATTTGATGCCCGTGCTTATCTATCTGTCACTTCTGTCATGATATTTGTGACCCTTATTCCTCATTTGTCGCTCTTGCTTGACGTCAATCACCCTTGTGCATCATGGGCTATTTCTACTTGACTGTGTTGACGCATAGGGATGTTGCGTTAGCGCAACTGTGTTGATTTTGCTTATTTCAGCTTCGTAACCCATTTTACAGCTCTGTAAGCCATTTTATACCCTTGGGTATCTATTTGTCACCCTTATGTGCCATTTTTCATCCCTATGAGCCATCGCCTTTCTTCTTCATTTTTCCAAACACCGCTTGATTGTGTCGACGCAACTAGGCGATTGGGTCGACGCAACCTGGGCTCGTTTGGGCCTGCAAGCCATTTTACACCCTTGGTAGCTATTTGTCACCCTTATGCACCATTTGTCAGTGATCAGATTATCTGAAATATGTGAAAGCAGGCTTTGGCCAGAATGGCTAAGCCTAAAGGTAGGGTAGTTGAGACATATGAAAGCGGGCTTTGGCCATGACGGCTAAGACGCTGGATGAAACATCTGAAATATATAAAAGCGGGCTTTGGCCAGGATGGCCAAGCTGAAGGATAGGATATATGTACTATATATTCCAGCACGCTCTACTGACCGGACACGAGAAGTGTGGAACTTCACATTTGGATAGCTTTGTAATCAGGGGCGAATCTCCAAGCGACGAATGTGCAGTAGAGAAATCTGTAGTCAATTGGCCTTGGATAGGCCTATATCATCATTTTTATCATTGTGTTGAATCAGCATTGCCCCTTCTCATCTGGCATGAGGGGTTGTGGTGGGCGGGAGCACACCCTCTTTGGAGGAAAGTCATGAGCATCCTTCACAGTGTGGTGAAGGGTGCAAAGCAGCAGTTGCATTTTGCTGGATCTTTTCATTCGGAGAGAGCATCTATCGGTGGATTCCTCTCCACAGCTTCATCATTAGGTTTTCGCCCCTGAGATGGGTTGACTCCACTTGAATCGGTCGGCTTGAGGGGAGCCGATAGTATCTTGCAAAGCGGAGCAGCAACTCTTCTTTTATGTTTATATTTCTTTCTTCTTTTCTTTTCAGCATCTGCCCCCAGAATGGGGCACCATCTGCATCTTGTATTTCTTTTTCCGTCTTCTCGCCATAGCTTGAGGGGCTTGAAATGCCCTTTAGAGCATGTATCGTTCTAGCTGGTACAGCGAGGCCACGTTGGCCGACGTCTTAAAGACAGGCAATTAGTGCGGGCGAGGTGGGTCCACCTTCTATTCACCCATTTGTAATTCACCTTTCTGAATCAGGCCTTTGACGATATCCTTGAATACGTAGCAATCCTCGATGGAGTGCCCCCTCTGTTGGTGATAGGGGTAGAATTGAGGATCATCTTTCCATCTGGCCTCATTTGGCCTTCTGGGCTCCGGGAGGACAATCTTGTCAGATTCACAGGCCCACTCAAACAACGTTTGAGTTTTATCCTTTGGAAAGGAATATGGCCTCTTCATTCTTCCCCTTAGTAAGGATTTTTGTTCAACGGGCTTGGAGGTAGAAGGGTCAACCACCTCTTTTAATTTTTGCCTTTGCTGCTCGAAAGATTTGAAATCAACAGTGTGCATCACTTCTTGCACCGGCCGTTCGCTGGCTAGCTTATTCTTCTGAATCTAGATAGTAGTAGCCGGGCAATGCTTAGCCAGGAAGGCTTCAATATCAGTTGCAAGATCGTTTAATTGACCGAATGATTTGACCTCGATGCCAATCACCCTTAGTAGGGTGTCCGTCTTCATATTGCATTTGCAGATTTGTATAGCATCCCCGTGGCTGGGCGGATGACTGCATCTCGCACTGAGATTTCTCCATTGTTGGATGTAGTCCGAAGCAGACTCACCATCTTTTTGCTCGGCCATATATAGTTGTGCCTCGGTGACTTATTCTCAGGCATCTTTGTTTCAGCTATTTGTTCTATCTTTAGCTTTCTCATTGTCGCCGTTGTTGTCGAACTCGGGTGCGAGCCAGCTGATTGTAGAAGTTGGTTTATTGGTGGGATTGCCCGAGGCATCATAATTGCCTCCTGGCGTGCCCGGCAAGTGGAGGGATGCACCGAGGGTGCGCGCTATAGCTGCTGAGGGAGGGTGCCCCCTGTGTGGTCATGCATCATTCGGGGCATTGTCGGCTGCGGTGAGGCTTTAAGTGGCTCAGTACTACCTTGCAAAGCCTCAGATGAGGGTTTTGCTCGCCCGGGTGTAGCTGGGTGGAAACCCATACCCATTAATCTTCTTTTCAGCACTTCAATTTCTTGAAATCTTTGATATAGTTCTATCAACAAGGCAAGATTAGGTTCATAAGAGTCGGGAATGCTACTTCCCGTCTTGACTTCGGGTGGGACCACGGCATCTGATTATCATTGCTAGACGCACTTAGTCCTTCAGCAATTGAAATTCTTACCCCCACGCCCTCGGGTGTGGGAGGGGTATAGCAACATGCCTCTTCATTAGGCAATAGAAAATGCCCCTGGTTCTCCAGGGACCAATTAGTATGATGAGAAATAGCGGCTTCGTTTGATCCGCGCTTACCGGCGTGAGGCATGTCTCTTCATCCTTTTCGTCAACAGTATGAGCTTTGAACACCTCTTCGGGTGATTGCTGGTATATAGATATCATGTTGACAAGTCTCTTCAGATCGGGCAGTTCATGAGCACGTGGAGGATCCACTTTGTGCTCGCCCATTTGTAATTCCCCCTTCCTGATCAGACTTTCAATAGCATCTTGAACACATAGCAGTCTTCAATAGGGTGCCCGATCATTTGGTGATATGGGCAGAAGCGGGGATCATCTTTTCTTCTAGCGTCTCCTAGTCACCTTGGTTTCGAAAGAGTGATCTTGTTATATTTAGTGGCCCACTCAAACAGGACCCGGGTTCTATCCTTGGGGAAGGAATAAAGCTTCTTCATCTTGGCCCGCAGGGAGGGGCTTTCTTGTTGTTCAGCAGGGTTAGCCAGAGGAGGGTTGACAACCTCTTTATCTTTATCCTTTAACTGCTCGAACACCTTGAAGTCAACCGCATGAACTTCTTTGGGCGCTGGCCGCTTATCAACCAGCTTGGCCTTTTGATTTGTAGCAGCAGGAGAAGAGGAGTGAACGGGGAGGAAAGCCTCGACCGCTGCCACCATGTTGTTCAGCCGTTCGAAGGATCTAATTTCAATTTCGATCATCTTCTGAAGGATTTACCGCTTTAGGTTTTACTTGCAAATTTGCACGGCATCTTCCTGGTGTGGCAGGCGCCTGCTCCTCATGCTAAGGTTTTTCCATCTTTTGATATATTCCAAAGCAGTTTCATCATTCTTCTTCTTGGAAGCATATAGGTCGGCCACTATCACTTCTCTTTCAGTGACGTGGAACCATTCTCGGAATTGCCGCTGCATGTCCGACCAATCATTGATGGATCCAGTCGGTAAATTCGAATACCATTCAAAAGAGAGTCCTATGAGAGAGGATCCAAAGAACTTGAGCAGGTAGGACTCGTCGGTCGCCAGATCGCCCATCACGTTGATGTAGCAGGCTATATGCTCCTTCGACGAACCTTGTCCATTAAACTTATCGAACTTTGGCGGTTTGGTGATGCCCGGAAGCAATATTTTAGTAGCATGATGGACAGGATAAGGTACCTTGTACGCATCAAAAATAGCATAACCATCATTTCCCCTATCGGCCAGCTTTTGCTCGATCATTTGTTCTATCATCAATTTATTCATCATTTCCGGGTCGACCGAGCTTGGGCAGAGTTGAGCTTCTGCATCTGCAGTGTTGCCACCACTACTACTTGAGGTATGGTAGTAGGCCCTTGGGGATGAGGAGCAGGTTGTGGGGTCATGCCCCCAGCGTAATCGAATGTCAGGTGAGAGGCCATTATCTGTGTCACGCCCCGAACCGATAGCAGTGGAAGACATGCTCGGAACGTGGCAGCGAAACAGTCATGTTAATCAGAGTAAATAAACAACAGATGAAAATACTAGCAAAGACACATGGAGGCCATAATTTAACAAAAATATAATTTTATTGATGTTTGAGAATTTAAATTATAAATTTGACTCCAATAAAAGGAAACAAGAAAAAGGAAAAAGGACACGACTCACGATACTAGCTAGACTCAAGAAATAGGAAAAAGATGACTCAGGTCTCTACGACTCCGGGTTCACTCGGTCATGTTGGCCCGTTCCCAATTTCGATCGTTCCATCAACCGAGTTACCTGAAAAATGTTGAAGTAGGGAGTGAGCGAGAAGCTCAGTAGGAATTAATCTCTATCATCAGAAAAAATTTAAGTAATTAACCCTTTCCATGAATATGCATGAATGATGCGAAAAATGCAGATAGAGCGAACTAAATAAATAGCATGATCATAGGATAACTGACGTGATTTAAGAGTTTAGATATTGCAAGTCAAGATATCAAGAACAAGTAACAAGAACTTCATGTGAGTGGCCATATATCGAGTCAAGTCAAGTCGAGTCAAGTCACGCAGGCAAGTACTTCATGCTTTCAAGCATGCATAACAAGTTTCATGAGGATGTTGAATGTCGTAGACTCACACGCTAGATAGTACTTGGTGCAATGCCACACCTAGTCATTACACCTCCCCGGGGTACAAGTACTCTTCGGGTGCTCCTCCCAGGACCAGACTGGGCCCTTTAAAATGATTGCATTGGTATTGATTGAATGGATCCAAGATCCCACGAAATCTAGACATCCATAATATTCAATGGCCAAGAGTTCCAAGGTCAAGCTATGTAGCAAGGATGATACATGTAGGAAAAATTGGATTTCTTGAAGGATTTCCAAGAATAAGCTCTTTAACTAAAAAGAATATACATATATAAGGAAAGGATTACGATGTAGACCCATCAAAGGTCACAATCTCAAGATAGAATAGCCTGGAGAGGCTAAAGGGAATAACATGCAATAAAATCATAAAAATAATAATTTCAGAAAATTGGCCAATAGATGGTCTTGATGGAGGCCGCACAGGATAAGGCGGTCATACAAGAATCGCAAAAGGATGCCTCTGGATACACCGAAAGCCAAGAAAGAAATGGTCAAGAGGAGACCACACGATAAACAGTTGCGGTCAAAAGAAGATCGCAAGAAATTTAAGACGGTCAAGGTGAAGCCGCCACAACATAAAAATGGTCTAGACTGGACCGTGGCCCAAAAGATGTAGCCCAGCGTAGACTGGAGAGAAACGGTGGCCAAAAGGCCGCTAAAGAATAGAAACGGTCCGCACTGGGCCACTTCAAGCAGAAATGGTCCTCACTGGGTTTCTTCAAATAGAAACAGTCCAAGGCTGGCCGCAACTAGGTTGGGCCAAGCAATGTTTAAGCAGGCGACTTACCGGGCCCTAGGTCAGCCTGAGACATGGTGGAACTGAACCGGGTCCAGCCCACACATCCCAGATCATACAAGGGGCTTTAGGTCGACTCTCACACAGCTAGGTCAACTAGAAATCAAAGGAAATCGACCGACAAACTTGGCATGCAGGCCTGGATAAAATCAGAGGGATGGTCACATTGTGGCCGCTAACATACAGTAGCGATCCCAGAAGGGCCGTAATAATCAGAACAGTTCCGATTTTGGGCTGTAGAAACACGTGATTCAATCGAGTTGGTTGGTTCATGCTTTGGGGGTACAACCTGCCTGGCGTCCTAGTGGGAATCCCAGGCTCGCGAGGTCTTACTGAGGCCTTGAAACATGAACACATAGTCCGGCGGAAGGAATATCCGACGGAGAGGTATTCGATGTCCACGAGTTAATGTGTCATAAACATCAAAAAATGGGTATGATCGGCAACACCGGAGTGGCACGACCTTAACACAAGTTCTAACTATATAACAGAAATAAAATTGGCAAACTAATCAATTATGTAAGTATGTTACTCTACTCTTTTTTTCAATCATTTTATAACACATGAATGATGAACATGAAACCTCACCACCATGCCCATTTATTTTTTGGCTTCTTCACCTCTTCATGTGGGCACTCATCATGCTTTGGAGAGAAGCTTTGCTAACTTTTTCTGGGGTTCTTCAATTCACGGTAATAAGAGACATTGGAAATCTTGGTCTACTATTTGCAAGCCGGTGTCCCCGGGTGGTTTGGGTGTTATGTCCCTTTGGCAAATGGAGATTGCTATGAGAGCCAAGATGCTTTGGAAAGCCATCCATTCTGATTCTCTGTGGGCAGAATACTTTAAAGCAAAATACATCCGTGGCTACCATCTATCTACTGTCCAATTCAGGAATATGAAAGGATTTGCAAGGAAGAGATGGTTACAAGCAAAAGAATTAATTATCAAACATAAAATAATGATTCTGGGAGATGGTGCTACTACTAGTTTCTAGCATGATGTTTGGCTTGGCGACCAACCCATGGCTTCTTATATCCCTGCTGATTTGATTCCGAATCCTCATATCTCAATCAAAGAGTTCTACACTAAGCCCAACATTGAACATTTTACACTGCTTGACAGATTTCTTCCAACAGATATCAGGACTACCATCAACAATGTCAATTTATCTCATGACAGGGACAAGGAGATTTGGAGCCTGTCTTCCTTAGGAGACTACATAGTGTCTTCAGTTTGTAAATCTGACCTCTCTGCTCAAAACCAGAACATCACTAAATGGACTAACCTATGGTCAAACTGGCTACCTCTAAAAATCTCTATTCATTTTTGAAAAATTATGCACCACTGCATCCCCACTGATGACAATGTCAAAGCCACTGGCATTTATCTTTGCTCCAAGTGTTACTGCTGCAACAACCCAGCTGTGGAAGACTCAAACCACTTATTCATTTCCAGTGAATGCGCTTCTTACATTTGGTCATCTTTCCAATCCAAGGGGCTTCAGATTTATGCTACAACAGCAATAGCTCTTATATCCAACTCTATTCAGCATCTAAACCGTAGCTCCAAGCTTGATCTTTTCACTCTTGCTGTCATTGGACATGGGTTGTGGGAATTATGGATCACTAGAAATGCTGCTAAATATGATGGGAGAAAGATCTCTAAACATGGCCTTCTTTACAAAATAAATGCTCAGGCCATGGAAGTAATCAATATTTCTGGACTTTAGGAGAACTCCTCCAGCAGTCGCATGATATTGGCTAACTTTGGCATCCAATCTGCTACTAGAGACTGTCCCTAAATCAAAATTGTCAAATGGATGTGCCCCCCCTTGGCCTTCCATCAAATTAAATATTGATGGAGCTTGCAAATGTACAAGACTCTCCGATGGTGGTGGGGTCACTCGAGACCCATATGGCAATGTCCCGCTTGCTTTCTCTCATTTCTATGCCCAGTCCAATAGTCTCATTGCAGAAGCGAGAGCTCTCTATCATGGTCTTAAATACCTTCACACCATCACTGATCGGCCAGCCATTGTTGAGTGTGACTCTAAAGTTCTAATATAGAGTGTTAAAACGGAAATCTCATGCCCGTGGGTCATTTTCACTTATGCTAGAGACATCTGGCACATCTTCTCCACAGAAGACACTATCTCGCACATTTTTAGAGAAGCAAACACTGTTGCTGATTCTTTGGCTTCTTTAGCTTGTAGCTCCAAATGTAATTCTTTTTTTGTTCACCATGAGCTACCAAATTATATTAAAGGTGTAGCTCGTCTAGATAAGCTAGGAATGCCTAGCATCCGCCTGATGTAATTGACGTTATTCTTTTAGTTATTAATAATACTTACCTTTTAGGATTGGGTGGTGGAGTGGCCATTCTCCTTACCTCTGATGAGGGGTGCACTCTCCCACTCACCCCTAGGCAGGGTTTTTCAAAAAAAAAATGATGAACATGAAAGGACAATTCATGAAAGAGAATTAGACTTTAATCAAATATTTCATGAGCCTTAGTCATTAGTGTGTCCATACCACGTAATTAACCCTAATTTCATGCTGTCTAATCAGGGAAGGATAGAACATATCATGCCGGAAAACAATCAACATCATTGCTGTAATAAGGATAGAAACGGTTAGAAGGAGGCCGCTATACGATGAGACGGTCAAGGAAGTGACCGCTAAGGACTTGACTAACCCCTTTTCCTTTTGAAAACCCACCGCCCAAAGGCGGTCTATAGCGGGGCTATTTTAAGCACGAGACGGTCATTGGAGTGCCGTTTTTACTCTTGAAACCCCGCTGCCAACAACGGTCTATCGCGTGGTTGCCTCTCATGAGGGCGGTCACTGGAAGGGCCACAATCAGAGACAGAAATCACTCACGGTGAACTTTGACATACGTCAATTCAAAACCCAAATTCATGCAATACAGTGGACAAAATTTAGGCAAAATAGAACCAATCGAAAGAGGTCAAAATTTTGCACAAGATGGCTTAATTAATTAGAAACTTAACTTGCCAAAAATCAAACAACAGATCGGTACAAATGGAACTAGCATAATCGGTGCCCTAATTGACATGCTTCCAATAAAAACTAAAATATGAACTCCATACTAAACCAAAATGAGTGCTTTTGATATCAAATGAAAGAGGACTCGAAGGCGCACAAAATGACGTAAGTTAATTGATCTTTAGCATGAGAGAAACCTACCGATTGGGACCGAAAGTCAGACGGTGCAAAGAAACCCTATCCGCGAACCCTTGTCGTTCCTCACCAAAATTGGCCCTTGATTGACCACGTCGGCGGCTGCAACAGCCAAACAGGGTTTATGGGAGGTTCAAACATTGATTTAAAGGGTTAGAGTCCAAAGAAGAGGCATGTAGGGGATTGGAGATCGATGGGATGAGGTTGTTGCGCGAAACTCGCAGTTTGACCGAGTCTAAGGTTAATCTGCCAAAATTAGGTGGCTAGGGTTAGGGTTTTCACGAGCAAATAGAGGGGAATTGGGTCACTAATCAAGGCCGTTCAAATGGGCCTGGTCTAGGCTCAAATGATCGAGATTTGGGCTTGAATTAGATCGATTAAAGTTGAACCATTAAGAACAACGAATTTTTCTAAAACATCTTTAATTTGGCCTAATTAAATTTTTATTAGAGGTCTGCCTAGTTGACAATATTGTTAAGCATTTCGTTCCCTATAATAATATACTTTTTCTATATGTTTATAAATTGATCAAAACTTGGGCCTACGGGCGAAATTCAATAAATTTTCATTTATATATATTAAATTCAGATTATCGAAGAAAAATTCAGTTGCGTCTTGGACTATAAATTTTTTTTATGGTCATGGTACAAAATAATTATTCCTTTTTATTTATATAATTTTGCCACTTACAAAATGAAAAATGTCCTTTAACTAAGAGAGTTAGTGAAGTCTTTAAATGACAAGTTAATTTGAAAAATAACTATTTTAAACTTTTCCAATATATCGGCCTCACTCTTACGTCGGGTTGTGATTCAGTTATTCATTCTCCTTTTTTACAAACTAGATTCACTTTTCTTTTTGTTCATTTTTAATTATTCTCATAAGGTTAAAATTTTAACTTAATTCACAACACGTTTTTTGTATATTTTTATTTTCCCATATTTTTATTTCAATACATATTTCATATTTTAGTTTTATCTTTTATTAATTAACTGGGGTGTTACACCCTCCCCCACTTTAAGGAATTTGGTCCCCAAATTCACCGAACATTTTCTTTTTCTTCAGATAATCTAACTAAGATTGACTTCATCTATTAATTATTCAAAATAACAATCTAATCAAAATCTAGTGAGGTGAAAAAGAGCTAACTAGAGTTAAAGATGAGGGATATGATACCTTTTATAATTTCTTCTTTGATAACAAAAATCGGTTCCAATTCTCCTTTAATTATTGCTTGCGGGAGTAGCTTAGGACAACTAGCCATTATATGGTCATTATTTCGAATGGGCCTAGTCTGGGCTTAAATGATCGAAATTCAATAAATTTTAATTTATATATATTAAAATCAGATTATCGTGAAAAAATTTAGTTGCGTCTTGGAATATAAAATTTCTTTTATGGTCATGGTAAAAAATAATTATTCATTTTTATTTATATAATTTTTCCACTTACAAAATGAATAATGTCCTTTAACTAAGAGAATTATTGAAGTCTTTAAATGATAAGTTAATTTAAAAAATAAGTATTTTAATATTTTTCAATATATTGGCCTCACTCTTACGTAGGGTTGTGATTCAGTTATTCATTCTACTTTTTTGCAAATGAGATTCTCTTTTCTTTTTGTTCATTTTTAATTATTCTCATAGGTTAAAATTTTAACTTAATTCACAACACGTTTTTTGTATATTTCCTTTTTACCATATTTTTATTTCAATACATATTTCATATTTTAATTTTATCCTTTATTAATTAACGGGGGTGTTACAATCTGAGGCGAAGCCTCCAATTCATCGGTGTCTCGCTGTGAGGCTTCAGGAAGGACCTCGGTCTGTTTTGAAGTTGAAGCATGCATGCTCAGCTCACTGAGCTACCTCTTCAGCATTTTGACTTCTTGCTTGTATTTTTGCAGCAACATCATCATTGTAGCCGGATTGGCATGGAGGAGCTGGGAGCCTGACCTCCCCCTTCCACCGGAGCATTCAGAGAAGGTGGTCTCTCGCCATCATCTTTGGCAGTGATTACATTTGAAGTCATCGTGACCAAGTCTGTATCTTTTTCTTCAACGCGGGCTTGTGCCGCCTCATCATGATCTGCGTGTAAAGCCCCACAGTAGTCGGTCATGTTGTAAGTGAGTATCTGAAGCTGCCGCCTTTTTTGGATGACTCTCCCAGCCGACTGGCCAAGGCCGATCCATCTATCGAGCACCGAGATTGTCGGTGAAGTATCATCGCATAGGGGCAACTTGTAGCATCCCGATCATACGTACTTCATTTTCTCCAGGTTGGCTTGCTGCTCTAGGCTTTTATCCGTAGAATTTACAACTTCTAGGGGTTGCTACATCCCCAAGGAGGTATGTTTGAAGTTGCGGGAATGCCCCCAGACAGCCCGGGTAATGTAATTTCACCCTTTAGCAGTGCAAGTGATAGCTTGCGGCACGCTGAATCTTGCCGGGGATTTGTAGGCGAGGCGGCCTTAGTTGGTCGTTCCGCCACATCTTCTATTGTATAAACTAATATTTGCCCGCCGAGCGCAGGGCTAGAGTGCTGGTTCGCGAGACGCCTGGACCGGCATCTCAGTCTTCTCTTCTGGTTTTTCTTTTCTTCTTGAAGCCGGGGCCCGTGCCTGCTTGGGCACCCATATCTGTTTGAATCTGGTTGGCTTCGGGGCCAACCCTCCCTTTGATTTGGACTCGAAGTGGTCCGTTTTGCTTTGGGCCAGCGCCTGAAAAGAGTTACACACTGGTACCATTGGAATTATCTTGTCAGGTATGATTCTGGCCCGTTGGCCGTTTAGAAAGACTCGGACACCTCCAATGAGTATGGATTTGCCCAAAGTGGAGAACCGGCTCCGCAGTGTGTTGACATTCTTCTTGACCACCCTCTTGGTAGCCGGGGTGCACCTATTGTTGCCTAGGGTGGGGTGGTGAGCGTGGTGGACATAGCAGCCCACCGCTTCGGTCTTCTTTGGTGTCGCCATTGTAGCGGCAACGGGCTTCATGTCCTAGACGTCCAAGAGGTCCACGAAGGCCACCCCAAGAAGTTGGGGAATCCGAAAACAGCAGGGAAGTTGCCGAATCTGATCGGCACAGCAATGTAGCCATGCTCGGCATGGCTGGCAACCACGAGTGGTCCGAATGTGACGGCCATCGCGATTGTCAGAATTCAACCTGCAATTTTAAATTGAGGAAGGTTAGAATTTTAGGAAGAGGCCATAGGGGCCCAAATCTTGGCAAAAAGATTAAAGGAGGTTTTTGTCCCACCGGGTGTGCCAGACTTGTGGACGCACTTTTTTGATGGCTCATCTTTTTGTATCATTTATATCATTTATCTTTTATATCGGTTTATTAGTGCGTGGGCGTGCCAGTCACATAGTGACAATATGTTCAGGCTCCGAGACTAGAGTGGTCCAGAGCCTATGGTGCGTGCCGTCTGACTAATCAGAAGAAAGTGGATATCCTGTCAGGACTAGAATCCGCCATGCCATAAAGGTCACGACGTTAATTACATCCCATTGGAGAGGATAAAACCTTTGATTAATCGCCAAGATAAGGGGCCTCATAGCCTTAAAATCAAATTTCATGAAATGAACGAAAGGTGTATTGAAGAGCATTAAAATCCCCTACATTAGGGTGCAAAGTGGACATTTAAAACCATGTCGGTCGTATATTGACCATTTCATGTCCGGACTTGCGTCTGTGTTGAAAGCGTCACGAATATACGCATGGAGCATCGGGACATATGTATGCCGAGATACGGCAAGTTTGATATTTGAAACATGGAGAAATGAGTTAGATCCCGGTCGAAACGGGTTAGATTCAGTGAGTTATTGACCTGGGGCAAGGCCTGTCTATGGCCATAATAGGGTGGTCCCCGAGGGCCAAGCACGACTTGCGAGGGCATCGTCGATATCTCCATCACACCGGATCTAGAGAGGCGAGGGCTCTGGGTCAATGCCATTAAGCCTTTAAGGATGGCTTTTAGGTTAATTATTATGCTTCCGTGGCCTTTCTTTTGTTATTGTGTTATCATTCATTCATTTATTGTTGCTTTGTTTTGGGTTTGTCTTTTATCTTGGCATTTCATGGTCTTTAATGTCAAAGGCCCCAAAGGGGCAGAATCAGGCCAAAAAGGCCAGGTAGGGGATTGAGTCGACCCAAGCACCACCATGCATCGACACAGTGGGCTGAGCAAGCTGACCCAGCCACTGATTACGTCGACGCAGGGCATGGGCTGCGTCAACTCAGCCTTACGCAGGCCAGCTGAGGTTGGCACTTCTTCATTATTTCATTTTTTCATCTTTTGCATCGGAGTCATAAATTTGAAGCAGGGGAATGGGGCTATTAGCCCCCCCATCTCTTTTACTTCATTCCATTTTATTCTTTTCCTTCTTATTATTTCTTTTGTGTGATTTGTTTTATCTTCCCATTTTTTGACATATGGGTAAAGCATGCATATATATGCATATGCAGGTGTGTGCATGGGATTTTTATTCATGTTCATGCTAGATGTAGAGACTATATGCATGCAAAGAACATGCTATGCTCAGATTTGCAATGAATGCATGAAATTCTTATCTGAATTTATGATGCAAGTGTGAATCAATGCATGCACAAGGGTGCAAGTGCCATGCTTAGTTCTGAAACATGAGTAAAGCGGAAGATGTGTTTAAATTCATGCAGTTTTAGTGAAGATCTGATGCAATTTAATATGCAAAGGTAGTGTTTGATTATTTTAATGAAATCCCAATGGATTCTTATACAAACCTTCCATGCACATACCATGTTCAATCCTTTTTCGATCAGGAGCTGTTCTGTCGTGAAGGGTAGCTGGCCTGCAGGGAGTTGGCTCCCTGAGTCGACTCCTGGATGGGTTTTTGCCCCGGCAAGGCCCAGACAGAATCCTGCCCGGAGGGAGTCGACTCCCTGAGTCGACACTCTCCCAGTAGCTAATGCCAATTTCAGTTTTAAAAAGTTCAACATAATGACATATGTTTAGCTATGCATATGCATGAAACTTTGATAAAAAATCATGTACAGCTTCCAGTGTGGAATTAACTGCATATGGGGTTTTGCTTGCATCTAAAAAAAATCTATCCATCAAACGATGCATGTATGAAGATGCAAATGTTATTTTGGTGAAAGTATGCCATATGTGGTTATTTTATGAAAATTCAATAGAGCTTTATCATGTTCAAATGATTTGACAAAGATTTCTTCCATGCAAGAGATATCATGCAAATGCATTTTTTTTGTTTTAATTCATGTATGCAATGCATATGTGAGGATGTAGATGTCATTTTAGTGAGCGCATGGCACATTTGGTCACTCTCATACAAAACTCAATGAACTCTTTGCCATGTTTATCCAATCTGACAAAAAAAATCTTTTATGCAAGAGATATCATGCAAGTGCACTTTCATTTTTTTGATCTTTCTTCTTCTTCTTCTCTCTTTTATTTTAGAGCAGGCCGATCTTCAAGGGGGTCGACCTCTTTGGTCAAGGGGTTGACCCCTACGCAGACGTCTGCACGGGGAGGCCCCAGATAGAGCAAAGTCCCAGGGGAGTCGACCCCTGGGGTCGACCCTTGCAGCAACAACTTTGAAATCCCTTCTTTTTTTTAAAGTGAATTGCTTGTGAACAACATGCATGCTATATGTAAATATTCATTTGGGACTTTGCTTTCTGTCTTGATCTGAGATTCCATTCTTTACATTTTTTTATTTCTTGGGTTGTCCTTATCCCTTTTTATCATTTCATCATGTGTTCCTTTTATTTGTGCACAAACTGCCAGAACGTAGTTTTACTGAACCCACGAAGGGCAGGTCGACCTCAAGCGGGAGATGGGTCAACCTATTAGCTTGTTGCGTCAACGCGGGCACATACTTGCGTCAACTTGCACTTCTGCAAGTCAGTAGCATTGAGTTCTGCTCAAATTTTCTGTTTGATCCCTATCTTTGGCAGTTCTGAAATCATGTTCATCATTACATGTTTTGTGTTTTGTCATCTCATCATGCTTATTGCACATTTGTTCATGAAGATTTTAATTCATCTCATCTTGGCGTTCATCTTTATTTTGACAATCCCTTGATATTATGGTTAGCATTGCACCTCTTTTTATCAACTTCACATTCTGCTCCATAGTAGCACATATAATCTTTCTTTTAGTTCAGTTCATCTACCCATGGTGTCCTTTAATTCAGTCCACATACCATCATCTTTCTATTTCATCAATCTTCAAATTGTTTGACAAAAATCCGGCAGGACCTACCCTAGACCCGAAGCATTGGGGGGTGTTAATTAGGTACTCGTCCACGGAAGTGATCTGAGACGGATCCAAAATAAGAAGGATGCGCTTGGGCATGGAAACTCCGAGGACTAGCCTCCGAGGGGCTCCAATGACCCGCAAACTTCCACAGTCTCGATTCCGAAATGTGGACTTAGATTGCTGCCAAACTACATGGCCGTTAATGTTCACCCCTTTAAGGAGGATCACCCGGGGACCATGCTATGAAGAAGCAAGGCCCCGTAGGTCCAAAAGGGATTAGTAACCCTAGAAAAGGAGCCAAGGAGAGTTAAAGAAAATTGAGGAAGGGGGCCCGTAGGGGCTCGGATGAGCGTGGGTTCTGAGTCATATCATGGGAATGGATAAACCCAAAGCCCTCACTACAAGACACATAAAAGAAAGAAATACAAAGGGGGGAGGGAGAAAGGGTCGGAGCTCCCTACTCCCTTTCCATCACCTCTCTCTTCTCTCTCACTTTCGTTCTTTCTCTTCAACTTTTGCAGTAGGGTTTCTTCTCACAACAATTCTCCAACATCTCCCCTTCGTCTATGGTTGTAGCTCCCGGAGGTGAGGAAGCATCTGAAGAAACCCAAATCTCCATTGGGGTGGCCTTCTTATAGGGGGCACTGGAACCCCTGTTCGGAGGGAAAACTGCACGTCTTCTGTTGCTGACATTGCTGCAGCTATCGCTGCTACTGCTAACACCGATGTTGCTGCTGGGCACTGCCATGGCTGTTACGCAGGAGGGTACGATGGAGCAGGTGTGGGAGTCCTTCCCTGCGCGGAGTGGCCGGGCCGCTTCGGCGCCGTGCCTGCGTGGAGGTGTCTGCCTACGCATGCGTGCGTGAGAGGAGGAGATTAGTGAGCATTGAATGATCGCGTGAAAGAAAAACGGGAGGAGGGAAAAAGGGTCCGTGCGATATTTTCTTTCTAGTTTCCATTTTTTTATTTCCTTTTCTCCTCCTTCCTTCTTCTATTTCATGTGGCCCATTCCATATTTGGCCCATTTCATTTGGCCATTCATGTTCGGGCCCTTTTCCTTCCTTCTTTTCTTTTTTCATTCTTTCTTTAAAGCGCCAACAAGACTATCTAGGGCATCTCTCGATCTTCAATCACTCACAGAATCACCAATGGAATGATCCGACTCCTATCCACTAGAGCTTCCTGAAAAGATGCAGAAAGTTGGAAGTGAGTACACTCACCCAATAGGTATCTTTGTATCAGCATGGCGGCAAAGTTTACATTCTTAACATTTTAGCTCTGGGAGATGCAATAATGAAAGAAAGTGCGATAAAACATGTGGTAAAACAATAGTAACAAGTAGCAATACAAGCAGTAGAGATATTTCAAGAAAATCTATGACCATGATCTTGTAAGAATAGAAATTGACCTTTCAATCAAGAATGTACTATGAATCACAAGAATGCACAATTTCATAACCTTAATAAGGCTATGCATAATCATGTAACGAGAATGCAGTTTTCAAGCAAGCATGTAATTTCATGAATTGTCTCGTGCATTTCGCTAGTTTATAAAAAAGTACTCCCAGTGCAATGCGAAGTCAGTAATCATTATACCCCTTGGTTTTCAGTATATTTATGGCCATCTGTCGAGGAGGCTAGACTGGAGCCCTTGGACACCGTCCATGCCCGTACTTGCATCTTAAAGTAATAAGTCTATTTACTTCCACGAGAAATATCAATAAGTTCGGCCAAGAATGTCAAATTAAATAATTTATTTGAGGTGATAGTAAGCAAGGAAAGAACGTACTAGAAACTTTGAAAAGAGAGGTCAAGAATGAATTAAAGGACATTGTGCTACGAAAGGATTTCGGCAACATAACGACATCTTATTTAATTTCATAATTTGTTATTGACTTGATAAGTAATGTCTCAGGTTCTAGACAATCAGAAGATCGTCTGAGACTGAACATAAGTAACCCTTTGGGTCAGACCCTCGGGCTGGGCATTTGACAGAATGCGGTTGGAAGGTGACTGCGATATGGAGAACGTGGTCGAATGACAATCTGCGATCAGAAATCTCTCGACTCAGAGAAAGTCACCTTCGGGCTGAACAATTGTGATAGAACGAGGTTGTAAGGAGACTACGATCTGGAAGACGCGGTTAGGTTACAGTCCGTGATCATAAGTGGAAATTTGTCGATTGAAATTATGAATCGGTCGACTGACAGCAACCAACACACTGGGATGAACGCCGTCATTTGGCCACCGCGATCAAGAGAACGCGGTTGATCGACTAGCCGCGATTAGGACATATCACAGAATTGCATCTAGCCTTTTGGTTTTTAGGGCACAACCAGCTGATGTACACTACACTCGTCGTTAAAAGCCATGTCATAATTTTAAAAATAACCGCACTCACTCACTAAAAAGATATTAAATATAAGTAGAGTGGTAAGAACGGGTCGATCCCACGGAGAAGAAAAGTTCTTATTTAAACAAGTTGGAAAATCCTTATGTTTTGAAAACCGAATTTGAGTGATTTTATGCTAAAGGAAATTAAATTTGCGTGGAAATAAATCTATCTAAAGAATATAAGAGGGTTAAAGAAGAGAAATTGGAAGAGTAGAGAGAGAAAATAATGGAATAATTGTACAAAAATCAACTTTTATTGCTAAGGGAAGATTACAATGTCTAAGAAAACTAAAAATTACAACTTGAGTAAACTAAGGGGGAAAAGGAAGAAATAGAGTCAAGATAGTGAAGAATAGTGCCGTCGTCTCCTTGCCGAGCCTTTGAGGAAGATCGCCTCCCCTTGAAAGTAGACGTCACCTTTTGAGCACCAAAAGAAGAGAATCTCCACCTTGGGATGTGTGAAGAATATGGAGGATGGAGAGATAAATAGAAGATGAGGAAGGGAGTTAAAAACTTGAAAATAGAACTAAAAATAAATTAAGATTGAAAGTAAAATAGCTTTGAAACCAGAGAGAATTAGAAGATGTGGTAGACGAAAAAGTTGGAGATCTAGATGAGAGGAAGAAGTTTGATGAAGAGTGCAGAAGGAGAAAAAGAGCAGAAGAGGGAGAAAATTGGCAAAGAACAGGGGGATGCATGTTCAGGTGAACAGTAACACGTGAAAGATAGAGCAATGAAAACTGGAAGATAGCGTGAACACTAAGGGGAATTAGAGAATGATGAAAAAGATAAAGTTGGAGAGCAGTTAAACATGAAGACCTTTTATGAAGAGAGTAGGATGAAAAGAGGAACAGAAAGGGGGTGAAAAAGGTCAACCTAAACTAGGGGAAGAAAGAAGGATGAGATTCTAAGCTAAGAAGAAAAAGAAAAATAAGAAAACTCCCTTTCCCCCTCTTGACAAAGGGTATTTATCGAGAAACTAGGTCAAATGGAGGGTGGAGATCATATTTGATGATGATGGATGGCTGGGATTAGAGAGATTAGGGTTTGGATGAAGAGAGGAAAGGGGCTCCCCTTGGCTTTCCTAATAAGGAGGAGATCTTCTCCTATTTTCTCTCCTCTAAATTTTCTCCAAGATAATTCAATAAAATACTTTCCTTTATCTCCTTTCACACCAAGAAGGGAATGGCGACTGCTCCTTTGACTTGGTCAAGGAGGGGGCATCCCTTACCCTGATCTTGTGACACTTTTGCCCCTGGCCCTTCTAGTAATTACCTTGGACGTCCTGCGCACACACAATTTGGATTAAGCCCATTAAGAATTATTGCTTTATGCACAAAAATCATTAATGCTTACAATTATGCAATGGAAAGTTAATTCTCATGACCCTCAACCTCTTTTCATTGAATAATTAACCATAAATTAAGTTAATTTGCGTGAACAGCTCGAATAATGCAAGGTTGAGATTAACTGTAAAGTATACATAATTGGCTAATTTTGTGCATATGAAATGATATATGTGATGTGATTTATCATAAAGAAATGAGCACTCATCACACCCCCCAACTTACTCATTACTAGTACCTTAGCAATGTAATTAAATTTAAATTTAGGACCAACAAGAGTTTACAAAGCTCATACCTTCATATCTAGCTTTTCCTTTACAGAATCAACCAAAGATCAGAAATCAAGAATCATTAATGCGCACTAGCCTTAGTTTGAAAATTAAAGTACATGACTTAAGAATGCGTCTCAAAGTTCAGCAGCACTTGTGCATGTGTAATACTAAATGCACAGATAAGACAATTACGTCCCTCATTTGTTATTCCAAGCAAGTATCTTTCAACCCTGCACCTCCTAATCCAGAGCATTAAGTATACTAACTTTTATCTATCTTATTTCTTTATCCCTTTTTGGGATCTTTCCCTTTTTCATACACCCATGATGTTGCACATCCCTTCATTGTTTAACACGAACCTCAACTCTTGCCTTAGGAGAAGCAGGCCCGGTCATAAAGGTCAGGGTTCCCTTTTCCATTTTACGCGAACCTCAACACTTCTTAGGTGAAGTAGGCCCGGTTATTAAGATTAAGGGCATTTTTCACGGTATTTTTTTTTAAACAATGTGCTTTCGCACTTATTTTATAAATAACCTAGCAGAAAGCTTTTTCAAAATAACTCTTCCTCAAGAAGTGTAGAGCATCAAACACAATACCCAAAATAACATACGGCTTGCCCTGCTTACTTCATTAGCGTGCAACGTGAATTTGTTTTTCTAAAGTGCACATGAACTTTAAAGAGATTCTTACATTAGTTTTCCATGGCTAAATCGAAGTAAATTTTCCATCATCTTTCTCCCTAGTCTTTTCTATTCCAGAATCACTTTAAATAAAAGCATGAATCAATAAAACACAGTCAGGGATTTCATCTTTTTATTTTATGCAAAAATGCAGGACATCATGATCATGCAAGAACTCCTTTCAAATTTTTTTCTCTCCTCCCCCCAACTTAAATGACATTATCCTCAATGGCATAAGTAATAAATGTAATAGAACAACGTATCAAGAAATATTGATGAGTAGGAGAGAGACAACCTGACATGCTGAACGAAACCACCTTTATATGGATAGCGACAGCTTCTTCTCCTTGGCATGTCTACTGAAAAATAAACTAAAAGCAAATCATCAAATAACAAAGAACCTTGGGTTGCCTCCTGTTGGGTTCGTTGCGCTCCCTCTTTATCCTTGGCAATGGTTTTGATGATAACAAACTATTGTGTGCATTGCGTATGTGTAGAAGTAAAAATCGTGTGTGCATGTCTTGTGAAGAAGTCTTGATGTTAAAAGAGTTCATATGTTGATTATCTTGTCTTGCAGGAACTAACCTATTTCTGGTGGTATGGTGGACTTCATTTTCAACTCAATCAAAGGCTACAATTTTGTTCTAATGGAGTCGACCTCACTGTGCTCATTGGTTAATCCTACAAGGGTTTTCATGAACATTCTTTCATTAGTCCTTCAATATCATGAATGTGGTTCATTGCATACTGCTCATGGGAGTTTTGAGAAGGTTGAGTCTTAACATGACTCACATGGTTATTGATGTATTTGGGTTGAATGAGTTTCATGCATAGCAAATACATGTCTAAATGTCTCAACTCTTAATTGAGGTTTCAGTATTTTGAAATTGCTTTCATGCATACATTTCTTGTTGTATTGAAGCTATCAAAGAGTCTCATGCTTTGAAAAAATGAGTTTTCTTTTGGGCTTGCAAGACGCTTAGCCCATTCATATTATCATTTGTTGGATAGTGGTGAAAAACATGCCAATACCTTGTTTCATTGAGTGGCTATTTGATTTTAATTTCCAATGAAGAACTTGGTGAATTTTGGGTGAAAGGCATTCTCATAGTGCTTGATGGATAGCTCATTGTATTTGATCCTTGAACGAGAAAAAATGTGTTTTTCAGTGGGTTTTCAATTGTGTTTAATGCATCTTCTTCAAAGGGCTCTTTATGGTCCTTAATCCTTGTGCAAACCAATTGATTTAGTTTGTGTTGAAGGTGGTCTTTCCATGCATGAATTATTTATGAAATGAAAGCTTGTGTGGTTTTTTGGAGTAAAAGTCTTTGAATCAAAGTTATATTTGGTTGAACTGCAAAAGCTCAATATGCAGGTTAAGAGATCCATTCACATGACAAAAATGCAAGGGAGTTGCTCTTTTCATTTTGCATTGATGAAAGAAAGATGAAATTGTGCTTCTATAAAGTGTAGGTTCAATCATGCACTTAAATCATTGGAGACATGGTAAGAATTTATTTTTACTTTAATTCATGTTTTGGTTACATTGAGGTGCATGTTTAGGTCATTGGGTATACATTAAAAATCATTTTATAAGGGCCCAAGATCAATGGGTCGACCCCCCCACTCAGTGGGTCGACCCCTGGGTAGAAATTTGCCCAAACAGAAGCTTCTCTACAAGTGGGACGATCCAGTGCCCAATTGGGTCGACCCCTGTAACTCTGTCTGGGCTAGACAGATTGCTGGCCGGAGATGGGACAACCCACTTTCTAGATGGGTCAACCTATCTATTTTCGTAGCTTTGCGCGAGTTTTCCGTGGGCCACCGAAACCCATCCAAATTAAATGACCTCCAATTGTGCTGAAATTTTACCCTAATAGCATTAGGTTATTAATGAACATCTTAGAGGGGTTTTGCTAGGGTTTTTCTAGGGCTTTGTGGTCTTTTGAACAACCTATCTTGTTGGTATATATATCTTGCGAATTTCAGATCTAGGGGAAATAAGAGAAACCCTTATGAGCTAATAGTTTTCTATCTTGTAGGAGAAGAAGGCAAAGGAGGAGAAAAGGAGGACTTGGAAGGTGGATTTCATCTACTCCAAGGAGTTTATAGAGTTCGTGGAAGAAGAAGAAAACGAGCGGATCGACGAGAGGAATAAGAGGACGTAAGAATCGCCATCATCCGATCCGAGAGTCAAGCATCAACTTCCATTGGCTTTGGATATCAAAGGGGGAACATTTTCTACATCCTTTCTATCTTGTTTGTGATGTGTTCTATGATCTATATATTGGGTTTGAGCACGATTGAATATTTGTGTTTATTTCTGAACTAGAAATATTGTGTGTGTGTGTGACCGTCTGCGAAGGGTTGTGTGTTTACGGTGCTACGGTTGTTGCAGCGTGTATGTGTGTGCTGTTGGATTCACGATCCAGAGCGTTTGGGGCTCGTCCCCGTGTTGCTGTGTCTACAGCGTGAGGAGAGTTCTCCTTGGGGAGATTTATCCCCGTGTGTGTGTGCAGGGGTCGTCCTGGGTGTTTGGTGCGCCGCCTACGTGTTGGGGATTTATCCCCAAGTGAAGCCTTACCAGTTTGGTAAGAGGAGGACGTAGGGAGCCCGTCGTGGTCCCGAACCACCTTAAAAACCCTTGTGTCTTATGGTTTGCATTGTGTGATTGTGTGTTCTTTGCTTATCCGTTAAGACGATCGTGTGAGATCGGAGAGATTGAGTGAACTTGTTTACCCTTGCTTAGCTTATTTCTATCAATCTCTTTCAACTTGTTAATTCTACTACGTAAGTTTTAAAATAACCATATCGCGTGGGGGACAATTCAACCCCCCTTCTTGTCCGCTTGCCTGCCCCGGGACCAACACCTCTCAAAAGTGCTAAGTTTTCTGTCTTCAGCCAGACGCATGAAAGCTCTATAACCAACATGTAGATTTAAGAATGAGCCACCACGTTATCTCATCTTTATTGAAAAACTAAGCATTATACCACAACAAGATGAGATGGAGCATGATTGCATAGAAGCTAGAGTGGTTGTTAGCACAATTAGAATGATCATGCGATGCATGGGTTAACAACCGTACTTTGAATGGGGTGGCCTGCGGCAAATACCATGATGGAGCAGTTAGGCCAAAAGGATCCCCCTGATTAATGATCAAACAAAATTTCTCAAACTTTTGGTCTTTATATGTGTTGAAAATATTAATGAAGACCTTATTATCAAGCCAAATATCTTTTTCTACCTCGATTTTAGATATTTCATGAACATTAGTGAGGTGGGAAGGGATCAAAGGGAGAGGAGTTTCAAGCAATCGATCAGTGTCAAGGAGACTTGGAGAATCAACAATGAAAGACCAAGGTGGATTCAACTCAAAAGGACCACCCCGATCATAGAATGAAGGAAGAACATTGCTAAGGAGCATGTCATGAATGATGAAATATTCCTCCTTAAGGTCTGTAGAAGATGCGAATGAAGCAATGCAGACCTTATTACTATTGACAGAATTTTGATCATGCTCAAGTGTGGGCTTGTCTAGTATCAAGTCGAGGTGAGGAAAATCAGGAATGGGAGGGGCATCAAAAGATTCCACCACAAGTTCATTGCCTAGGAGGCAAGGAAAATGAATGTATTCCTCGACATAGTGATGTTCATGCATTTCAGGTGGATTCGACCAATCGGCTTGAAGAAGTTCAGAAAGATCTCTAGGATTGCCGTGGTCAAGAATGGGCGAGAGCTCTATCCTCTCCTCCGGATTAAAGGTTGCTGGTCCTATAGATTTTCATGCGAAAAATTTAACTCCTCATTAACCCCTGTTGTATTGTTCAAATAAATGCTCAATTCTTTTTCTATCCTCACTTCTTCTTCCTTCCCATCTTCAAAGAGAGTTTTTTCAAATTCAGGGAGAGGCATTTGATTATAGATCTAATGTTCATTTCTCTCTTCTTCTATTGCCAACTTAGACTCCTCATTATTTTCTTCATGATTATGCTTGGCCATCACAACTTGAGCTTCATTAGCTTCCTCCCAGTTATCTTGATATGGCTGCCTCATATACTCCTCATCATCAAATTTTTTTTAAGAGTTGTTGAATTGAGGATTTATGGATTGATTGTTCAGGCTGATATTATAGTCATAATCAGGAAATGGATTTTTAAAGTGTTCGGTGTGGAGGCAAGCATGTTGGTCCATTTCGAGCTCTCTATCAAGTTGGTCAAGCTGGGCTTGGATAATTTGGCTCTGAGCTTTAATGGACTTCTGATTGGCCAATATGAGTTGAGTCATTTAATTAAACATATCCTCGAAATCAGACTGTGGAGGAGCTGGATAGGTTGGGTGGCACTCAGACTGTGGTAAGTAACAATCAGAATAGAAGTCAGTATGTTACTGAGGTAGTGGGGAGTAGATGGGTTGTCCTTCATGTTGGGCTTGGCCGTAAGGAGCATTTGAGTAAGAAGCCCAATCTGAAAAGTGTGAGTTCGAAGGACTTTGTATGGGGTCTTGATAGGGTGTCCAAGAAGAAGATTGCTAGTTTTCTCACCTAGGATATGGATATGTGTGAGAATAAGGGGTGAAAAAATTTGGTGGCAATTGGTGTGGTTCTTGAGTAAGAGATGGATTATAAACCCCATTGTGGAAGAATGAAGGATTTTGATGATATTGGGTAAATGAGGAATTTAAGTTCAAGTGGCCCGCATTGTTTAGCATGTATTAACCTCTCAATTTTACTGATGGGCCCTAACAATTGTGGATGTAGGGATCTCCTACCTTGCATGTGATGCAAGAGGGCCCAAAGAAAGATCGATGTGTTTGGATTTTTGAATTTTTTTTGAAGTTTTTCAAAATAATGTAATAAATGAACCACTAAATGAAAATGCAATGAATTAGCCCCTATATGAATGGTACGTGCAAAAATGATTATAATTTTTTTTTTGGAAAGAAGAATTGGCACTCACTACCAAATTGGTCCACCGACCAGGTAAGAGGTGGGGTTGTGGGAGGCTCTCCCTACTTTCGTAGGGACCTAATTAAATAACCACAAGCCCGTTTAGGCGTTTGCCACTCAACCTCTAGCCTAGACACCGATTTTTAAAAATAGTAATAAAATCTAAAACTCTTTTTTTTAACCTTCTAAGGACAATCTAACTCCATGGTGCTTCTTGGTACAACTTGCCCGTCTTCCATGAGGGAATCCACGGGTGCGAGGACTTATGGAGATCTTGGAAAAAAAAATTCTAGTCTAAAGAGACAGTGTTGGGTTCAGTGTGCCCCCCTCGTTGTCTTTGACAATGGTTTTGATGATTCCAATATATTGTGTGTTTTATGCTTAAATCGCGTCCGCACGATAAACAAGCTAACATGATGATATCTTGTTTTGCAGGTTGAATTTCAATGGTCCTTCATGAATACATTTCTGATGTTGACTCATGCATGTTGTGCATGAGATTGTTGGGTATTGGTTTAATGACTACTCTTGCATGACATTCTGTTAGCTAGTTCATTTGATTACATTGGACTGTTATGCATTGGACTGGTAAGGCTGTTTTCTATTCTCCTTGGGCTGGGTCAACCCCATGGGTCGACCCCTAGCTCTTTGAGCCTTAGTTCTTATCTTGTTATGAAGCATGGTCCTTCATGTATATATCTTTGATGTCTTTGCACTGACCTTGCTCATATGTGCACCGACCCTGTCTTAGGTATTTTACAATCATGCATGTGGTGTTTTCATGTTTGATCTGATGTTTTCAATTGGGTATCAATTGCCTCTAAACATCTGAGGAAATGAATGAAGTTCAAATTGATTCCAACTGTGCGTAAGATTGCCTTGATCTGAACTTAATTCACTTATATTCATGTCTGCAATTCTAAATTTCGATTTGCAGATTGATGAAGAAATTAAATGTGAAGATCAATCATGATATTAGCTTCTTCATATACATTGGCTTAATGCTGTCATGAGGTTGAGCTTCTAACATTGCAGGTTCAGAGTACTCCCCATCATTTGGTCCCTTGGCAAAGTTGATGGATGAATGATTTTTTATGTGAACCATATTAGAATTGGCCATTCCATGTCTGAATGTACTTCTCTTAAAGTTGCATTTTAGCATTCTATATTGTTGGTTGATTGAGATAGCTAAGTGTGACAAGATGAGTTGAAAATGGCGTAGTGATTACGTATTTCAAATGCATTGATCTAACCTTGTTATGACGTGAACATCCATAATATGCAGGTTTCATTCTGCCATCAATTCATGGATCCATGGTAATATTTCACTTCTGCATTTAATTTTTAATTGCCTTGAATGGGTTTGAAGTGGTCTTCATGTATTCAGTTTACAAGTGTTTTCATGCATATTTGTTCTTGGATATCCGTGGCAATTAGTGTGTTGTTCATCTTGGTTCATTTTTCTCTAAATGAATCCAAGGTTGTTTGGTGTTTTTAAGACCCTCTAACCATGTTATTCACTTGGCAATATCATGTTTTCATAAGAGAGGGTTTGAGAGTGTTATTAATTCTAGAAGTGGGTTGAAATTCAATTTGCTTGACACTTTCATTGGCTTATGTTGGAATGCGATTTAATTCATCCCAATACCTTGTTTTCAATGCATGTTTATTTGTTTTTAATGTTTGGATGAGGTTTTGTAGGATTTCAATTGATTTTTATTGAGTTTAAGTTCTGTTAGTAAAAGTGTCGACTCTAGGAGTCGAAACTTATTTCAGCAGGTTCTGTCTGTGTTGATTTCTGATATGCTGTAGTTGACACTTTTGTCCTGTGAGTTGATTTTTATCTTATGGCAGAACTCTCTACAAAAAGTGTCGACTCTGAGAGTCGACACTTTTGTCCTGGAAGCTGTTTTATGTTCGGGACAGAACACCTTG
This sequence comes from Amorphophallus konjac, assembly GCA_022559845.1. Taxonomy (NCBI): domain Eukaryota; kingdom Viridiplantae; phylum Streptophyta; class Magnoliopsida; order Alismatales; family Araceae; genus Amorphophallus; species Amorphophallus konjac. Next base: position 133,764,256 of record CM040127.1, on the reverse strand, counting down.
ACAAAAGTGTCGACTCTAAGAGACGACACTTTCTCTGGTTCGTCTGGAACGAGTTTTCCGGATTGGTTTCGAATTGCCCATTTCAAGATCCGATTGTTTGGGGTTTTTACACCAATGGCCTTAAGGTTTCACCACATGTCTTAGGTGTGGTTTAGAAGGGTTTTATCAAGGGCCTTGTGGTCTTTTGTTGTGTTTATCTTCTTCTTATATGTAGGTCACGATTTCCATCGGAATGTATCCCTTGGGGGCTTATTGTTCTATCTGTTCTTGTAGGGAATAAAAAGAACGAAAAGGAGGCGTGCTCACTATCTGGAGGAGGAAGAAGAAGCTGGAGAGAGCATCTTCCACCAGCCTGAGGCTCGATCTGGAAGCTGTTGCTGCTGCTCTCCACGATTTGCACGGTTGGGCGTTTCAATCTCGAAGCCGGCTACTTCCATTCTGTTCTTCATCATTTCCAGCGCACCCTACCTTCTTTTGAAGGGAGTCTTGGGATATTCAATGGGGGAAACATTATATATATCTTCCATCTATTCATTTGTGATATCCCCTTTAATCTAAACATGGTGTTGACCATATTGATAAATCTGTTCTTTGTGTTTGCAGGTGTGATCGAAGCTTGGATTTGAAGGAACACACATTTAATCTTCAAGAAGGAAGATCGTCTGCTCCGACTACCTCCAGACTCAACTCTCTCCAACCTAAGCTTCAAGAAAGATCTGCTTATTTCTATTGGAGAACCAAGAAAATATTTTTACATCCTCTTTATGTTTATTTCTATGATTGCTTCATAGTCTATCTTCATCTAAACACTACTGTGGGCGTAAATTGTACATCCTTTGATTTTGTTAAACTCAGAATATCTGTGTGTGTGTACGGAGCTGTCTCCGTGTGTTTGTCGTGTTCGGGGCACGTTCCCCGAACGTGTGTGTATGCTGCAGTGGCAGCGTGTTGAGGCAAGGCCTCATGTGTGTATTGCTGCGGAAGCAGCGTGTGTGTGGTTGGGGTTCGCCCCCGTGTTGCTACGAAAGAAGCGTGTAGTGAAGCCTCACCCGGTTGGGTGAGGGGTGGACGTAGGGAGTCCGTCATGGTCTCGAACCACCTAAAAATCTTGTGTCTCGTGTGATTGTCTATGTGATTGACCATTTCCTCTATCTCCCTTCATAGGTCCATCAAATAGATTTTTAACTCACTGCATCATCGGACATTGCTACCTCCGTTATCTGTGTTGAGCGTAATTTCTTTGATTAGTTGCATTAACTATTCGAGTGAGATCGGAAAACTTGAGTGAATATCTTTAATCTCACTTGAGTTTTAGTTAATCAACGTAGTTAATGTTATATCTGATGCAATCAGTTAAGAAATTTTTTAAAATCCGCCATCTCGACAAGGGGACAATTCAACCCCCCTTCTTGTCCGCCATCTCTCTAGGTCAACAGACAGAGTGCTCAATGGAGGGTCCTTTCAATCCCAAGAGAGGTGTAAGGAACCTAACTTTTCCTTAAGAAGGGGAAGTAGAGAAGAAGAGAAAGATTTTTTTTTCTTTCAAATGATGTAAATAAAAGAATAAATACTCAATTAAATGCACAATGCATGAAATAGATGCAACTAAAATAAGGACATGATTGCATGAGATAATTTTTTTATTATTTATTATTTTTTGATTTTTCAAGAATTTTTTTAGATTTTGTTGAGATTTTTTAGAAATTGAAAAAAATAGAACCTGTACCTACGCTTACTGACCTTTAGCGACGCTTGATTTTTCAGGATTTTCAGAATTCCAAGTTTCTTGCTCCCTGTAGTGACAGATATAGACTTTCTTTCTGCAACAGTTGAATTTCTATGAATTTCAGGACCGAATTTCCCTTTTCTTTGATTTTCTGATTTTTATTTCTTTTTCTATAAAAAAATTTAATATACAAATATACAAATCAAACATAAGAATTTTCAACTATAAAAAATCATTTTCCTCCCCGGTAACGGTGCCAAAAATTGATGTGCACTACACTCATCGTCAAAAGCCGTGCTTCAATTTTAAAAATAACTACACTCACTCAATAAAAAGGTATTAAATATAAGTAGAATGGTAAGAACATGTTGATCCCACGGAGAAGAAAAGTTCTATTTAAACAAGTTGAAAAATCCTTATGTTTTGAAAACCGAATTTGAGTGAGTTTATGCTAAAGGAAAATAAATTTGCGTGGAAATAAACCAATCTAAAGAATATGAGAGGGTTAAAGAAGAGAAATTGGAAGGAGTTGAGAGAGAAAATAAAGGAACAATTACACAAAAATTAACTTTTATTGCTAAGGAAAGATTACAATGTCTAAGAAAACTAAAAATTACAACTTGAGTAAACTAAAGGAAAAAAGGAAGAAATAGAGCCAAGATAGTGAAGAATAGCGCCACCGTCTCCTTGCCGAGCCTTGGAGGAAGATCACCCCGACTTGGAAGTAGGCGCCGCCTTTTGGGCACCAAAGGAAGGGAATCTTCGCCTTAGGATGTGTGAAGAATATAGAGGATGGGGAGATAGATAGAAGATGAGGAAGGGAGTTAAAAACTTGAAAATAGAAATAAAAATAAAGCAAGATTGAAAGTAAAATAGCTTTAATATAAGAGAGAATTAGAAGATGTGATAGAAGAAAACGTTGGATATCTAGATGAGAGGAAGAAGTTTTATGAAGAGTTTAGAAGGAGAAAAAGAGTAGAAGAGGGAGAAAATAGGCGAAGAACAGGGGACACAGGTTCGGGTGAACAGTAAAATGTGGAAGATAGAGCCTTGAAAACTTGAAGATTGCGTGAAAACTAAGGGGAATTTGAGAATGATGAAGACGACGAAGTTGGAGAGAATTTAAAAATGAAGAACTTTCATGAAGATCGTAGGACAAAAAGAGGAATATAAATGGGTGAAAAAGGTCGACCTAAACTAGGGGAAGAAAGAAGGACGGGATTCTAAGCTAAGAAGAAAAAGAAAAAGAAGAAAACTCCCTTTTCCCCTCTTGACAAAAAGTATTTATAGAGAAACAAGGTCAAATGGAGGGTGGAGATCATATTTGATGAAGATGGATAGCTGGGATTAGAGGAGATTAGGGTTTGGATGAAGAGAGGAAAGGGGCTCCCCTTGGCTTTCCTAATAAGGAGGAGATCTTCTCCTATTTTCTCTCCTAGAAATTCTCTCAAAGATAATTTAATAAAATCTTTTCCTTTATCTCCTTTCACACCAAAAAAGGAATGGTGGCTGCTCCTTTGACTTGGTCAAGGAGGGAGGGGTGCCCTAGGGCATCCCTTACCCTGATCTTATGACGCTTTTGCCCCTGACCCTTCTAGTAATTACCTTGGACGTCCTGCACACACACAATTTGGATTAAGCCCATTAAGAATTATTACTTTGTGCACAAAAATCATAAATGCTTACAATTATGTAATGGAAAATTAATTCTCATGACCCTCAACCTCTTTTCATTGAATAATTAACCACAAATTAAGTTAATTTGCATGAACGGCTTGATTAATGCAAGGTTGAGATTAATGGTAAAGTATGCATAATTGACTAATTTTGTGCATATGAAATTATATATGTGATGTGAATTATCATAAAGAAATGAGCACTTATCACACCCCCTAACTTACTCATTATTAGTTTCTTAGCAATGTAATTAAATTAAAATTTTAGACCAATAAGAGTTTGCAAAGCTCATACCTTCATATCCAGCTTTTCCTTTACATAATCAACCAAAGATCAGAAATCAGAAATCATTAATGCGCACTAGCCTTAGTTTGGAAATTAAAGTATATGACTTAAGAATGTGTCTCAAAGTTCAACATCACTTGTGCATGTGTAATACTAAATCCATAGCTAAGATAATTGCGTCCCTCATATGTTATTCTAAGCATTTATCTTTCAACCCTACACCTCCAAATTCAGAGCATTAAGTATACTAACTTTTTGTCTGTCTTATTTCTTTGTCACTTTTTAGGATCTTTCCCCTTTTCATACACACATGATGTTGCACATCCCTTCATTGTTTAACACGAACCTCAACTCTTGCCTTAGGAGAAGTAGACCCAGTCATAAAGGTCAGGGTTCCCTTTTCCGTTTTACGTAAACCTCAACACTTGTTAGGTGAAGTAGGCCCGGTTACTAAGATTAAGGGCATTTTTCACGGTATTTTTTTTCAACAATGTGCTTTTGCACTTATTTGATAAATAACTTGGCAGAAAGCTTTTTCAAAATAACTCTTCCTCAAGAAGTGCAGAGCATCAAACACAATACCTAAAATAACATAAGGCTTGCCCTGCTTGCTTTATTAAGGTGCAACGTGAATTTATTTTTCTAAAGTGCACATGAACTTTAAAGAGATTCGTACATCAGTTTTTCATGGCTAAATCGAAGTTAATTTTCCATCATCCTTCTCCATAGTCTTTTCTATTCCAGAATCACTTTTAATAAAAGCATGAATCAATAAAACTCAGTCGGGGATTTCATCTTTTTATTTTATGCAAAAATACAGGACATGATGATCATGCAAGAACTCCTTTCAATTTTTTCTCTCTCCTCCCCCCAACTTAAATGACATTGTCATCAATGGCATACGTAATAAAAGTAATAGAATAATGTAAAAAGAAATATTGTTGAGTATGAGAGAGACAACCTGATATGCGGGGCGAAACCACCTTTATATGGATAGCGACAGCTTCTTCTCCTTGGCTTGTCTACTGAAAAATAAACTAAAAATAAAGTAGTAAATAACAAAGAACCTTGGGTTGCCTCCCAAAAGCGTTAAGTTTTTCATCTTCAGCCAGACACATGAAAGCTCTATAACCAACATGTAGATTTAAGAATGAGTCACCCTGTTATCTCATCTTTATTGAAAAACCAAGTATTATACCACAACAAGATGAGATTGAGCATGATTACGTAGAGGCTAGAGTGGTTGTTAGCACAATTAGATTGATCATGCGATGCATGGGTTAACAACTATACTTTGAATGGGGTGGCCTGCGGCAAATACCATGATGGAGCAGTTAGGCCAAAAGGATCCCCCTGATTAATGATCAAAAAAATTTTCTCAAACTTTTGGTCTTTGTATGTGTTGAAAATATAATGAAGACCTTATTATCAAGCAAAATATCTTTTTCTACCTCAATTTTAGATATTTCATGTCTACTCACCTACCCCAGGACCAACACCTCCCAAAAGTGTTAAGTTTTCCGTCTTCAGTCAGACGCATGAAAGCTCTATAACCAACATGTAGATTTAAGAATGAGCCACCACGTTATCTCATCTTTATTGAAAACCAAGCATTATACCACAACAAGATGAGATGGAGCATGATTGCGTAGAGGCTAGAGTGGTTGTTAGCACAATTAGATTGATCATGTGATGCATGGGTTAACAACTGTACTTTGAATGGGGTGGCCTGCAGCAAATACCATGATGGAGCAGTTAGGCCAAAAGGATCCCCCTGATTAATGATAAAAAAAAATTTCTCAAACTTTTGGTGTTTGTATGTGTTGAAAATATTAATGAAGACCTTATTATCAAGTAAAATATCTTTTTCTACCTCAATTTTAGATATTTCATGAACATTAGTGAGGTGAGAAGGGATCAAAGGGAGAGGAGTTTCAAGCAATCGATCTGTGTCAAGGAGACTAGGAGAATCAACAGTGAAAGACCAGGGTTGATTAAGCTCAAAAGGACCACCTCGATCATATAATGAAGGAAGAACATTGCTAAGGAGCATGTCATGAATGATGAAATGTTCCTCCTTAAGGTCTGTAGAAGGTGCGAATGAAGCAATGCAGACCTTATTACTGTTGACAGAATTTTGATCATGCCCAAGAGTGGGCTTGTCTAGCATCAAGTTGAGGTGAGGAAAATCAGGAATGGGAGGGGCATCAAAAGATTCCACCACAAGTCCATTGTCCAGGAGGCAAGGAAAATGAATGTATTCTTCGACATAGTGATGTTCATGCATTTCAGGTGGATTCGACCAATCGTCTTGAAGAATTTCAGAAAGATCTCTAGGATTGCCATGGTCAGGAATGGGCGAGAGCTCTATCCTCTCCTCCGGATTAAAGGTTGCCTGGTCCTATAGATTGTCATGCGAAAAATTTAACTCCTCATTAACCCTAGTTGTATTGTTCAAATAAATGCTCAATTCTTTTTCTATCCTCTCTTCTTCTTCCTTCCCATCATCAAAGAGAGTTTTTTCAAATTCAGGGAGAAGCATTTGATTATAGATCTAATGTTCATTTCTCTTTTCTTCTCTTCCCAACTTAGACTCATCATTATTTCTTCATGATTATGCTTGGCTATCACAACTTGAGCTTCACTAGCTTCCTCCCAGTTATCTTGATATGGATGTCCCATATACTCCTCATCATCAAAAATTATTTGAGAGTTGTTGAATTGAGGATTTATGGATTGATCGTTCAGGCTGATATTATAGTCATAATCAGAAAATATATTTTTATAGTTTTCAGTGGGGAGGCTAGCATGTTGGACCTATTCGAGCTCTTTATCAAGTTGGTCAAGTCGGGCTTGGATAATTTGGCTCTGAGCTTTAATGGACTTCTAATTGGCCAAGATGAGTTGAGTCATTTAATTAAACCTATCCTCGAAATCAGACTGTAGAGGAGCTGGATAGGCTGGGTGGCACTCAGTCTGTGGTGAGTAACAAATAGAATAGAAGTCAATATGGTACTGAGGTAGTGGGGAGTCGATAGGTTCTCCTTCATGTTGGGCTTGGCCGTAAGGAGCATTTGAGTAAGAAGCCCAATCTGAAAAGTGTGAGTTTGAAGGACTTTGTATGTGATCTTGATAGGTTACCCAAGAAGAAGACTGCTAGTTTTCCCAACTACGATATGGATATGTGTGAGAATAAGGGGTGAAAAAATCCGGTGGCAATTGGTGTGGTTCTTGGGTAAGAGATGGATTGTAAACCCTATTGTGGAAGAATGAAGGATTTTGATGATATTTGGTAAATGAGGAATTTAAGTTCAAGGGGCCCGCATGGTTTAGCATGTATTGACCTCTCAATTTTACTGATGGGCCCTAACAATTGTGGATGTAGGGATCTCCTACCTTGCATGCAATGTAAAAGGACCTAAAGAAAGATTGTTGTGTTTGGATTTTTGAATTTTGTTTTGAAGTTGTTCAAAATAATGTAATAAATGAACCACTAAATGAAAATGCAATGAAATATCCCCTATAAGAATGGTACATGCAAAAATGATGATGATTTTTTTTTGGGTTTTTTGCATGAAAACTATTGTTAAAAGTGAATTTGTAAAAAAAACCATTCCTAAAAATGCATTAGCAAGTATATCACTGAGTTAATTTAAATAGTGCATAAATGTCATTTAAGCGTGGTTTTCTTGCAAGTTGTTGATAAAAAGAAGTGATATGCATGCAAATAAATATGGCATTTTTGCACAATTCAGATTACACAGTGATATACCTGCTAATGCATTTTTTGGAATGGTTTTTTTGTAAATTCACTTTTAACAATGGTTTCCATGTAAAAAATCCCTTTTTTTTGTAAAATAAGAATTGGCACTCACTACCAAATTGGTCCACCAGCCAGGTACGAGGTGGGATTGTGGGAGGCTCCCCCTACTTTCGTAGGGACCTAATTAAATAACCACGAGTCCGTTTAGGCGTTTGCCACTTAACCTCTAGCCTAGACACCGATTTTCCAAAATATTAATAAATTCTAAAACTCTTTTTTTTAACCTTCTAAGGAGAATCTAACTCCAGGGTGCTTCTTGATACAACCTATCCGGCTTCCGTGAGGGAATCTACGAGTGCAGGGACTTATGGAGGTCTTGAAAAAAGAAATTATAGTCCAAAGAGACAGAGTGCTCAATGGAGGGTCCTTCCAATTCCAAGAGGGGTGTAAGGAACCTAACTTGCCCTTAAGAAGGGGAAATAGAGAAGAAGAGAAAGATTTTTCTTTCTTTCAAATGATGCAAATAAAAGAACAAATGCTCAACTAAATGCACAATCCATGAAATAGATGCAACTAAAATGAAGACATGATAGCATGAGACAAATTTGTTTATTTTTTGTTTTCTATTTTTTTTAGATTTTTCAAGTATTTTTTTAGATTTTGTTGAGATTTTTTAGAAATTAGAAAAATAGAACATATACCTACGCTTACTGACCTTTAGCGACGCTTGATTTTCCAAGATTTTCTGAATTCCAAGTTTCCTGCTCCCTGTAGTGACAGATACAGACTTTCAGCGACGCTTCCTGAGTTTCTACAACAGTTGAATTTCTATGAATTTCATGTCCAAATTTCCTTTTTCTTTGATTTTCTGATTTTTATTTCTTTTTCCTATAATATAAAAAAAATCAATTAATATACAAATTAAACATAAGAATTTTCAACTATAAAAAATCATTTTCCTCCCCGGTAACGGTGCCAAAAATTGATGTGCACTACACTCATCGTCAAAAGCCGTGCTTCAATTTTAAAAATAACTGCACTCACTCAATAAAAAGGTATTAAATATAAGTAGAATGGTAAGAACATGTTGATCCCACGGAGAAGAAAAGTTCTTATTTAAACAAGTTGAAAAATCTTTATGTTTTGAAAATCGAATTTGAGTGAGTTTATGCTAAAGGAAAATAAATTTGCGTGGAAATAAACCAATCTAAAGAATATGAGAGGGTTAAAGAAGAGAAATTGGAAGGAGTGGAGAGAGAAAATAAAGGAACAATTGCACAAAAATCAACTTTTATTGCTAAGGAAATATTATAATGTCTAAGAAAACTAAAAATTATAACTTGAGTAAACTAAGGGGAAAAAGGAAGAAATAGAGCCAAGATAGTGAAGAATAGCGCCGCCGTCTCCTTGCCGAGCCTTTGAGGAAGATCGCTCCGCCTTGGAAGTAGATGCCGCCTTTTGAGCACCAAAAGAAGGGAATCTTCACCTTGGGATGTGTGAAGAATGTGGAGGACGGGGAGATAGATAGAAGATGAGGAAGGGAGTTAAAAACTTGAAAACAGAAATAAAAATAAAGAAAGATTGAAAGTAAAATAGCTTTAATATCAGAGAGAATTAGAAGATGTGGTAGATGAAAAAGTTCGATATCTAGATGAGGTGAAGAAGTTTTATAAAGAGTGTAGCAGGAGCATAAGAGTAGAAGATGGAGAAAACAGGTGAAGAATAGGGGGACGTAGGTTCGGGTGAACAGTAAAACGTGGAAGATAGAGCCTTGAAAACTGGAAGATTGCATGAAAACTAAGGGGAATTTGAGAATGATGAAGACGATGAAGTTGGAGAGAATTTAAAAATGAAGAACTTTCATGGAGATCGTAGGATAAAAAGAGGAACATAAATGGGTGAAAAAGGTCGACCTAAACTAGGGGAAGAAAGAAGGATAAGATTCTAAGCTACGAAGAAAAAGAAGAAAACTCTCTTTCCCCCTCTTGACAAAGGGTATTTATAGAGAAACAATGTCAAATGGCGGGTGGAGATCATATTTGATGAATATGGATAGCTGGGATTAGAGGAGATTAGGGTTTGGATGAAGAGAGGAAAGGGGCTCCCCTTGGCTTTCCTAATAAGGAGGAGATCTCCTCCTATTTTCTCTCCAAGAAATTCTCTCCAAGATAATTCAATAAAATCCTTTCCTTTATCTCCTTTCACACTAAAAAAGGAATGGCGGCTGCTCCTTTGACTTGGTCAAGGAGGGAGGGGTGCCCTACGCATCCCTTACCCTGATCTTGTGACGCTTTTGCCCCTGGCCCTTCTAGTAATTACCTTGGACGTCCTCCACACACACATTTTGGATTAAGCCCATTAAGAATTATTGCTTTATGCATAAAAATCATAAATGCTTACAATTATGCAATGGAAAACTAATTCTGATGACCCTCAACCTCTTTTCATTGAATAATTAACAACAAATTAAGTTAATTTGCGTGAATGGCTAGATTAATGCAAGGTTGAGATTAACTGTAAAATATGCATAAATGGCTAATTATGTGCTATTAAATGATATATGTGATGTGAATTATTATAAAGAAATGAGCACTCATCACCAGCTCGGTGTCTTAATGAGAATCCCAGGCTCGTAGAGACTTACGGAGGCCTTGAAACATGAATTCTTAGTCCGACAGAAGGAATATCTGTCGGAGAGGCGTTCAATGTCCAAGAGGGTGTTCCTATCACGTGCAAGTTATTAATGGCGAACGTATCGGAGTATGGACTATGTGCAAGTAACTATGATGGAAAGAAATGAGGGTGAATGTATCAAAATAGAGATTGATGTATAAGAAGTTTCATCAATGATTGAAAGTTTCTTTAGTACAAAACTATAAGGTTTAATGTGAAACTAGCATATGATGAAAATAACCTTTTAAAACATGAGAGGGTAGAAAACATAACTCCTTTTAAAACATGCTATAGCTTAACACATAAACATCACAAAATATAGTATATATACTACTATGAACAACAAGAAAATCATGACCCTCGATCTGGTTACTATTTCGGGTGAACAGAACACAGATCGCAGTTCTTCTACTACCGCCATCTGGAGGTCGTTGTTGATTGAAGACCGCTACTATGGTCGCGGTTTCTGCTAGACTGCTATTCATCTGTCCTCAGATAGAGGCAAACCCCGGCCTTGCAGGGCTTTTTTAATGGAAAATAAAGAGACATCTAGCACAAATCTGAAAGGTATAGCATCCTAGCATGTAACTAACGCATGAAAGAGCATGTAATCAATCAAAAGTCATTATCATTCCATTAAGGTTACATGGACAACATGAACTCGAATCCTAATACGCGATCGTGGCAAAACTTGAAACACATCGTGTATGCATCATGAAAACGTGAGGGAATAGAGGGCTTTTATTCCTAACATCATGTTTAAGCCGATCATGAGACAACCTACCTCTTGGGCTGGTCTTAGACTTCAAATTTCTCGCAAGAATGCAGCCCTTATTCCTGCGCATCCTGCGTGGAACTAGCTATTTCCGCATGCTCTAACTCCTTGGTTGCTTGTTCTCCTAACATGAAAATTGGAGGTATGTTAGAAGATATTAAGGGTAATAAAAAGTTCTAAAGGAAGAACTTAAGAAGATGATACTATACCTTCGTTTCACACGATCCAAAAACATAGGGTTCGCGCTGGATGGACTTAGGGCCTATTTATAGGGAACGACCTAGGGTTAGATTTTTTGCTCGACTTATAATGCTTATTTGGTGTCAATTCGATCCCTAAGTCCTAGATAAGTTTTCCCTTTGAGATCACATCGAATCATGGCTAAATCGTGGCTAAAAATCTAAACTTTCCTTGATTATCCACTATCCATTTTCGGAATCATATCGCGTTCGAGGCTCGACCGCTACCTTCAAGAAGCGGACGTGCGATAGAACGCGACCTCGTCTGATTTGTGAATTTTAAGTTTTATTCTAATTCAACTTCTAATCTTCCCATATCTCCCTATTTTGATTAGGGAACGTATCCCTATTACATCTCTAGGGTTTAGACTTGGGCCAAAAGGCTCAAATTTAGTTTTGAAGGCCCCTTTAAGGCGGACTTAACCATTTAGTTAATTGCTGGGCCTTTTTATCAAAGAATTTAACTTATTAATCTATTAATTAGCCCATTTAAGTCTTTAAGCTTATTAAAATACTTAAATAAATCTATTTAAATTCCTAAAAATTCCAATAAATTGCCAGGGGTGCCACAGATATAGTGTTTGTTCCATAGAGTCTATTTAGTTAATAGATGGGCCTTTTTATCAAAGGCTTTAACTTATTAATCCATTAATTAGCCCATTTAAGTCTTTAAGCTTATTAAAATACTTAAATAAATCTATTTAAATTCCTAAAAATTCTAGTAAATTGCCAAGGGTGCCACAGATATAGTGTTTCTTCCATAGAGTCTAAGCTTGAACAGTAGGTAGATGGAAAGAATTGAAGCATAATGAATAATGAGTACACATGAAGATAGATATGAGCGAATAAATGCGCATAATCTTATCCAAACAACTATTGCTTTCATTAAATCTCCTCAAGATTGCCTCATTTCGATCTTTGGATCAGATTCTTATCAAGTGGTGTTGATTGCACGTCTCATCACACCTTGGCATCTAATTTTCAGTTCGCTCCACTCCATTCCACTCCATTCCACTTCATTACATTCCATTCCATTCCGTGTCACTCCCTTGCAAAGCAGACGCCAAGGCGGGGCAGCTGTAGACACGTCAAAATTGACAACACTTTGAGTATATCTCCTATAACATTGTGATGTCTCAAATTGACCCTGAAATTGACTTATTTGAGTGATTTTTCTCATTTTTCTAGAATGTTCACATTTCCTTAGCTTTCTCATATTTTTATCTATTTTTTTCATTTTTCTGAGATTTTTCTCTAATTTTTTGGGGCCCTTTTGAAACAACGTCTGAACCTCGGACGCCATTTTCAATTACCGTCAATATAAAAGACACCATTTAAAAAAAATAAAATAAAAAATAAAAAAGAGATAACCCGCCCAGAACGTGGTCGCCAAGGCGACCGCGTTCCCATTTTCAAAAATAAATAATAATAATAAATAAATTCCTTTGATGAACAGAATGGCCGCCCGCGTGAGCGGATGCCAATTCCCTTACAAAATTGATTTTGTTTGGCTATTTTTGATTGTCATCCACCCCTTAAGACGCCAATTCTTTATTTTGCATTTTAGGCCCCGTTTTGAGCCGAATTTGTGTGATTTTGAATCAACGTCACTTTGGAAGGTCGTCAATTCTTTAAATGACGTCTAGGGTGGTGGATGCCAATTATTTTCTTCATATTTTGAGCCAAATTCATACTGTTCTAGAATCGACGTCCATTTGGAAGGTCGCTAATTCATTAATTGGCGTTCGGCGCCTATGACGTCAATTCTATTTCTATATTTTGAGCTTTTATCTCCGTCCAAAATTTGTATTAATTTCTAATTGACGTCTGGCTCCCTTGACGCCATTTCTTTTCTAATTTTGGAAATTTTTGAACTTTCCATATTTTAATTCCAAATTGGCGCCTTTTTAAACTGACGTTAATTAAATGGCGACTTCTAGGTCTGACGCCATTTTTGACAGCATTCCGAATCTAACAGAAACCCATTCTTTCCCCATTTTAAGCTCCTTTTCCACTTGGGAAAGGGTTCCTATGGCTTTCTAAGGATAGGAGGACACTTGGCCAATGAATATCTCCTTCCAAATCTAATAAAAATATGATTTAATATTTTTAATGGATTAAAGCTCCAAATTTTCCCTCTATAAATAGGACCCCTCTCTCCCTTGCGTTTAAGGTCGATTCTATTGATCAAGGGGAGGTGCTACTGGACCGGAGGCTCAAGGAGGAGGTCTCCCATGTGCCTAAAGCTACATCCTTGGAGCGTCTTTCTCTCTTGGAGATCCTTCATCCTTTGAAGCCCCCAATTGGAGAAACCAATAAGATCTTTCTTACATCTTTTCTTTTATTATCCCTTTGGTTATTTAACATTGCATGCATCACATCTTTATATACTTTTACTTATTTTCATCATCTCAAGTCAATTGAAATCCTCCCTTGTGCAACACTTGCACCCTCCCTCATTTCTATCATTCATCATATTTTCCTTACCATTTGCATATGGGTTTAAAGACCAACACCAACAAGGTGTGTTTATGGTCATCCTTTTCATGTTGTTTATTCTAAGGATTTGATGTGACACACCTTTGTATTCATATCAATCTCTTCTTTTGTTGGTTGTTGTTTATGTTTTTGCAAGGGTAATCCAAGAGAAAAACTCTCTTCATCGGCCGACCGATTGAAAGAGAAGGTGGACATTCACAATCCCCCCCGCATCTCAAAAGTATTTATATCGCCATCCCTCCTTTGTTATTCATTCTTAATTCCATTTGAGACTCACGCATCTCTGGCGATCACATTTCCCTTAGCATCCACGTATGCTCCCTCTTCGTTCTTTCCCATTCTTTTTCATTTATTTCCATTCCATCCCCCTTAGTTTTTCATATTATTAATTTTCCTTAGTGGATTTTCTTAGGATCGACACCCGCCTCCGCCTCCGTCGACCGCCCAGAGAAGATGGGAGAGAAAGAGAGAACGAGAGAAGAGAGAGAGGGAGAGAATGAGAGAAATGGGGAGAGTGGGGTGAGGGTTTAATTTATATGAAAATAAATTCAGATTTTAAAAATCTAAAAAAAAAATAAAAATAGGAAAAAATCATTCCCACGATCCTTGGAAAATGCACAACGCATCAGCGACATCCCAGAGCCCGAAGACATGTCAATTCACCCTACGCATGTGTCCGAAGGCTAAACAGCCAAAAATTCGATTTAGTCGTAAAACACGATCCGGGACCCACAAAAGCGCTCCGAAACCCACGGATTCTGATCTGAAAAATATGGGGTGTTACAAATGTAACAGTCAATAATTCATTGAGATGATAGTAAGCAAGGCATGCACGTACCAATTTCATTGAAAAGAGGTCAATGAAAGAATTAAAGGGACATTGTGCTACGAAAGTATGTTTACAGCATAACGACATATTTATTAGTTCCATAGTTTATTAACAACTTGATGAATAAAGTTTCAAGTTCCAGACCACTAGAAAATTGTCTGAGAACAGATCACAATCAACCCTTGGGTCAAACCTCGGGTTGGACAAAGTTTGACAAAACACGGTTTCAAGTGGACCGCTATCTTGAGGTAGCGGTCGCAAAGGATCCGAGATTAGGAGGTGCATCGACTCAAGGGAAGAACGGGTCGACTCAACCAAAAATTTGCTGACTGGAACATGAACGCGGTCATTGGCCAGCCCCTATCTGCAGGTAGCGGTTGCTTCCTGGATGCGATCGGAACATGGTGCAGAAATCGTGAAGTGCTCTTATGGACTTAGGTTTTAGGGTACAACCAGCTCTGCATCCGTGTGGGAATCCTAGACTCGCGGAGTCTTACGGAGGCCCTGAAACAAGATAACCTACTCTAGCAGAAGGAATATCCGATGGAGAAGCGCTTAAGTTCAAGAAAGTGTTCCTATCAAGTGCATTGACTAATAGCAAAGTACCGGAGTACGGGCTATGCATAAGAAATAGAGAAAGACATGAGATGAGAGTGAATCATATCAAAACAGCGAACAATGTGCAGAAAGTTCAAAAAAAAAATCTTGAAGTACAAAATTATAGGGGTTGATTTGTGAAACTAACCTTTGTGAAAATAATTCCCTTTATAGCATGAGAGGGCATAAAACATAACATGTTAGAAACATGATATGGCAGAAATCATGAACAGAACGAAATAACACGAAATAGAGCATAATTACTTATACTTAGCAGGGAATTATAAGGGTTGATCTGTCACTATTTCAGGTTAACAGTACAGACCGCGGTTGGTCGAGAACCGCTGTATGGAGGTAGCGGTCTCTATAAGATCGCTATCTGTCCGTCACCAGATAGAAGCAAATCCTGGCTTGCAGGGTCTGTTTCTATGGCAAATAAAGATGAAACTAATAGGAAACTAAATGAAAAGGCATGATAACATGTAAATAACACATGAAAAAGGTAGGTGATCAAGGGAAGTTGTTATCTTTTGATTAGGGTTACATTAGCATCATGAGTAAAAAACCCTATTGCGCAGTCATGGAAAAACAGGAAATTCTCCATGTGGAAAGCATGAAATCGAGGGATAGGATAGAGCTTTTGTTCCTAATACGATGTTTATGCCAATCGCGAGACAACCTACCTCTGGGATAGTCCCTAAACTTCAAATTTCTCACCAGAAGAAGGATCTCGTTCCTCCGCGTCTTGCGTGGAACCAGCGACTTCCTATCGTTCTAACTCTTTAACTTCTTGATCTCCTAACATGAAATTTAGAAGGACGTTAGAAGACATTATGGGGAACAATAAACCCTAAAGGAAGAACTTAAAACAACGACGCCTTACCTCTGCTACGCACGATCCAAAACTAGTGTTCGCGTAGGTCGATCTCGGTCCTATTTATAGAGAACGACCTAGGGCTAGGGTTTTAGTTCGAACTAGGATCCTTATTGGTGGTAGAGTCGATCCCTAAGAGTCCTAGATAGGTTTTCCTTGTTAGCTAGCATCGAACCATTGCCAATTTCGTGGATAAAATTAGATCTTTCCATGTTTTATCTCTTTCCGCTTTCGGGAGAAGGTAGCGGTTGAGGGACGACCACTATCATCAGAACGCGGTCGCGCGATTGACCGCGACCTTGCCTGGCTTTCCGAAAATTGAGTTTGATCTTAACTTCACTTCTAATTATCTCTTATTTCCTTATTTATCCATCTTAATCAAGAAAATATTCCCTAGTATGGCTCTTGGGATTGTGTTTGGGCCAAAGGGCTTGGTTTTTGGGTTTAAGGTCCATTTTAAGTGGGGCTTAACCATTTAGTTAATTGGTGGGCCTATTTCTCAAAGGCTTTCATCTATTAACCTATTAAGCCTTTTTAAGCTTATTAACTGCTTAAATAAATCTATTTAATTCTTGAAATTTTTAGGAAATTACCAGGGGTATTACACCCTCCCCCACTTAAAAAGAATTTAGTCTCCAAATCCAATGCATGAGATTATGGAGGGCGTATTACTTACAGTTAAATAACTTTAGGAATTTTCTGTACATAGATTCTTCCGTCTCCCATGTAGCTTCTTGCTCCAGGCATTTATTCCATTGAACTTTTACCATGGGAATGGTTTTATTTCTGAGCTGACGTACTTCACGATCAAGTATCTTATGTGGCTTGTGCTCGTACGTCAGGTCCTTCTGTATCACAAGATTGTCATGACTTATAATTTGACATGGGCCTTGAACATACCTTTTTAGCATCGAGATGTGGAACACGTCATGTACACTAGATAATTGAGGTGACAAATCTATCCGATAAGCGACTTCACCAACCCTTTCCAGAATTTCAAAAGGGCCAATAAATCTCAGAGTAAGCTTGCCTTTGATGCCGAATCTTCTGATTCCCTGACCTGGGGAAACCTTGAGAAACACATGGTCTCCTATTAATGTTTTTCAGGTCTCTTCTTCTAATATCAGCATATGTCTTTTGTCTTGATTGTGCAATCTGGAGTCTTTCTCTGATAAGTTGCACCTTCTCTGTTGTAGTGCTGACAAGTTCTGAGCCTAGAAGTTGTTTCTCCCCATCTTCATTCCAACAAATTGGTGAACGATAACTCCTTCCATATAGTGCCTCGAACGATGTCATTTGAATGCTAGCTTGGTAGCTATTATTGTAGGCAGACTCGACTAGCGGCAAATGATCGTGCGAACTTCCACCAAAATCAATAACATAAGCCCTGAGCATATCTTCAACTATTTGATTAGTTCTTTCAGTCAGGTCATCAGCTTGGGGATGAAAAGTTGTGCTGAAATGTAGTCTCGTCCCCAAGGAATGTTGTAGACCCTTCCAGAAATGTGATGTAAAGCGGGGGTCTCGGTCAAACACTATTGTAATAGGGACTCTGTGCAGTTTAACAATCTCCTTGATATATAATGCTGCTAACATATCCACTGTCCATCAACTCTTAATGGGCAGAAAGTGTGCAAACTTTGTCAGTCGATCAATTATCACCCATATATCGGCCATTTTTTTGTAAGGCATCAGCAATTTCTATTTTTAATCAAAAGCCTTTGTACCATACATGTGTGTATAACGTAGCCATATCATCGAATGATTCTCTTGCTGAAGGCATAGATGTTGCGTGTTGCTAGGCTGTGGTTCAGTCCACGTGATTCCCCAGATGTTACATAAGTGCAGAATTTGCTTATTTCTCATGCCGGAGTCATAATGACCTCGCATTAATGTGACTCCTCAAAAGGGACGCACATGCTATAGGAAGAGAAGTGAGTTAATGGCGGCTAATTTCAATGAGAGGTGCCCCGTCCACTTCTTCGACTATAAAAAGGCCATGCTGAGCACTGAACGGGGTACATGCTCCCCCACCATACCACTTTCTTCCCTTTTCCTTCTTTCAGGTGCCTTTTTCTTTCTTTTATTTTTGGCGAGGCCATGGAGTCTGCTGGCGAGGGCGAAGCATTAAAGCTTGCTAGATCATGTTGGCTACCTTAGCATAATGGAGCGAGAGATAGAAGATGGACGGCATAACGAAGTGGGGGATAGAAGGCAAAGTGCTTCTTCCTCATGTCATCATGCCATCCCATCAGAATGGGGAGGGGAAGCCCAAAGGTGCCACCAGGTAGCCCTCGGTGAGGGGACGAGATGGTGAAAGGCCTCAACAGATGGGGCATTGTCATACGTCCACCTTCCCTTCCTCCTTTGACCTTTGGTAGTGGATGCCCTACCTTATTTTCCCTCCCCCAGACCATTTAGGTTAGGCTGGGGTTTCCTTCATGTAATAAGCTCGTTAGTACGACTATGGCAAGATCTACAGACTCAACATCCGAGCTAGTTTCCACATTGGTGGAGTCAGTGCCTCAGCATGAGGTTGCCAATCTTGTACGATCTGAGCTATCCATCACCTTGTATCAATGTTCATTTCCAAGATATACATTGGATTATGTATGTTCATTAGTATTCTTTCTTTTCCTTTTGTCTACATAAGCTCACTTTTCGCTAAAAAAAAAATTTTCTCACTGAGTCGGCAGTCACGTACGTGGGACCGGTTCTCCTTTCAGAGTTGCCAGCCTGTATGCTCCTTTGCCGAATACTTCGACTACTTGGTAGGGACCTTTCTAGTTGGGTGCTAGCTTCTTCCCCACCGCCTCAAGTAGTCGAGAGGCTTCGGCCTTCCTCAAGACTAAGTCCCCAGAAAGAAATTGTGAACTCCGAACTTGAGCGTTGTAGTACCGAGCCATGCGCCTCTGATATTCTATTATATGAATGCTTGCGGCTTCACATATTTTGTCCCCCAAGTCAAAGTTTTCCAAAATCCTATAGTCGTTAAGGTCGGGCTAAAAATAAACGACTCGGAGGGATGGGCTCTTGATTGCAAGCGGGATGACTACCTCGATACAATAGACCAACTGAAATGGGGTTTCGCCCATGGTGTCGTTCGATAAGACCATGGCATTCTAGGCAACTCCTCGAACTAGTTATCGTTCGATAAGACCTTGAATATCATTTTTATGGTTTGTTTGTTATTTTATTGCCTAGATGACAAATTATTGTATTTATTGATTATCATTTTTATGATTTATTATTATTATTATCATTCTTTTCTCTTTTGGATTCGCCTTTCGTATGTGAGAGCAGCATGGTGAAATGAATGATAAGGGTGATGAATGTATATTAGTGGTGACAAATAAGTTGACAGAGGCAACAAATGCACATTACTGGTGACAAATAGGTTGACAGGGTCGACAAATACGCATGAATGGTGACAGAAGGCTCTTAACGATGAAAAATGCACAAAGGCGGTGGCTCCCAGGGACAAAGGCGACCGCTCCTGCATGCTAAGAGTGAAAAATGCCGATTAGTGATGACAAATAGATCAAAAGGGGCGACAAATGCGCATGAAGGGTGACAAATGGATCCTAACGATGAACTATGAGCATGAAGATAAGCCCTACTAATATTAGAACCATCGACAAACCCTGCTACTTATAGGGGAAGAACTCCCCTTCGTAAAGGTAACCCCTACCTACGATGGATGGTATCCTTCATTTGACTCACACATCAAGGGAAGGTATGTATCAATTAACGACAACCACATCACACAAAGATCAAGCATCCATCATACAAAGAAAGGTTGCAGAAAAAGAAATTTTATTGATAGGGGAAGAGGGTACAAGCGGTTACTCGTCCTCTTTGGGACGGGGACCTGTCAGGTTGGAGGCTCAACACCCCCTTCTTACAAAATAGGCGGTTCAGCTTTGCCAAGGCATCTTGCCACCCTTGCAGGTACCCCTGCTTGTATTCCTCCGAAACGTCGCCGCCGCTGCTTTCCCCTGATGGCTGGTCCGGCACCGGCAGGGCTTCCTTTCAGAAGCACAACCGTTTGGGGGAAACCTCCTTTGACGAAGAATCTGACTTCTCAGACGACATCTTCAAGAGAGTATCTTTGACCGCCAAATGAACTCAGGATGTCTTTAGGGTTCCCCACAGAGTCTCTATTTATAGGAAGGAGACGAAACCCCCAAAAGGGGCAAAAGAGTCTTCGTGCCTCCCCATCTTTGTGGAAATCGAAGTGATAGGACCGCGAAGGTCGTGCCATCTCACACCAACTTTGGTCTCGAAATCCATCCAACACGTTCTATCTCCCCCAACTTTTCTGAGTTGCGCCTCTTTTTATGACAAGTGAATCTGACTCTCGGTCATTCCTTTTTGTCGCCTTTGTTGACTCCGGCTGATGAGATCCACTGGCAGATGCATCTCGGTCATGAGTTTTCTTGGACCGAGATTCCTTTCATCTGGTCATCAATGGTGACAAATAGGCTTCAAGGCTGACAAATGTCTCGTAAGGGTGATAAATGGATAACAGAAGTCACAATATATTATGAAGCGAAACAAAGGCGACGGCCAGCGAGCGATAAGGATGACAAATAGCTCATTGTGAGTGACAAATAGCTGTTAGCAGTGACCAAGAGCTCTGTAATGGTGACAAATAGCTCATGGCAGTGAAACTTGAAGAAACTCAAGTTCGTTTAAAGGATTTAACCGTGTATAGGATTCCTAACTCTACCAACACGGATCTGAAGCTTTCCTAATCATCAAATGACACTGATTAACGTCGACATGTCTTTCTAACTCGATCTTCACTTCTTCTAAAACACATCGACGTCAAAGGGCTCATTGTCAAAGCGGTGAAGCCTCAACAGCTCTCTAAACTCAAAGTTGGGAAAGGGTGCATCGACCTATCCTTCAATGCATCGATGCACTATTATATTCAAGACTTGCAACAATTGAGCTGTCTCGACCTGTCCTCCCAGCACGTCGAAGCATCAAGCATTTTCTATGAGGCACGTGATGAACTTACCGAATCATGTCACCTCAAACTCTATTGGCTGGAACTTGATACACCTAGCACACTTCCGGATACTTTCTTAAGAAAAATATTCTTATTTGGCAAGTGGACCAATGGGAATTCAGTAAAATTAAATATTTTATCCACTTGAATTCCCTTTGACGTTGCTTGAGTGTGGCTCTGCCTTCTTCTCGTAGACACACGAAAGTCACCCTGGTTTTTCTGGTTACACGCCCTTTCTTCTCATTTTTTTTGTCTGTGATTTTCTCTTCGTTATATAGGCCTTCGCAGGGTATGGAGACCCACGGAGGTTGTTATGACAAAGAAGGACTCTTGACAGAATCCTGATAAAAAACTCTTTCATCTGTAAACATAGCAGTTTATTTGTTCAGACGCTTATCTGGCTTGATTCCACCGTAAATTAGTAGAACTAGAGATAAATCTCGTTCCTTGATCTTAGATGAGTTTAATTTGTGTCGTTTGATGACTAAGAAAGCTTTAGATCCGTGTTGGTAGAGTTAGGAAACCCATACACGGTTAAACCCTTCAAACGAACTTGAGTTTCTTCAAGTTTTACTACCATGAGTTATTTGTCACCGTTATAGAGCTATTTGTCACTTCTAACGGCTATTTGTCACTCATAACGAGCTATTTGTCACTCTTATCACTTGCTAGGTGTCGCCTTTGTTTTACTTCATAACATATTGTGACGTCTGCTATCCATTTATCACCCTTACGAGACATTTTTCAGCCTTGAAGCCTATTTGTCACCACTGATGACTATTTGTCACCACTATGCGGTGTTAGCCGTCACGCTTGATTTTTGTTTATCTGACTTATTGGCTCCAAAACTTCAAAACTTGTTCTTCTTTTTGTCTAACAGTGATAATTAAGAAATATAATAATATAATAATAATAAAATAAATACAAAATGATAAAAAACCATAAAAACTGAAAACCAAGGGTTGCGATGTTGCCATCCAACTCTCTAAACAGAGCATGAAAACCAAGGGATGTGAGGGTATGCCCCTGCGAAATGGACAATACCATAAGGTGATTATGTAAACATGACAAAAGTCACGAATGAAGGAAAGTCAGTCAGAACACAAGTAGGTGGATACAACGTAGTCCAAATACAATAGACACACTACATTATAACAAGGTAAGAAATTGAGCAAGTTCACGAAACACATAATAATGCGTAGCATATATCATAGTCCAGTTTCACCCCCAAATACTATTAGCAATTTCTTTCCTACGGCGCTCCCCAGCATCAACCTCAAGGTGCCCGATGTGAAGTCCAGTGGCCACCTCCACATCACCAGCAATATCGCCTTTCACATCATCCTCATGAACTCTATTGAAGTACCAATCAAGCCCTTCTTCTTGACGAATGAAATTTTGCACCACACAACATGCAATGACTAGCTTCTGCTATGTGGGCCAATGATACATGTTTCCCCCACGCAATGTTTGAAAACGCATCTTCAAGACCCCAAATGTACGCTCCACAACATTTCACAACTGGGCATGGCGATGATTGTATTTTTCCTTCTTATTTTCATAGGGCACATTACCACGACCACAAAATTGAGCAAGATGGTACTTAACTCCCCTATATGGGGCAAAGAAAGATGAAGTATAGATGTATCCCGAATCAACCAGATAATACTTCCCCTGCGGTACACAGAACCCTCCTTCATCTAAGGCCCACCTCAACGCCCGCATATCAGAAGCATATCCTTCCCATCCTACACACACATACTGGAAGAGCAGATCAAACGAAACTGTACCCATCACATTTTGGGTAATGCACTGCTTACGGTTGCGAAATCGATCATGCGCCGATATTGGTACATTTGCAAGAATGTGAGTGCCATCAATGGCACCAATCGCATCCTAAAGTAAGACATGGAGCATGAGTTAAGGTACCAATGATGTGAACAATAACTACTAAGGCAATAGAACTCACCTTAAAGTAGGGGTAGAATAGTTCTTTGCCACGAATGTACAGGTGACATTCGTGCACTTGTGCAGCTGTGGGTAGTTGAATGTACTCTTCCTTCAATGAAGCCAAGGCAAGGATGGCTTGATTCACATATTTACTGATTGTTTGAGAAGAATGTTG
This sequence comes from Amorphophallus konjac, assembly GCA_022559845.1. Taxonomy (NCBI): domain Eukaryota; kingdom Viridiplantae; phylum Streptophyta; class Magnoliopsida; order Alismatales; family Araceae; genus Amorphophallus; species Amorphophallus konjac. Next base: position 133,741,177 of record CM040127.1, on the reverse strand, counting down.
GAAGTGCTCACACAAAGTACCATTAGACACTCCATGACCAACGGCATATAAGAACATATCCAACTGTTCAATAGCAGTCACATATTTGGAATCCTTTAATAACCCACGACCTACCAACATGTCCCTCAACCTTGTAAACATAGTAGGGTGCATTCTGAAGACTTTGTAACATCTCTCTTCATGTCCATTGACAATTGATGTCACCCACATTTGACCTGTGTACTTTGGTGAGTGCATCCGTCTCCGGATAGGTGGTGCCATCTCCTCATCTTCCAGTTGGTCTAAAATATCCTCCTCAATATCGTTGAACATTTCATCGTCCTCCATTACAATCCGATCAAAGTCTACACATCACACAAAGCACGTCCATCACTAAGACATCAAAGATGAAATAACCAAGTCATTGACAATGAGTAAAATGTCCAGTACATTATTTCCCTATGCAGACCAAGTGTAGTATACTTCCTTACCTACAACAACAGCAATAACAAAGCAACTAATATGAAGAGGAGCAACACTACTAGAGTACATAATAGAACAACAACAATACAAGGCACGTTTGACATTTGTGTAGTCTACTGGCATAGTGCCTGGTTCCTTGAATCATAGTCAGGCCCGGGACTTGCATGATATGTAGGCATGGGCCTTTCCTGTAGTTGAGGAGGATCAACATACGTATGGCTGCTATTGCCAACCCCATTTATAGCAGCATGTGCTTCCTCTACCGAGTGAAAACCCTTATAACGAGCTCTAGGATATCCATTCACTTGGACAAAGTATTTGGGCCAACTATAATATACACCGGGTTCGCGACCAACCCACACTACATAGCATTTATACCTTCCCATTTTCTGAACATCAATTCCCTGCATGTAAGGTGTTATAAAAGACAATAGGTATGACAGACATAATAATTGCAACGAATTTAATATGAAGTCCAATCCATAAGAGCAAGTTTGTAGATCAGAAAGCATGTAGGTTTAAGGTTACACTGCATGATATAGTGGGGTAGGGGATTTAAGTCTGCTAGTTCAAGTGCATGAGCAAGGTTTATGTCATGTCAATTAACAACCAATAAGCCAAACATGTAGTTCCATAATTTGCATTCTACAATGTATAGTGCATATCCGAGGTTTGATACATATAAAACTTTTGTGATATATGGGAAAAAATGAAGATGGTAAAATTTACAACTTTTTTATTAAATTGTAAGCAATAGTATACCATAATGTGGTGGAATAAAATTTGAACATATTTACATGCTTTCCTGGCAAGTAATAACAATATGGAAGTCCATTTTCGTGTGCTCTTATCAAAGCAAGGTAGATGTTAGGCCCAATACAATGTACAGAGTGTACACAAAGCATGGTAGAGGTCCAAAGAAAAGATTGTCAAAAATAATACATGTGCAGAGGTTAAGAACAAAACAACCACTGCATCTGCCACATATGAAACTACCTAGAGCATATCATATACGAACATATGAAATGCCTCTAAAATGCATAAACATGGAAGATGATTAAAAAAAAGGAAGAGGGCATCTGCAGCAGGAACCAGTGACGACAAGGGACCGAGGGGGATGCAGAGGACACGGGCTCGTCTACTGGGGAAGCCACTGCTACGCGCACTGATGAAGGGGATGGCATTGCAGAGGAGTCTTAAGAACTTAAAATAGAAGAGCCGGTGTCACTGTAGGGTCACAAGCGGGATCGGTGTGTCGATTTAACACATCGCTACAATGGAGGTGGTAACACAGCCCCTTGGGAGCATAAAAAAGGGGAACATGGGGAACCCTAGCCGAACGATCGTCGCTCGATCGAAGCATATTGCAGAGGTGATTGGACAAGAGAGGGTGTAGGCTTAATTAGGTTCCCCAACCACCCTTCTGACCTTGCAATCTACCGTGATGGTCGCCGTTGACAGGCCAGCTCTCCCTCAAGATGTTGTCCCCGGTAACGCACATCTACTGTGACGGCGAAAAGAAGGCAACGGCTGGTCATGTGGTAAGAGTGATAAATATGCAGTAAGGGTGACAAATGCAACCTTAGTGGTGACAAATGCCACCTTAGTAGTAACAAATGGCTAAGGTGGCGGCGAAGGCATTACAGTGACAAATGGCTAAGGCGACGGCTATTGAACCTAAGGGTGACAAATAGCCCGTATGACTGACAAATGGATGATAAGTGTGTAAAATAGCCAGTAAGGCTGACAAATGGGCTGAAAGGGTGAATCACAGGTTCGGTGTGTCTGGCACACGGTCAACTCGAAGGCCAGGCTTTGCACGTGATCCGAGGCTACCCTGTCAGAGATATATTATCTCTCACGGGACATGGATATTTCCATATTTCAGCCTGATCATCTACTATTTACCCTTCGTTGCCTCTTTTACACTTGTAAGGCCTATTTTTCACCATCAGCAACCTATTTGTCACCCTTAAACCGTAGCCAAAGCCCTTTTCATCCAGCGGGTGACTTGGGTTTTTCTCTTCAGCATTCTGAACTGGAGTCGGCTCCACGGTCGACTCTAGTTGACACTTGTGCAAGTAAAGCCTTCATCTTTTCACACTTCAGCCTAGTTCCTTAACCAAATTTGAATCTGTCTTCAGAAAACTCATTGATTATCATGAATTAACATTATCAAGCACACGTTAATAGCATTAAAACATATGACACTTTGAAGATTAAAATGTATGATAAAAGAAATATCAATCAAGACAGGTATGCCACATTCTGAGGTTTGAGACGTGAAATTATTTAAGATCTTATATTTCCAAAGGTAATGTGTTCGGCCCCAAACTGGGCTCTAATCATATTACAATCACCCTCAGTAAATGTCCATGATGTCTTCCTCTTTCTTGACAACTCATCAACATATTTCAGTACATAAATGGCACAGTTGAGACTTCCAGCTACCTGTTGGGGACATTCGTTGTTGAACACAAGTTCCCATTCATCAACTCCCTCGAATGTCCCATATTCCTTCAGTAACCCACGTACAACTATAGCCTGCAAATGAAATATTTGACATTATTAAGGAATAATTAATAGACACATTATAATTATCTTTAATACAGGTACATGGATAAGAAAAAGTACCCATTTTCTTATAGTGGCTTCATGGATGGCCATGTCTCTCATGGAATTGTATGAGACAAAGCGGCGATTCTCCGTATCAACATTAAATAGAAGCCAATGATTACTCTAGTGTAACACGAAGAATAAATATTTGTTCTGCTGTAGTTGTGATAATTCATCATTCTTGAATACGCACTGCAACAAATCCATGGTTTTTACGTCGTTCGCCACTGTCTTGTCATTGATGTGATTCACTACAATGGTGGGAAAATAAACCCACCGATGAAAGATGTCAAATTCATTGCATCTTGAGTGGAGGAGGTACATCATGGCGTCGATCACCTACAAACAATCACGATTCTATTAGTAGTAGAAACACAAGTTCAGGGTAGGGCGAGGCGTAAAATTGCACAATTAATGAAAGAAAGTACTGTATCATCTATCATCTGGCCGTATAATAGATTAATGGCATGACGACGTTTTAAAACAATCCCGTTCTGTAATTCAAATATGGGGCCACTATATTGGACAAAAATTTTCATGGTAGTCAGAGTAAGGCGAATCAGGATAATTACAGAAACTATAAGAGGACAACTTACTCAATATCTCCTGAGGCACAAGCATTAATGAATTCATTCACAGTCTTGTTATCTGTCAGCTTCAGTCGGCCTTTGCAGACCCAATCAGTACTCTGTAGGAGCTTTTTGATCTAGTCACCTTCATCTCCCATCTACATTTATGCCAATATACCAATCTTAGATTCTATACTGTAAGAAGTAGGAACAACGCAGACTCACCTTCTTCTTGCCCCGTCCTATTTTTTTTTGCAGGTGCCCTTGGTCTCCTCACGGGCTTCTCGTCCCGTTGATGAAGGGACTGAGATATGACACCTGGACGACGGTCACCATGCCTATTGCTCGTCTCAACCTGAGCTTGGATATCGCCTTAAACATCCTCTTCAGGGGCTACCTTAGATGGCACAGTATCATCTGTACTTTGTTGAAGGGGCCTTGGAGGTGGGACATTGGCGGCAATGTCTACCAAAGTTTGACAGATACTTTTCTCAACATTTTCAGCCCCTTGCACTTCCTCTCCAAGGGCTACCTGAAGTGGCATGGCATCACCCGTCACCTATTCGATGGGCCTAGGAGGTCCTGCATCAGCGGCAATGTTTTCCAAACTAGGAAGCATATGTTCCGCAACATTGTGAGTCCCTTCCACCCTAGTCAGAAAGAAGGCCCTCATTTCCTCAAGTAGCCACTACTGGATCTTCAATGTAGCGGCAATATCTTGTAGCACAGACATGTATGGAGCTGATGAGGATGTCTCCTCATCACGGGGTCGGGTCATCATCTGACCACCGTACACCATGTCCCTTTCACTTGGCTCAACAAGGAGCTCTTCGATCACCTGCATTTCAAACCACATCACTTTGGTTATTCATTAATGTTGAATGACAAAGAAGAAGTTTTTAGTACTCATAATACATGTTGGCCTCGCAGGGATCCAATGGAGAATTTTAATTTCTTTTCTAGAAATGGCCCCCACCTAAATAATCAGAGAAATGCAACCTGCCTTAGTGGCTGCCGCACCCGCGTGTGCTCAAAAACCCCGACCTTTAATATGAAATACATCAAGTTATTTTACAATACAGTAGAATTAATGATTGACAGATTGTTACACAATAAAAATAAAAAAACATACAGCAAGTGCGGCAGAACAACCAAATATAAATGTATGGGCCAGGGATGCATCCCCAGCTCTTCTCTTAGCACGGCCAATTATACCTGACCGTCGTTTCTGGACCGTTGACACTAATTGCTCAAACTTGTGCATCATTACCTATTGCATGGCGGCTGCCCAATTGTAATTTGAAACTCTCTCAATGTCATCTAAGAATGATAACATTTGTTGTGGACAAGAATGCGTCGATCGTGGGCAAAGGAAAGTGGACAATAGGAGTACAATCCACAGCCGAACATTGTCGGCCACATCCTGCCCTTCATCGAACCCAACAATTTGCTGGATGAGAGAGCACACTTTCTTTCGGTCAAATGTTGCTGCAAACCTAAATCGATGCTGCAACTTGGACTTCTGTTTTATGGATCCATAATGTTGAACCGGCTGACCGGAGCAAGGTAATCCTAAAATTATGGCCACATCTTCCACACTGAATGCAACCTCCTTACTACCCATACGAAAGTAATTTCCTCCACTATGGGCACAAATAATCTCCTCCAATATTGTCATGGTGAAGGTGACGAGAGAAGCATTATCAACATATGGACCAAAGGGTGTGGTCCTCATCAATGACATGTGGCATTCTTGAAATGCCATCTGATCCCTATCCTTGATGTAAATGTCCATAGAACATCGGGCCGAGATCACCTTTGTGTTCACTGGATTCAAAAAAAATATGTAAATAGGATATTAAGTTAATTGATTGATCAAGAAATATAAAAAATATTAAGATTAAGACAATGGTGACAAATGTATAGACAAGGGACTTTAGGTGTGGCAAATAGGTGCTTAAGGGTGACAAATGTATGAAATTCGGTGATAGGTAGGTCTTTAAGAGTGACAAATAGGTAGATAAGCGTGACAAATAAATAGGTCATTATCTAGGGGGGCAAATAGATATGTAAGGGGGATAAGGAACCCCCCTACCTTTAACTTGTCATCCTGAAGTGGAGCCCTTAGAAACCCTAGGTTCCTCTGTTCGGCCGTAGGAACCGTGGCTTCCTGAGATGCAGGGGGGACATCCAGTTTACGGCGGACGAAGCGTTGCATGGGTGTCTCCTTCGGCTCCATGGCTGTCAGTGATGAAAGAGTAGTGACAATTGAGGATGACCGCACAGAAAATGACGGAGAGCTCACAAATGGCTTGTAGGGGAGACGAATAGCACCGCGAGGAAGAGGAGACGCTGAGCACGATGGAGGGACGAACCGCCTTTTGGTAGGGTTATTAAGAGCCAAGACATGGATGGAAGGGTAAATAAGGAATTGAGCATTTTTAATTTTGAGGTCCAATTCGGCGTCATCATTCCTGTTGATGTGGCATGCGGCGTTGCATCGGCGATAATAGGGAAACAACACCCACGTGTGGCCGACGTGTCCCATTTTTCACGTGGACCAATTGGAGCTTAAGGGCGACAAATGTGTCTACACGGGTGACAAATGGGTTAGCAAGGGTAAAAAATACCCTGCTAACGGTGACAAATAGGGCTCAATAGAGACAAGCCCGTCGTGCGGCTTTCAAGGCAGTGTAAGAGTAAGGGCGATGGCTTCTGGACTTTAGTGGTGACAATTAGGTGAGTATGGGTGACAAATGCTTAACTAGAGTAACAAATAACTTCACATTGGTAACAAATGAGAAGGAAGTTGAAGGTGAAGAAGAATGGAAGAAAGAGGAACTGGAGGAGAGAGAGACATGCTCACTAGAAGATAAAGGACCTACAGTGCTCACAAGAAGATAAATGTGAATAGTGATCCCAAGGGCTCTGAAGCAATCTGAAGAACAAGCGAGGGCTGACCATAGTCATCAAAGTCAACTCCAGGACAAGGAAGGCTCTAGTCAACTTCAACTTTATGTTGACCCAATGCACCAATACTCCAGACAAAGTAAATAGTCTAAGTTAAGCTTTTGCAACTTCTGAAGTCCAGTCAAAGCCCGGTCAACCTTCGGCCAGCGATAGTGGACACAGAAAATGATAAAAGAGGAAGAACAATAGAAGAAGACTAAAGGTAACAAATACTCTCCTAAGGGTGACAAATGAAGATTCAGCGGTGACAAAGAGATATATAAGGGTGACAAATGGATTTAAGGCGACGGTTCTAGCTTTGAGTGTGAAAAGAGTCGAAGGCGACGACTTTAGCAAAATAAGGTAAATAAATATCTTCATAGGACTGACAAATATGAGTTAAGGCCGATAAATAGAACATCAAGGGTGAGAAATGCTATGCATGACTTTGCATAACTACATAACTACATGACATGCATGACTCTTGACTACAAACTCCTATGATTGGTCTTCTCTGACTCGATCCGCCTCTTTGACTGTTTCAACTCTGACAGCTTTGACTTTTTCTTTGACTTCCTCTTTGACTCTGTATGACTCTGACTCATTTTCGTCTCCCCCTTTGCCATCAGCAAAAAAATGAGGGGTTCTGTGATAGCATCCCTAATTATCACTCTCCAAGTGTGTCATTAGTCTGAGTGGACGCATCTTGTGTGGGAGGACCGTGAGGAGGGAGTGTAGCATGCTGAAGTGAGGCCAGTAGTTCTTCTGCATTCTGATTGACCCTTTGAGCAATTGTTCTGAGGTTTCTATCAGTGGAGAAATGCCTTTCAAGTAGAGCTTCATGAAACAACTCCATTTTAGCATTGAGAATAGTTGTTTGATGACGGATCATATAAGCAATATGGGTTAGCTGTGCATCATACTGAGTAGCCTCGATAGGAAGTTGAGAGGATGACTCTGGAGCCATACCAGGCAACCATCTGTCTCCTTGGTCTTCAAAAGCTGGCTGAGGGCAATGATCATTGAATACTTCAACCATGTATTTAATATCATTTGTAATCATCTATAATTTGTCTGTCATATGATCATAATTCCTGACAAGACGATTGTGTTGTTTTCTGGTTTCATGAAAATATTCTGCAGTGGTGAATAACTTGTCATCATGACGGTTGAATCTGTCAGTCAACCTGCCAATCTGATTTCCAGCAACTCCAAGGACTCCTTGAATGTCTTGGACTAGTTTGTGAAAATTCATGTTGGCATGTGTCCTGTCTTTGTTGATTTCAGCTATTCTGCTATTCACTTCCATCCTAAGATGAGTGAATTTCTGATCAATTTTTTTTGACATTTCTCTCATTCTAGAGTTTACTTCTCCTCTGAACTGAATCATCTGATGCTTAAAGTAGTTTGACTATTCTTTCAATGCAGAATGTAGCATCCCAAATTGTGTAGATATGAAACAAAAGAGAGTGCATGTCTCTTGAACAGATGATGTAGAAGCTCGAGAGGTTTGAGGATCTGCAGCTACAGCTTGTCTCGTAGGAGAGATGTTCTGCGGTTGGTGTTCTGGTGATGCTTGAGGTTCTTGATGATCCAGTTGAACCTCATCCATTTCTTGTTGAATTTCTCGTTGTTGCTCCTGTTCTGGCTGCTGCTGCTCTAGTTGCTATTGTTACTGTTCTAGTACTTGCTGCTGTAGTGAAAACTCTAATTGATGTTGCTGTTCTGCTTGTTGTTGCTGTTCGTGTTCTTGCTACTGCTGTTGCATTTTCTCAACCTACTGCTCCATCTGTTGAGCTTGTTCTTCAGGTTGATCAAGTTGTTGTTCTGGCTGCTCAGGCTGATGTTGAGACTGCTCAACCACTTGTGGTGGATTATCCCCAGGTAATTGCCTTAAAATCTTACCTCTAACATTTTTAATTTTCATATACTTTTCAACAAAATCCATTGTATAGATATTTGACGTGGGGATTTCCTTGAATTTTTCATTTTTCAACGGAATCTTTATTCTCTTGAATACTGCAGTCAATTGCGCTGCATAGGGTAAATGTCTTCCATCATTCGTATAGAAACCCATTATCTGAATCATCATGTCTGGCAAATAGACCTTGATGTTCTTGAATATGCAGTGGAATAGGAATCTTTGAGTCATAGTTAGCCGACCCGACCACCACCTTGAGGTGTTATGATTGTAGTAAAAATGTGGTGTAGCATCCTTTATAGGGGAGGAAACCGATTGGTGTTGAAGCTGGTGATGTAGGTCTGATTTTGATCCTGAGGATTGCTGGGTAAACCTATCATAATTGAATATGCTTCAAATTTATCATAGACAAAACCAACTTCTTCAGCTTCACCCTCTGGAATTCTAAGAGCTTCATGCAATAGACGCTTGGTGATCTCAATTTGAACTCCTCTAACATGAGTCCAAAACTTTGGAATGCTAGCATCATATTTCAGGTTTCCATAGAATTCAGTCACCAACTTGGGATAATAGATTTTATGCTTACAGACAAACTTCTTCCATCCTTGAAATTCAATCAGCTCCATTAATTCAGGAAAATTTTTAAGCAGTTGGAGGTCATGTATATCAATGTACCTTGGAAACAAAATTCTCACTGCTTCACTTGGTTCGTCACCTTCATCTCTGAGCTCTATCCTTATTAAACTCTTCTTAACTCTTTTTTGAGTTGCCCCTCTTTTTCTGACAGGTGAATCCGACTCTCGGTCCTTCCTTTTTGTCACCTTGTTGACTTCGGCTGATGAGATCAACTGGTTGACACATCTCAGTCATGAGATCGCTTGGACCGAGGTTCCTTTCATCCGGATACATCAGTCGTAGGTTGTTTCTCTGAGACTGTCTGCTTTCCTCCGCTTCTTGTAGTTGGCAAAGACCTTGAAGTAGATGAGAGGCTGGAGAGAGATACTGTAGGAGATAGGGTAACAGCAAAACAAGGAGAGGTGGATTTGTGACTTTAACAGGATGATGGAGAGATGGAGGGAAACCTGTGGTGCATCGAGGTATGAAGGTGATGCTCAGACTTAGGGTTTTCAGGGAGTTACGGAGAAGGACGATGATGCACCGAGGCAGAGAGAGCTTAGCCGAGGTTGAAATAAGTAGATGATAATAAAAGCTTAGAAGTGAGAGATTGTCGAGAAATCAGGGTCCGCTTTATTTACCAATTTAATAGGGTAAATTACCAAAATGTCCTTCCTTAAGAGTTAACGTATAAAATATGCTTCATGAGATATTGCAATAGGTACTCAAAGAATGCAGACTCATGCATATTCATGAGGACAAGCAAAAAGGTGTAAATGAATACATTAAACTATTCAGATGCGTCGATGCATTAGGTAGGTGCATCGACCTATCTATCCAATCATGATGAACAACTGCAACAAGACAACACAATTAGTGACATACGGGTGACAAATGTAGAAACAATGGTGAAAATTTTCAAGGCAAGGATCATGGCACTCTCGCAGCGTGGGGTGTGGAGTTTATGTTCGGCCAAGATTTCAAGATCGGCGGCGATCCGGTGGCTTTCGGGCTTCCTTGAGGTAGGGGGATGGATCCTTACCTCCTTTCCCGCTTTCCCCGTGATTTATAGGCCGTGGGGAGGTCGAGAGGGGCTTGTTTCATGCCAGGAAAGGGAATCACATGTTTGGGGTTTGAGCACCGGATCTCTCGATTCCCGGGGTTTTTGACTGATCTATGGGTGTAGAATCATGCTAGGAGGGTTGGGGATGGATTACCCTTTGTTTCCCCATCATTGGGGGATGATCGGGGCGTGGAATGGATTTTTGGGCCGTTCCCATGAAATCGATAAAAGATACAACGATGAAACCGAGAATGGCACGCCCTCACATGATGAAAGCGATAAAAGATACAATAATATTTTATTATTATCCTAAGTGCTTCCAACATGCCCCCGCGAGGAGCCCTAGCTCTCCATCGTCGGTACCGCTGCTCTCTCCTACTAGCTCTAACATTCATGGGTTTCGGAGGTTTTTCGTGCATGGGTCCCTTGTTTCGTTTCATAAACAAAAGTTGACATTTTCTAAATTACAGATCTTCGGATCTCTAAATAATAAATAATATTTTTTTGATGTAATGATATTTTATATTGAGAGAGATTTTATCCTATTATAAGAAATGAATGAATTACAAAAAATCACGAATGAATGAATGAAAACATAGCGCCAATGAAAATATGGCGACAAATAAAAAGAGACAAGAATTAGAAAAAGCGTCCCCTATCCATTCCTCCTTAGTCCTTCCCCCTTCCTCCTCCTCTCGATCTCCCTTTCCTCTCTCACGATCGCACCCCCCTCTCAATCTCTCACCGGCGGGCGGCGGAGTGGCAAGGGCGGGTGGGCGCGGTAGAGCTACCCAGGGACGCCGGTGAGGGGCGAGCAGAGGTGGCACCAGAAGCGACGGCGCAGCAGCGGCGGTGAGCTCCGGCAGTTGCGGCGGTCAAATTCTTTTAGGTAGACACCCCCCCACTGCAGGTAGTCCCCTCTCTCACTCTCACTCTCACTCTCACGGACACAGACACAGGGAGGGGGAGGGGCTCGGTTGCCAGTAAAACTAAAACCAGTTGGTGCAGATATCCTGATGTAAAGATTTTAGATTCTCAGTTGCCAGTAAATGGGTCCTTCTCTTTTGGATTCACCACCTGACAATCCTATTCTTGTGGATACTTTGGCATATTCTGTTATCCATATTACCACGACTGAGTTACAACATCATGACCCTTTTACTGTGGCGATGAAGGATTTTGGAGATAAGGCTCGTTAAAGAGAGACTGATGAAATTGTTGAAATATTTGAGGATGGAAAACCAATAAACATTGTACAACTCGAATGGCCATACCAAGAGTGGGCTCTACAAATGCATGATCAATAGGACGAATAAATAGATGGCGGTGAGGATAAACCTGTCCTTGTTGATTGTCCATCCAACAAAAAAAGGGGCTTGGAATTTGATCTGATGTTGTAAGAGTACACCAGGTGATAAGGAGTAAAGGTTCATCTTAGAGATCAGGCATGAAGGTTAAAATTCTCATAGGAGCAGTTGGTTTTCTTAAAAGTAATCTCTATGCAACTCTTGAGTACATATTACCCCCCAAGTAATATGTACTCAAGAGTTGCACATAGATTACTTTTACGAAAACCAACTGCTCCTTTGAGAATTTTAACCTTCATGCCTGATCTCTAAGATGAACCTTTTCTCCTTATCACCTGGTGTACTCTTACAAAAAGAGATGAAATTTCAAGCCCCTATTTTTATTCGGAGGGTGGGAAGAGGGATGTGGATATAAATGTGTGTGCATAAATGTGGATATTGATAGACTGAATGACAGATATAGAAGGGGGGATGAATATGTCTATCTATAAAAATTAATTCGAGCAAAGACAACCTAAGCTGAATTATACTGAACAACCAACAACGTACCTAGGAGTACTCTACGCTTGAAAGGAAACACACATCAGACATGTAGAGTGCATATATAGGAGAAAATGCAAACAGATCTAGGTGATTGAGGAGATGCCAGATGAAAACAAAATCAGCCTCTGAGCACTTGCTAACATGAACAATGGTACTAGGCAGAGGGTTGATCAGGAGATCTCCTCAAGCAAGAGGTAGCCTTCCAGATAGATGAAACTATCCTTTCAGCTAAGCCTTTTGATATACCATATAGATGTAGCAGATGATTCAGAGAGAGAAGCTAAGTAATCAATGCAATAGAATCAGGATTGAAAGACCCAGTTGACAAACCATCAGACAGAACACCGGCAATTTTATAGTGGTTCGGTCAGACTCAAGATCTGCCTATGTCCACTCCTTCACTCGAACCGAGTGAGGTTCTCTTGCTTAAACCAAGCAAAAATCACCACAAACTCAGCCTGCAACAGACGCTATTACACAGCTTCCCCAAAGAACAACTCCTTGCTTCTTCTGAGAACCCATAAGAAAAAACCTGGAGGATCAACCTCCCTTCCTCTAGACCAAGAGGGAACCCAGTGATTTGCTCCCAGCAAATCACCAATGACCAGAGGTCTCGGACCTCTCTTACTCTGAAACCACAAGGGGAACAAATTCAGAACGAGGAACAAAATGAAATTCAAAGGATTCGAACGGAAAAATGGCAAAACAATGTAGCTTCAGTTTGAAGCAATTTCTCTAAGGACTTGGGCAGTCTGCACTCAGATCTTTCTTCCCCTCAGGATGACGCTCTCTTTCTATTTCTTCAGCAATCTCTCTCTCTCTCTCTCTCTCTCTCTCTCTCTCTCTCTCTCTCTCTCTCTCTCTCTCTCTCTCTCTCTCTCTCTCTCTCTCTCTCTCTCCGAATATACAACGGTAGTGATGGCGGCAGCTTTCACACCTTTCTTCGAGGGAGGAGACCTCTTTATATAGAGTAGGGTCTCCGTTGAGTTGGATGAGGCAGAAAACAAGTGATCTCTGATTGGTCTACCTTGCATTGGATATTCTTCCTCTAGAAACCTCTGAATAAGCGTGCCATTCCTTCTAGGATCATGTGCCCATTACTGCTCTCCTGGGTTCACGTGCTATTCACCCGATGTACCATAATTGGTTGAACTCACGTCACTGCACGCTTTCACTTCAGTGTCGCTGCTGTCAACCCAGTGTTCACATAGGCATTTCATTAACCACCTTATGTATGTGAGTTTGCAATATGCATGGACCTGATCTTGTATGATTGACTAGTAGCATCGTCCTTACTAGGCAGAACTATAATAGTTGCACCGACCTTCCACTTGTACACAGACCTTATTAGTTGATTTCTATACATTCGAATATGTTGATGCACCGACCTTGTAATACTCATGTGCTCAGACCTTGTGTTGTACATGTGCATCGACCTTCATGCACAAGGTATATGTGCACTGACCTTGTAGTACACATGTGCTCAGATCCTTGCTAGTAATTTTGAAAGGTTGCACGGACCTTATATGCAGGAGATCAAAAGAGGCAATGTCCTTATGTGCTGACTAACAAAAATGTGCATCGACCTGAATAGTATGTGCATCGACCTGAACAGTATGTGCACCGACCTGAGCTTGGCCATGTGCACCGACCTGAACAGTATGTGCACCGACCTTTCTTCATGTGCGCTGAGGTAGCATCGACCTTAACTCTTCATGTGCACCGACCTTCAGCAGAATAAGCATCGACCTTCTTCACATGCTGGTAGAGGTGCATCGACCTTTGTTCAGCGCTGGCTTCAATGTGCACCGACCTGTCTCTGAGCTAGCGAAAGGTGCACTGACCTTGGCTTGTGCTAGCGTCAATGTGCGTTGACCTTATAGTGGAGAAGCAACAATGTGCACCGACCTTTCAGCGCATGAGGTCTTCATCTGCATCGACCTGAGTGATGTTAGCCAAATCATTTTCAACACATATGCATCGACCATAGTATGATGTGCACAGACTTTATCCTTCACACACAGTCAACTAACATCGACCTTACTATCCATGTGTTCTACATTAACATCGACCTTATAAACTGACTGCATGTATGTATGCATTGAATTGAAGGAACTTTGTGAAGCAACAAGTGTAGCAACCTAATGCAATGAACAGTGCAATATCTTAAAACCAATAATTCAATTCTCATGCAAAAGTATGACATTATCAAAACAACATGGACACAACAATCTCCTCCTTTTTGATGATGGAAACCGCTATGAGTTATTGGAGAATTGATTTATTCAGGAGAAAACATCAATAATGTTATGCAAAGCTTCTGCATAGACAAGAACCAACAAAACCAATTCACTCGACAACACATAACCATGCAACCAAAAATACTCATACCCAAACTCTCAAGGTGAAATGACTAATGACTCAAGCCCAGAAAAAATGACTCATACCCAACTACCCAACTCATCAATGTCTCCCCCTTTGACATCATCAAAAGGAGTGAAGAGAGAATTAAATGAAATTCAGTAAATTCACAATATAGAAAATTTCAAATCCATCTCTTAAAGGAATAAGTAAGAGAACTGAATTATGCTCAGGTTCTTCAGGTCTAATAATCAAGATAGACATACGGTAAGAATGAAGATTACCATCTTACAGATATAATAAGGAAAACCAAGGTTTAACAGTTATGCCAAGAGAGATCTTTCTAAATGCTGTACTGATCAAATGTCTAGAAACTCATCCACTGAAGGTTGTTCCAAAGGTATTGAGGACAAACAGTCTACAATTTATTTCAAAAACAGAGGGTTGAAGATTTTTCTTTTCGGAGCAGTGTAATTGTCATTGAGTAATTTTGGTAAAGCACACATTGTTACATGAGAAGACACCTTGATTAGAGGGCTGAATTCCCAGTTACTCAATGCGATAACCGTATTATTTCTCTTTAGAGAACAGAGTTAGCATTTAAAGTGTCTTTTTTCATGAGGAGACACCTTGATCAGAGGCCAGAATCTCCAGTTACTCAACACTTTAATGCCATTGCACTGTAATGAATTTCCAATTTCCACAAACTTTTTAAATAGAGATATTCTGGCACTTCATGACATAGAATATTTTTCATTTCTTTGATGAATCTTCTAGTTTCTCGGTAACCAGATCATTGCTCTGAAATTTTGATACCCCTAAAAAAAATTATTTTATTTTGATATGTGATGTTTGAAAACAATACAGCATGTACTGAACCTTAGAGAGTTTACTTCCTGAAATCTAAGTTTCAAACTTTTAGGAGATTTCATGACATTGGAATTTTAACTTTGATCCATACTCATTAATTTTGTAGGAAGACATTCTTTAGATTCTTTGTCCAAGTCTTCGCAGGATTATTAGGTAGAAGCTTCTTAGCTATGTTTCAGTTATTCAAACTTAAAAGTTTAAGTGGGTCATGAATTTCTATCTATTGTGAATAGACTATATTTAATTTTCAATGAGCTTTTTGCAGCAGCTAGATCTCTCAACATCTTTTGAATCAGCCCACTAAATTTACCAACTGACAAATTGAGCAAGCTCCCCCTCACACTATGAATCAGAAATGCAGACTCTTCGAATGCAAAATATACTACTATGTAGAGAGAGAAAAAATGTTCATGGACATTAAACCAGGTCTACATGTAAATGAACCTGTTGTACTAGGCGGAGAATGTAGATCATTTGACCACCTCACACATAATGTGGGTTTCCTGTCAGATGGGATCTGACCTTCTCCCAACTTTCCATTTGATATACCAACAAGTTATGCCTACCAATGCAATTCACTAAAGTATGACAAATTCTAAGTGTAGATGCATGTAAATGAGGATGGTATGCAGCTCAATGTTGACACAGAAACATGGATGCATGTTATTCAAATAATTCAGAATTCAAGAAGATTTAAAGATGCCCAATTCTCTCCTCAAGGTGGTGAATTTTTCATTGTCCAGTGGCTTAGTGAAGATATCAACTATCTGATGTGCAGTGCCTACATAGATCAATTCAAAAGTTCATTTTGAAACCTCATCTCTTATAAAATGATGTCTTATTTCAATGTGTTTGGTGCGTGAATGTAAGACATGATTTTTTGCAAGATTAATGGCACTAGTATTATCACAGTAAATGGGTGTGCAGCTCAGGTCTACTTGGTAGTCTTGAAGCTGATGTTTGATCCAGATTACCTGTGTACCACAGCTCCCTACAGCTATGTACTCAGCTTCTGCAGTGGAGAGAGCCACAGAGTGCTGCTTCTTGGAACCCCAAGAAACCAGACACCCACCTAAAAATTGACAATGCCCACTAGTGCTTTTCCTATCTAGTTTGTAGCCAATGTAGTCTGCATCCACATATGCAATCAGATCTAAGGTGTGTGATGCAAGATACCATAAACCTAAAGTATGTATGGTAGATATATATCTTAAGATTCTTTTTACTCTAGCTAGATGCAATTTAGTAGGCCTAGTTTGATATCTAACACACATACCTACACTGAATTGAATTTTAGGTCTCGAGGCAGTCAAGTAGAGAAGAGATCTGATCATACCTCGGTATAATTTTGCATCAATTTCTTTACCTGATTCATCTGCATCTAACAATGTATTTGTACCCATTGGAGTTGAAATATGCTTCAAATTATCCATGCCAAACCTCTTGAGGATTTCTGAGGTGTACTTGGCTTGGTTGATAAAACATCCATCTTCCAACTGCTGAACCTGCAAACCAAGAAAGTATTTCAATTCACCGACCATACTCATTTCAAACTCATTAGACATCAATTGAGCAAATTCATTGCATAGTTCAGTGCATGTTGAGCCAAAGACAATGTCATCTGCATATACCTGAACTATGATGAGATTTTTATTTAGAACCTTTGTAAATAAAGTCTGATCCACCTTACCTCTTTTGTAGCCCTTACTGAGCAAAAATTCTGTCAGCCTTTCATACCAGGCTCGGGGGGCCTGTTTCAGTCCATATAAGGCTTTATTCAACCTGTAAACATGGTTAGGGTGTGCAGACATCTGAAATCCAGGGGGTTGTTCTAGAAAAAGCTATTCCTTAATGACTCCATTCAAGAAAACACTCTTAACATCTATCTGGTGAAGTTTAATGTTTTTGGAACAAGCGAAAGCTAGTAAAATCCTTATTGCTTCTAATCTAGTAATAGGAGCATATGATTCATCAAAATCTACTCCAAACTACTGGCAGTAGCCTTTAGCTACCAATCTAGCTTTATTTCTTAAAATTATTCCATCTTCAATTATTTTATTCTTAGAAACCCATTTTGTTCCAATGACAGTTGCATTTACAGGTCTAGGAACAAGTTTTCAAACATCATTTCGTTCTAATTGTCCTAGTTATTCATTCATTGCATTAACCCAAGATTCATCATTCATTGCATTAACCCAAGATTCATCATTCATTGCATCTTCTAAAGTTTTAGGTTCAATTTGAGACATTGATGCAACTAAGTCTTGGTTATTTACATCTCTGTAATATGACTTAGTCCTAGGGGATCATGTAAGTTGCTTATAATAATCTGTACAAGATGATCTTTCAAAAATTTTAAGTTTGTTGAGGACTCACCTGGTTTGGTTGACTCACCCTGAACAGGGGCTCTTGATGCAGCAGGTTCTGGATTTTCTTCATTCAACTTGTCCTCTAGGAACTCTCCATCAAGCTTGGAGTCCCTGTCATCATCTACAAGATTAGTGGCAATGTTTGTTTCATCAAAAATAACATGTGGTGACTCTTCAACTTTTTGTTCAGAAATATTGAAAACCCTATAAGCTCTAGACACTTCAGAGTATCCTAAAAAGATTCCAGGGCTACTTTAGCTTCAAATTTATCAAGGTCCTTCTTGTCATTATTATGAATAAAGCATTTGGAACCAAAGATTCTGAGTGAGCCAGGTTAGGTTACTTACCTTTTAGAAGTTCATACGGGGTTTTCTTATGGATTTGTCTTACCATGGCCCGATTGATTGTATAACATGCTGTGTTGGCCGCCTCTGCCCAGAACTTCCTTGGTAGTTGACTCTCAACCAGCATAGTTCGGGCCATCTCCACAATAGTTCGGTTTCTCCTCTATACAATTCCATTTTTCTTGAGTGTCCTGGGAGAAGAAAATTTATGAGTTAGTCCCTCATTTTCACAGAAATAAGAAAACATGGAGTTTTCAAATTCTCCTCCATGGTCAGATTGAATTGTGGAAATTCTATGTTTTCCTTCTTGTTTAATCTTATTTAAAAACTATTTGAATTTTTGAAAAGCATCATTTTTATTTGTTAGGAAAAATATCCATGAAAACCTAGAATGATCATCAATGATCACAAAACCAAACCTTTTACCATTCGGACTCTGAGTTCTAGAGGGACCAAAAAGATCCATATGTAACAATTCCATTGGCCTTGAGGACGATGGCTCAGGTCTTAGTTTAAAGGACTTCCGGGTTTGTTTACCCAGAGCACATGCATCACAAATTTTTAAATTTGTGTTGAATTTTATTTTAAGTAACCCCTTAACCAGATCATGTTTCACTAATTTATTCAATGTGCTGTAACTAGCATGGCCTAACCGTCTATGCCAGTTGAAAGCATTATTATCTAAATGAGCAGATAAACAA
Source organism: Amorphophallus konjac (assembly GCA_022559845.1). NCBI lineage: Eukaryota > Viridiplantae > Streptophyta > Magnoliopsida > Alismatales > Araceae > Amorphophallus > Amorphophallus konjac. The sequence goes on along the minus strand of CM040127.1, from coordinate 133,722,487 downwards.
AGGTTTGATTCTTAATTTTCGTTAAGGTCTACAATGTAGACATTATTCACCCTATGTCCTAAGAACATGATTTTGTCAGAATTAACTTCAAAAATTTTGCATGCTTTATTTTCAAAAAGTACTCTGTGACCCTTGTCACATAACTGACTAATGCTAAGCAGGTTATGTTGAAGACCTTCTACAAGTAAGACTTTTTCAATGACATTTGAGGGAAACTTACCAATTGTACCTGTACCTATGATCTTACCTTTATTCTTCCCTTCAAATTTGACCAAATCTCCTACCTTCATTTCCAATTTAGTGAATTTGGTCTCATCACCTATCATGTGTCTGGAGCAGCCGCTATCCAAGTACCATATGTTGTGCTCAACTGCCAGACCAACCTGCAGAACAACATATCAAGCAGAGTGGTTTGGAACCCAAAATAAATTGGGTCTCAAGACATTATTCAAATCTCGAAGCAGGGTTTTTGGAATCCAAAACTATTTCAAGGTATTTTTCTTTTGCATCTTGTTGATAGTTTTGTTGAAGTTATGACTAAAATTTTGTCCACTTGACCTATTAAAATGTAATCCGTTCCTGTTGGTGGACTGTTAATTTCTCGGGTATCTTTTGTACCCATCATGTCTAGGAAAGACATGTTCATTAAAGAATCCATGTGGATGGACAAAATTTCCCCAGTTTTTTTGTATTGACCCATGTTTTTGTAGATTGATGAATTTCTGTTCTGGGTCACATGCCTTGACCTGTTAATATTTCTGTTCTGGAGAATGGGAGTGTTGTATCGAGGCATGGCAGCTTGCCCAGCTGAATTCTTTCCAGTTTTAATTTGTTGTCCAGCATGGTTTGTTGAATTAACTATTATGATGTTCATTATCCTTGGTTGCTGGACATTCTGAGTAGTGTTGGACCTGGATGGTGTGTCTAGTTTCTCTTTCCCTTTTCCTGGACAGAATGTTACAGTTTTAAACTCAAAGGATTTTGTGTGTGTTGGGTCATAGCCTAGACCCTCTTTGTTGAAGTTAACTCTCATACATAGCATGGTATCCAAGTTTATTTTTCCTTGAACAAATTTCTCTAGAGTGGTTTGTTTGTCTTCCAATTCTTTTTGCAGTTTTTCACAATTTTTCTAAAATTCAGAGTTCACATTTTTAACTGCTTCATTCTTTTCAGTGATCAACTTGTTTTCAGTTCGGCTTTCTTGAAGTTTTAGCTTGAATTCATCAAGTTGCTTTTGAACTTATTTGTTTTTAGACTTTAGGTATTCATTTTCCTTCCTGAGAGAAGTCATTTCATCTACTTCTTCCTTGAACTTTTGTTTTTCTTTATTAATTTGAACTTGATCTTCAATAGCAGCATTCAATTTCTTCTTTAATAGCTTATGCTCTTTACTTAGTGGGTTAAACTTATCTAGAAGTTCAGCATAGGCATATTCCCAGTCATCAATGGAAAAATTCTCAAAGATGTTGGTTACCTCTTCGCCACTGTTGGCCATAAGGCATATTCCTTGGTCTTCTTCCTCTGAAGATCCGCCCTCAGGGTCTTCCTCCTCGTCACTCCACGTGCAGACCATAGCTTGAGACTTCTTCTTCTGCACCTTTGGGTTCTTTTTCATGAGCTCCGGACATTCACTTTTCATGTGTCCTGGTTTTTACAATGATAACATGTAAACTTGTCGGAACTTCTATTATTTTCAATGGTTTTTACAATGTGCACCGACCTATCTCTAAGCTAGCGAAAGGTGCACCGACCTTGGCTTGTGCTAGCGTCAATGTGCATTTACCTTATAGTGGAGAAGCAATAATGTGCACCGACCTTTCAGCACATGAGGTCTTCATCTGCATCGACCTGAGTGATGTTAGCCAAATCATTTTCAACACATATGCATCGACCTTATATGATGTGCACAGACTTTATCCTTCACGCATAGTCAACTAACATCGACCTTACTATGCATGTGTTCTACATTAGCATCAACCTTATAAACTGACTGCATGTATGTATGCATTTAAATGAAGGAACTCGGTGAAGAAACAAGTGCAGCAACCTAATGCAATGAACAGTGCAATATCTTAAAACCAATAATTCAATTCTCATGCAAAAGTATGACATCATCAAAACGACAGGGACAAAACAGATATGACCCTTTTTTCATTTTTGCCCGTTCAAGACTTTTGTTATGATATATGTGATTAGTATGCTTGGATGTGAATTAAATTTATAGACAAGTGTGGATGCCGATATGTGAGAAAATGTGTATGTGAATGCGAGTATGATAATAATTTTTTCTAGAAGATGATGTCGATGTCAACGTGGGTGTGTGAATATGGAAGTGAAAGTTGATGTAGATATGGGTGTATATGTTACCAAACATGATGTACAAATGTGGAAAATAGTCAATATTTAGGGGAGATGTTGTCGATATTTTCTTAGAAGTAGTGATAAGACATATTGATATAATTTTTTTAATTCGTTTGGTAAATATGGCTAGAATTGATCGTTGATGGATGAATCGCTGAGTAGTTGATGTAGTGGTGTCAGAGGAGTTTAAGGATGAAGTTGATAATTTTATTCAGTTTATATTGGGGCATCCAACATCAGTGGACTAGTGTGGTAACATCTGATATCCTTATTTACTTTGTAAAAACAAGAGATTTCATTCGCTATGGGATATGCAAGTTCATTTATACAGGAAAGAGTTCACGAAAGGTTATATGAATTGGGTGTGTCATGGTGAGGACTTCTGGTCGTATGAGCCCGACAATGTTACAGGCACAAGTACCTATGTAGACATGGTAATCGATGCTACTGGCCCTAACTTTAATGTACAAGGGGAACACATGTACAACGAAGAACCACTAAACAAGTCGGCTTAAAGGTTTTATCAGTTACTTCGGGATGTTGATGAGCCGCTGTGGGATGTTTGTGAAAATCACACTCGGTTGTCTGCTGTCTCACAATTGTTGAATTTGAAATCTAAATTTCACCTTAGTGAGAGTTGTTTTGACCGTATGCTCCTCCTTATCAAGAGTATGCTGCCTCGAGATGAGAAGCTACTTGAAAATTTTTACCGTGTAAAGAAGATGGTCAATGAGTTAGGGCTTGGATACCAAAAAATAGATGCATGCCCTAATCACTGTATGCTATATTATGAAGATAATATAGATAAAAGATAATGTGATATTTGACATCATGATAGATTTAAACCTAAGGGTGGGGACAATTCAAAGTAGAAGGATGTGCCTTATAAGTCACTGCGATACTTCCCTCTGACGTCGAGATTACAACGGATGTATATGTCGTCAAAGATAGCTCGGCATATGATATGGCACACAGAAAGAGCGCGTCGTGTAGATGATATAATGAGTCATCCCACTGATGGTGAAGCTTGGGCTCATTTCAATCGTTCTTATACTGGTTTTGCTCATGAGCCACGGAATGTTAGGCTGGGTTTATGCACAGACGACATCAACCCTTTTGGAGGTTCAGTGGCATCTTACTCATGTTGGCCAGTGTTCCTGTCACCATACAACCTTCCGTCGGGCTTGTGCATGAAGCGAGAGAACCTTTTGTTAACTTTGGTGATTCCAGGTCCAAAAAATCTAGGAAAAAATTTGGACATATATCTCGTGTCACTGATTGATGAGTTGAAAAGATTATGGAATGATGGAGTTGTTACTTATGATGCGTATAGAAAATAAAATTTCACTATGAAGGCTGCATTGATGTGGATAATGAGTGACTTCCCTGCATATGGAATGCTATCTGGCTGGAGCACACACGGGAGGTTGGCATGTCCTTACTGTATGGCTGTACTAAATCATTTGTCCTGAAATATGGTAAGAAATCATGCTGGTTCGATTGTCATCGACGGTTTCTACCAATTGACCATCCTTTCCGAAGGCAAAAGGACTCATTCATTAAGAACACAGTTGAAATGGATGAAGCAGACTTGGAACGGATGTCTAGTCGTCAAATGGTGGCACAGGTGCAAAACTTACCAGATATAGTGCAATTGTCTCGTAGTACACGACATCTTCATGGATTTGGAGAGGATCACAACTGGGTGAAGAAAATTACCTTCTTGGAATTGCCTTACTAGTCAGCCTTTTTGATACGGCACAACCTGGACATCATGCATGTTGAGAAGAATGTCTTTGATAATGTGTTCAACACCATCATGAACGTGAAAGCCAAAACAAAGGACAATGCCAAGGCGCGAGCGGACTTGAAGATACTTTGCAAATGACCAGAGTTAGAATTGCGGCAGGTATGGGGTAAAGTTGTGCAACCTAAAGCAGCTTACGTGTTGAAATATACACAGATCAATGAACTATGCCAGTGGCTGAAGCAATTAAGATTCCCTGATGGATATGTGTCTAACAGAGCCCATTGTGTTAATGTCAATGAAGGAAAAATATATGGATTGAAAAGTCATGACTGCCATGTGTTCATGGAGAGACTTCTGCCCATTGCATTCCGTGACATATTGCTAAAGCCTATATGGAGAGCATTGACTGAGTTGAGTCAGTTTTTTAGGATTCTATGTGCACCAGAACTCAAACTTGGGGACGTGCAAACTATGGAACAGAATGTGGTCACGAAAATTTGCAAGTTGGAGAAGATATTTTCCCCTTTGTTCTTCGATTCCATGGAGCACCTGATTATCCATTTGCCATACGAGGTCAAAGTTGGAGGACTAGTACAATTTCGATGGATGTATCCATTTGAGAGGTAATCAGTATGTATTTACCGATTATATGACAGTAGTTACATGTGTCTGTCATTGTCACTGTATGTCATTGTCACTGTATGTCATTGTCATATGAAGTATTGCCATAGGTGTATGTATGACCTAAAAATGAAGGTTCACAACAAGGCTAAAATAGAGGGTTCGATTACCGGGGCACATATTATTGAAGAAATTTTAAACTTCTATTCGATGTACTTCGAACCCGAAATTCAAACTAGCCGCAATCGACCTCCACGTAATGATGATGGAGGAGAGGTGGGTCCGTCCGACCGGTTGTCCATATTTAAGTATCCAGGACGTGCATTTGGACATTGTTCGAATCGCATATTAGAGGACAGAGAGTTGTTGGCGGCAGAGATATATGTTCTCCTGAACTGTGCTGAGATTGAACCTTATGTTGAATGAGTCCTCAACTCCACAGGTGCTAAAATTTATAAGTTTCTTCACGTTCTTCCTCTCATTTACGGTGATGTTGCATTCATCATTGCAGGCAATTTGATTCAAAATTAATTACTGAATGTCCACGCCCTAATGACATGGAGGTTCAAAAGGAACGAGAGAGATCTATTGCCAGATGGCTTAAAGGTCATGTAAGTGCCAAAGTTAAGTTCCATAAAGATTGAGGTGTATGCCCGTTCATTTTAAAGTAACGTGATTTATATTCATAGGTTAAAGAAGGTTATGTTACTGATGAAAGAGTTCGGGTGATAAGTTATGGACCTTCGAAGGTCGCGCATGCCTATCCAGGATTTTTTGTGAATGGTTATAGATTTCATACCAGAGATTATGGATGAAATAAGTCTACGATGAATAGCGGCGTATGCGTGAAAGATAGTACATACAATGAAAATGATATTGATTACTATGATATTCTTGAGGAGGTCATAGAATTACAGTATCTCGGACAAGACAACCATATATTCCTTTTTAAGTGTCATTGGTTTGCTCCTAATTCAGTTCGAAACAACGCAATATATGGGATTATCGATGTCAAACATAGATCTAAATTGAATACCTATGAGCTGTTCATTTTGGCCGCACAAGCCCATCAAGTGTATTATTCAAGTTATTCATCGTCCAAGAATAAAGATTGGTGGGCAGTCTGTAGGGTAAAACCAAGGCTTGTGCCTAATGATGAGTTAGACCTCATTGAAGCTGTCTCAAAGGATTCTGGTGCCGAATTTTTTCAATCAGATGAGGTTGACACTGCAGAGTTGGTTGCTTCTAATCTTCATCTTATCGAATCTGACGACCCACTTCCGTTGTCTATAGACGACGATGTGGAAGAAGTCAATTCAACTGAGCTAAATGAAGCAATTGTTGGGCAGGATGAGTTCTCTAAGGAGGAAGAGTCTGAATCTAGTAAGAATGAGGAAGTTGACGAACATGACAATGAGTTTGATATATCTTCAGCATCTGAAGATGAAATAGATACTGATTGAATATTTTATAAGAAATTTAACATATATACACTCCTTATCATTATTACTTACCACCTCTCCTTGTAATTAATTATGGACTAATATGCACTACTTTAATTGTTGTGAATAATTAGATAGTTCGAGGTCATACCAGATCTTCGAGGAGAGGTGGTTCCGGGAGGGGTTCTACTGGTATATTTATTTAAATTCTTAGATAAATGTGTAGTGAATATGCACTTTGTTTTGGTAATGATATTTTATGTCTCTGCACCAGGTACACAGATTACACCGCCCCCACCACCTGCTGTGGGTATGTTTATTTAAATTCTTAGATAAATGAGTAGTGAATATGCACTTTGTTTTGATCATGATATTTTATGTCTCTGCACCAGGTACACAGAGTACACCGCCCCCACCACGTGCTACGGGTATGTTAATTTAATTTCTTAGATAAATGAGTAGTGAATATGCACTTTGTTTTGGTAATGATATTTAATGTCTCTGCACCAGGTACACAGATTACACCGCCCCCACCACCTACTATGGGTATGTTTATTTAAATTCTTAGATAAACGAGTAGTGAATATACACTTTGTTTTGGTAATGATATTTTATGTCTCTGCACCAGGTACACAGATTACACCCCCCACCACCTGCTGCGGGTATGTTTATTTGAATTCTTAGATAAATGAGTAGTGGATATGCACTTTATTTTGCTCATGATATTTTATGTCTCTGCACCAGGTACACAGATTACACCTCCCCCACCACCTGTTGTAGGTATGTTTATTTAAATTCTTAGATAAATGAATAGTGAATATGCTTTATTTTACTCATGATATTTTATGTATTTGCACTAGGTACACAGAGTACACCACCCCCACCACGTGCTGCAGGTATGTTTATTTAAATTCTTAGATAAATGAGCAGTGACTTAGCACTTTATTTTGCTCACAATATTTTATGTCTCCGCACCAGTTACACAGAGTGCACCGCCCACTCCAACAACTGCGGGTATGTTTATTTAAATTCTTAGATAAATGAGTAGTGAATATGCACTTTGTTTTGCTCACGATATTTTATGTCTCCGCACCAATTATATAGAGTGCACCGCCCCCACCAACTACTGCGGGTATGTTTATTTAAATTCTCAGTGTTGTGTCCCTGTGTTTTGATGTTGTCAAAATCATGAGTCATGTATACACTTCATGTGGATTGTCAATGTGTTTTGTTGATGTAGAATCATGCATGGAGCTATAATGATTTTGTGTGTATAGTTTACTTCTAAATTGCACAAAGAACAGGTTGATAGTTGCACATAGAACAGGCTGAAAGCCAGTATTTTTTTGAAGAACTGAAGAAAAGTCAACGTGGTCAGCGAAGTCAACGACAGTCAATGGAGCTAAGACAGTGGTCAACCTAAGTCAGTGCAATCAAAGTCTTAATTCTTTAGAAATGGGTCACAAATCTGTTAAGATTCATACAAGGGAAGGTAGGAAGATAAGGCAGACAAATGACTCATTGGTGGTTACAAATAGGCAAGTAAGGTTGACAAATAGCTCTCTACGGGTGAAAAATAGGCTGTAGTGCTGAATATGTGTGAAGTGTTGAAGCTGTATGAAGGGGAAGTCGACTTGTGTTTACCCGCCAACAGAAGAAGATTAGGCTAACAAATAGACTTCTATGGGTGACATATAGCCTTTTAAGGGTGAAAAATAGGTCTCAACGGAGACATTAGCGATGGCTCTGAAGGCTATGTTACATGAGACATGGCGACTACTTCTCGGCTAACAGTGGTGACAAATGGGTCTTCAAGGGAGAAAAATAACTGTTATCTCTGATTAATAGCCCGAGAAGAGTTATCAAATGAAGAAAGAAGGGAAAAAGAGGAGAGAGAGAAGGGTTCACTACAAGCCAAAAGCTCAACAGTAAATCATTAGAAGACAATGAGCTACAGTGTTCTACAATGATCCCTGAAGCCCTCGAAGAAGCCAGAAGAACAATCGAAGGGTTGACTCAAGCCAAGGTGGACCGGTCAAACTTTGAATTGGTCAAAGTCAATAATAGTCAACTGACTCCAGCCAATGTTATTATCATGTTTGACTTAAGTCAATGTTGACCTAAGTTAAAGTCAAAATCAGCCGTGGTCAACGAGGTCAAGCTCCATAGTCAAACAGAATAATAGAGGGACAAGGGTGACAAATGGCTTTTGGCGTCGGCTAAAGCTAAAGAAGAAAGCAACAATGGTGACGGCTCAATATGGACAGTGGAGACAAATGACTGGACAAGGCAGACAAATAGCTATGTTAGGCTGAGAAATGGGCAGCATGGGTAGATTTGTGGAAAGAAACAAGGCAGAGTCGACGCATGAAGCTGTGGCGTCGATGCAGCAAGGAAGCAAGGTAGAGAAAGGAATTGTGGCGATGGCTAAAGGGAAGCTAAGGGTGACAAATAGCTCCCTAAGGTAGACAAATAGCTGGTTAAGGGTATAAAATACTTGATAGGAGTAACAAATAGCTCGCCAGTGCAGAAAAGGGTCAGACACGTGAGGAACACGTGGGATCTCTTCACACCATCGACTGTCACATGTCCCAAGGTTGAAAAGGCAAATCATATGGCACGTGATCCAGTTCAAACTTTTCTTTTATATCACTTTCGGATCTGTTCAGCAGAAGAGCCGCATGATGTTTATCTCACTTTTCTTTTGTGGGTATTGAGTGCTTGTTGTTTGACATTTGTTCTGTGCAAAGCATTACTCTTATATGGTCGTTAGATCTGTCAACAAGAGTGCTACTTAACCTTCATTTCATTTCCCTCTAGTGTGCATTGAGTGCTTAAGTGTTCGACGTATGTTCTATGCAAACTCTTGTTAACATATTGATTATTTTGTTTTAAGATTGGGTAGCGCCATATTTGTTATTTTAATTTGGGCACAATTTTTAATCGAGGGATATACTCACCCCCCTCCATATCCTATCATTCCGCACATCACTTAGATAAATGAGTAGTGAATATGGACTTCATTTTGCTCACGATATTTTATGTCTCTGCACCAGGTACATAGCCTTCACTGGCCCCACCACTTGCAGTGGGTATGTTTATTTAAATTATTAGATAAATGAGTAGTGCATATACACTTTATTTTGCTCACGATATTTTATGTTTACAGGTTTGAGTGCCTCTACGTCAGGTCTACAGAGTACACTGCTTCCATCACATTCGACTGCTATGTTTATTTAAATTCTTAGTTAAATGATGAGAATTCTATATGTTTACTTGTTGAATAAATTCTTGTTTTAATAATGAACGAAATTCTGATTAACTACTTCTATTTTACTTGTAACAGGTACGTCAGGCACACCACCTGCGATAGTTGGCTCGTCCGCCCACCCGGGCACACAACCAGCAGACGATGCTGTTAGCCATCACGAGGGCGACTAGGTGGTGTTGCAAGAGGGACGCAAGCCATGTTGGGTCTCTGGGTAAATATTTAAACTCATGAATTATGTTCGTTATCTATCTATCAACTATATAATTGTTGGCTATCATTTTAACACATGTAATTGCAGGGATAAAGTAGAGCCCAATGACACTTCTCATTTTATTACCAACATTATTGAGCAACATGTGACCGGCCCATATAAGTCATTTTGACAGTTTTCTCAGGATATCCGCGATCGATTGTATGACGAGTTCCTGGTATACAATTTAATCTTTTAAATTACATATTTCCCAACTCCACAATTTCAATTGACAACTTATAAAATTTGAATTCTTCACAGCAAGGATATCCGTTTGAGGCAAGCTGACGTTGGACGAGCTCGACGTGCATGGGAGGCCACAACAACTATAAATTATAAGCATCAATTACACAGCTGTCGGGACCATGCCAAGGCTCTAGCCGGGGGGAGCGAGGACCGTGGCCTTTGGAAGGCACACGGCCCCACATGGATAAGGAGGGAGAACTTGGAGGACCTCTGTTATAGATGTGCTGAGCCTAATTGAATGGCCAAATCCGCCAAAGCCAAAGCCGCACATGCGACACATCCAGACGTGCATCTCCATACTTTTGGACCCGTTTCCTTCGCGACCCAAAAGGAGAGATTGATAAGTAATAATCTTAATTTTATTATATTTTATTTTTTATATGTCCTTATTTATTCTCTATAACATGTATAACAGGAAAAGAAGAGGGGTGGTATGGTCTTGTACCACGATTTATTTGCTATAGTTCACCAGAAGAAGGGGACCGATCAGTATGTGAGCGAGAGAGCTCGCTCGGTAGTGGTAAGATTATATACATACACATTTCTTTTCTATTTCAATTTTTAAATAAGATTGATTAATATGAAATTTAGAATATTTTTTATTCAATTTGCAGGAGTCATATGATAGGCATATGACTGAAAAGTACGGGGAGGAGGAGACGCAGCGGCCGCAGCTAGATCCTAAGGCATGGGTAGCAGCAGCCGGCCCACCGAAGAAAGGACGAGTATACAATTTTGGGCAGAGCTTGGACACCAGCCCGATTCTAGCATCTTCCTCGGGCTCATCTTAGTCCTACCCCGGTAGTAAATCCTTTTCTACTCCCTCCATCGGCGCTTCTATGAGCCAGATTACATCCATCGTCCAACTTGCGGTAGATGACATCGAGGAACGCATTGAGGCATGCTTTACTCGGGCAGTTGCTACCCTCTTGGCCCAGGCAGGGATTTTGACTCAGGGAGCACCCTCGAGCACAGCACAACCCTCTCATGTGAGTATTTAATTTAACTTTTATTTCGTAGACTTTAGAGTTATAACATTACTACTTAGTTCAAGGAATTCAGCTTTGAGAGTCAAGGAAATCATCTTCATGTTATCTACTTTCGAATTTAGAAATTTAAAAAGATATTTAACTAGATTTATTATTAATTATTTTTATTTAAATCTATTTATTATTAATATTTTGTGATGTAGGATCCTCCGACAGCCGGTAATGGTGGAGATGCTATGAATGACAAATGAGGATGATGTAACGGATATCTCTTGATTTTTTTTATGATATTGTGAAAAAATGACACATTTCAATTAATGTAATTGTAACTTTTTTTATTCATTGAGTTATGTGTTGTGGACGTTCTTTATTGTAATGTTCGATAGATTTTATCATATTGTGTGTTGTATATGTTGTTTATTGCATGTTTTATGTTGAGTTGTATAGATTGTGTAGTGTATAATTGTAGCTTTAAACATGTTTATAAAATTTCAAAAAATATATAAAAAAATTTGGAGAAAGTTTTCGACGGAATTTCAACCAACAAACAATTCGTTAAAGAATTTCTGTTAAAGAATTTTATGTTCAGCCTACCAATGACTTTAATGTTCTGCTAGACAGGTTCCTTCCCCAACATATCAGGACTGCCATTAACCATGTCAAATTATCTCATGATGTTGATAAGGAAATCTGGAGCTTATACTCCACTAGTGAGTGCTCGGTGTCTTCTATCTGTAAAGCTGCTTATTCTACTCAGTTTGAAAATTTTACACCTTGGACTTATCTTTGGTCCACTTGGTTGCCCTCCAAAATCTCCATACACTTATGGAAAATTATGAACAATTGCTAATATTAAATTGCTTGGCATCCCACTCTATTCCAAATGCCTTTGTTGCAAGGATCCGGTTGAAGAAGATGCAACTCATTTATTTATCAACGGTGACTATGCTTCATTTATTTGGTCTTCTTTCTAACTCAAGGGGCTACAGCTCCATGGTAGATCTGCCAAAGCATTTATTGTTAACTCTCTTCAGCATGTCAATCACAATTCTAAATTTGGTCTCTTTACTCTTACTGTCATTGGATATGGGATGTGGGAACTTTGGAATGCCAGAAATGCTGCTAAGTATGAAGGAAAAAAATTCTCCAACCAAAGTCTTTATCACAAAATTACTGCATAGGCCATAGATGTTGTTAATGCTGCTGGATTCAAGGAAAAATCTTACAGCATGCGCAAGATTTTGGCTAATTTTGGTATCCAAGCTGCTGAAAGAGATTGCCCTCAGATCAAAATTATCAAATGGATGTGTCCTCCTTGGCCTTCCCTCAAACTCAACACAGATGGAGAATGCAAAGTATGCGGGGGTATCCGGTGGTGGTGTTGTCATACATGATCCACATGGCATTGTCTTGCTCGCCTTCTCCCATTTCTATGCCCAGTCTAGCAGTCTCATTACAGAAGCTAGAGCTCTTCATGATGGCTTAAAATATCTCCACACCGTCACTACTCAGCCAGCTTATATTGAGTTTGACTCCAAAGTCTTAGTGCAGATTGTTAAAAAGGAAATTTCATGCCCGTGGGTTATTCTTACTTATGTCCGAGACATCTGGAGCAACCTTTCTTCTTTCGACACTATTTTGCACATCTATAGAGAAGCTAACATAGTCATCGACTCTTTGGCCTCTTTACCGTATAATTCCAAATGTAATTCTTTTTTATTCAGCAAGAGCTACCAAATATTATTAGAGGTGCAGCTCGATTGGATAAGCTAGGTATGCCTAGCATCCGCCTGATGTAATTGACATTCTTCAATCCATTATCAATAAAACTTACCTCCTAGTGTTGGGTGGTGGAGTGGCTATTCTCCTTACTTCTGGTAAGGAGTGCACTCTCCCACTCACCTCTAGGCAGGGTTTCCAAAAAATAAAATAATAATTTGTCGGAACTAATTTGACCCACTTATTATCAACGTATTAATTTTCTGACAAAAATACGTCGAAAGGTTTAGACGTATTTTTGACCAACTAAAGGTCATCGGATCTAATTTGAGCCACATTAGTTCCGGCGTATTAATTATCCATCTTAAATACGTCAAAAATTAATGACATATTTTCGACCCATTAACGGTTCGTCGGAACTAATTTGATCCACAAGTTTGCGACGAATTAATGCTCGTCATAAATACGTCAAAACGTTACGACATATTTTAGACCAACTAATGTTTCGTCGGAACTAATTTTACCCACAGGTTTCCAACGTATTAATTATCCGCCTCAAATACGTCAAAAATAAACAACATATTTCTGACCAAATTAACTTTCGTCGGAACTAATTTAACCCATAGATTTTTGACGAAATAATGTTTCTGTCGCAAATATGTCGGTAAGTTTCGACTAATTTTTGACAAATATACTTTTCATGAGAAATAATTCGGAAACCTATGGGTCAAATTATTTCCAACAAATTTTTTTAGTCGCAAATACATCGATAATTTTTGGCTCGTCGGAAATATTTTCGCCCATAGTTTTCCTACAGAATAGGTTTTAGTCATAAATATGTCGAAACTTTTAGACATATTTTCAATTAAATTATTTTTCGTCGCAAATATTAATTAATTTCCTTATTATTAATTATCGACATAAATACCTACGATAATTTTGATAAAATATTTTCGTTGATAATTTCTGACGAATTTGCGACGCAATTATATTACGTCAGAAATTAGTGACGTAATCGTGCCGACGTCCATATTCCGTCGCAAATACGTCAAAAATTCATCAAAATATCACTTTCCGACGTATTTCTGACGTAATATGGACGTCGGAATAACATGTTTTCCTTGTAGTGTCGATAACTTGTTGAGATTCATGAGGGTCGTGGCACTATAGCAGTGGTCCATGAAGGAACTCCTATAAAGTTGACCATCGAGTAGCATGAACCTCTGGGCCTGATACTTGAGCCGCTTCACCTCCCGAGAGTCAGGTGGCACCACACCATCTTTCAACCAGTGAATATAGGGCACCCTCCAATCGTTGGGCAATTCTTGGATGACACTATCAAGCTCAGAATTGGTGCTAAGGTGCTCCAATTCTTACAGAAGGATGGACTGGGACCCAGACAGGCCAGAGGAGGAGGTCAGGGGAGAGAGTGCATCCACCTAGGAGTTCAACTCCCGAGTGATCTTGACAACCTGGAAGCTCTCGAATTGCCAAGCTATCTCCGTAGCCAATTGAAGATACTTGATAATCTATGGTTCTTGGGCCTCATAGTCTCCATTGAACTGGCTAACGACCAGCTATGAGTCGGTGAAGATCCTGACCCTTTCCGCTCCCAACCACTTGGCCATACGAGCCCTTCAGATCCTCATACTCGAAAATGTTGTTGGATACCACGAACTTGAATTTAAGGGCATACTGCAACTCTATTCCCTCAAGGGAGCTTAGAATAACTCCCATGCCACTTCTATTCGAGCACGAGGACTCGTCAACGAAAAGGTCCCAGGTCGGGCAGATAGAAGTCAACGTTAGATCCTCGGGTTGGGACGTATACTCTGTAATAAAGTTAGCAAGCGCCTAGCCCTTGATGGTGGTGCAGGGAAGGTAGGAGATGTCGAATGACCCCAGCATGACTACCCACTTCACAAGGTGATCGGAGGCCTCAGGGTGTGTTAGAACCCGCTTTAGGGGTTCACTAGTAAGAACCACAATTATTGTGCCCTTGAAAATAGTGATGAAGCCGTTTGGCTAAGGTCACTAGTACTAGCACGACTTTGTCAGGTGCAGAATACCTCTTCTCTACATCCAAGAGCACCTTGATGACGTAGTAGACCAGCCTTTGAGCCCCCTAGCTGATGGGGACATCGCCTGGACTTTGCTTTTGCTCGGGATTGACACGATGTCGACATACCCCAAAGCAGAGTAGCTGGTCATTTGGAGGCATTTACCATTTTTTTTGAGTTCATTCCCATGTATTTTTCCTTTTATTTGAGTCATTTCCCTATGTTTTGAGTCATTAAACCCTTGAATTATCTCCTTGGATAGCAAGGGGTATTTAGTTGTTTGTCAAGGGTAAAGTGGTCTTGTAAAAAGTTTGGTTCCTAAAAATAGGGGCCCAAGTGCTCTCAAGAAGCTAATGAAGAGTTTGAAATTTTCAAAAATCTCCACTCTTGAGTGTCTTTATTTTGTGAGAAGCCAATGAGGTGAGAAGCCTAGGTGATGGGGACATCTACCCCAATTCTCTCTCACTCGAGACTCGGATGGTCATCGGCAACAAGAATTTGAGTTCATCAGCTTTTCTGGTAACATTATGAATTTTTCTTCATATTTTGGAGTCATATCTAAGTAATTTTTGCTTTTATTGAGTCAAGTACCTAGATTAGGTAGTTATTTATCTAAGTTCCATGTCAATTGGGCCTTAGTCCATTAGTTAGGCCCATAGCCTACTCTATAGGATAGGCTTGGTCGTTTGTTTAAATGTCAGGGACAGTTTGGTGATGTAAAGTGTTGAGCTCCTATAAATAGGACCCAACTCCCCCCATTTGAAGCTAATGTTGAATGAATGAAAAATTGAGAGTTTTTCCCTTGTGTTTCTTTATTGGTGGATGCTAATAGCCTAGGGTGGATTCCCTAGTGGGAGTGGATTCTCCCACCTATCTCTCTCT
The DNA here is from genome assembly GCA_022559845.1 of Amorphophallus konjac. Taxonomy (NCBI): domain Eukaryota; kingdom Viridiplantae; phylum Streptophyta; class Magnoliopsida; order Alismatales; family Araceae; genus Amorphophallus; species Amorphophallus konjac. The sequence continues at coordinate 133,706,896 of CM040127.1, read as the reverse complement.
ATCTCACTTTCTCTCTCTACTTTCTCTCTCCAGGTCAATGACCGTCTCTCTCTCTCCATCACTTCCACCCCTTCCTAGCACCCCCACCTTCAATTCCCGCCACATCATCCCTAGCCTGCCACCTCACCTACCATGTCACCCGTTTGACCGCCACCTCATCGGGACTCTTCAAATCCACCAACACCCATTCAATTCCCTTATTAAGACCCACAACCCCTTAGACACCCCTCCACTCTCCAACACACCTCTTCCACTCCCCAAGCCAATCTTTCACTCCCCTAGGCACCCCTCCCCACTCCCAAGCCACCCCTTGGCATACCCAAGACCCCCACCTTCAATTCCCACCAATACCGCCACCAACTAGGTTGCCACCACCTCTCTCTCCCTCCACCCATACCAAGCTATGACCCTAGCTCCATTCCCCCACCTAGCTGCGCCCCCCTCTCTCTCCCCTCTCACCAGGGAAGACCCCCATTCACCCTCACACTCCTTCCTCCCCATATTCTTCCCTCTTCTCCCCCCTTCTCCCAGAGACTGTCCAGACAGTAGCAGGAGCAGAATAATCTGTTCAGTTGCAGCACTAGCTAGACATCCCCTGTGAAGCTTCTACTAACAAGCCAAGAACTTGTGGATTCCTCTCCGAACTAGCTTCGTAACGAGCATTCGTGCACCCTCATCCGAGGTCGGAGCTGTGCGGGAGAGCTGTTCCCGTCTGACTGCGTAGACTAACTCCGACGAGCGACCATAGATGAGTTTCAGAGACCCCCATGACCTCCACACCGAGCTTCTGGACATGCCCTTCAGCCGAGGTGTTCCCCCACAAGTCATACTCCAGCACCAGGAAGAAGGAGTCCATTTGGCTACTAGAGCACCCCAGATCATTCATTTTCCACAGCGTGCGCAGACTGCTCGCCCCCTGCTTAGGTTAGACAACTCCCTGCCTTTGGGTCTTTTACTACAACCTCCATCCCCGAACTGGACGGTCCCTCCTACCACGCATAGTAGACATGTCCACGATCAGCTCTGCCATGGTACCGCCACCTTCTGCGATTAGAGGAGCTGGTAGTGCCCCCGGCATTGTCACATTTGTCTATTGGGTCCTGCATGGTCATCCTGGCTACTCAGTCTCCAAACGACTAGAACCAGACCCATACGTCGCCAAACGGACCTGTTGTTTTTACAGTACGAAGAAGGCTCGACTGCGGACGTTTCAGCACCGACCCTACCCCCAGCAATGACCGGAGGAGCTGACGGCGTCTCCGGAAGGACCTCTCTGTGACGCGGGACGGGGACCGACACGGACTAAGACTCACAAAAGACTCTAACTCAGGCCAGCAGTAGCACGCTCAAGGGTCGCCAAGTGGCTGACCACCGTGATATCCCACAGAATGAGGGACGTCTCTCAACAGAAACTCCGACCTCGGCCGTCCCAAGGAGGGAAGCGCACGTGTCTAGGCGTATAGTCGACCTCCAAAGACAAGGGGAGTCGAGTCCTAGCTCGGTGCTCGACTAGTGCTAGGGATGGATGCTCTCACTCACGATCCGCGGTGATGGCAAAAAGTGGCTAGACGCCTACCTTCTCTCACGCGGCATAATCAATCACATACTAAAAGAGCAAGCAAAAGGAGGAGAGTCGGAGCGCGTACCTCCACGCCTAGGCGTGGGGAAGGAACCCCGGCCGTGAACCAACAACCCCGATACACCAGAGATCAATAAAATACAACCCAATAGTGGCCCACTCCTCGCAGGGAGGTAAAAGGCTACAACCAATACGTTCGGGACTGCCGGACACGGGTTGACGGGCCGCACTCGGTGACGGGTTGGCCGCGAGGAGGTTCGGGTGCAACGCTGCCGAAACCGGTGTCGCGCGCGCCTGAGCGGAGGGGGTCTCACGGGCTGATACGACGTCCGTTTGAAGCACCGTCAGAGAGGACGCGTCGCTGACTGATGGAGGAACGCTCCGGCCAACGGGGGCGCGCTGGATCCGCCGGTGGTGACCGTGGGCGCTGCTGAAAGTCAGATCAGGTTCTGTGGGCACAGAACTGCGCACGCCGTCGGTAAAATCTGGAAATCGGCCTTCTGGTGCCCGAACAAGTCCGGGCCGGTTGGTGGTGACAGCTGATTGGCAGAGGTCGCCCTCGGCCAAATGGCGCTGGCAGACGACGCCGGTGCGAGCCGCAGGAGTCGTTGAAAGTCAGGACTGGTTCGCTGGGCGGACTGGGCAGACACGCTGGCGCAACCCCACGAGATCGACCGCCACGGACGGTGACGAAGTCGAAACGCAACGCCGTCGGCGGCGTTGGAAAGTTAACTCGGAGATCCACGAACCCTGAAGAAACCAGCGCAAAAGACGCAGCGTGGAGGCCTGGGGAAAATTCGCAATCAGGGCCTCCCCGCTGGGCGAGCAGAGAAAGTGGTGCTGGCGCAGGTCGGCGGAGAAAATCGGTACGGGCAGTGCCGATCCCCGATTGATGCAAAACCGGCGCCGACGCGAAGCTGATCCGCAGACGTATCTCCAGAAAATAGATCGTGGCAAAACTCGTCCAAGAAGGGGGCGCGAGCTCTGCTACAAGTCGGGGCAGAAATCTGGAATCACGCACACGAACCGTTGAGGAAGAAGATGAGGATAAGAGGGAACCCCGGAGTCCACCGAGGGCTGAGGCGTCACACCCCGCCGGTCTCCCGTCGCAGGAGAAGAAAGAGAGAGAGAGAGAAGGGCGCAAAAAGCTTTGCACAATACTCACTTGTATTCAAAATCATGTGTAAACTGTAATCGGTACAAGGTGAGAACTACTTATAGGGGATGGGAAAACCCTAATCTAACTAGAAGGGGAGGGGTGCGCCCAGCTCCAAGGAGAGAAAGGCGGCCCATAATTCAGCAAGCTTAGAAAATAGGAAAGGATTCTAAGTGGGATAAGGAAGGGGTGGAGTTGGGGAAAGGAGGAGAGGGGGAAAGGGGAAGGGAGAGGGGAGCGCCCCCCACCTTCCCTAGTAGAACTAGGAAGGGGGGGGGGCGGCTGCCTCCTCCTCCTCTAGCTGGGGAGGGGGCCGCCCCCTAACCCTAATGGGCCCTTTTTTAGTGGGCTTCAAACCCCAATAAGCCCCTGACCCCATAACACGATCCATTACCCCACAAAGCAACCCAATTGGCCACTATATGGCCCAATAAGTGCCTAAACAAGAAGATGTCCACGCAGGGACCAAAAGACAAGGCCCACAAGGCCTGAGCAAGTCCAGACTGAGGCCCAACATGGCCTAAACATGATGATGAAAAGATAACTAGAAGGTGCCGCCGTCGCCGAGCCACAAGGAGGTAGCGGTGTGCCGGGTGCTCCGTCGAGGATAGCGCCGTGTGTCCTCACCAATTCTCCCCGGGTGGGAAGAACTCGACCCCGTCGAGTAAGGGTCACGGTCGCTGAGGTACCGCTCCAGCAGGTCCGGATCGATCCGCTCCAGCTCTCCACGTGTAATCCAGGTGTTGTCCGACTCGGGGCGCCCTCTCCAACGCACTAAGAAGCGTTGGTAGGCTCCGCTCCTGGTAGCAGTCACCTGCTCATCCAGTATGCAATCTATATGCTCGCGTTTTTGTAATGGGGCTGGAGGAGGTGGACTCTCAGTAGGTGTATCACTCACAACAGGAGGGTCAGGCCCAAATAACTCACTGGGTATCACCGCGGGATCCCGATAAGCTACCAGATCAGAGACATTGAACGTCGAACTGATCCCGTAGTCGTCTGGTAGCTCGATCTCATACGCGTTCGACCCAATACGCCTCAACACTCTGAATGGTCCTGCACCGCGGTCTTGGAGCTTCTTTACGGCTCCCGAAGGAAACCGTTCCGGTCTAACCCGGACCATGACGTACTCTCCCTCGCGGAACTCACGTGTGCGTCTGTGCGCGTCAGCTAACTCCTTGTAACGTGCGTTGCTGGCCTCAAGGTGGTGATGATGCAGACTCCGAACTAGCTGTGTTGACTCATACCTATGTGAATGCAGTGGGGGTCCTGGACATCCAAACACAGACCTAGCATGCCTATGACTCCTACATGATTGGACAACACGGGGAGGACCAGGACAACCAAAGTTGTATCTATCATGCATGGGTGTCCTACGGAATGTGGTAGACTCATGGGGACTAAATTGCCCAAACTCACTCATGACATTCCCTATATGAGACAAACCCCTATATGATGGTGGACATGAAGAAACATGGGGAAGAGACATGTGTCCCTGGCCTCCTAAGCTCGGGCATCTGGATGCCGATAAGGTGAGGTGTTGACTAGAAGGCCTAGGTGGTGTCTGATAGTGGACCTCCTCGACAAGGTGGGGAAAAGAATATGGGTCGAGAGGCTCACTAGGGAGGGGATCGAAAGGGTCAAAGAAATGATGACCCCTCCCGACAGGTCCCTTCACTATACTTGCCCATGTGCGACATTCGCCCAGGTGCAGATAATCACCTTCGGGCACTCTCATGTATGGGGCAAGAGGCTCATGAGGAAGGCAAGGAAGGCAAGGTTCCTCCCTCGGGACCGTGAAACCATAAGCGGGGACTAAATCAACCTCCACGGGTATGGGAAATAATAAAAGGACCTCGGATGTGATATGTCCTATGGTGTAGACCGAGGTAATAGACCCCAAAGCAGGGAGTGTAAAGCTATGACTATAGGGTTGGTCAGACCCTAAGGTCAACATATAGGTCAACTCTCATTGATAATCTAAACTCCTAAGGAAGTCCTTCACATTTTCAAGAAAGCAGAAGGACCGAAAAGTGGTGTGAAAGGAGTTAAGGGGTATTATTGGGAGGGCTGGTCCCATGGGTGTATAGCAAGGAATGGCGACATCTAGAAGTGGACCCTCCCTTAGCCAGCTAGCTAAAGACTCTCCAATGACCAGTTCACCCTCGGAAGGTAAGAATGTCTCTATATGAGGGTCTAAGGGTGAAGCCTCTCTCTCGGGAGTGGAAACTGAGTCCTCTATGATGTGGGGGGGGTCACTCCCTAACTCCTCAACCTCAGTTAGGTACTCCTCCATCAACTCCTGTTCAGCCTCGTAACTCACTGGAACAAACCCAGGTGATGACATGGAGGTGGTCGGCGTAACGCCGTCATGGAAGACAAACTCACCGGGAAGGTGAGATGGGTGTAGGGTGCAGGTCCTCCTATCCAGGTCGATGGTCGCACTTCTTTCCTCCAACCAAGTTCGCCCTAAAATGATGCATGGACCAGCAAGTGTGCTGATCTTGCACCAAGCGCCATCGAAATATTTAACGGGGCCAAACCACCGTTGAAACTCGATAAAAGCTAAACCATCACGGAGAACAATCTCCCCAGTCTTAGAGAGTGACTCAACAATGTCTTGTGAGACACAGTTAGATGACACCCTACTGATGAAATCGATCTCCGTATGCATCCCATTAGGTAGGACGGCAGTGGACATGACAGGGCGCTGGAATGACTCGGTCATCGGTATAGGGATCGGGTCTCCCGACGACTGAGTGGTAGGGGCGACACTTAGGGGTCGTACCATAAGAGCATCGAATCGGGCCAATAGGGATGACTAATCTGACATGTGGTCTCGAGGAACCACCATGGGGTTGGCGCGGAGCTGGACATGCAAGACTCAACGAGACAAGGACAAAACTCTAACTAGACACAAACCTAACATTACAATGCAATGGTGGGTTACCTAGATGAACTAAGAGACTCAATGCAACCTAGATAACTCTAAGGCCTCAATTGCACCCTAGACAACCTAAAGACTCGAATGACCTAAGACCCCAATTTGTTAGAACAAACTGGTTCACTTGGCTCTGATACCAAATTTGACGCGGGACGGGGACCGACACAGACTAAGACTCACAAAAGACTCTAACTCAGGCCAGCAGTAGCACGCTCAAGGGTCGCCAAGTGGCTGACCACCGTGATATCCCACAGAATGAAGGACGTCTCTCAACAGAAACTCCGACCTCGGCCGTCCCAAGGAGGGAAGCGCACGTGTCTAGGCGTATAGTCGACCTCCAAAGACAAGGGGAGTCGAGTCCTAGCTCGGTGCTCGACTAGTGCTAGGGATGGATGCTCTCACTCACGATCCGCGGTGATGGCAAAAAGTGGCTAGACGCCTACCTTCTCTCACGCGGCATAATCAGTCACATACTAAAAGAGCAAGCAAAAGGAGGAGAGTCGGAGCGCGTACCTCCACGCCTAGGCGTGGGGAAGGAACCCCGGCCGTGAACCAACAACCCCGATACACCAGAGATCAATAAAATACAACCCAATAGTGGCCCACTCCTCGCAGGGAGGTAAAAGGCTACAACCAATACGTTCGGGACTGCCGGACACGGGTTGACGGGCCGCACTCGGTGACGGGTTGGCCGCGAGGAGGTTCGGGTGCAACGCTGCCGAAACCAGTGTCGCGCGCGCCTGAGCGGAGGGGGTCTCACGGGCTGATACGACGTCCGTTTGAAGCACCGTCAGAGAGGACGCGTCACTGACTGATGGAGGAACGCTCCGGCCAAAGGGGGCGCGCTGGATCCGCCGGTGGTGACCGTGGGCGCTGCTGAAAGTCAGATCAGGTTCTGTGGGCACAGAACTGCGCACGCCGTCGGTAAAATCTGGAAATCGGCCTTCTGGTGCCCGAACAAGTCCGGGCCGGTTGGTGGTGACAGCTGATTGGCAGAGGTCGCCCTCGGCCAAATGGCGCTGGCAGACGACGCCGGTGCGAGCCGCAGGAGTCGTTGAAAGTCAGGACTGGTTCGCTGGGCGGACTGGGCAGACACGCTGGCGCAACCCCACGAGATCGACCGCCACGGACGGTGACGATGTCGAAACGCAACGCCGTCGGCGGCGTTGGAAAGTTAACTCGGAGATCCACGAACCCTGAAGAAACCAGCGCAAAAGACGCAGCGTGGAGGCCTGGGGAAAATTCGCAATCAGGGCCTCCCCGCTGGGCGAGCAGAGAAAGTGGTGCTGGCGCAGGTCGGCGGAGAAAATCGGTACGGGCAGTGCCGATCCCCGATTGATGCAAAACCGGCGCCGACGCGAAGCTGATCCGCAGACGTATCTCCATAAAATAGATCGTGGCAAAACTCGTCCAAGAAGGGGGCGCGAGCTCTGCTACAAGTCAGGGCAGAAATCTGGAATCACGCACACGAACCGTTGAGGAAGAAGATGAGGATAAGAGGGAACCCCGGAGTCCACCGAGGGCTGAGGCGTCACACCCCGCCGGTCTCCCGTCGCAGGAGAAGAAAGAGAGAGAGAGAGAAGGGCGCAAAAAGCTTTGCACAATACTCACTTGTATTCAAAATCATGTGTAAACTGTAATCGGTACAAGGTGAGAACTACTTATAGGGGATGGGAAAACCCTAATCTAACTAGAAGGGGAGGGGTGCGCCCAGCTCCAAGGAGAGAAAGGCGGCCCATAATTCAGCAAGCTTAGAAAATAGGAAAGGATTCTAAGTGGGATAAGGAAGGGGTGGAGTTGGGGAAAGGAGGAGAGGGGGAAAGGGGAAGGGAGAGGGGAGCGCCCCCCACCTTCCCTAGTAGAACTAGGAAGGGGGGGGGGGGCGGCTGCCTCCTCCTCCTCTAGCTGGGGAGGGGGCCGCCCCCTAACCCTAATGGGCCCTTTTTTAGTGGGCTTCAAACCCCAATAAGCCCCTGACCCCATAACACGATCCATTACCCCACAAAGCAACCCAATTGGCCACTATATGGCCCAATAAGTGCCTAAACAAGAAGATGTCCACGCAGGGACCAAAAGACAAGGCCCACAAGGCCTGAGCAAGTCCAGACTGAGGCCCAACATGGCCTAAACATGATGATGAAAAGATAACTAGAAGGTGCCGCCGTCGCCGAGCCACAAGGAGGTAGCGGTGTGCCGGGTGCTCCGTCGAGGATAGCGCCGTGTGTCCTCACCACTCTGTCCAGCAGAGCCCAGTCCGGATAGATCTGGTCAACTTTGCGTCCACCAGCCCATAGCTGTGCGAGACGGCACCCCGCAATGCTACTCCGACATCCCAGAAGCTCGTGACTTGACCCCTGAAGGCTTCTCTGGTGCCTGACCGCCACGACATCACCCAAGGATTGGTACGAACCCATCGGTGAACCTGCTGCCAATAGTTCCGGTTGACGCTCGGCCTTTGTCTACATATCCCCTCCCCGTGCCTGGCCGACTGAAAGCCCCTCCCTGCGTGGAGGTACATTTTGGTTGTAACGTCTCCTCCCCCACCCCGGAGTCATCCCTCCTGCGTGAGGAGTAGTTTTGTAATAAACAGGTTGCCCCAAGCTTCACCGACGTGGCATGCGGGGTTCCCCATGTTTCCCCGCTCGCCCCCGTCTTCGATCAGAGTCAGCTTCTTCAAGCCGACTAGGTAAGCTCCTCCCCCTCTTCCTGGTCATTCCTATGATTCATTATCATTTCTGAGCTTTGCCCGTGAGGAAGAGAGCACCCGGCCCTGGCTTACCAGCTACGTTGTGTGGCCATCGCGGGAGAGAGTGTGAGTGTTACCCGCTCCCTCCAAGGTGTGTGGTTTGCCTCGTTGATAGGGGATCTTGGAATTCTAAGGGAGGGTCCTATCTCAGCCTTACCATCAACCCCAACCAGCAAGGGTCTGGTCCCTATACTCGACCTTACATCCCCAAGTCACCCCGGGAAGTGGGAAGGGCCGAGTGAACTAGTCCGCCAAATTCGAGTCTGTCTCCTTACTAGTGTGCTTGCAACGGTAGGTCCGAGGGTCATCGCATCATCCCCACGGCTCCCCTAGGTCATGTCACGTCAAATTGGTATCAGAGAAATTCTTAGACTTGTTCCTACAAGTCAGGTCCTAGGGATCGTTTGCATTAGTGTCACCCTTGTGCATTGTCTTTACCCGTATTTTAATGTCCACCAGTCCGAGTACCCTATACCGGTCCGACCGGTCCACCTCAACCCCAGCCATGGATCCTTATAGCACTCTTCAGGATATACTATGTTTTCATTGTTCCCGTGTGATGCGGGACGAATGACTCGACTGGGCTAGGATGTATGACGGACTCGAAGTGCGGCCATCACTAGCGCACTAAGATAAGCTGAATGGCTGGCTACCGTGACGTTCTCCGGGTGGAGACGTCCTTCAACAGCAACTCTAACTAGCCCGACAATCGTCCCTTGCGAGGGAAACGTGGGATCACAACAGTTAAAGAACCACTATCGCCTAGGGCAATGCAGTCCGAGCTCGGTGCTCGATTGGAGCTAAGGAACGGCTCTCACTCACACACAATCACGGTAATTGAAACTAGCTAATGGCCTTAATCTCACAAACACAGCATAATAGACAGTATACTAAACTAGCAATGTGAGAGAGGAACGAGCACGTACCTCCACGACTAGGCATGGGGAAGAATTCCCGGCCGAATCCAAACACCCCGATACACACAAGTGTTAAGTTTCCAATTTCAGAACTTAACGCCCACTCCACGCATGGAGGTAAAGGGCTACAAACACAAATTTTGAGGTTGCTGGAATTCGGGTTGACGGGCCGCACTCGTAGGAGGCGAGGGAAGTGAGTCGGAGCCGATCCGGGTGAGCCGAATGGAAGCCGACTTGGTTCTGCCCGCGCTGGTCACCCTGCGCAACGAACTTGCGAAGGCTGGTGCGCCAAGATCCGATCCCCGATCGGAGTTCCGTTTCTTGGAGAACGTCGGCAACAGGATGAAGATCGTCTGCTCCGAAGGGCGCGATCAGATCTTTTCAGATCTGGGCGCAGCAGCAACTTTTCTCAGCTTCTGGTTTTGTGCACATAGAATTGCACAGGAAAACAAATAATTACTGGAAAATTCCTTCCCGATGTCGTACCGAGGCGCCGTTTATGGGAGCTCGTCAGTGACATCCAGAGGAAGACGCAGACCAAAGAGCTTGCACAGATCTTCAAGGGAGGATGTGGGGCAGCTTCGGGAAGTCGGCACTGATGCTGAGTCGGATCTGCACAGATCAGCTTGCGCGATCCCACGAAAATCGTCGTCACGATCAGTACAGATCTCGGATTGACACGAGATCAGTGGCAACGTGAAGAGGACTGAAAATCATTCAATCACTTAGGAAATCAGATCCAGAAGACTTGTGAGGCAATATGGAGAATTTTGGGATCAGGAAACTCCAGATCTGGACAGCAAGCTCGAGCAGATCCGCGCGACATCACGAGATGAATTGTTGCCGACGATCTAGAGCTCCGATCGATGCAAAACTACCTCCAAATTATTCCATACTTGCAAAAGCTTCTCTGAGAATTTTGGTGGAGCTAGATGCAAAGGAGATGGGGAGGATAGATGGGCGAGTCACACGCCCAAGGTAAATCCCGGCACAGGATTTGGCAGGGCATCACACCCAAGGGGAAAAGAAGAGAATCACTCTCTTAATGCATTTTTATCTCATAAATCTTTCATTAGTTCCACTAAAAACACTATACATATGTTTAAATAGAGGTAAGGCAAGGGGCGGGGGCTGGAAAAAATGTTGGAGCAAGGGGAGGGAGAGGGGGGTTCGATCGTTTGACAAGGAGAGAGGAGGGGAGACCAAGGGGGGGACAATGACTCACCTACCTTTGAAAATCAAAGGGGAGGGGAGACAAGGGATCTATCTAATGTTGACATTAAGGGAGGGGAGTCACCATTAAGTACGTGGCTGTCTCCCCTTGGACCAAGGCCCCTTCTAGAAGCCCACAACCCACTAGGTTCCTTTCACACTAGCCCATGGGCTTGGCCCATGTAGAAACCCAATAGTCAAGCCCAACACTATTCTAGCCCATTACAAGACCTTGAGCCCACTAGCCATTTACACACTATTACAACCCATTAAGTGTCCACAAACTCCAAATAGGGCCCAACAAGGCCAAACAATTGTGAAATAAAGGTGAAGGCTCGGACGATGCGTCCACGTCCTCCTTGAGCTATCCGGGTCCCGCCATATCCTCGTCCACTGGCGTGTATAGTGGCGTGTGTCCGCACCACCGAGACCCTGTAACCTACCTCAAATGGGAAGGTATAATAAACGTCCTCCTCATTTATAGGACCAATTGGTCGGAATTAGATGAGGTGAGGTTTGCCACGAAGAGGTTAAGGGACCCCTAACCTATTGGCTAGATAGTGAGGAGTGACATACCATCCGATTCCATGAGCCTGTCACTTGGGAATTGATGAAGATGATCTTGCGCAAGAAATATGTCCCACCCACTTATCCTCTAGCATCCCCTCGAAAGCCCCTCCCCCACCCACCTCCTTTGCACCTACTTCCAACCTGGCCTCTCTCCAAATCCACCTCTGACGAGGGCATGAGAAGAGAAATAGAGAGTATTATCGAGGTGCATGAGGCCTCCCCCGACTGGGAAGATGAATATGAGGCACAATGCCATGATTCGGGCTAGGAAATTCCCGTCCAACCCATCGACCAGCAGTTAGGTATGCTTGAGTGTCTCTATAGTCAAACCAAAGAAGAGGATTGGCCTAGGATCAATACCCTCCTTGCCTTCACCGATGTAAGAGAGATAAGCATGGGAGAATCCCTAGCTCATTGGCTAAAGAGATGTCCAACCTTGGGAAGGCAAATCCCATTTTGCCCGCTCATGGAGCACCATTCCCAAATAGTGCCCATCAACTTCTTTCACACCACTTTCCAATCCTACTACATTGTTGAGCCCATTGACGATCTTATTGAGGGTTTAGGATGGCAATTGGAGTTGACTGGAATGTTGGCCCTAGGGACCGATCGACCCAAATACATTGGTTTCATCCTCCCCTGTTTCGGATCCATTATCTCTATCTGCACCATGGGTTGATATACTAGTGAAGTCCTCTTGTTTCTCCACACACCTGATGAGCCTAATCCGATCCAAACCCAAGCCATTGATGTCCCACATGAGAAGTCCAGTCATCCAAATGAAGCCTATATTCCATCAACCTTCATGGTGGAAGAGGACCTATTGCGCATTGAAGAACACATAACATGGGCAAACATAGAGGAGGAACATACCATTGCAAATCATACTTTCCTTGATCCCTTTGACCCCACTTGGGTGGGAACTCCAATGCCAACTTGTCCCCTTTCCCTCCTACACCATTGTCTACCCCTCATTTCTTCCCGAATAACATTGCATTAGGCCTAGTCAGGCCCATTGCTTCCCCACCACTACATGCCTAGTGTGCCCCAGACCCATCCATTGGGACGAGCCACACCCATCCCTAGACCCAACTAAAACCAACCCATCCCTAGGCCCAACCAAAACCAAGGGACCCACAATGCCCTTCATTTTGCCAGTTGATGAGGTCCCAACCTACATTGGACAACTTGTGTAATGGGCTTTCTTTTGTCAAGGCATTGATGAAACCAACTTCACCAAGAGCCTAACCATTCTTGATCCATTTGACCCATCAACATGGGAGTCCCCAAACCCACAATCCTTGCTCTGATTCTTCAAAGAAGTCCTATACCTCACCCCTTCACAAGTTAGTCACCCAAGGGCCTATCAAATACATGAAAGGTTGGAGTCTCGTCTAGTGTCACATAGAGCAAGTGAATTTGGGTACATAGACCCTCCTTTACTCATCCAAGCTGGTAGGGACTTCACATATGCTAGAGTCACATTTGGATGCCCCGGACCTTCAACCTTCGACAGGGAACCTCTGCATGTTAGGTCTACATTTGGGTGCCCCGGTCCTCCAACCTTCGATACGGAACCTAGGCATGATAGGTCCACTTTTGGGTGCCTGGGACCCCTGATATCAACTAGAGTGTCTACATCCACCAAGTCCTTTGCCCGACATGTCAGGAGGGTGCATGCTTGCAAGCACATTAGTAAGGTCAACAAAAACTCAAAGAGGCAGGCCAAGTCACTTGTGCGCCCCCAAGAGTTCCATGAAGATGACTCTGGGATGGTGAGGATCAAGAAGACCTTCTCAGAGGATTCCTCAACATCGAGAGCCCGAGGTAACTAACCCTTCAAGGTTTTGAGGCATAATGGCAACCATGAGTGGGGCCTTCCCATGGATCAAGGAGTTTACCGAGCCCATTGGCAATGTGGTAGACCTCGTGTCCCATAAGGGCCCCGCGATAGTACCTAGTGAGAAAATTGGGCTTATTCCCCACCTTATGAGTGAACCTAACCTCGAGGGACCCAATTCAGTTTTAGTACCTGCCGTGAGCAACATGAGATGATAATGGATGAAAAGGGTACCATTACTATGAACAGGGCATATGTGCGCTACCTCGTTGGGCGGAAGAACCGACCTTCATCGGAAACTTTACTACAGTTCAACTTGGGCTGGTAGACCTGCTTCCAAGGCAGTGCACCTCTACTCAACGGAGTCGAGTTCTTTGCACCATGGGGTATTGATGGGGACGTCTACCCTAATTCCCTCTCACTCGAGACTTGGGTGGTCATCAGCACAAAGAATTCAAGTTCATCAGCTTTTCTGGTCACATTATGTTATTTTATTCATTTTTTGGAGTCATATCTATGTAATTTTTGCTTTTATTAAGTCAAGTACCTAGATTAGGTAGTTAATTATCTAAGTTCCATGTCAATTGTGCCTTATTCCATTATTTAGGCCCATAGCCTACTCTATAGGATAGGCTTGGTCTTTTATTTAAATGTCAGGGACAGTTTGGTCATGTAAAGAGTTGAGCTCCTATAAATAGGACCCAACTCACTCCATTTGAAGCTAATGTTAAATGAATGTAAAATTGAGAGTTTTGCTCTTGTGTTTCTTTATTGGTGGATGCCAATAGTGGTGCAGACACACGCCGCTATACATGCAGGTGGACAAGGACACGACGGGACCTGGATAGCTCGCAGAGGACGTGGACGCATCGGTCGAGCCTTCACCTTCATTTTCCATTTGTTTGGCCTTGTTGGGCCCTATTTGGAACTTGTGGACAATTAATGGGTTGTAATAGTGTGTAGTGGCTAATGGGCCTATAGTCTTATAATGGGCTAGAGTAGTGGTCTAGAGTTATTGGGCTTTTTTATTGGGCTTTTAAAAGGGCCAAGTGTGAAAAGGCCCATGGGCTAGGTATGAATGGGTCAAATGGGGTTATCCAATGTGAATGGGCCAAAGTGTGAAAAGGTCTATGAGTTTGGTGTGCTAGGTGTGAAAAGGGTATAGTGTGAACATGGATCAAGTGTGAAAAGGGGTATAATGTGAATGGGTTCACAAGTGTGAAATGGTTAATCTAGTGTGAATGGGGCAAGGCTAGTGTGAATTCATGAGTGGCTTGGTGGCTAGTGGAAAGGGGCACCCCTTTCTTGGTCCAAATGGTGGCTTGCCACCTTCCTTGACCAAAGGAAGGTTACTTCCACCTTCCCACCTCTCTTGGATGACCAAAGACCAAGCCCCCACCCCCTCCCACTTGTCTAGGTCGCAGCCCCCCTCTCCCCCTCTCCCCATGCCATTTTCCAACCCCCTCCCCCTTCATTCCCTTCTATATAAACCCATGTATAGTGTCTTGTAAGAGTTAATGAGAATTTTGAGATTTGAATGAAGAGTGTTCTTGTGAAGAGAGTGATTCTCTTGTGTTATCCCTTGAGTGTGATGTTCAAGATCTAGTTTCTACGACAGGATCTAGTAGGGGTGCGACTCCCCAAGCCGAGGTTCGACGCCGAGGCAACCGTTATCGTCTGTTCGTGTGCTGTGCTGCTTCCGCCCGTTCAGAATTCTATCCTGGATCCCGAAGCACCTACCGTCTCATCCTCCTCAGATCCGGTCCTGCTAAAAATACCAGATGTTCTTCTACAAGTCCGAAAGACGTTGGTGCTGGTTTCGCGTCGATCGGAGCTATGGATCGCCGACAACAATTCATCTTGTTAAGTCGCACAGATCTGTCCAAGCTTGCTGTCCAGATCCTGAGTTTCCTGATTTCAAATTTCTCCAGATCTACTCCCAAGCTTTCTAGAGCTGATCTTCTGAGTGATCGTAGGATTTTGAGTCCTCTTCGCGTTTCTGCCAAGCTCGTGTCGATCCAAGATCTGTGCTGATCATGGCGGAGATTCTCATGGGACTGCGCAGATCACCCTGTGCAGATCCGACCCAGAAAAAGAGGTGAGTTCCAGAAGCTTTCCCGACCTTCCCTTTGTAGATCTGACCAAACCCCTTGGTCAAATCCTTCCTCTAGATGTCACCGACGATCGGCAACAAACGGCACCTCGTTTCGACACCGGGAGCCATTTTTCTAGTAATTAATTGTCTTTCTATGCGGTTCTGTGTGCGCCAAACCAAAAGCTGAGAACTATTACCGTTGCGACCAGATCTTGAAAGATCTGATCGCGCCCTTTGGAGCAGAGCAATGTCATCATGTCGCCAAAATTCTCCAACAAACGGAACTCCAATCGGACATCATATCTTGGTGTACCGGCCTTTGCAAGCTCGCTGCACAGGGTGACCAGCGCGGGCAGAATGAAGTCGACTTCCAATCGGCTCACCCGATCGGCCCTGACTCGCTTCCCTCGCCTCCTGTGAGTGCGGCCCGTCAACCCAGGTTCCAGCAACCTCAAAATTACATTTGTAGCCCTTTACCTCTTTGTGTGGAGTGGGCATTAGGTTCTGAAATTATACAATTATTATTTGTGTGCATTGGGGTTGTCAGATTCGACCGAGAATCCTTCCCCCCGCACTAGTCATGGAGGTACGTGCTCGTTCCTATACTCACATTTTCTGATTTAGTATATTTTCTATCTTGCTGCGTTTGTGAGATTAGGGCCGATAGCTAGCTACAAATCACCGTGATTGTGAGTTGAGAGTGCCCGTTCCTTATCTCCAGTCGAGCACCGAGCTCGGACTGCCCCACCCTAGGCGACAGTGGTTCCTTAACCACTGCGATCCCACGTTTCCCTCGCAAGGGATGATCGTCGGGCTAGCTAGAGTTCCTGTTGAGAGACGTCTCCACTCGGAGAACGTCATGGTGGTCAGTCGCCCGGCTTACCTTAGCGTGCTAGTGTTGGCCGCACATCGAGTCTGTCGTACGTCTTTGCCCGGTCGCGTCTCAGTCCCGCATCAAATTGGTATCAGAGCCAGGTTGAGTCTAGGGTAGTCTTTGCTTTAAAACAAAAAAAAAGAGTCATTTAAGTCGGTCCAAGGTTACTGCATTCCTTTATTCGGTATATCAAAAGGTGTTGCCCGAACGTTAGGTTACGCCTATCGGGAAGGTCGCACATTTGCGAGAGAAGATCTTCAGATCCCGTAATCCGCCAAGTATTGGATATGGGTTGAGTCTAGGTTGGTAGTCGAGTCAGCATTCCAACTTTGCATTATTATCTTAGGGTTGTGTCTAGTCTAATAAAGAGTCAGCCGATCTTGTCACCGTGTGTCTACATGTCCATTACCCGCCACCCCCATGGCCGTCCCCCGAGACCATGCATCCGATTGGTCATCCCTGGTGGCCCAATACAATGCTTTCATGGCCTGACACCCAACCCCTAAGCCAACAGCCGAGTCGTTCCAGCGACCTATCGTGTCCACTGCCATCCTACCTAATGGGTTGCATACGGAAATCGACTTCATCAGTAGGGTGTCATCTAAGTGTGTCTCACAAGACATAGTTGATTCTCTCTCTAAGACAGGGGAGATTATTCTCAATGGTGGCTTCGCATTCATAGAGTTCCAATGGAGGTTCGGCCCCGTTCTTTATAACGATGGAGCATGGTGCAAGGTCGACACACTTGCTGGCCCATGCATCATTTTAGGAAAAAATTGGTTGTAAGAGAGGAGAGCGACCTTTGACCGGGATAGGAGGACTTGCACCTTACACCCGCCTCACCTACCCGGCGAGTTCGTCTTCCACGACGGCATTCAGCCGACCACCTCCGTATCACCGGCCACCCATTCCCAACGGTCCGATCCCCCTCCGGAGTCATGCCCGCCACCACTCCCGGTGCCCACCCATGTTAGCCATGTCTCCGGCCAGTGTCCTTCACGTTCACCTACCTTAGAGGACACACATTCCGAGGATGCCCCACTCGAGCTTATTCTAGTGAGTTATGAGACCGGCCAAGAGTTGGCCGAGAATTACCTCGCTGATGTTTTGGGGTTAGAGAGCGATCCAAAAGAGGGACAGGGACTGTTAGTCACCCCAATTCCATCGGTCATCCCGGACCTGTCTGTCCAACCCACTTTGTCCTCGGAAGACCCCACCATCCCACTACTACCCGTCTCACCTACGGTAGCGCAGCCGCTAGTGACTACCGTACCACTGTCGGCACCCAATGTTGACGCGGTATGGTTTGACTTCTACCATGCGTACGAGAGACAATATCCATACTTACCCTTTTTTGAGCTCCACACCAGGCGTCTGGATTACCTTCCTGTCACCCGCCTCCTGATCCTCTTACACTTCCATATCCGAGGACGAGTCTTCTCAAATCAGAGACGGTTGACGAGTGTTAAGACTCACAACATCAAATTATGGGTGAGTCTATCTTTACACTTGGTGAACGCAGACGGTGTCCTCATTCTTCCCTAGTCTTCTTTAGTGCATCATGTGTGTTTGTCGTCGGTCATAGGAAGTTGTTAGATTGTGTCACTCCGTCTGTCCGTGTTTAGGTTTGTCTAGGGTCATATATGAGTCTGTTTGTTTCCACAGTTTGTTTGTCATGCATATGGAGTTTTCATTAAGTCCTCCCAACAAAAAGCCAGCCATGCACGTATAAGGAGTTAGCTGATGCATGCTACATGCCCGTGAGTTCAAAAGGGAGAGTACGTCATGATCAGGGTCATACCTGAACGGTTTCCCCTTGGGGACCGAAAAGAAACTCCAGGCCTGCGATACCCGCCTTTTCTGAGTCATGAAACAAGTGGGTTCACATGCATATGTTATTGAACTACCAGATGACTATGGTGTCAGTTCGACATTCAATGTTTCAAATCTGGCAACATATCGGAACCTCGCGGTGATCCCTAGTGAGTTTTGGGCTTTCTCCTTCTATTATAAGTGACAGACCACCCGAGAGTCCACCTCTTCCAGTCTCAACACAAGCATATAGATTGTATACTGGATGAGCAGGTGATCACCACCAGGAACGGACCCTACCAACACTTCTTTGTGCATTGGAGAGGACGCCCCGTTCCAGACGATGCCTAGATCACGCGCGGAGAGCTCAAGCTTCGGGACCCTTACTCGACGGGGTCGAGTTCCTCCCACCCGTGGAGAATTGGTGCAGACATACGCCGCTATACACGCCGGTGGACTAGGACATGGTGGGACCCTGATAGCTCGCGGAGGACGTGGACGCATCGGCCGAGCCTTCACCTTCATTTCCCATTTGTTTGGCCTTGTTGGGCCCTATTTGAAACTTGTGGACAATTAATGGGTTGTAATAGTGTGTAAAGGCTAATGGGCCTATGGTCTTGTAATGGGATAGAGTAGTGGTCTAGAGTTATTGTGCTTTTTATTGGGCTTTTAAAAGGGCCAAGTGTGAAAAGGCCCATGGGCTAGGTATGAATGGGTCAAATGGGGTTAACCAATGTGAATGGGCCAAAGTGTGAAAAGGTCCATGAGTTTGGTGTGCTAGGTGTGAAAAGGGCATAGTGTGAATAGGGATCAAGTGTGAAAAGGGGTATAATGTGAATGGGTTCACAAGTGTGAAAGGGTTAATCTAGTGTGAATGGGGCAAGGCTAGTGTGAATGCATGGGTGGCTTGGTGGCTAGTGGAAAGGGGCACCCCTTTCTTGGTCTAAATGGTGGCTTGCCACCTTCCTTGACCAAAGGAAGGTTACTTACACCTTCCCACCTCTCTTGGATAACCAAAGACCAAGCCCTCACCCCCTCCCACTTGTCTAGGTCGCAGCCCCCCTCTACCCCTCTCCCCATGCCATTTTCCAACCCCCTCCCCCTTCCTTCACTTCTATATAAACCCATGTATAGTGTCTTGTAAGAGTTAATGAGAATTTTGAGATTTGAATGAAGAGTGTTCTTGTGAAGAGAGTGATTCTCTTGTGTTATCCCTTGAGTATGATGTTCAAGATCTAGTTCCTACGATGGGATCTAGTAGGGGTGCGACTCCCCAAGCCGAGGTTCGACGCCGAGGCAACCGTTATCGTCTGTTCGTGTGCTGTGCTGCTTCCGCCCGTTCAGAATTCTATCCTGGATCCCAAATCACCTACCGTCTTATCCTCCTCAGATCCGGTCCTGCTAAAATTACCAGATGTTCTTCTACGAGTCCGAAAGACGTTGGCGCTGGTTTCACGTCGATCGGAGCTATGGATCGCCGGCAACAATTCATCTTGTGAAGTCGCGCAGATCTGCCCAAGCTTGCTGTCCAGATCCTGAGTTTCCTGATTTTGAATTTCTCCAGATCTACTCCCAAGCTTTCTGGAGCTGATCTTTTGAGTGATTGTAGGATTTCGAGTCCTCTTCGCGTTTCCGCTGAGCTCGTGTCGATACAAGATTTGTGCTGATCGTGGCGAAGATTCTCGTGGGACTGAGCAGAGCACCCTGTGCAGATCTGACCCAGAAGAAGAGGTTACTTCTAGAAGCTTCCCAAGCCTACCCTTTGCATATTTGACCAAACCCCTTGGTCAGATCCTTCCTCTAGATGTCGCCGATGATCGGCAACAAACGGCACCTCATTCCGACACCGGGAGCCATTTTTCTAGTAATTAATTGTCTTTCTATGCAGTTCTGTGTGTGCCAAACTAGAAGCTGAGAACTGTTACTGCCGTGACCAGATCTGGATAGATCTGATGGCGCCCTTCGGAGCAGAGCAACGTCATCCTGTCATCAACGTTCTCCAACAAACGGAACTCCAATCGGACGTCAGATCTTGGCGTACCGGCCTTCGCAAGCTCGTTGCGCATGGTGACCAGCGCGGGCAGAACCAAGTCGGCTTCCAATCGGCTCACCCGATCGACCCCGACTCGCTTCTCTTGCCTCCTGCGAGTGCAGCCCGTCAACCCGAGTTCCAAGAACCTCAAAATTATATTTGTAGCCCTTTACCTCCCTGCGTGGAGTGGGCATTAGGTTCTGAAATTGTACGATTATTATTTATGTGTATTGGGGTTGTCAGATTCGGCAGGGAATCCTTCTCCACGCACTAGTCATGGAGGTACATGCTCATTCCTATACTCACATTTGCTGATTTAGTATATTTTCTATCATTCTATGTTTGTGAGATTAGGGCTGATAGCTAGCTACAAATCACCGTGATTGTGAGTTGAGAGTGCCCGTTCCTTAGCTCCAGTCGAGCACTGAGCTCGGACTGCACCACCCTAAGCGACAGTGGTTCCTTAACCGCTGTGATCCCACGTTTCCCTCGCAAGGGACGATCGTCGGGCTAGCTAGAGTTCCTGTTGAGAGACGACTCCACTCGGAGAACGCCACAGTGGTCAGCCGCCCGGCTTACATTAGCGTGCTAGTGCTGGCCGCACATCAAGTCTATCGTACATCTTAGCCCGGTCGCGTCTCCCTCCCACATCAAATAGCCTGGGGTGGATTCTGTAGTGGGAGTGGATTCTTTCTTGGGGGTGGATTCTCCCACCTATCTCTCTCTATCTCACTTTCTCTCTCTCTCCATCACCACCACACCTTCCTAGCACTCCCACGTGCCCTCCACACTAGCCCTAGCCCACCACCTCACCCGCCATGTCACCCGTTT
Source organism: Amorphophallus konjac (assembly GCA_022559845.1). NCBI lineage: Eukaryota > Viridiplantae > Streptophyta > Magnoliopsida > Alismatales > Araceae > Amorphophallus > Amorphophallus konjac. Next base: position 133,686,288 of record CM040127.1, on the reverse strand, counting down.
GACCGCCACCTCATCGTGACTCTTCGAATCCACCAACACCCATTCAATTCCCTCATTAAGACCCACAGTCCCCTAGACACCCCTCCACTCCCTAACACACATCTTCCACTCCCCAAGTCAATCTTTCACTCCCCTAGGCACTCCTCCCCACTCCCAAGCCACCCCTTGGCATCCCCAAGAACCCCACCTTCAATCCCACCAATACCACGACCAACGAGGCTGCCACCACCTCTCTCTCCCTCCGCCTACACCAAGATACGACCCCAGCTCCATTCCCCCTCCTAGCTGTGCCCCTCTCTCTCTCCCCTCTCCTACACCATCTCCCCTCCCTCCAAGAAAGACATGTCACACCCCGACGCGGTATATCGGAACACGGTAGTTATATACATTCATGATAAACAGAGCAATAACAGTATTTAAAGAACATAAATGCAACAGAAAGGAATTAACCCCAAAAGAAACCAACTTCTTTAAAAAATAGGAGAAATAACAATGCTTTCACATCTACCCCTTTCTTAAGTCACGACTCAATAAATAGAAATTACGACTCGAATCAACTGGTTGAACTGACAACATAACAATACGACCACGTAAACTAACACTACTCAGGCCCACACCTACCAGGGTTCACTCCGGTCTTTACTCTTGCCCATCCCCATTCGTTTGCATTTCGTCACCAGAACTACCTGAAAAGGGGAAAACTGGGTGAGCGAACGCTCAGTAGGCAATAGTAGGCAAGTTTAAGTAATTAACCAAGTTAAATAACTGTCATGCATGCGAACTAAGAACGATAAATAAGTTAATCATAAGAACTGATGAAAATGAAATTAATAGAATTAATTGAACCGAGATATATAATTTCCAGGAAATTGGCCGAGTAAGCACGCAAGCAAGTCATATCGAGATAAAGTCCATGTAGGAATCTAATAAAATTTAGAGAAAAAGGATGAATGTCATAGACACACGCTAGTCATGCACTAGGTGCAATACCTCACCATGTCATTACAACTCCCCGGGGCACTAGTACTTTTCGGGCGCTCTTCCCAGGACCAGACCGGCCCTTATGATGTGTTGGCATTGATTTGGTGGATCCAAGATCCCAAGTAATATCTAGACAAATCCATAAGATTCTGGGCTTGTCGGGAACAAAAACCAAATCAAGATTCATTGTAACCTAAGCCCATCTTGGCTCAGCTTACCAGAACACACAAGAAACACGTAAAACAAGCTTCAGGCTGAGTTGCGATCGAACCTGGGCCGCAACAGGACAAAAACGGTCTAATATGGACCGCTACAGGTGATATCGGGCCAGAAGAACGAGACCCAAAATCAGGAATAAAATGGTCCTAGATGGGCCGTTACCAATTGAAAAGGGTCCATAGGGGACCGCCAAGCACGAGAGGGTCCATGTGCCATAGCAAAGGTAAACAGTCACTCACTGGACCGCCCCATCCTGAAACGGTCCTTGGACGGCCGCTTGGAGGATGAAAATGGTCCAATGACAATCGCAAACAAACTAGGCCCAGCAAGATTGAATCAGTCGACCAAAAGGGCTCCCAGCCTGCCCAAGACATGATGGAGTTGATCCAAGGTCCAGCCCACACCTCTCAGGTCGAGCCAGAGGCGATTTGGTCAATTTAGACATTGCTAGGTCGATGGAACCCAAGGGAAATGACCAGCAGAACCTGGCCCATGGCCAGCAAGAAAAATGGTCATGAGTAGACCGCTTACATCACCATATGGTGTAGCCCAGGGCCGCCTTTTAGTCAAGACACACCCATACTCCGGGCTATAAAAAGGGCGATTCAATCGATTAATTAGTGCAGGTCTTGAAGGTACAACCGGCCCGGCATCCTAGTGGGAATCCCAGGCTCGCAGGGTCTTACGGAGGTCTCATAATGGAGGTCCTAGTCCTACGGAAGGAGTATCCGGCTGAGAGTCCCGGCCATTACAAGATTAATGGTTTAACGAAACATCAGAAAATGGTAGATGATTGGTCAGTCAGTACCACTAGAGTGGAGTGACTGTCAAACAATCCTATAAATTTTCACGTATTGGCATATTGATACAAGTTTCAATTTTAAAACAAAGATCACATTCGAGCACATAGTATGAGGGAATGGGAGAGAGATTAATCATAAACATAGTTAAATCATTCCAAAATTTACAAATTTTTGTGTGGGTTTCTACCATACACATGTAATGTATCCAAGGAAATCAACAAAATCAAAACATACAACAAGAGAAATCAACGACACTAAATAGTCTAGGGAGGACCGCTAACAGAGGCTAGCAGTCTATCGAATGACCGCTTAGGGTGACAATCAACAAGGCTGGCATAAGGGGGAAAATGGTCCATCGATTGACCGATGGATGCCTTAAACGGTCATTTGATAGGCCGCATAGTCCAGAATAGTAACAGGGGGAAACGGTCTATCGTTTGACCGCTAGGGACCCAAGCGGTTCCTATTACGACTGCTAACAGGTCGACACACCCGGTCTCCGATGACCTTTGATAGAGTCTAATTGTAAGATGAAATTCGTGACGTAAAATGCATAAAATTTAGGCAAAACAGGACTATTGAAAAGAGCATAAAATTTTGCATAATGAGGCATTTTTTAATTTTATTTTAGCCAGCTAGATAGCCTACGATTAGATCAAATGTGAATACTAAGCATGGAAGAAACCCTAGTTGACATGCTTCTACTAAAATCTGGCCTACGATCTCAATACAAGATGGAATTTGGGGCTTTTATTATAGATCGAAAGAGGACTTAGAGACGCTTCCAATGGTATATTTTATATTGGGTTTGGACTACGATTGCCTACCTTAATCGAAGGAAGAAGACAACACAAGCACCCGAACCGCACGAAGAGAACCTCGCCCTCGCTGCCAAATACTCCCACTTTTTTGCTCCTTGCTGGCAGCCATAGCAAACGTCGACTCTAGGTCGCGCTAGGGTCAATTTTGTAGGATTAATTGATTTCTAGAGAGATCGATCGAAAGGATAGAGTCCACGAACTCCGATCGTGCGATCTTCGCACATTGACCCGGTCACGTCGCCATCCTACTCAAATTCAAATTCTAGGGTTAGGTTTAGTGCGAGGAACGAGAGGGCTTTTGGGCCACTCCCAAAGTCTGACATATTGGGCTTGGTTTGGGCTCAAACGATCGTGATTTGGGTTCTAATTAAACGATCTAAGGTCTAGATAATCTAAGGTCCGATTTTTAGCCTTAAATCTTTAATTCGGCTTGGTTAAAAATTAAATTAGGGTTTTCCCCAGAAGACAAAAAGTCTAAATGTTTCATCCTCTAAATGCACTTAGTTGAATTTTAACCCGAACGTATTTCTATTTTAATAAATCAGAAATTTTTGAAATGAATAAAAATTTTATTTAAATTAATTCTTGGGGTGCTACACCCTCCCCCACTTTAAGGAATTTGGTCCTCCAAATTCACTGCACTTCTTGAAATGGGGATAGTAAGATAATCGACCTTAGAATAAGTCAGGGTATTGTTTCGGATAGCATCTTCAGACTCCCAAGTAGCTTCTTCAGTCCCTCGTCGGCTCCATTGAACTTTGACCATAGGTATAGAACGATTCTGAGTTGTTGTTCCTTCCGATCCAAAATCTTTATGGTCCTCTCCTCATACGTGAAGTCTTCCTTAAATTCCAGATCCACATACTAAATGATGTGAGTGGGGTCGTAAACATTCTTCCGCATCATAGACACGTGGAAAACATTATGCACTCCAGATAACTGAGGTGGTAAAGCTACTCTATAAGCAACTTCTCCAACTCTCTTTAAAATTTCAAATGGCCCAACGTATCTTGGACTTAGCTTACCATGAATGCCAAACCTTCGAATTCCGCTCATCGGTGAAACCTTCAAGAATACATGCTCGCCTATTTGAAACTCCAAGGCTATTCTTCTGGTATCAGTATAACTTTTCTGTCTCGATTGTGCCACTTGCAGACGATCTCGGATAATACGGATGTTCTTGGATGATTCTGAAATGAGATCCGGTCCCAGCCATTATTTCTCTCCTATCTCATCCCAACACAATGGTGATCGATAACTTATCCCATAAAGGGCCTCGAACATAGCCACCTGGATACTCGACTGGTAACTATTATTGAAGGCGAACTCAATCAAAGCCAAGTGCTCATGCCAACTGCCTCCAAAATTAATCATGCAAGCCCTTAACATATCTTCAACGATCTGGTTAGTTCTTTCAGTCTGCCCGTCTGTTTGAGGATGAAAGGCAGTGCTGAAATTCAGACGGGTTCCCAAGGACTCTTGCAGTCCTCTCCAAAAATGTGAAGTAAATCGGGGGTCTCTATCTGACACAATGCTTACCGGTACTCCATGCAGTCTTACAACTTCCTTCATATACAGGGCAGCCAAAACATCAACTATCCACTTTGACTTCATGGATAAGAAATGAGCGAACTTAGTCAGTCTATAAACAATGACCCATATTGCATCAAATCCACCACGAGTCTTGGGTAGACCCATGATAAAATCCATGCCGACACTGTCTCACTTCTATTGTGGTATATCGAGCGGCTTTAACTTCCCTACGGGTCTGAAATGTTCAGCCTTTACTTGTTGACATGCCAAGCATCTACTCACAAATTCTGTAACTTCCTTTTTCATGCTTGGCCACCAAAAGGTCCTTTTCAAATCTTGGTACATCTTAGTACCTCTAGGGTGAATAGTATACCTGGACCTATGGGCTTCTTCTGAGATCTTGCCTTTTTCTTCGGCCACATCAGGAACACATGTTCTTCCTTGAAACAATAACTTGCCATCATCAGCTAACGTAAAATCTGGTCTATTTCTAAGACTGTCCTGGATCTCTACCAATATCGGATCATTTCCTTGCAGCGACTTGATTTCCATCATTAATTCTGGACGAAGCTGAAACTGAGCAATCATGACCTGATCCTCTCTAATATTGAGATCTAAACTAGCCAACTATTCCAGCAGTCTCTATTCTTGCAACATGAGATTTGACAATCTTACTATCGACTTGCGGCTTAAAGCGTCAGCCACCACATTACCCTTTCTAGGATGGTACTCGATGAAGAAATCAAAATCCTTCAAATACTCGAGCCACCTTCTCTGTCTCATGTTAAGTTCCTTTTGATAAAATAAGTATTTAAGGCTCTTATAGTTAGAGAATATGGTAAAAGCCTCTCCGTATAAATAGTGCCTCCAAATTTTTAGGGCAAACACTACTGCAGCAAGTTCCAAGTCATCGATGGGATAATTCTCTTCATGCTTCCTCAATTGTCTCGAGGAATAAGCTATTACCATGCCATTTTACGTAAGCACACAACCCAAGCCAATGCCCGAAGCGTCTATGTAGACCTCGAATCCTCCTTCTCCAGAAGGTAAAGCCAAAATTGGGGCAGTGGTTAAACAATCCTTCAGAGTTTGGAAACTCCGCTCGTAATCTTCCAACCACTCAAACCGATTCTCCTTGAGGGTCAATCTGGTTAGGGGTACCGCAATCTTGGAGAAATCTTTAATGAATCTCCGATAGTAACCTGCTAGGCCTAGAAAACATGTTACTTCAGTGACATTCGTAGGCATATCCCAATCTCTTACTGCCTCCACCTTCGAGGGGTCAACAAAAATTCCTTCCTTAGTGATAATGTGTCCTAGAAAAGACACTTCCTGCATCTAGAAGTCACACTTACCAAGCTTGGTGTACAGCTGGTGATCTTTCAATAATTGCAATGCCACCCTTAAGTGCTCAACATGTTCCTCCTCACTCTTAGAGTATATCAAAATATCATCTATAAACACCACGACCCACTGATCTAGGTAGGGCCGAAACACACTATTCATCAAATGCATGAAAGCTGCAGGAGCATTCGTGAGTCCAAAAGGTATTACTACAAATTCAAAATGCCTGTACCTGCTACGGAAAGCTATTTTAAAGATATCATCATCCTTGATCCGCAGTTGATGGTGCCCCGATCGAAGATCAATCTTAGAGAAATATGATGCTCCCGCAATCTGATCGAACAGTTCATCTATTGTCAGCAATGGATACTTATTCTTGACAGTAAGCTGGTTCAATTGCCGGTAATAAATGCACAGTCTTAACGAACCATCCTTCTTTCGTATGAACAACACGGGGGCTCCCCACGGGGATTTACTAGGGCGAATAAAACCCTTCTCGAGCAACTTCATTAATTACCTCTTTAATTCTCTCAACTCTACAGGAGACATACGATACGGAGCTTTAAAAATAGGAGATGCGCCAGGAATCTGATCAATAGAAAAGACTACCTCTCTTTCAGGTGGAAGTCCTGGCAAATCCTCAGGAAAGACATCAGGAAACTCTCGGACAATAGGGATATCCTTAATCTCAGACTCCTTCTTATTGGTTAAAGAAACCAAGGCAAGAAAAGCCTGACATCCTTTCTTCATTAACTTCTCAGCTTGAAGAGCCGAAATGAGCGGCACAGACTTAGAGTACCTAACCCCAACAAAAGAAAGTTCGGGGTGTCCAGCAAAAGACACAGAGCTAGTTCTACAATGAACACTGGCCTCATTTCTAGCAAACCAGTCAACTCCTAGGATTACATCATAATCCTTTATTGCCATACAAACCAAATTAGCTAGCATAGTCTGCCCACCAATCAGGATCTTACTAGAAGGGTAGTAATATTTGATTGCTGAACCCGAACCAATAGAAGTTGAAATTTCCAATAGAGAATTCATTAATACCGGGTTCACAGTTAAGGATTTAGCAAAACTCTGAGAAATAAAAGAATGTGTTGCTCCGGTATCAAATAGAACAAATACTAGCTTATCAGAGACAATAAGTGTACCTTCAACAAGTCCACCCTCCTCAGTGGTTTCAGTCTTAGTTTCCTGTAGGGCTTGAAGCTTGCCCTGCCGCTTCTGACCTCCTAGCACCTTGTTTGGTGTAGTTTGGTCAGACAAGAGGGGACACTCGGGAATACGATGGTCCCGGCTTCCGCAACGTAAATAGGCGCCTAGCTTGCACCAACACTCCTCCATCTTGTGACATGGTCGGTCACAAAACTTGCAAATAGTCTTAGATGGGGTATCCGAACATGCCTTCATATCTCCATTCCTCGACTTCTTATCATGTGAGAAACTTGACCCACCATTGGGCCTCTTCTTGCCATTGTTGGGTTTGAAATTCCCAGAACTAGTGGCTTGCTCTTTCTTAGGGATCTTTCCTCGGATCCTCTCAGTCATCTCTAATGTATCTTCAAGAACTTGAGCTTTCCTAACAATCTCGACATAGGTAGAGATCTCCATTGGTGCCAACTGGTTAATATATTGAAGCTTCAACCCGTTCATAAAATGCTTGGCCTTCATCTTCTCGGTGGATACCAAGTGCATGGCATAGCGGGATAGTCTGGCAAACTGAGCTTCATATTCTGCAACTGATAGGTTCCTCTATTTCAGAGCAGTGAACTATGCCACCTTCTTCTCTTGCACTCGGTCCAATAATTACTTGCTAATAAAATGTTCCTTGAATTCGTCCCATGTTGCACGGCTATTTCCGAGCGTAGCTTCTACAGCCTCCCACCAAGCGCGTGCATCGCGTTCCAGCTGGAAAGTTGCCAAAAGAACTCGATCCTGGTCATTGCAGCGCATTATTCTAAAAACGCGCTCCATCTTCTTCAGCCAATTCTCGGCTTCATCAGGATCCGCCGATCAACCAAAACGTGGGGGATTCAGGCCTCAGAAATTTTGGTGGAGATCACCGGCTCCATGATGTGCTACTCCTCCTTGGGCAATCTGCAAGAGGGCTTGAGTCAAGCCTTGCACAGTACGCTGCATATCCCTCCATTGCGCACGTTCTGCCGCCATCGAAGAAAAATACTCCTACATATGTGCTGGAAAAGATTTTTATTAAAAATAGTCTAGCGAGAATCTTTTAGAGTTTGTTAGTTAACTCAACCCTAAGTCTCTACCCAATCTCACCAGGTTAGATCCTTAGACTTTAACAAGGTTATAGGTTCTACGACATCACTGATAAACCTAGGAACTTAGAACCTAGGCTCTGATACCACAAACCTGTCACGCCCCGACGTGGAATATCGGAAAGCAGTAGTTATATACATTCATGATAAACAGAGCAATAACGGTATTTAAAAAACATAAATGCAACAGAAAGGAATTAACCCCAAAAGAAACCAACTTCTTTAAAAAATAGGAGAAATAACAATGTTTCCACATCTACCCCTTTCTTAAGTCACGACTCAATAAAGAGAAAATTACGACTCGAATCAACTGGTTGAACTGACAACATAACAATACAACCACATAAACTAACACTACTCAGGTCCACGCCTGCTAGGGTTCACTCTTGTCTTTCCTCTTGCCCATCCCCATCCGTTTGCATTTCATCACCAGAACTACCTAAAAAGGGGAAAACTAGGTGAGCGAATGCTCAGTAGGCAATAGCAGGCAAGTTTAAGTAATTAACCAAGTTAAATAACTATCATGCATGCGAACTAAGAATGATAAACAAGTTAATCATAAGAACTGATGAAAACGAAATTAATAGAATGAATTGAACCGAGATATATAATTTCCATGAAATTGGCCGAGTAAGCACGCAAGCATGTCATATCGAGATAAATTCCATGTAGGAATCTAATAAAATGTAGAGAAAAAGGATGAATGTCATAGACACGCGCTAGTCATGCACTCGGTGCAATGCCTCACCATGTCATTACAACTCCCCAGGGCACTAGTACTTTTCGGGCGCTCTTCCCATGACCAGACCGGGCCCTTATGATGCGTTGGCATTGATTTGGTGGATCCAAGATCCCAAGTAATATCTAAACATTCATTGGAATCGGCCAAGAATTTCAAGGTCAAGCTATGTAACTTAATCTCTAAGATTAAGAGAGATTTCAGTAATAGAATGGGAATCCATAAGATTTGGGGCTTGTCGGGAATAAAAACCAATTCAGGATTTATTGTAACCTAAGCCCAGCTTGGCTCAGCTTACCAGAACACATAAGAAACACGTAAAACAAGCTTCAGGCTGAGTTGCGGTCGAACCTAGGCCACAACAGGATAAAAACAGTCTAACATGGACCGCTACAGGTGATATCGGGGTAGAAGAACGAGACCCAAAATCAGAAATAAAACGGTCCTAGATGGGTCGTTACCAATTGAAAATGGTCCACAGGGGGCCGCCAAGCACGAGAGGGTCCATGGGCCACAGCAAAGGTAAACGGTCACTCACTGGGCCGCCCCATCCTAAAACGGTCCTTGGATGGCCGCTTAGAAGATGAAAACGGTCCAATGACAACCGCAAACGAACTGGGCCGAACAAGATTGAATCAGTCGACCAAAAGGGCTCCCAGCCTGCCCAAGACATGATGGAGTTGAACCAGGGTCCAGCCCACACCTCTCAGGTCGAGCCAGAGGCGATTTGGTCAATTTAGACATTGCTAGGTCGATGGAACCCATGAGAAATGACCAGCAGAACCTGGCCCATGGTCAGCATGAAAAATGGTCTTGAGTAGACCGCTTATAGCACCAGATGGTCTAGCCCAGGGCCACCTTTTAGTCAAGATAGACCCATACTCCGTGCTGTAAAACAGGCGATTCGATCGAGTAATTGGTACAGGTCTTGAAGGTACAACCCGCCCGACGTCCTAGTGGGAATCCCAGGCTCGCGGGGTCTTATGGAGGTCTCATAATGGTGGTCTTAGTCTGACGGAAGGAGTATCCGGTGGAGAGTCCCAGCCATTACAAGATTAATGGTTTAACGAAACATCGGAAAACGGTAGATGATCGGTCAGTTAGTACCATCGGAGTGGAGTGACTGTCAAACAATCCTAGAAATTTTCACATATTGACATATTGATACAAGTTTCAATTTTATAACCAAGATCATGTTCGAGCACGTAGTATGATGGAATGGGAGAGAGATTAATCATAAACATAGTTAAATCATTCCAAAATTTACAAATTTTTGTGTGGGTTTCTATCCTACACATGCAATCTAGCCAAGGAAATCAACAAAATCAAAACATACAACAAGTGAAATCAACGACCCTAAACGGTCTCGGGACGACTGCTAATAGAGGCTAGCGGTCTATCGAATGACCGCTTAGGGTGATGATCAACAGGGCTGGCATAAGGGGGAAAACGGTCCATCGATTGACCGTTGGATGCCTTAAACGGTCATTTGATAGGCTGCATAGTCCAGAACAGTATCTGGGGGAAACGATATATCGTTCCACTGCTATGGACCCAAGCGGTTCTTGTTACGACTGCTAACAGGTTGACACACCCGGTCTCCGACGCCCTTTGATAGACTCTAATTGAAAGATGAAATTCGCGACGCAAAATGCATAAAATTTGGGCAAAACAGGACTACTGAAAAGAGCATAAAATTTTGCATAATGAGGCATACTTTAATTTGATTTTAGCCTGCTAGATAGCTTACGATCAGATCAAATGTGAAAACTAAGCATGGAAGAAACCCTAGTTGACATGCTTCCACTAAAATCTTGCCTACGATCTCAATACAAGATGGAATTTGGGACTTTTACTATAGATCGAAAGAGGACTTAGAGACGCTTCCAATGGTATATTTTATATTGGGTTTGGACTACGATTTCTTACCTTAATCGAAGGAAGAAGACAACGCAAGCACCCGAACCGCACGAAGAGAACCTCACCCTCGCTGCCAAATACTCCCATGTCCTTGCTCCTCGCCGACAGCCGCAGTAAACATCGACTCTAGGTCGGGCTAGGGTCAGTTTTATAGAATTAATTGATTTCTACAGGGATCGATCGGGAGGATAGAGTCCACGAACTCCGGTCGTGGATTATTCACACATTGACCCAATCACGCCGCCATCCTCCTCAAATTCGAACTATAGGGTTAGGTTAAGCGCGAGGAACGAGAGGGCTTTTGGGCCACTCCCAAAGGCCGAAATATTGGGCTTGGTTTGGGCTCAAATGATCGTGATTTGGGTTCTAATTAAATGATCTAAGGTCTAGATACTCTAAAGTCCAATTTTTAGCCTTAAATCCTTAATTCGGCTTAGTTAAAAAAATAAATTAGGGTTTACCTTAGAAGACAAAAAGTTTAAATGTTTCATCCTCTACGTGATTATCATTTTCCATATTTTTATGAATTAGTTGAATTTTAACCCAAAGGGATTTCTAATTTAATAAATCAGAAATTTTTGAAATGAATAAAAATTTTATTTAAATAAATTCTCGGGGTGCTAATAGACCCCCATTCACCCTCACACTCCTTCCTCCCTCTATTCTTTCAGCATCAGCCAGACCTCCCCGGTGAAGCTTCTATTGACAAGCCTAGCACTAGTGGATTCCTCTCCAAAGTAGCTTCGCAATGAGAGTTTGTGCACCCTCATCCGAGGTCGGAGCTGTGCGGGAGAGTTATTCCCGTCTGACTGCGCAGACTGACTCCGACGAGTGACTAGAGACGAGTTTCAGAGACCCCCACAACCTCCACACCAAGCTTCTGGATGGGCCCTTTGACCCAGATGTTCCCCTAGAAGTCCTCCTCTAGTACCAGGAAGAAAGAGTCCATTTGGCCACCGGAGCACCCCAGGTCGTTCATTTCCCACGGCGTGCGCAGACTGCTCGCCCCCTGCTCAGGTTGGACCACTCCCAACCTTTGGGTCTTTTTCTGCCACCTCCGTCCCCGAAATGGACTGTCCCTTTTACCACGCGTGGCAGACATGTTCGCGATCAGTTCTACCCCGGTCCCGCCCCCTTCTACGATCAGAGGAGCTGGTAGTTCCCCCGGGATCGGCACGTTTATCTGCTGGGTCCTGTAGGGTTGTCTTGACTACTCTGTCTCCAAACGACCTGAACCAAACCCATACGTCGCTAAATGGACCTGCTCCTTCTACAGTGCAAAGAAGGCTCAACTGCGGACATTTCGGCACTTGCCCCACCTCCCACAACGACCGGAGGAGCTGATGGTGATTCTGGAAGTACCTCTATGTCCAAAAGAGTCAGTCCGGACAGATCTGGCCAACTTGGCATCCACCGGCCCATAGCTGCGCGAGGCAGCCCCCCACAAAGCTACTCCGACATCCCAGAAGCTCGTGACTTGACCGCTGAAGGTTTCTCCGGCACCCGACCACCCCGACAGCACCCGAGGATCGGTACGAACCCGTCGGTGAACCTGCTACCAACTGTTCCCATCAACGCTCGGCCTTCATCTACATATCCCCTCCCTGTGCCTGGCCGGCTGAAAGCCCCTCCCTACGTGGATGTACATTTTGGTTGTAACGTCACCTCCCCCACCCCGGAGTCATCCCTCATGCGTGAGGAGTAGTTTTGTAATTAACAGGTCACCCCAAGCTTCACCGACGCAGCATGCAGGGTTCCCCACGTTTCCACGCTCGCCCTCGTCTTCGATCAGATTCGGCTTCTTCAAGCCGACTAGGTATGCTCCTCTCTCTCTTCCTGGTCATTCCTGTGATTCATTACCATTTCTGAGCTCTGCGGGTGAGGAAGAGAGCGCCCGACCCCGGCTAACTAGCTACATTGTGTGGCCATCGCGGGAGAGAGTGTGAGTGTTACTCATGCCCTCCAAGGTGTGTGGGCTGCCCCATTGACACAGGAGCTTGGAATTCTAAGGGAGGGTCCCATCTCAACTTTGCCATCGACCCCAACCGGCAAGGGTCTGGTCCCTAGACTCGATCTTCTATCCCCAAGTCACCCCGGGAAGTGGGAAGCGTCGAGTGAACTCGCACGCCAAATTCGAGTCTGTCTCTTTACTAGTGTACTTGCAACGGGAGGTCCGAGGGTCATCGCATCATCCCCGCTGCTCCCCTAGGTCATGTCACGTCAAATTGCTATCAGAGCAAGCTTTAGACTTGTTCCCACAAGTTAGGTCCTAGGGATCAATTGCATTAGTGTCACCCCATGCATTTTCATGTCCATCCGTAGGAGTACCCCGTACCGGTCCGACCGGTCCACCTCTACCCCAGCCATGGATCCCTATAGCGCTCTTCGGAATATACTATGTTTTCATGGTTCCCAATACCCTACAGCCTACCTCAAATGGGAAGGTATAGTGAACGTCCTCCTCATCTATAGGACCAATTGGCAAGAATTAGAGTAGGTGAGGTTCACCATGAAGGGGTTAAGGGACCGGGCCCTAACCTATTGGCTAGATAGTGAGGTGTGACTTACCATCAGATTTTGTGAGCCTGTTACTTGGGAATTGATGAAGAGGATGTTGCACAAGAAATATGTCCCACCCACTTATCCTCTAGCATCCCATCCAAAGCCCCTCCCCCACCCACATCCTTTGCACCTTCTTCTAACCTGGCCTCTCTCCAAATCAACCCCTGATGAGGGCATGAGCAAGGAAATAGAGAGTATTATCGAGGTACATGAGGCCTCCCCCGACTGTGAAGATGAATATGAGGCACAATGCCATGAGTCGGGCCAGGAAATTCCCATCTAACCCATCGACCAGCAATTAGGTGTGGTTGAGTGTCTCCAACGTCAAACCAAAGAAGAGGATTGGCCTAGAATCCCTACCCTCCCCGCCTTCACCGAAGTAAGAAAGATAACCATTGGAGAATCCCTAGCTCATTGGCTAATGAGATGCCCAATCTTGGGATGCCAAATCTCATTTTGCCTGCTCATGAAGCACCATTCCCAAATAGTGATCATCAACTCCTTTCACACCACTTTCCAATCCTACTACATTGTAGCGACAATAGACGATCTTATTGATGGTCTAGGATTGCAATTGGAGTTGTCTGGAATATTTGCCCTGGGGACCGATTGACCCAAATGCATTGGTTTCCTGCTCCCCTGTTTTGGCTCCAGTACCTCTATCTTCACCGTGGATTGTGGAGAGGGGGATTTCTGTAGCCCATTTAAGAGCAGGCCGAACTAGGTCCAGCAAGACCAAACGAGGCTCAGCTCATCTAAGTGACCGCCCCACTGGGCCCACTTAGCATAAAAGCCCAATAAGTTCACTCATATTCAAGCACTTCCTAGGCGGCCATTGGGCTATGAAGGCCGAGCGTCGGTCCGGTCGGAGGAAGACCCACGCCCGATCTATTCCACTCGCCGGGATAAGGGCTAGCGCCCCGCGCCCACTCCGACCGAGCCTCATCCGAGCTATGCCTATCGCCCGGGACAGGGTTGGAACTCTTCAAGCTTGGGTCGACTGACTCATTGCTTATCCACGCTGCCGTTGAGAGCCCTTTATTTGCAGGAGCTACAAGGATAAGGCAACCCACGAATTCTCAAGGCTATAAAGAGCCCACGATGAGGACGTAAAGAGCCCACGTCGAGGACGTAACCCCCGCCTGAAACTCCTCAGCTTACGGGACTCATAAGGCTGGCATACTATTTAAATCGGGAACTCCCTCCAGCGAAAGGTAAGGCCAACACATGCCTACACTCCCTGAATAGGAACCACTTCACCACCATGGTGGAGAGGGATCTCATGCATCTCCTTTTTCCTCCCTTCATAGCTTCCACCACTGCTCTGTTGACTTAGGCATCGGAGGGTTTTCCCTAGGGAATCATCCCCTGGGCCCCCTGATCCATTTCCCTACCTTGCCGTTCACTGTTCGGTGATCATCTTCTCCAGCTATGGATCAGCGCGAGATCGCCCCTCTTCATCTGGCGCCGTCTGTGGGAAACGATCAAAGAGCCAGCATGGTGCGAAGAAGTACAGGGAGGAGATCCACCGATGATAGAAGGAAGGCCATGGTGATGGGGGGAGAGGGCCCTTCTCAGGCAGCACAGAACCCCCCCTCCAACGCCAGCACCCCAGCCGACGAACCACCTCTACCCGCGGTAGTAGAGCAACCATCCAACTAGGGCGCTGACGCTTTCCAAGCCCTCAACGCAAAACTGGACGTCCTCGTGGAACTCATGAGAACCCAGGCGGCCTGGGAAGGAAGGTCATGCATCCCTCCGAAAAGCCCTCCCCGCGGAGACGTGTCCCAGCACACTGTCGGAGGTCGCTTCACTCTCCGAGGACGGCAGCTTATTCGCAATAGGTCAGGAGGACCTTCACAAGCCCCTCCTCCGGAGCAAGAGGCCTCCTCCACGCCAAAAAGGGGAAAACCTGGGGCACGCCGTCAGCACCCAGAGACTGAAGTCCCCAGGGAATGCCAGGACAGCCCGCCATCGCGTCCCCCTAGCCCCACGGCGTAATGGCAGCCGGAGGTATCCCTCCGTCTGCGAGAGTTCGAGAGGCGCTTCGCAGAGCAGGAGCGCACCTTACGCGCCTTGCAGAAGACCTCCCTAACAGAGGACGAGGAGAAATCCCCATTCTCCGACTGTATCTTGAAGGCAGAGGTATCTCCCAGAATCTCCATTCCGACCTTCAAGCCTTACGACGGCCAGGGCGACTCGGCCGACCACTTCGACAACTTCGACGCCCTAATGCCCCTCCACGGGGCCTCTTACGCCATCAAATGCCGAGCCTTCGTGACCACCCTGGTCCAAGGCGCCTATGCACGGTTCCGAGCCCTCGCCCCCGGATCCATCCGAGACTTCAAGTAGTTTGGGCGAGTATTTAAGGAGAGTTTTGCCGGTAGCGGCCCCCCAAGGTCGGTAGCGGGGCTATTGGCTCTAAAACAGGAGCAAGGAGAGAAACACCGGGCTTATATCAACTAATTCAAGTCGGAAGCCCTGAGAATCCCCTGCCTAGATGTAGCCTCGGCCATAACCGCGCTAACCGGAGGCACCCGGGACGAGAACCTCCGCCGCGAACTTGTCCTCCACCCTCCCTCGACCCTCGCCGAGCTAGTGACTCTGGCTTTACGACATGCTGAGTGCGAAGAAGTTCTCCGCACATGCCGAAGAGGAACCGGCTCGGGTCAGGAAGGGGATAAGAAGCGGGCACCCGAGTCAAGCTCGGGCCAAGGAAAAGGGCAGAACCGAGACAGGGAGCACAAAGAACCGTCCCAGAAGTACGAGCGGTACACTGCCTTAATCGCTCCGGTGTACGAGATCTAGGAAGACATCAAAGGCTCCGGCCTCCTCCGCCAACCCGAGCCAATGAGATCGAAGAGCCGCAATCTCAGTAAGCACTGCCTGTTCCACAGTGATCACAGGCATCATACCGGCGATTGCCACCAACTCCAGAATGAGATCGAGCGCCTCATCCGCCAGGGACACCTATCCCGGTTCGTGGCCGGGCATAAGGAAGACCGAGGCGCCCCGGAGGAGATTGACAATGCCCCTCGTGGGGTCCACATCAATATCATCGTTGGAGGAGCTGCATCAGGAGGAGACAGTGGCCGAGGAAGGAAGTGTCATGCTGAGCGGGCGAGCCCGGTAATTTTGAAGGCTAAAAAGGAATAAATATATAAATATATATTTAGATTTGGAAAAAGAAAGATAACCTATACTTGATGATAATTACATATTCCTATAAATAGTTGATAATAATATTGAATAAGTAAGAAGTTGGGTATATAGTTCTTTGAATAAATAATTAGATGGCTAGTTAAAAATTCCTTTTAAATGAAAGTAAATGTTTTTCTAGGATCGAACCTGCCTCTGATACCTAAGATAATAATTAATAAGGTAAATAAAGTGACGAAAATTATAAGAAATAAAATCCCTATATGAAGTACTACCTTAAGCAAACTCTCAATTGATTAAGACCCTAGTATATATATCATGATCCACCTACCATATAAGCTTAGTAAAATTTATAGAGATAATGGGTCCAACCTAAATTAATAAACTTAAAAACCCAAATATATATATATATATATATATATATATATGTTTATTTATGGACCTGATGTACATAAGTTTAGCCTAAAGATTAATGGGCTTAACGTTAAAGGCCTTTAGGTTATGCGTATGAGACATAATGAGCTTTGAGAAAAATGGATTACATGTATATTAACACAAATAAGGGCTCTTAAATCTCAACCCACGAACTGGATCTTCACCCAAATGTAGATATATAGATATATTTTCCTCTTCCATTAATACATTTTATAGAAACCTAAAATGAAATAAATGTATGATATTCAATGGCTCTCACCCACACATATGGAGATACTCATTTACTAATTAAATATATATATATAAAGCCTTAGCCCAAATAATCCAATGGGCCTTACGTATGGAAGGGAAAAACTCATATACATAAACATATGTAAAGCCCAAATTAATGTAATAAATGGGCCAAAAGTCATTAGGTTATAAACACATATAAAAACCCATTATATGCCACCCTCATAAGTCAACCCAATCCCACGTAACAAACAACCCACATATGTGCTACCCAAACCCACGTGAGCCTTCTTACAAGGCCAACCCAGCCCAAAACCTGGACTTGCGCAAACCGACCCCTGTGCATGCATGGTGTTAGCTTTAGGGTTTTAGAACCATATATGGCCAGCGGCCGTAAATAGGGAAAGGCAGGAGTAACGTCGGGAAGGTTTTAAGCCCTGCCAATCTTGAGCTTGGAACCCTCTAGAAAACCCCCACCTCTATATAACCATGCCCCGTCGAACATGCATGCGCTTGGCTGCCGCATTCTCTTGTTCCTCCTACATCCCTCGCTGCCACCGGCGACGTGAAGAAGCTGCAGTACGCGACTCCATCCTGCTGAGGCTGCAACGTGGGGTCTTCTTCCCCTCCATCCTCTTCCTCCTGCTGCGTCTTCTTTCTTTGCTGCTTCCTTGCATTGCTGCCGTGAGAAGAAGCTTCAACTTCTTCTTTCGTTTACTGCTACGGGTGCATGAAGATTGGAAGGGATTGCCTCTTCCTTCTAGTAGATCCTCCTGCAAGCTTCCCCCTAGTGTGCCCGCTACTGAAGGTTCTTCGGATGTTGTGGTTATTACCATTGCAGTGTTGCTGCTCTTATATCTTTTCTTTCCGTTCGTTGTTCTCTGCCAACCAAAGGTAGGTCTTCTCAAGTTTCGAAGCCCAAACAAAAATTAATTCATCATTGTAGGTGTTCTCTCTTCATGCCAAAGATTATAATTAGATTAAATCTCACATGATATTTCTACATGATTTTTACTACATGATTTCTTTCGTGTTTTGGTTTAATACTATAGAAGTTAGTTATGGAGTTTTCGCCTTAATAACTTGTACGTGGGTATCGGAGTCTCCTTTGGCCATGAAAATTTATGGGCGTACTAGTGGGATGGTGACCGAGGTAGTGAGAGTGGTTGCATCATTTTTCGTGCCTCCTATCTCAAGATCCCCCATCTCTCAACGAAAAATTATTTTGAACGTCCGGTTAGGTAGAGTTTTTCGAGCCCGTCATTTCGATATATAGAACGCATGATTCCGACATGTGTATGTCGAGAACCGGAGGTTTAAAGTTTGACACTTTATTGAAATGACGTCATGTTAAATGTCGTCAAATCCTTTTGACGCCATCGTACAAAGGTGTCAAAATATTTATTATTATATATATATATATATATATATATATATATCTACATATAACTTGTAATTATATCTTGGAAAATCCATATCTACTAAACTATGCAACATAAAATTATAAAATATATATTTTTGGAATCCTTGAATTTTTCTCCTAATTATCATATATTCTATTTTTAAATTATTTTATATAAATTAATGTCTCTTTGAATGTATATTTTTGAAATTATTCAATTAAATAGATATTGACGTGAATTTTTGTTAAATAAATTAAGTTAAAAATCATAAAATTAATGTCTCTCTATGTGGACGCTAATTAATAAATGACGCCACCCACGGACGTCAATTAATATAAGTTTATTTAATTATAGTTAATTATAGAATTGGATGGACATGAATTCTATAATTAATGCATTCATGTTCTCACTGTTTTCTCCCGGTTTTGACCCATACCGTCGGTCTTCTAGCACTCTCATCTCACGTCCGTAGATGGAGTCCCTGTTTCATGATTGGTTCACGTTATACACTTCAACTCTTGGCGATATACGAGCTCTCCGTTGGACATTCCGTTCCTTCGGACTAGCAAGTTAGTCATCGGGACCTCCGTAAGTCTCCTCGTAGCCTTGGATTCCCTCAAGGCCGACTGAGCTGGTTGTACCTTAAACACCTTGTACCCATTTTAATGCCACGTCACTCTGGAGAAACGTGGTAACCCGACCCTTTCATGGTGCTATTCTTGGCCCATGAGAGAATTCTCTTGGCCAGTGGAATTTGTGATCATTCCACTAGGCGATATATTGAATTGGGTATCCTATGGTTCGGTGCCAATTCTTCAGCTTGCTTCGTGTCCATTGAATTGGTGACTATCTTGTGAGTCATCTATTCATGCTATTCATGGCAACCTATCTAGGTGCCAATTCCACCCAGTTTTTTCGACATGTCATGGTTTCTATGCTTTCACGTGGATTTTATTGCAAGTCTGTCCTTACTCAAGGGCCGTGTCCTTGAATTCCATAAAATCTTATCTTATGATCCTATTAAAGCTTGTTCTTGAAACTCCTTATTGGCTATGAACTATCGTGGATGTCTAGATCTATCTTTAATGCTGTGCATATAGGGCCCGATCTGGACCTGGGAGGAGCACCCGAAAGTACTTGTGCCCATGGGAGTTATATTGATCACGGTGTCTGGCATTGCACCGAAGTGCATGACTAGTTTGATCTTTGGCATTCCACACACACTCTCTCTCTCTTTCGTGATATTACTTACGTACGTGACTTGACTTGCGTGACTCAACTAGCGTGGCCCAGAATGGGCAAGTACTTGCGTGAAATAGCCAATATTCTATAAATCTCTCTTGGATATCTCTTGCTTGAAAGTTTTTACATGAAATTGTCAAATTCTTGCTAGTTTTGTTTCACTTGCTCGGTTATTTCTACAAGCATAGCCTTACTTGCATTTGCATGCAAAAATGTAATTACTTAAACCAATTGCTTGTTCTTGAGTTATAATTCCTACTGAGCGTTTGCTCACCCAGTTTTATTCCAACATTTTTCAGGTAATCAGGTGGCTAGCGAGACCGAGACTCACATGGGAGGGACAAGTGTGCAAGCGAGCTTCGAAAACTAGTGAACCTGTGTCTTTTATCTTTCTTGAGTCTAGCATGGTGTCTCTTATTTAGTTATCTTGTCTAAGTCTGTTAGAGCGTCATCTCCTTTTTTTTCATAGTGACGTAGTTGAGTCTTCAAGTTTTGAAATTTAAATTGTAAGAGACTTATATTAGAAATAAACTTTTATTATTGCTCCAAATTATTTGGTCCCATGCCATTGCTCTTGATCATTCACGACTGTTTAACTGCCACGTTCCGAGCAAACGACACATTCCGCTGCTATCGGTTCGGGGCGTGACATACTCGATCGGTCCTTCTCGAAGCGCTAGAGCGACCGAGCATCGATTTGGAGCTCATGACTATTGACTCGGCCCCTCCAAGCGACTGGCGGGTCCCCTACTTGTCATGGCTCCAAGATTCTCAGGAGCCTCCCGACCCTCGAGAAGCCCAGAGATTGAAATACCAAGCGCGGCGCTTCGTCATTCTGGACGGCACTTTGTACCGCAGATCCTTCTCCGGTCTGCTCCTGAAGTGCCTCAGTATTGACGAAGCCAGCCAAGTGATTCAAGAGGTTGACGAAAGCCTGTGCGGAGCGCATCAAGGAGGAAGGTCGCTCGCCAGGATCTTGCTTCGGCAGGGTTACTGGTGGCCCACTCTGCAGCGCGACTGCTCGACCTACGTATAATAGTGTGACCGATGCCAGCAATTTGAACACTTGGTCCATCAGTCGGCAACGGAGCTCATCACCCTAGCCGAGCCTTATCCTTTCGCTCGGTGGGGGATCAACATCCTTGGGCCGTTCCCTACAGCTCAGGCCCAGAAGAAGTTCATCATCGTCGCCATCGACTACTTCACGAAGTGGATCGAGGCCGAAGTTACAGCTAGGATCACCAAGACAGTCGTGTGGAGTTTCGTTTGGAAGTCGATCATCTGTCGCTACGGCATCCCCCGGGTGATAGTGACCGATATTGGTCGGCAATTTGATTCTTGTTATTTCCGAGACAGATGTGCTACCCTTAATATCCGTAATCACTTCACTTCGGTCGTCCACCCTCAGGCTAACGGGCTGGTCGAAAATGCCAATAAGACTATCTTAAAAGGCATCAAGACTAGGCTTGGCAAAGCCAAGGGCGGCTGGCTTGACGAATTGCCGAACATACTTTGGTCGCACATAACGACTCCCAGAACAGCAACCGGTGAGAGTCCCTTTCTGCTAGTGTACGGTACCGAGGCCGTGATCCCGTTGGAGATTGGCAATCCCTCCCTCCGAGTTATCTGCTTCTCGCTCGAGGCAAACGACCAGAAACTGCTCGAAAACCTCGACCTAGCAGATGAAGTCTGAGAGATTGCCAGCATCCGAGCAACGGAATATCAACGCTGCCTCACTCGATACTACAACGCCAAAGTCTGAGACAGACACTTCCAGCCGGGAGACTACGTTATCAGAAAAGCCGAATCCTCTCGACCACTTGAGGCGGCAGGCAAGCTATCCCCTAATTGGGAAGGCCGCTACCGAGTGGTCAAGACGCTCGGGAAAGGAGCATACTGGTTATCTAGTATGGAAGGAGAACCCATCCCTCGGACATGGAATGCGACTACACTACGCAAGTTCTACTTCTGAATACTTCAGTTGTGTAAGCAATATGAAATAAAACAAAAAATTCCTTACTCTCTTATTCAAAAAACTAGTTTGTACATCAGAAAGGCCAAAGCTAATGCAATACATGTCAAAAAAGCAAAAATCCATCTGGCGTCGCCGTACGAGCCCATCGCTCGGCTGACTCGGTTAACCTTCCTGCGTCCAGCCACTGACTCTACCTCGTGCGAAAACTGGCTCGGATAAAGGATAGTCGACCCCGTCGGCTCGGGTAACTCAGAACAAAGGTGACAGAGGAAGGCTACCTTTCAAGTTGCACAGGGTAGATGGAGAGGAGAGGAAGGAATACAAGTGAAGGCCTCCTCCCTGCGAACTCTTTGGAAGGCAGAGAGTGCAGGCACCCTCCGAAGAGTGAAAGGGGAGGGAGAAAGAGAAAACGGCAGAGATGGACAAGGAGGCAGGGGAAGGCCCGGAAAGGAGAGAGCTTAGTTGGCTCCCTCTTCCCATCTGAATGGCGTCGGCAGATCAGGGATAGGAGTGTGACATGCTCCGGCATGACGAACCCTCTTCGCGAGTGACCGCCGACTGACGAACCGTCTTCCAGAGCGGAACAACAGGAGCTTCCCTCCTACCGCCATCTGCATCTTCGTCTTCCAGAACATCTTCTATACTCCAAATTTGACAGCACAACGCTTCGTGAAGAAGGAAGGAGGAAAGACTATCAGAGAAAACCCTAAGCGATGGAGAGGAAGAGATGCCCTTCAGACCTTTTATAGGCGAAGGGAGGCGACTTGCCTTAAATGATTCTTCCCTCGAAAACATGCTAAAGGGACCTCTCCCTACGAACGGTCACCTCAGACTCCTCGGTTCCATCCCAACGGGACACACGAAGCGGTCGGGCATTTAAAGCATGAGAAAATGGAATGACACCCTATCAGACGCCCGCCCAACCATCATGTGAGATCCACGTAAAAAGTATCGGCACTTTCCAACTACTGCTGATACACTGATCAAACTATGGCAATGGCGGTAAAAAATTGTCAAGTCTTTATCATAACGCTACTGCCTTACATTTTTGACCATCCTTTACACAAAAAAAACAAGTTTCTCTTCAAAAAAGGAAAAAACGTACAAGGAGGAAAAGAAAAATAGATACATCATGCCCCTGGCCCATCATGAGGCTCGGAAGTTGAAGGCTCGTACGGTCTGCCCTCGGCATCCTTAGCGACGATCGACCCTAGCACTTACCCCACCTGTGTGGGAACTGCTATGGTTGCACGCCCTCCCGAGGCATCCGGAGTTGGAGACCCCTCGGATGAAGATAGGTCTCCCTGATCTCCTTCTTCCACCGACGCCGAACTAGAGGCATCGGAGGACGCTGAATCCGAGTCGTAGCGCTGCCCAGATGAGAAATCAATTGTCTCGGACGCCTACTCCTTCGCATAGGAGATGGCACGGCCGTAGCTTGCTCGAACCCTTTGCGGATCCCTCGGTAAAGTGCTAACTCATAGTAGGGGAGGGCTGCCTCCTTAAGGTCAACCCGGTAGGCCTCCGAGCGTTTGTATTGCTCGAGTGCCTCTGCCCCGGCCGATCCCACCCTACTGGTGAGCTCGGCCTTCTCCCGCTCCGCCTCGGCCAACCTCACTTTGCCTCGGCTATCTGCTTCTCCGCCTCGGCCCGATCAGCCTCGGCTTCCAATCGAAGACATATGGCTTCCTCCGCTTGACCCAATAACCCGGCGCGCTCGGCCTCCCACTGGCCATCTAGCTCGGCACAGGCCACGCACTCCTCCCCCAGAACCCGGCTCTTCCTCTCGAGCGACACGCGAGCCTGAGCAAGTTGCTCGATCAGCGCCCGAGCCTCCGCTTGGCTCACCCTCGCCAGCTCTCTAACCGAGGAGAGCTCTCGCCGAAGCCCATCATGCTCCTTAGTGAGCCGAGCTACCTTCCTGTCGGACGCACCAAGGGTCCAGGCAAGGTTCGCCCGTTCGAGCTCCAACCGAGCGTAAGCTTCAGCCAGAGAGGCCCCCATCTGGGCCAGGACCAGGCCACCCTCCATAATCATCTCAAGGACCACAGGGCCGCTAGAATAGGGGCGTCCCCTTCGAGCGGCATCTCCGCGGGAGCCCCGCCAGCCGGCCCGGATCAAGCTGCGGCTTCATCCACCCCTTTTGCCTCGGTCGGTTGGGGCTGCGTCACCTCTCCTCGCGACCCCCTCGGCCTCGACTGGCTCGGTCCCGACGTCGCCACCCGGAGCGCCGCCTACCTCGCCCGACGCTCTAGTCTCAGCCGCAGTCCTGGAGTAGCCCACTTCAGCCCCGGCCCCCTCGTCTCTTGCAGAGGGGAGAGCCGGGCCATCACCGCCGCCAACCGCAGAAGCGGCCCTGGCCTCCTCGGCCCCCTCTTGCTCAGCGGATGGAAGATCCGGCCTAATAGGGTCGGCCCTATCATGCTCGGTAGAGGAGAGAGCCAAGCCAGAGCCACCTTCGACCGCGGAGACGGCCTGTGGACGCACTAAAATTCAGAAAGAATCGGTTCGTTTGTTGATCGGGGTTCATTCGTTTATTTAGTGCGAGGGCGTGCCAGTCACAAAGTGATGATTTATTCGAGCTTCATGGAAGCCCATGGTGCGCCCGATCTGACTAATCAGACAATTGTGTAGTTCACGTCGGGACCAAAACCCACCGTGCCGTAAAGGCCACAGCGTTATTTACATCCCCCATATGGGGGAACACCCTTGATTGATTACAGGGAATAAGGGCCCGACGGCCTAAAATTCATGGTAACAAAGCGAGAAGAAAATCTCGGGTCACGTTCAAACAAACCCGCATTGGGGCGTAAAATGTTCATAGATACGTATATGTTGGTCACTCACGGACCATTTCGTGTTCGGACGGAAGTCCGCATTTATAGCGTCGAAGACGACGATAAAGCCGTACGGATGTCTGCCGTAGGTATGGCAAGTTTTAATGCGGATGCGGGATCGGATCCCGGAAGAGGTGGATCAAGCTGATGGACTATCGGCCCAAGACGTGCACGGATCATGACCATGTCGGGGATTCCGAGGTCCACGTCCGATACCACGGGACATCATTGCTTTTCTCCTCACGCACAGTCCGGGGAAGCGAGTTGTTAAATGTGAAACCCGAACTCATCAATGTGCCCCCTCACATGCGAATCGACATGCGCAGTCAGGTCGCGGGGTTCGACCTGCCCGGTCAGGTCGCGGGGTCAAGGGGGCAGCGCCCCTTGCGGGGGGGTTCCCGGGGGCGGAGCCCCCGGAACTAAATTTTGATTATAGCGGGGAGGAAACTTTTGATTAGTTTTATTCATTAGCTTCAAGTGTTTTTTTTTGGTTAATCAATTTCTTTCTCTTTTAGGCACGCCGATTTAAGAGTAATAGAGGAGAGGGGCGCGCCGGTTTAACATGACGAAGGGGTGCGCCAGTGAAGAGAGACCCAAGGGGCGTGTAATGACCCGATTTCTTGTCGGTTTCTTGCTGAATCCTTTGCAGGTCTCGTAGGATCTTTGTTGGATCTTTTGGATCTGTTTCGGATTGGTTTCGTTGAGCTCGGTTCGCTTTTGTGGCTTCCGAGTTGAGTTTGACGAGCCGTGTGGGTTTTTCTCACGTACTAGTTACGGAACCCTACGGTGAGTTTGTTCCTCAATTCTCGAACTCGTGGACGCTACAGCGACGATGTACTCTTCGAGCCGGTCGTTTCGGCTATTTTTGCGTATTTTTCTGAATTTGTGCATTTTCGGCGCATTTTTGGAATTTTAGGAAATTAGGAAAATTTCCTAATTTCTTTTCTATTTCTTTTCCTTTTCCTCTCTCTCTCTCCTCACTCTCGCGATCTCACTCTCTCTCTCCCATTCTCTCTCGTTCTCTCCCCTTTTCGGCTCCGGCTGCAGACGGAGGCGTGCGTGGGCGAGATGGCGACGAGGTGGAGCTGTCGAGGTGCGCGATGGGGCGAGGATCGGATCGATTCTGGCGCGATCCCGATCGGTGGATTCAAAGCCGGTGAAATCGGTTCGCGAGTGGATTTCGGCGTGGTTTAGTCCCTTCGGGGCACGGTTTCTTCGGTGGAGGTAGGGTGACGGATCCTTACTTCTCCATCTTCGTTTTCCTTGCCATTGCACGGCATTCGGCTAGGAAACGAGCGTGTTTGGGCTTGTTTTGCCTAAACCGTGATTTTTGTGGTTTTTAGGGTCGGCCGGTAAACGGTGACCGTTTGCGGCGTAGTTAGTTTCTAACTGACCGCAGGGATGTTAGGATCCCATCCACGTTGATTTCGTGTGGTTTGGTGTTCATTCGAGGCCGGTAGAAGCCCGGGAACCTCGGTGACCCACTTTGGGTGGATTTGTCTAAATTACCCGGATCTAGTGATTTTGTGGTTGCATGTGGGCGTTTTGGCCCTAGAATGTTGTTATTTGTCGTTGTGGTTTGTTTCCCTTACGTTTCGGCGTGAATGGGGCGTGGAACGGGCCGATCCGGCCATTCCTCTATTTTCCCACCGTAACCGAAGTAGCGGTCATGCCAGCGACCGTTACTTGTTTCTGACGGTCCCACGACAGACCGTTACTTAGTTTGAGGTTTTGAGCCCTTTAGCTTCTGGGTAAGTGACGGCCCAAGGGTGGTGCGTCATTCCCGTGTAACGCGCCAGTGACTGGCCGTTACTTTCATTTTGTCGTTTTCCTTTGGGGTTGAGTCGGTTGGTCTAACGCGCTCGACCCAGCGCGTTAGATGAAAGTGACGCGCCTGGTCCTGGCCGTTACTTGCTGTTGACCGGCGTTTGACCTGTTGAGGCGGTGCCTCCAGCGGTCGTGCCCCTGTGCGTTGTTTGAGTGTAACGGTAGAGCCCCTAGCCGTTACATTCTGCGCGGACGAGGTTGGGTGGCTGTCCCGTTGGAAGTGACGGTGGAGTCCCCGTGCGTCGTTTGTGAGTAACGCACTCACCTCCGTCCGTCGTTTGCTGTTGTGCTGGGATGAGGGTGGCTATGCCGTTGGATGTAACGGATAGGCCCTTGTGCGTCGTTTGTCTCTGACGGCCCTCTCCTGCCGCGTCGTTTTGTGAGTAACGCGCCTGGCGTAGCGCGTTACTTCGTTTTGGTTCTGGTGGCTATGGCGTTGGAAGTAACGGTGGAACCTCCGTGCGTCGTTTGCTTGTAACGCGCCTGGTGCCGTGCGTTACTTGGCTTTTGCGTGGTTTGTAGGTTATCAGGGTGGTGTGAGTGACGGCCTGTGTCCGTCCGTCGTTTGGGAAATAACGGCCCTGACCTAGACCGTCACTTGCAAGTAGCGGTCTAGGGCTGGTGCGTTACTTTCCTTGTGCCTTGGTTTTCTGCCCGTTGATTCCTGTGTGTCTTGGCTTGGCCTTGTGGTCTGCCCTTTGTCCCGTGGATGTCTCCTGATGTCCTATGAGGGTTAAGACTACGTTGTAAGGTAGCCAGGAGTCTTCTTACTTGTGGTAGGATTCCTTATCCTACCTTTGTTTGTGCTTGTCTGGGTTTCGGTCAACCCGGTGTGACCCAGTGGTTGACATGCGACCTAGCGCGTGCGTGTCTTGGCGGTCCTGTCCTGTCCGAGACATTGTTTCTGGATGCCTCGAGGTGTTGTCTTACCTCGGTTTGCATGTCCAGGTGTGCTGAGGGTTCTTGGTGTTTCCCTCAGGTCTCCGTGTGTTGTTTTCTGCGGAGCGTCGTTTCTTCTGGCTTAGGATTAGACCGATTGGGGGCTTGTTCCGCTGTTCGTGACGATCTTGCCTTTGAGTCATCCGACTCAGGGATCGTTACTTCGTAGGTCTAGTTGTCTGGTCCTGAGTTGTCGGCAGTGGCGATGCTGCCATTCGGTGCCTCGAAGTACGTGTTGAGGGGCGTAGTTGCCTGTTTGTACTTTGGCACTTGTGTTTGAGTTTCTGTGTCGTGTGAAGCCTCCACTTGTTGTTGCTCTAAGGCCGAGAGGTGCCGAACCGCTAGCGGATGGCGGAGGGGTGTTCCCAATGAGCGGTTTGTAGCTGGTTCCGCGGGCTCTTAGCCAACGGTAGCGTCCTACCGAGGGAGAATACTAGCTAGAGAACCTGGCTTAGGCTATAGCCAGTGTGTGCACACATGGTCAGGGACTGAGGACTTACGTCGATGGGCGTGACCCTGACTAGTTACTTGTTTTGTTGTTCCTGTTTGGTTCAGCTCGTGTCTACGTCTCTGCTGTTGTTGTAGCAGTACTGTAGGTGAGACACTTGAGGTGCGGCGTAAGACGTCAGTGGACGCGGCTGGCTTTGTAAGGAGGTGTTTCCGTCATGTGACGCGTAGCTCTCGCGTTTTCTTGCGCGTTGTGACCTTTGCGAGTTGCCCTCTTGTGGCTGTACTCGAGGTCGTTGTTCTGTCGTTGGCATGACGTTCTAGTCATGCGTGGGGCTGTGTGCACGACGTTCCCTGTCGTGTTTTGTTTGTGTTTTCGGCGTCGGTGTCTGCCCTCGCCTTTGTTTGGGTTGACGGATTAGGTTACCCTGCTGTGTGAGTTTGGGGTTGACCGTCTGTTGCCGCTTGGAGTAGCTTAGGGTGCCGAGTTCTCCTCGGTGGCCGTTGTCCCGTGTTTTACGGCCTCGCTCTTCTTTGTTGTTGAGCTCCCCTCTCCTACCTGTTCCCTACTCCTGCTGTACCTGTTCTGTTTACAGCTTTGTAGTGTAGCTTTTTCCTGCTTTGCTGCACCTCCTATTTTTGTTGTTGCTTCCGTTGCTTCGTGCGTTTTTCCAGTGGGGATCCGCATGACCCCTACTGAGTTTCTGTTGAGACTCACCCCTGCTGCTTTTCAGGTGGGTTTCGCCGTCTGCCTCTACTGTTCCTGGTGGAGTGCGCGTTTGCTGTTGTAGCTGCCAGCATTACCTGCGTCGGGCTACTCCCGACTTCAGTGTACATTTCTTTTCTGTCATAATGTACTGTGTTAGACTTGTTGTCTTTCCTTGGACTAGACTCTGGTGTATAATTGTAATTGTTGAAATTATTAATGAAAATGTAATTTTATTTCTGCTACTTTAGCAATCCAATCTAATGAAATTTAATTGCTTACTGTTTTATCTGCTGGCTTCAATGTATTCCACACACTCCTTTTTCCCTTCGGCGCTTTCCCGCGCTTGGGAGGCCTCGCGGGTCCCATGTGGTATCACGTGTATTCGGTATTTATACCGGGTGCACCGGGTATCCGGAATCCGGGTCGCTACAGGTGGTATCAGAGCAGTGTTCTGAGATGTTCGGAGTTTCTTTTCTGAGCTATCAGATCATTGTCGTGTGAAATACATGGAAATCCAGATATACAGTTACCAGAGTCCTTAGGCCCAGTACAGTGTCTTGCTGGCGTAGGTGTTGCGATGTTTATCGCGGTGGTTTCTGCGTGTGGTCTTGTACATGCTTTGTTGGCGCTGTACGAGATGGTTTTACTCTCGTCTGGATGAGACGATGTGCTTCGTTCGGTTTTGATGTTGGTCTCGATCGTGTTGCACTTGGCAGTGTTTGTCGGTTGGCATGAACCTGCAGTGCATTGTTCGAGCTGTTTTCTGTGCTTTTGCTCAGGTGGCTTATGACTTTTAGTGTTGGTGTGATGGCCATGCACATTCTTACGTTGCTTTGGTTGTCCCAGCTTGATGTTTGTGTAGCTCCTGATGCATCGTTGTTTCGGTTGTCTCGATTATCGTGTTGCCTCAATTGAGAAGTTGCTCGAGCGAGCCTAGGATTTTCCCTTCCTGGTGAGCTGTGTTGTCGAGCTTGTTGCTTCTCGTCCTTTTTGGTGAAGCTTTTTCGAGGTTAGCCTTGGAATTGCTGTCTTAGTGCTGCCTTGTCCTGTGTTTGCTTAAGCGTGGACAGCTTTGTTTTGAGCTTGACCTGCTCCTTGCGGTACGGTTGCTTGGCTTTGGACTCCGTAATGGTGTTAAGAGCTGTTGTGTACTGTATTTGTCGTGCTGTGTCTGACGGCCGATGTGTTGTGAGGGCTCATTTATTGTGTCAGGACGTGATGGTAAACTGAGATTGATGCTTTCCTTGTGCTTTGTGCTGAAGCTGGTGCTCTTCTCTTGTTGCACTTAGGCTCTTTGTGATCGGTTGTTCGCGAGATCGGTGCTCGTGGCGTGTTAATTGTGATCTTGTTGATTGCGATGACGCCTGGTGTGTGCTGAGATGCGATTACTGGTGTTGTTCTGTTGCCTGTGCGCATTGTTGAGAGTGCAGTGGAAGTGTGTGGGTTGGCTACCCATTTGTCGAGAGGTTTGTCCTTTCTCGATGTGTCTTCGTCTTGGCTTTTTCGTGCCTTGACTTTATCGGTTGCCGTGCCATTGTTCGTGTTTTTCTGGTGTTGGCATTGGCTTGTGCGAGTGTTGGGGAATTTGTCGGCATTCCTTGCTGATTGAGTACCCTTTTGCTCTGCATTTCTCTTTCTTGGGTGTTGTGCTCTTGAGGCGTGTTGCTAGTCCTTGAGTTGCTTTCCCCGAGATTGTTGTCGTTTCTCGTTGTTGTGGGTCTTCTCTTGGTGAGCAATCTGATGCGTGACCCATTCCTGTCCTTGTGGTCATGTGCTCAACTGTTCCTGTGCCTTGATGTGACCCTACTTGCAGATGTGTTCCTTGGCACTGCGTGTTGTGCGGAGCCGGAATTCTGCAGGTGTTGCCGTTGTGTTGTTGTTTTTGTAAGCGCTGTTTCTTTATGATTTTGTGTTCTTGTCTTGGACCATTGTCTTGTCAGTTGGCTTTGCTGTGCTCCCTTTTCTCCAGTGGAGTTAGCTTGCGACTCGGTCAGATGTGTTATCTGAGTGAGTGCTAACTTGATTGTGTTTGTGGTCCCGTGTGTGTTGTTGTCGTTGGTGTCCTGTGTGCCAGGTGTTCCCTGTTGCCTTTGGCACTGGAGCCGATGATGTTGCGAGCTATCAGCTATGAGGACTGTGTCTCCTTGTGTAAGCTGCTGCTTGCCGTGCTGTCGTTGTGTTTCTCGGTGTTGATTATCGATCGTTGTGGCTGTCATGTCTCTATTTCTGGTGAGACGTAAACGACGTTGCCTTTGCTTCGGAGGTGTCAGATGTGTTCACTTTGGTGCCATACTCGTGCGGTAGACTTGCTGTCTTGGAAGCTGAGTGTGTACCTGTAATTGTGGTCTGGCGGTGTTCCTCTGAGCTGTGTTTCTTGAGATTCGTGTCGTTTATCGTGGTTGTGTTGTTGGGTTGTTCTTCCCTGCTTCTCCTTTGCTAGTCCTTAATTTCGAGGGTGAAATTTCTTAAAGGAGGGGAGGCAGTAATGACCCGGTTTCTTGTCGGTTTCTTGCTGAATCCTTTGCAGGTCTCGTAGGATCTTTGTTGGATCTTTTGGATCTGTTTCGGATTGGTTTCGTTGAGTTCGGTTCGCTTTTGTGGCTTCCGAGTTGAGTTTGACGAGCCGTGTGGATTTTTCTCACGTACTAGTTACGGAACCCTACGGTGAGTTTGTTCCTCAATTCTCGAACTCGTGGACGCTACAGCGACGATGTACTCTTCGAGCCGGTCGTTTCGGCTATTTTTGCGTATTTTTCTGAATTTGTGCATTTTCGGCACATTTTTAGAATTTTCGGAAATTAGGAAAATTTCCTAATTTCTTTTCTATTTCTTTTCCTTTTCCTCTCTCTCTCCTCACTCTCGCGATCTCACTCTCTCTCTCCCGTTCTCTCTCGTTCTCTCCCCTTTTCGGCTCCGGCTGCAGACGGAGGCGTGCGTGGGCGAGATGGCGACGAGGTGGAGCTGTCGAGGTGCGCGATGGGGCGAGGATCGGATCGATTCTGGCGCGATCCCGATCGGTGGATTCAAAGCCGGTGAAATCGGTTCGCGAGTGGATTTCGGCGTGGTTTAGTCCCTTCGGGGCACGGTTTCTTCGGTGGAGGTAGGGTGACGGATCCTTACTTCTCCATCTTCGTTTTCCCTGCCATTGTACGGCGTTCGGCTAGGAAACGAGCGTGTTTGGGCTTGTTTTGCCTAAACCGTGATTTTCGTGGTTTTTAGGGTCGGCCGATAAATGGTGACCGTTTGCGGCGTAGTTAGTTTCTAACTGACCGCAGGGATGTTAGGATCCCATCCACGTTGATTTCGTGAGGTTTGGTGTTCATTCGAGGCCGGTAGAAGCCCGGGAACCTCGGTGACCCACTTTGGGTGGATTTATCTAAATTGCCCGGATCTAGTGATTTTGTGGTTGCATGTGGGCGTTTTGGCCCTAGAATGTTGTTATTTGTCGTTGTGGTTTGTTTCCCCTGCGTTTCGGCGTGAATGGGGCGTGGAACGGGCCGATCCAGCCATTCCTCTATTTTCCCGCCGTAACCGAAGTAGCGGTCATGCCAGCGACCGTTACTTGTTTCTGACGGTCCCACGACAGACCGTTACTTAGTTTGAGATTTTGAGCCCTTTAGCTTCTGTGTAAGTGACGGCCCAAGGGTGGTGCGTCATTCCCGTGTAACGCGCCAGTGACTGGCCGTTACTTTCGTTTTGTCGTTTTCCTTTGGGGTTGAGTCGGTTGGTCTAACGAGCTCGACCCAGCGCGTTAGATGAAAGTGACGCGCCTGGTCCTGGCCGTTACTTGCTATTGACCGGCGTTTGACCTGTTGAGGCGGTGCCTCCAGCGGTCGTGCCCCTGTGCGTTGTTTGAGTGTAACGGTAGAGCCCCTGGCCGTTACATTCTGCGTGGACGAGGTTGGGTGGCTGTCCCGTTGGAAGTGACGGTGGAGTCCCCGTGCGTCGTTTGTGAGTAACGCGCTCACCTCCGTCCGTCGTTTGCTGTTGTGCTGGGATGAGGGTGGCTATGCCGTTGGATGTAACGGATAGGCCCTTGTGCGTCGTTTGTCTCTGACGGCCCTCTCCTGCCGCGTCGTTTTGTGAGTAACGCGCCTGGCGTAGCGCGTTACTTCGTTTTGGTTCTAGTGGCTATGCCGTTGGAAGTAACGGTGGAACCTCCGTGCGTCGTTTGCTTGTAACGCGCCTGGTGCCGTACGGTACTTGGCTTTTGCGTGGTTTGTAGGTTATCAGGGTGGTGTGAGTGATGGCCTGTGTCCGTCCGTCATTTGGGAAATAACGGCCCTGACCTAGACCATCACTTGCAAGTAGCAGTCTAGGGCTGGTGCGTTACTTTCCTTGTGCCTTGATTTTCTGCCCATTGATTCCTGTGTGTCTTGGCTTGCCCTTGTGGTCTGCCCGTTGTCCCGTGGATGTCTCCTGATGTCTTATGAGGGTTAAGACTACGTTGTAAGGTAGCCAGGAGTCTTCTTACTTGTGGTAGGATTCCTTATCCTACCTTTGTTTGTGCTTGTCTGGGTTTCGGTCAACCCGGTGTGACCCAGTGGTTGACATGCGACCTAGCGCGTGCGTGTCTTGGCGGTCCTGTCCTGTCCGAGACATTGTTTCTGGATGCCTCGAGGTGTTGCCTTACCTCGGTTTGCATGTCCAGGTGTGCTGAGGGTTCTTGGTGTTTCCCTCAGGTCTCCGTGTGTTGTTTTCTGCGAAGCGTCGTTTCTTCTGGCTTAGGATTAGACCGATTGGCGGCTTGTTCCGCTGTTCGTGACGATCTTGCCTTTGAGTCATCCGACTCAGGGATCGTTACTTTGTAGGTCTAGTTGCCTGGTCCTGAGTTGTCGGCAGTGGCGATGCTACCATTCGGTGCCTCGAAGTACGTGTTGAGGGGCGTTGTTGCCTGTTTGTACTTCGGCACTTGTGTTTGAGTTTCTATGTCGTGTGAAGCCTCCACTTGTTGTTGCTCTAAGGCCGAGAGGGGCCGAACCGCTAGCGGATGGCGGAGGGGTGTTCCCAATGAGCGGTTTGTAGCTGGTTCCGCGGGCTCTTAGCCAATGGTAGCGTCCTACCGAGGGAGAATACTAGCTAGAGAACCTGACTTAGGCTATAGCCAGTGTGTGCACACGTGGTCAGGGACTGAGGACTTACGTCGACGGGCGTGACCCT
The DNA here is from genome assembly GCA_022559845.1 of Amorphophallus konjac. Lineage (NCBI taxonomy): Eukaryota > Viridiplantae > Streptophyta > Magnoliopsida > Alismatales > Araceae > Amorphophallus > Amorphophallus konjac. The sequence continues at coordinate 133,652,717 of CM040127.1, read as the reverse complement.
GACTAGTTACTTGTTTTGTTGTTCCTGTTTGGTTCAGCTCGTGTCTACGTCTCTGCTGTTGTTGCAGCAGTACTGTAGGTGAGACACTTGAGGTGCGGCGTAAGACGTCAGTGGACGCGGCTGGCTTTGTAAGGAGGTGTTTCCGTCACGTGACGCGTAGCTCTCGCGTTTTCTTGCGCGTTGTGACCTTTGCGAGTTGCCCTCTTGTGGCTGTACTCGAGGTCGTTGTTCTGTCGTTGGCATGACGTTCTAGTCATGCGTGGGGCTATGTGCACGACGTTCCCTGTCGTGTTTTGTCTGTGTTTTCGGCGTCGGCGTCTGCCCTCGCCTTTGTTTGGGTTGACGGATTAGGTTACCCTGCTGTGTGAGTTTGGGGTTGACCGTCTGTTGCCGCTTGGAGTAGCTTAGGGTGCCGAGTTCTCCTCGGTGGCCGTTGTCCCGTGTTTTACGGCCTCGCTCTTCTTTGTTGTTGAGCTCCCCTCTCCTACATGTTCCCTACTCTTGCTGTACCTGTTCTGTTTACAGCTTTGTAGTGTAGCTTTTTTCTGCTTTGCTGCACCTCCTGTTTTTGTTGTTGCTTCCGTTGCTTCGTGCGTTTTTCCAGTGGGGATCCGCATGACCCCTACTGAGTTTCTGTTGAGACTCACCCCTGCTGCTTTTCAGGTGGGTTTCGCCGTCTGCCTCTACTGTTCCTGGTGGAGTGCGCGTTTGCTGTTGTAGCTGCCAGCTGTACCTGCGTCGGGCTTCTCCCGACTTCAGTGTACGTTTCTTTTCTGTCATACTGTACTGTGTTAGACTTGTTGTCTTTCCTTGGACTAGACTCTGGTGTATAATTGTAATTGTTGAAATTATTAATGAAAATGTAATTTTATTTCTGCAACTTTAGCAATCCAATCTAATGAAATTTAATTGCTTACTGTTATATCTGCTGGCTTCAATGTATTCCACACACTCCTTTTTCCCTTCGGCGCTTTCCCGCGCTTGGGAGGCCTCGCGGGTCCCATGTGGTATCACGTGTATTCGATATTTATACCGGGTGCACCGGGTATCCGGAATCCGGGTCGCTACAGGGCGCGCCGGTGAAGAGAAGCCCGGGGGGGGATAAGGAAAACCCAGGGGGGAGGCGTGCCGATTGAGGGTGTTGGAGGATGGCGCCGGTTGAGAGTGAAGGGGGAGTAGGAGCGCGCCGTTTTAGGACATTCAAGGGGAGAGGGGCGCACCGTATTAAGGCCATGCAAGGGGAGAGGGGCGCGCCGGATATGGAGGACAAGGGAGGGCGCGTCGTTTTAGCATTTAAAGAAGGAGATGGTGGGCTTTTGTGAGGAGGGTTGAAGCGGCGCGGGGGAACAGTGGTCGCGCCGTTTTAACTCGCGCCGGGATAGCTATATGGGGTTGTTTCAATGCTCTGTTTACTACGTTTTCTTTTTCTTTCACCCGTAGGTTGATTCAAGGGTTGAATGGTTCGTTTATTCATCTGACTGATGGATTAAGTTGATGAAAGGGGGGGGGTTAATCGTTTTCATTGTTTATTAAGATGAATCGGCATGAATGTTCAAGTGTTTTATTCGGAGAGTTTGTTCACATAGGCTTACTGTGTATTAGTTTGAAGGTTGAGTTTGTTCTTCGGAGGGTGCTTTCTTCATTTGTTCTCGCGGGTTCTTAGCCCCTGGCGAAAATCGGACAGCACCTCCCCCGAACTGAGGCTTGCCGGAGGGAAGCAAAGGCCACCAAATGGATTGCTCCGGGATGACCCTCAAAAATGCGGAACGGCCTCACGGCAGTCTGTTAGCCCAAGTGTGAGTGTGGAATGCTCGAGGGCCAGCCTACGAGAGCGACCAGGACTCACGAACGATGATCTTTGAAGCGGGACAAATGTTTGCCACAATAGGGCAAGAAGTATTCATCCGTCGAGTGGGTTACCTTGAGGGTCATGTCATGGAGCGACAGACCTCAAAGACCCCCGGATGATCGGAGAGTGAGAATGGGAAGCAAGTATCGGAGCGACGGAGACTGAGCTTGCAAAAAAAAGGTTTTCCTTTATTCATCCACACAAACTGGGGAAGGAGTCTTGATACAGAGAAGATGGAAACGAAAGCATTACAAAAAAAGGGGAGAATACATTCGACGGAGAGAGAGAAGCATTAGACGGAGGAGGGAGAGAGAGAACAAGCTTCTCCCTCTCGGAACCACCCCTCACCCTCACTCCCCTCTCTTCACTTCATCTCACCTCTCCGACGCGAGGAAGCAGCTTCTTTCCTCTTCGGCGGACTCTTCCTCTCAGAAGATCTCACCTCTCTTTCCCTTTCTTCTCCCGTTGCACACTGCCCAGCCGAGAGAGAGAGCCAGCCTCCTCTTCTATTTTCATAGTAATGCCCCTTTTTATAGAATGGCTCGCCTGGGAGGTTCCTGCCACTTCCACCTCATCCGCGACGAAGCTCGGAGTTGACATGGTGCGTTGGACGACGCTGGTTCGCGCCGTATGCTACTGTTCGTCTGAGGATGAGATGGTGGCAGGTCCGCAGGGGTTGCTTCGCCGCTGCTGCTCCTGTGCTGTCGAACGGAGGCAAAGACAAAGCGTCGGGCATTGAATGTCCCCTGCGCATCACATTTATGCCGAACAGAGTATCGTGCCAGAGATGGGATAGAATGAGGTTAAAACGGCGCGGTGGAACCGTGCCCACGCCGGTTTAAAGCCAAGTGCAATTGGAGCGCCGGTTTAGCTTTTAGGCAAGTGTGGCGCCATTTTAAGCATCAAAGGGGGGTGGCCCCTTCAACCAGGAGCGCGTCGGATAGCCAAAGCAAGGAGGGGCGCACTGTTTTAATGCAACACAAGGGGGGCGTGCCGATTATGGGCCTTGTCGCGCCGTTTTAAGCACCGAATGAATTCTTTTCGAAGTCGAGGCTTCTTATACGAATGTTGGCATCCCCGGAATGTTTTAGTTGTGATGCATGGCCTTCATAATGTTCCATTCTTAGCTTCTGGGGCTCGATCCAGACTTTGCGTGACTTTCGGTGCATGCCGGGCTGTGTCCGAGTTCTCACCTTTTCTTTGATTCTGCTCTCGGCATGGCCGGTCGTAGAGTTGTGGCCGTATCTTCTGCCCGGGGGCTTCCTTAACGGATGGCGTACCACCAAGTGAGTTCTCGTCCTGGTTGCGCGAGGTATGGGTTTATTCGGCCCTCTCGTCTTCGACTTGCGCTTGAACGCGTAGACGCGAGTGTCGTATGATCATCATCGTCATCATCATTTTTTTGACGTCCACAAATGCCCCCCACTCGCGGGTGGCGCAAGTGAGGGACGAGTGCACGGGGCTCATGAGTGTAGAGTTCTTCGACAAGATGCATGTTCTTCCGGGCTAGTGGCATGCTGGTCCGGTGCTAATTCGCTGGAGAGAGCCCACTCCTTCAGCGAAGGGATGAGGGAACCGCTCCACAGCGTGCGCATGTGGGCCAAGGGGTTTTTTGTTCATCGACTTAGATGGAAGGTCCAAGCTGAAGTGAAAGAGGTTTCTTCTTGTTCATCGACATGGACGAAAGGTCCGAGCCAAGCCAGGAGGTTCATTTTATTCATCGACATGGACGGAAGGTCCGAGCCAAGCAAGGATGTTCTTTTTGTTCATCGACCTGGACGGAAGGTCCGAGTCAAGCAAGGAGGTTCTTTTTGTTCATCGACTTGGACGGAAGGTCCGAGCCAAGCCAGGAGGTTCTTTTTGTTCATGGACATGGACGGAAGGTTCGAGCCAAGCAAAGGCATTCTTTCTGTTCATCGACTTGGACGGAAGGTCCAAGCCATGGGTTTATTCGTCGGTGGGACTAGGAGTTGTAATATTGAGGTGGTTTATTCATTGACACAGGGTTAATGCCAAAGCAAGGGCCTTTTGTTCATGGCTTCAGATGGACGGTCTGGGCCACAGGTTTGTTCATCTATGCCGACAGGGAGTCGGAGACCAACGTGATTTGTTCATTGACACGGGGTTGGTGCCAAAGCAAGGTCTTTTTGTTCATGGAACCGGGCGAAAGTTCCGGACCACAGGTTTGTTCATCGATGTCGACAGGGAGTCAGGGACCGACGTGGTTTGTTCATTGACACGGGGTTGGTGCCAAAGCAAGGGTCTTTTTGTTCATGGAACCGGGCGAAAGGTCCAGACCACAGGTTTGTTTATCGATGCCGACAGGGAGTCGGAGACCGACGTGGTTTGTTCATTGACACGGGGTTGGTGCCAAAGCAAGGGTCTTTTTGTTCATGGAACCGGGCGAAAGGTCCGGACCACAGGTTTGTTTATCGATGCCAACAGGGAGTCGGAGACCGACGTGGTTTGTTCATTGACACTGGGCTGGTGCCAAAGCAAGGGGAAAGGTTGATTCCCCAACCCCGGATGAAAGGTTCGGGTGCGGTGTCCTTCGTCAGTGTCGACAAGGTGTCGAGGGTTGACATGGCTGATTCGTTTATTGGGATACTCAAAAATAAGAGTGAGTGTTAATAAAGGGAGACTGATTCCTCCCCTCCTTTTTCCTTTTTTTTTCTTTTCTTCTCTTTCTTTTTTTTTCTTTTTGTTCTTCTTCTTCTTCTCTTTTTTTTTCACTTTTTATTCTTCTCTTTTTTTTTGAAACGCAAGATAAATAGTGCCCAAACCATCTGGGTAATAGTAATGCAAATTCGCCAGGGGCGGGGCGGAGAAATGCATTATTCATTGAATGGGGGAATTGGAGCGTGGTACAACCTCAGATGCCTACCATTGAGGGGCGGAAACTGAACCTCCCCCCGATGGTCGACGATTACATACGCTCCGCCCTCGTAGACTTTTTGGACTACATAAGGTCCAAGCCAATTCTCATTCAGCTTGCCCTAGGGATTGGAAGCCATGGCTTCTCTTTTCTTCACCATAACGAGGTCACCCTTCTTGAATTCGCGTTCCTTGACGAGCTTGTCGAAGGCGCGAGCTATCCGGGCCAGATAGACTTGGATGTTTTGCTGGGCTTGGAGCCGTTTCCCCTCTAAGTTGGAGAGCTCTTAGAGCCTTCACTCGACATTTGTTTGTTCTTCCCGGAGCAACCTGTGCTGGATTGCGACCCGAAGGGAGGGCATTTCCAGCTCGATGGGGACAATTGCCTCTGAGCCATACACCAAGGGGAAGGGTGAACAACCCGTTGGAGTTTTGTATACAGTTCGGTATCCCCACAAGGCCTCACACATTTTCTCTTCCCAGTCTCTCTTGTAAGAACTAACAATTTTGGACAGGAGAGTACATAGAGTTTTATTGAAAGCTTCAGCCAAGCCATTGGCCTGTGGGTTATAAGGGGTTGACGTCCTCCAATCAATCTTGTACTTTTCTGCCAGCCGGTAGACTTTCTGGTTGTGGAAGTGACTTCTATTGTTTGAGATAATTCGGTTCGGAGTGCCAAACCGGAATATGATGTTGCGACGGATAAACTTGGCAATGATTTCCCCGGTCACTTCTTTCAAAGCAACAGCCTCCGCCCAGCGGGTGAAGTAATCAGTTGCGGCCAAGATGTACTTGCACCCAGCGGATGATGCGAGTAGTGGACCCACGACGTCTGTTCCCCATTGGGCAAAAGGCCAGCTGGGCAGTGTTGGATGCAGCGGCACTGGCGGTCTTCTAGGCACCGTCACGTGCTCTTGGCATTTCCGACAAGACTTGGCATACTTGCAGCAGTCATCGAACATTGTCGGCCAATAGTAGCCGAGCTTCTTTATTTCAATTTTCATTTTCGGTCCTGCCTGATGTGCACCAGTCGTTCCGGCGTGAACCTCTTTCACGATTTTCCAAGCTTCTTCAGTGGATAAGCATCGGAGGAGCACCTTCCGTTTGGCATCTGCCATAATTCGGAATAGGATCCCGTTCCAGACCTCATAAGAGTCCTTTGTTCTGATCAGCTTCATCTTCTTTTCTATCTGCCTGGGCAGCTGCTGATATTTAAACCACTGTAAAAGGGGGTCCCTCCAGTCTGGTAGGCAAATGGCTTTCGCTGTGGCGTGTTGTGTCCCTGTGATTTTGATGATAGCAAACACTATAAGTCATCATCTGTTTGAATCTGCATATAAATCTGTTTGTGTTGCATTGGGTTGCATATGCATGTTTCATTGAACATCTTATCTGAATGACATAGGCAACGAACAGGCTGAGGCTGTGTGGTATGTGCATTGGTGCATTTCATAGTTGTTGATGCATTTCATAATTACATTTTATCTGAATTGTTTGATGTTAGTCTGTATCACTCTCTCTGCATTGTCTATACTTCCTTAGACAGCCTGCCTGAAGCTTGATAGTTACTGTCTAGAAGTGGGTCGACCGCCTTTCCACATGGGTCGACCCCCCAGATCTCTTGGTCTGTACAGAGTGCATTGTTCTCATTTCTTCAAGTCTATACATCCACAGTTGAACCTCAAAGTCTACACATCGCCTCATTTCTTCAGAGTCTATACATCCACAGTTGTACCCCAAGTATGTACATTGCTTGCATCTTCAAAGTCCATACATCCATAGCAAGTCTATACATTGACAGCACTGTACAAGTGTATACATTGGCAGCATGTCTGTGTTTCAAGCCATTCGCCAAGTCTATACAATGGCTTCGGCACTCCAAGTCTATACAATGGCTTCGGCACTTCAAGTCTATACATTGTATCTTTTACCTACGTTGCTCGAAACAAAGTCTATACACTGCTGGATGATCAAGTCTGCACATTGGCGCCTTTCCCTACGTTCTGGCCAAGTCTACACATCGCTTTCCTAACTTCTGTTTCAAAGTCTATACATTCATTTTTAAGGCAAAGTCTATACATTGGCTCAGGGTCTTCAAGTCTGTACAGAGTTCAAAGCCTATACATTGTTCACTCAGCTTCTTCAAGTCTATACATTGGTCGGTGGCGAGTCTGTACATAGCACTGTTTCAGGCACTCAAGTCTATACAGAGTCTTCATTTTCTGAAGTCTGTACATTCGTTTGGGAAGTCTATACATTCATTCATCTGAAGCTTCATCAAGTCTGTACAACGCTGCTTTGTCAAAGCCTGTACATCGCAGCTGTGTTGAAGTCTATACAGCCAGTCTCTTGCCAAAGTCTATACATCGTGAATCCTCAAGTCTGTACAGACTTTGCTTGTTCAAGTCTGTACACGGTTCAGTTGTTTTGGCATGTCTACTCATCATGAAGTCTATACATCCGATTGCCTTTGCATTGCTCAAGTCTGTACAGCCCTTTCCCTTTTCAAGTCTACACATTGTGCTTTGTAGCTCACCAAGTCTATACATTACTCACAGCACACACGTTCAGCCTGAAGTCTGTACAGCCTTGGAAAATGCTCCTAAGTCTATACATCACAATGTCTGTACATCACTGTGTCAAGCCTCCCAAGTCTGTACAACCACTGTCTCACTTGGACTTGAAGTCTATACAGTGGTCCGTCTCTGTCAGCGTCTCAAGCTGCAAGTCTGTACAGAGTCTGGCAGCCTACAGTGCATCGTCTCTTCAAGTATGTACAACCTTGGCGTATGCATCTTAAAGTCTAAACATTGTGGAGCTTCGAATCTTCAAGTATGTACATCCTTCATTAGCCAAGTTTGCACATCGCACTGTTCATGCATCAGTTCTCCAAGTCTACACACCGCACTGTTCATGCATCAGTTCGCTAAGTCTATACACTCTCTCACATTGTACACACTTGCTTTATTGCTGTTTCTAAGTCTATACATCGGTTGGGTCGTTAAGTCCATACAATGCATATGTTCATCAAAGTCCATACATTGCATTGTCTTCAACCAAGTCTATACATTCTGTTCCTTTGATCAGCAAGTCTATACACACTTCAGCATATGTGCATCTCCTTCAAAGACGAAGTGTATACATCCTTCCAAGCATTCAAGTCTACACACTCGTTGTTAAGCCTTTGCATCGAAGTCTATACAGCATGTGTCTTGTATGAAGTCTATACAGCCTGTGGCTTGTACATCAACTGAACGTTCTTCAGCAGAGTATATACTCTTCAGAGGTTAAAGTCTGAACATCCTTCTGTGAAGACTGTACACACTTCAGCACATGTGCATCTCCTTTAAAATGAAGTCTATACACTCGTTTCCAAAGCTTCAACTCTATACACTCGATATCACCCTTAAAGTCTATGCACGCGATTGTTAGGCCTTCAACTCTATACACTCGATTGTTAACCTTCTAGTCTATACAGTCGTTTGTTAACCTTCAAGTCTATACACTCAAGCTGCATCATGCCTGTACACACTTTGTTAACAGCCTGAACCAAGTATATACATCCATCTAATATCTTCTTATGACTGTGTGACAGGTACTGTTCGTAAAGCCTATGAAGTGCATGTGATCCGAGGTTGGCACCTGGCACGTGAATCGAGGATAATGCCCTAATTGCTGCAGCTATAAATACACAGTCGCCTCCATCTGGAGAAGACGGATAAAAGATAAGAAAGAGAAAGAGTGTGATCGAGATAGAAGATAGAGCTGCAGAAAGGCAGTGAGCAGAAGAAGAAGAAAGAAGAAGAAGAAAGAAGAAAGAAGAGATAGAGAGAGAGCCTGCGAAAGAGAAGAAAAAGAAGAGTGAGAAGAAGAGAGAGCTAGAGCAAAGGAAGCCTCAACTGAAAATCAGTTCCTGCTGGACCGTGGATCAAATCCAGGCCAGCCAGCTCCTGCGAGAGCTTTTGTGTATTTTATTCTTCCAGCTTTCTGTTGCTGCGTTTTTTTTTTCCTTTTAACCATTCACCAGTTGTTCTTCCGATTCTCTAGTGTGAGGTCGGGTTCCCTCCGGTTGGGAGGAAGAGAGGTCCGAGACCTCTAGTTTGCAGGTGACTTGGTGTCACCTGTGCTTCCCTCTGGGTTTCAGAGGAAGAGAGACTTAGGTCTCTAGGTTCCCCTCTGGTTTGGAGGAAGGGAGGATTGGTACTCCGATTCTGGTCTTGTGGGTTGCAAGACTAGGTGTTTCCTTCTGGTCTGGAGGAAGAGAGACTTGCGTCTCTGGTTTCCAAGTGGCTGGGAGTCACTTGGGGTGTCCCTCCGGTTGGGAGGAAGAGGGGAGGTTGTTCCCCTGGTCAAGCTGTGTGGTAGCAATTTGTTGCAGACTGAGTCTGCAGTTTATAGCCTAGCTAGTGGAAGCCTCACTCTGGTTTGGAGTGAGGGGTGGACGTAGGTCTTTGGACCGAACCACCAAAAAAATCTCGGTGTTCACTTGTGGTTTGTTTTTCCTTATATGTTATTTTCTCTGCTGCGCTCTTTAGATGTTTGCTTAGGAGCATGTGAGGGCTAATAGATTTGTGTTATCTTGCTGAGTTCCTTCTAAGTATTTTCAGCACATTTCATCAACTGCTTTTAATTCCGCATACTTGAGCATTAGAGTTTTATTTGGGCGATATTTGAAGAGGGATACATTCACCCCCCCCCGCCTCTGTATCCGGGCCTTGCACCCTATCAATTGGTATCAGAGCCTAGGTTTCTGACTGAACAGATCCAACGATCTGCAGAGGATCCTGTTGCCTTTGGTGCATTTCTGAATTTTCTCTCTGTTGCATTAATCTGCTTGCCGATTTAATCAATGGGTTCCCCACCGGTTTTCAATGGCTCTAATTTTAACTCATGGGTTAGCAGTCTACATAACTATGTGAATTTGATGGATCCGGATCTGTGGAAGTTAATCTCACATGGTCCTCACAGACTGCCAAAGGAAGAGTCCAAATGGACTAAAAGTGACAGATCAAGAAATGGAGAGAATCAGAAAGTTTTGAAATTAATGAAAGAAGCTACTGACAAGGCTCTACATTCTTATTTTAATGACTGCAGGTCTGCTAAGGACATTCTGGATCAGCTGAAGCTAGGTCAGAGGATGAATGAGGACAGCTGCATGATGGCTGATAAGAGCGACCATAGCACTGATCAAGATGAATTTGAAGATGCTGAAGAGGTAATCAATCCTTTCGATAGTTTCACTTTAGATGACTGGGAAGATGCCTATGCTAATCTGTTTCACTCCCATGAAAAACTGAGGAAGAAGAATAAAAGTATAATAAAGAAGATAACAAATCTAGGGGATCCTATTTCTCGAGCTGAAAATCTTGAAAATCCTGAAATTCTGAAAACTGAAAATGAAATACTCAGAAGACAAGTGTCGAAACTAGATGGAATCCAATCAGAACTTGATCATGTCCAAATCTGAAAATGTCAGGAATCTGAACAAAGATTAATCAATCTTGAAAGTGAAAACAGATTGATCAATGAAGAGTTCAAGGCTGTTAGTGTTGCGAACTTAAAGTTTCAGGAAAACTTTGAAAACTGTAAATCAGAATATCCAAGTTTCCTAACTGATGTTTTGTTTGATGATGATAAACTTGAGCAGGAGAACACTAGTCTAAAGGAGGAAATTGAGAAACTAAAACAGTTGAACTCCACCATGTCAGAGAGATTGCTGACATTTGAAAAAGGAAAATCTGTTGATGAAAATCAAAATGAGCTCAAACTGAAATCAGAAATTGATACCCTTAAAACTTTGAATGATGTGATGCATCAACAAATTCTGGTCTATGAAGAAGATATAGTCAACTATGAACATCAGGTCTCCTCTTCAATCTGAAATAAATGATCTGAACAATTCTTTGTCAAAATTCGTAAGTGGGCAGAAAAACCTAGACAAGCTACTGGGTGTAAAAATCAACACTAGGAAGGAAGGGCTGGGCTACAATAATGCTAACAAGAAAGAATTTCAGAGCAAGTTGATGACATCTTTTGTAAAAGCTTCAAATGTAGCCACCACTTCAAAAGATAAACAACCCATTGTTCAGAAAACAGAACAAAAATCAGAAAAAGATTGGAAAACAGAAAATAAATAAAAAGGTTCACTAGGGCATGTTGATCACAGTTCTCACACACATTCACATGTATCTAAAAAGATAATGTCATGCCATTATTGTCATAAATTTGGTCATCTGATGCATGAATGTAAATTGATGGAGAATGATGATATGACTGCTAGGAAACTTCATGATAGAAATCCTTCAATTCAGAAAAAGAAAATTGAAGGTTTCCACTGTGGTAAATTAGGACACACAATTGCACAGTGCTGGTTTACAAGTGATAAGGAAAAATCACATTCATATCATGCTAAATTTCATGCAAACAGTCATGCTGTTAACAAGAACAAATTTGATTCAATAAACCAGCATATGACATGCTTCAATTGTGAAAAATTGGGTCATAAGAGATCCGAATGCTGGCTGAGGGCTGGTGGAAGAAATTCTAACTCATGTCTTCACTGTGACAAGATGGGCCACACTACAGCCCAATGTTGGCATGCTCAGGGAAGGAAGTTTGACAATAAATCTGGTAAATTCCCAGTCAATAGAAACATTTCTGGTAGAAATGAATTTGTGTTTGAAAGGAAAACACTTACATGTTTTGAATGTGGGAAGCCAGGCCATAGAGATGCTGACTGTTGGCTGGCTTATTTTGGTAATAGAATTTTAATTCTGTTAACATAAATTTTTATGCATATGCACATAGAATTCATGCTAATAAGAATGTGCATAAATCAAATCTGAAATCTGCTCCATCTTGCTATTATTGTGGTACATTAGGTCATTCAATGAATAATTACTATTTGATGAGATCTGATGACCTACATGCTAAGAGGTTGTTTAGAACACCTGCCAAAGATGTCACTATTAACCATGCAGGGCCCAAGACTGTTTGGGTACCTGCCCATGCAAAATAGTGTGCTAACTTGCAGGTGTGTCTTGGAAGCTGAAGAATAAAAAAAAGGGGGGGAATAAACCAAGGCACCCAAGTTGATAAAACCCCATTCAGGTAAATTCCTCACATCTGTTCAAATGAAATTTATGGTTGAGTTGATAAGTCATAGTTTCATGCATACATACTTTTTATTTGGTTTGACTCTTGCATTGAGCTTTGTGGGCTTTCTTGTTTGTACTTTGAGCTGAGTGCATATATGAGTATTGCATAATCATGCACTTGACATACAATCATTGAAAATCTGATGCATATAGGACTATTGGTATTGCATTGTCATACATGACCACTTTGGTATATCAAATGGTAAGCTACTAAAGGGCAGAGGAAATCTGTCTGGAGGTTCTTACTTTGTGTGAGATGGTCTTTTAGACCAAGTTCTCCGCCAAGTACCAATGGTCAAATTTGCATATCAGAGAATGTCTGCATCTTCATGTGAATATTTTGCTTCATGCCCGTGCATACATGTAGTTAATTACATTGCATTTCATTACATTGAAAATGCCAAAAAGATAGATTGAATGCATACATTTAGGGGGAGCATTATTCATACTATTGAAATCACACAACTATTTTTAGATTTACTGCATAGCATGTTAAATCTGTTCTTGCATAGTCATTCATCATCTGCATTGTTTTCATGACATATAGGATGTTTCAGTGTTTTTAGGTAGGGGGAGTCATTGCATAGCATGCTTAATCCGTTCAGTAGTGTCTTTGTCTGAACTCTTCCTGTCCATCTATTTGACTCATCTAGTCATATTTGTAATGTTAGTGTTTCCATCATCAAATTGGTATCAAATGATATTTATTGACTACTTTTGAAGTAGTTCATAGTCTGAATTTATACCTTATTGGTATCTGTCTGCCTCTCCTAAATCTGCTGAAGGAGAGCTTCACCTCTATTCAGTCAACTTTGAACTTCAATGCTCAAGAGCAGCTCCTTTGCTACATTTTTTCAAAATCCATGCTGTCTGTTAAATATTCTCACTTGATTTACTGAGCGAGATGTGAAGTAAACTTTCAGCTTGTATACTACTTCATAAAAGTTAAAACATCTTTAATGAGGAACCTTCCATTATACATGCTTAAGAACATTTGTTAACTGGAATTGGTTTAAGTCTTATGTACTCTTATTTGGTCACAAGGAACTTGAAAATATCTATTTCAACCTCTTAATAAACTTTAACTGTCTGCTTCATGTAAATTCATGTAAGACTTTCTGAAATCTGAAAAGTTGATATCCATGTCTACGTTGACTGAGATATATAGTGTATTTGGTTGTTCCTAAACATCTAATTTGTTCTGAATCCATTTTGAGTAAAAGTATGGACAGAGCAATGACTGTGGTTACTGAGAAATCTGTCCAAAGGATTGTGTCATGAAGTACCATGGTTAACTCTGCTTAAAGAGATGATTGGAAATAATTGTGAAAATATGGCAGAGCAATGGCATAGTTGTATTGAGTAACTGGGGATTCTGGCCTCTGATCAAGGTGTATCCTCATGCCAAAGATACTTTTAATGCTACCTCTGTTCTCTAAAATGGAAGAAGCAATACGGTTGTCACACTGAGTAACTAGGGATTCTGGCCTCTGATCAAGGTGTTTCCCCACGTCAAAAGGTGCTGATGAACCAAAATTGTTCATTAAACAAAAATTTGAACATGTGTAAATCAATTTTTGAAAGAACAATTAAAATTCAGGTGCATTCACTTATGTTTCTCTTAAAGCTGTCATGGAAAGTAAACTAAGTAAGATGGAAGTTGGTTGAACTAGAATCTTATATGAGCTTGTAAGTTTTTTTTATTAAGAGTTGGTTCAGATATGAGTACAATTTCTCTTTGAAAATTTTTGGTTTACATCATTCTTAAACCACATCTGACAATCAAGGTTTCATAAGCTTCTATAATGGAGGAATCTAGAACTTAAAATTATGCTCTATGAAGTTGGTATCTTGCTGAAAAGTTTAATATCTCAATTATCACTAATTGTTGAATCTGCTCATCCTATGGCTCTTTATCACTGTGTTTTGATTCAGACTGGTTGTCATATATGAGAGGCACTTCTCTCAGTTTAACCTGTGTGCTTGCAGTCTTTGGATAACCAGAGTTCATCCTTGCGGTGTGCTAATGAAAACTTGTCTTCCTCACTTAATCACTGTGATTACAGTCTATGTTTTGCTGATAGATGCTCATCACTTCACTCCATCCAATCAGGGGGAGCTTCCATGTCATGATGAGTGCTTTTCTTAAAGGGGGAGATCTAGTCACCTTTCTTGAGTGTCCCTGTGCTTTTGTTGATATTCTCCCTTCATCACAATTGGTTCCAACCATCAAAACGTTTCTGTTAAGGGGGAGCTTAGTAAAGGGGGAGCTTTTAATTCACTCATCTTATGCAGTCTTATTCTTTCCTCTTCAATTCATGTCTTTTTGCTGAAGTCAAAGGGGGAGAATTTGGATCAAGTCAATATGACTCATAGTGTTGCCATCATCAAAAAGGGGGAGATTGTTGTGTCCCTGTGATTTTGATGATAGCAAACACTATAAGTCATCATCTGTTTGAATCTGCATATAAATCTGTTTGTGTTTCATTGTGTTGCATATGCATGTTTCATTGAACATCTTATCTGAATGACATAACCAACGAACAGGCTGAGACTGTGTGGTATGTGCATTGGTGCATTTCATAGTTGTTGATGCATTTCATAATTGCATTTTATCTGAATTGTTTGATGTTAGTCTGTATCACTCTCTATGCATTGTCTATACTTCCTTAGACAGCCTGCCTGAAGCTTGATAGTTGCTGTCTAGAAGTGGGTCGACCCCCATTCCAGATGCGTCGACCCCCCAGATCTCTTGTTCTGTACAAAGTGCATTGTTCTCATTTCTTCAAGTCTATACATCCACAGTTGAACCTCAAAGTCTACACATCGCCTCATTTCTTCAGAGTCTATACATCCACAGTTGTACCCCAAGTCTGTACATTGCTTGCATCTTCAAAGTCCATACATCCATAGCAAGTCTATACATTGACAGCACTGTACAAGTGTATACATTGGCAGCATGTCTGTGTTTCAAGCCATTCACCAAGTCTATACAATAGCTTCGGCACTCCAAGTCTATACAATGGCTTCGGCACTTCAAGTCTATACATTGTATCTTTTACCTATGTTGCTCGAAACAAAGTCTATACACTGCTGGATGATCAAGTCTACACATTGGCGCCTTTCCCTACGTTCTGGCCAAGTCTACACATCGCTTGCCTGACTTCTATTTCAAAGTCTATACATTCGTTTTTAAGGCAAAGTCTATACATTGGCTCAGGGTCTTCAAGTTTGTACAGAGTTCAAAGCCTATACATTGTTCACTCAGCTTCTTCAAGTCTATACATTGGTCGGTGGCGAGTCTGTACAAAGCACTGTTTCAGGCACTCAAGTCTATACAGAGTCTTCATCTTCTGAAGTCTGTACATTCGTTTGGGAAGTCTATACATTCATTCATCTGAAGCTTCATCAAGTCTGCACAATGCTACTTTGTCAAAGCCTGTACATCGCAGCTGTGTTGAAGTCTGTACAGCCAGTCTCTTGCCAAAGTCTATACATCGTGAATCCTTAAGTTTGTACAGACTTTGCTTGTTCAAGTCTGTACACGGTTCAGTTGTTTTGGTATGTCTACTCATCATGAAGTCTATACATCCGATTGCCTTTGCATTGCTCAAGTCTGTACAGCCCTTTCCCTTTTCAAGTCTACACATTGTGCTTTGTAGCTCACCAAGTCTATACATTACTCACAGCACACACGTTCAGCCTGAAGTCTGTACAGCCTTGGCAAATGCTCCTAAGTCTATACATCACAATGTCTGTACATCACTGTGTCAAGCCTCCCAAGTATGTACAACCACTATCTCACTTGGACTTGAAGTCTATACAGTGGTCCGTCTCTGTCAGCGTCTCAAGCTGCAAGTCTGTACATAGTCTGGCAGCCTACAGTGCATCGTCTCTTCAAGTATGTACAGCCTTGGCGTATGCATCTTAAAGTCTAAACATTGTGGAGCTTCGAATCTTCAAGTATGTACATCCTTCATTAGCCAAGTTTACACATCGCACTGTTCATGCATCAGTTCTCCAAGTCTACACACCGCACTGTTCATGCATCAGTTCGCTAAGTCTATACACTCTCTCACATTGTACACACTTGCTTTATTGTTGTTTCTAAGTCTATACATCGGTTGGGTCGTTAAGTCCATACAATGCATATGTTCATCAAAGTCCATACATTGCATT
The DNA here is from genome assembly GCA_022559845.1 of Amorphophallus konjac. Lineage (NCBI taxonomy): Eukaryota > Viridiplantae > Streptophyta > Magnoliopsida > Alismatales > Araceae > Amorphophallus > Amorphophallus konjac. The sequence continues at coordinate 133,636,658 of CM040127.1, read as the reverse complement.
GTCTTCAACCAAGTCTATACATTCTGTTCCTTTGGTCAGCAAGTCTATACACACTTCAGCATATGTGCATCTCCTTCAAAGATGAAGTGTATACATCCTTCCAAGCATTCAAGTCTACACACTCGTTGTTAAGCCTTTGCATCGAAGTCTATACAGCATGTGTCTTGTATGAAGTCTATACAGCCTGTGGCTTGTACATCAACTGAACGTTCTTCAGCAGAGTATATACTCTTCAGAGGTTAAAGTCTGAACATCCTTCTGTGAAGACTGTACACACTTCAGCACATGTGCATCTCCTTCAAAACGAAGTCTATACACTCGTTTCCAAAGCTTCAACTCTATACACTCGATATCACCCTTCAAGTCTATACACTCGATTGTTAGGCCTTCAACTCTATACACTCGATTGTTAACCTTCAAGTCTATACACTCGTTTGTTAACCTTCAAGTCTATACACTCAAGCTGCATCATGCCTCTACACACTTTGTTAACAGCCTGAACCAAGTATATACATCCATCTGATATCTTCTTATGACTGTGTGAAAGGTACTGTTCGTAAAGCCTATGAAGTGCACGTGATCCGAGGTTGGCACCTGGCACGTGAACCGAGGATAACGCCCTAATTGCTGCAGCTGTAAATACACAGCCGCCTCCATCTGGAGAAGATGGATAAAAGATAAGAAAGAGAAAGAGTGTGATCGAGATAGAAGATAGAGCTGCAGAAAGGCAGTGAGCAGAAGAAGAAGAAAGAAGAGACAGAGAGAGAGCCTGCGAAAGAGAAGAAAAAGAAGAGAGAGCTAGAGCAAAGGAAGCCTTAACTGAAAATCAGTTCCTGCTGGACCATGGATCAAATCCAGGCCACCCAGCTCCTGCGAGAGCTTTTGTGTATTTTATTCTTCCAGCTTTCTGTTGCTGCGTTTTTGTTTTTCCTTTTAACCATTCACCAGTTGTTCTTCCGATTCTCTAGTGTGAGGTCGGGTTCCCTCCGGTTGGGAGGAAGAGAGGTCCGAGACCTCTAGTTTGCAGGTGACTTGGTGTCACCTGTGCTTCCCTCTGGGTTTCAGAGGAAGAGAGACTTAGGTCTCTAGGCTCCCCTCTGGTTTGGAGGAAGGGAGGATTGGTCCTCCGGTTTTGGTCTTGTGGGTTGCAAGACTAGGTGTTCCCTCCTGGTCTGGAGGAAGAGAGACTTGCGTCTCTGGTTTCCAAGTGGTTGGGAGTCACTTGGGGTGTCCCTCCGGTTGGGAGGAAGAGGGGAGGTTGTTCCCCTGGTCAAGCTGTGTGGCAGCAATTTGTTGCAGACTGAGTCTGCAGTTTCTAGCCTAGCTAGTGGAAGCCTCACTCCGGTTTGGAGTGAGGGGTGGACGTAGGTCTTTGGACCGAACCACCTAAAAAATCTCGGTGTTCACTTGTGGTTTGTTTTTCCTTATATGTTATTTTCTCTGCTGCGCTCTTTAGATGTTTGCTTAGGAGCGTGTGAGGGCTAATAGATTTGTGTTGTCTTGCTGAGTTCCTTCTAAGTATTTTCAGCACATTTCATCAACTGCTTTTAATTCCGCATACTTGAGCATTAGAGTTTTATTTGGGCGATATTTAAAGAGGGATATATTCACCTCCCCTCTGTATCCGGGCCTTGCACCCTATCATGGCGGCCTCAAGTTCTTCTTCTTCTGTCCCTTCTATCATGCTAGGCACTTGGCGCTGATTCACCACCCTGACGCTGAGGGATCCATCTGGCGGGACTTCCAATGAACTTGCCAATTTCGCCAGTGCATCGGCTTGTGCATTTCCCCCCTGGCGACGTGGCCTATCTCCATGAGGTTGAACTGCTGCATGAGCCGTTTCGCCTTAGCATGGTAAGGGAGTAGTTCGGGTTTTCATACGTCAAACTGTCCTTGGACTTGCTTGACGACCAATAATGAATCGCCAAATACTTGTAGCATTTTAATCACCATTTCAAAAGCGACTTGGAGACCGATGATCAGAGCTTCATACTCTGCCTCGTTATTTGTACAGTGCTTGTTAATGGAGCAGGATGTATGAAATACTTCTCCCTGAGGGGATTTAAGGATGATGCCAGCCTCGGCCCATACTTTTATGTGCCCAGATAGGGTTGTTTCTGTTCTTGAAGCTCCATCAAAGTGCAGCTGCCAGGCGATCTGTTGGGCTTGGTTCACCTCCAGTGTTTCATCTTTAGGCAACTCTGTGGCCAGTGGGGAATCTTCAGGCACAGGGTGTGCTGTAAAGAAGTTGGCCATGGCTTGACCCTTAACGGCCTTCTGCGGCACATAGGTGATGTCGAATTCCATTAACAGTACGGGCCACTTGCCAAGACGTCCCTTCAGAACTGGCTGGGAGAGAATATGCTTGACTGGGTCACCCTTAGAAATCAGGCTCACTTCATGCGAGAGCATGTAATGCCTCAGCTTCTTGACTACGTAGACCAAGGCGAGACAAATCTTCTCAATCGGGGTGTATTTTGCTTCTTCCCCCATTAGTCTTCGGATAAGGTAATAAAGAGCTTGCTCCTTCCCCTCATCGTTGTTTTGGGCGAGCATTGCCCCCAATGAACATTCGGTGGCAGCTATATATAGAATAAGTGGCCTCCCCTTGACAGGTGCCCCAAGCACAGGCGGGGTCTTTAAGTAATCCTTCAGTCGATCGAAGGCCTTCTGACATTCCTGGTTCCAGTTGAAAGGTGCATTCTTTATCATTAATTTTTGGAATGGCTGACAGCGCCCTGACAAATTGGAGATAAATCTCTGGATGTAAGCTATCCGGCCTTGTAGGGATCTTAACTCTCCCAGATTCTTCGGAGGAGGTAGCTCCTGAATGGCTTTTATTTTAAAGGGGTCGATCTCGATCCCCCTATATCGGACAATGAAGCCGAGGAACTTTCCACTGGAGACGCTGAAGGCACACTTCATTGGGTTCATTTTCAGCTCATACCGCCGGAGTCTCTCGAAGATGACTCTAAGGTCATTCAGGTGATCCCCCCTTTCCTTTATCTTGACGACCAAATCATCAATGTAGCATTCGACTTTGCTATACAACAGTTCATCGAACATCTTGGTCATCGCCCGCTGGTAAGTGGAGCCAACGTTCTTGAGGCCGAAGGGCATTCTTTTGTAGTGGAATATACCTTTAGGCGATCGGAAGGCCGTATGAACTTAGTCGTGCTCAGCTATCTAGATTTGATTATAGACGGACGATCCATCCATGAAGGACAAGGCCCCATGGCCAGTAGTTGCATCAATCATTACTTCGGTGATGGGTACCGAAAAGTCATCTTTTGGGCAAGCTTTATTCAGGTCGCGGAAGTCCACGTAGATCCTGATCTGTCCATTCTTCTTCTTCATCGGCACAATGTTGGCCAACCAAGTAGTGTATTGATTTTCAGCTACAAAATTGACATCTATGAGCTTGTCAACTTCTTTACAAATCTATTTTATCAGCTCCGACCTCATACGCCGGGGGGACTGCTTCACCGGCTCCACCTTGGGATCAATAGCCAGAATATGTTGAGTCACGCCGGGGCTCAGGCCGGGGCATCTCTTTGTAGTTCCAGGCGAAATAGTCCCGGAATTCTTGTAGCAACTTGACATATTGTCCCCTCTCCTGTGGAGGAAGAAGGGCACTAAGAAAGGTCGGCCTGGGGTCGCTTTCTGTGCCTAGGTTAATTTCAACGAGCTCATCCACTGTGGCATGGCCGCCATCTTCAATTTCCGGAGGCGCTAGTAGCAGGTCGATGAAATCCTTATCTTCACCATCTTCTGCTTCAAGGACACCATAGGCGTCTTCTTGCTCTGCCTCGTTGGGTAACGAGGCTTTGTTTGTTTCCCCCTCTATTAGGCTTGCTGTGTGCGGCTCTAGGGGGCTCTCTTGTGTGGAGAAGTAAAGGACTTCTTCGAGATCTTCTTTGTAATTGTCATAGACGGCTCTTGCAGGGGCTGAGGTGATTGATTGCCATACTGGGGGCTGCTGCTCTGCTGGTGGCTGGGGTTGCCCATTCTCAACTACATCTTTAAAAATCTGGTGCTGAACTGACACCATGTAGATGCTTCTTTCGTGACCGCCCGTCACATGGGGGCGTGGCGGAGCCACCACATAATCTCCCATTCTAAGCTCATCTCTCTCAATCAGGTCTTGAGTAATGTCCTTGAAGACATAACAGTCTTCTATAGAGTATCCTAGTAGTTGTTGATAAGGGCAAAATAGGGGGTCGCCACTTCTGCGAGCATCTTGCAGCCTCTTAGACCTCGGGAGGGAGACCTTGCCATAGTAGCAGGCCCAATTAAAGATTCCTCGGGTCTTATTCAGGCCTTTCCATCCTCTCCTGCAGTGTAGGATTTCGCTCGGCCGATTGTCTGACTGGGGGGGCAGCTACATCCCTTGCCTCCTTTCTCAGGAGCGTGGGGGCATTCGAGACGCTGTTCCGGGACTGGCGCGTGTCGATGTTCTGTTGGCAGAAGATGCTCCTGATTAAGTCAGACACGAGTGCAGTCGCTTCGGCCAATCGAGCCCTCAACATTTCCATTTCCCGCTGTTGTTGATAATACAGGGCAAAAAGGGCAGAGTCGCACCAAGGGAAGCTCGGAGTCCAACTTGCTTTCTCATCCTTTGCATCAATGTCAGACCAGGGTAATGGCACCCTGCTGCTGCAGTTATTAGAGGTTGGTCCCTCAGAGGAGGACGGGACCTTCCCCTTGCTCCTACAGGGAGGTGGATTCTATAGGAATATTTCTTCATCTTGTTCTTTGTTGGCCAAAGGCATAAGGTGCTGGCGGCCTTCAACCTGCCATGGGCCTGCAGTGCCTGCGTGGCTATTGCCGCCTGGAGCCTAGACTGATATCACATTGGCTTCATAGGAATCTTCTAGTGAAAAGCCCAACCCTGGATGCCAGGTGATTTGCAACAACCTCCGGTCCAGGTTTGGTGGGTTCCACATTTTCTTGAACATTTCTTTCCGACTGGAGAGCTGGCAAAAGGGGATCCCTTGCTTTCTGGTCATCTTGACCACACGACCGGCTATGTCCAGGAGTCCCATGATTGGGACGAGTGGGTCATGCAGCTCATCGGGGAGTCTACAATCGTCATCCCTCTTGACCGGGTGCTCCTTGGCCACATAAAAGATAGTAGGCAGACCCCCGGGGTTGGGCACCTCGAAGGTCCTTAATGGTTCAACCACCTGGCAGTCAGCTTCTACGAGAGGCTTGATGATCCCGGGCGGGACCCTGACATCTTGCAGCAAGTCTTCATGGTATGGTGTTCCCGGTGTAGGGTAGATGGGAAGAGAGGTGGCCCGGAATACCCCTTCTGCTTCAGAAATGAATGACACCTGAGGGGGAGCCACATAGCCAGGCGGTGGTGGAGGGAACCAGCTGTCAGGCTCTGCCTTCTTCTTTCCTTTGTCCTGAGTTTCTTGGGAGGCTTGCTTCGGCTTTTCCAAATAGAGATTAGCGTCTGATAAGTGACATTCGAACACTTCGAAAGGATGGAGGTCGGCAAAGATTCTCTCCTCTTTCCCGTTGCCGGGGTACTTGATGCATTGGTGCAGAGTGGATGGTACCACGCGGTTTTGGTGCAGCCAAGGTCTGCCGAGCAATGCCTTGTAAGAGGTGCTGGAGTTGATCACATGGAATTGGACCTTGGTGGTGAAGTCGCCGAGGGAGAGGTTGAACTCTGCGACCCCCATAGGGAATTTGCACTTCTGGTTGAAGCCGACAATCTTGACGTTCCTGACCTCGACCAGGTGTACGTCAAAGTAATGTTTCTGATACACCCGATAGGGGAGTATGTTCACTGTTGCCCCAGGGTCGACCAATACTCGGTTGAGGGGATGCCCATTCGACTGCCCCTTCATGTAGAGTGGCATGTTGTGACTGCAGGTAGGTAGAAGCATATCCCCTTCTGTGAAGGCAACAACTACTTCAGGTGACATTTCTGCGAGGTAGGCTTCAACATATGCTGGCGTCTGGAGTGCAGCAATGACGGCTTGCCGTGTCTCTTCATCTAGAGATAGGATTTCCCAGACGGTGAACCTGGCTGGGATCTTCTTCAGGTGCTTGACTATTCTGTTGCTGGCTCGGACCTCGAGCAACTTCATCTCTTCGGCTCTACTGCGCCTGCCTCCACCTTGAACCTGGGGAGCTGGCTCGGCGGGTGCCTCTTCCCTGGGTCGGGTGCCGCTTGAGCTTGCAGAGGCTGCTGGGTCACTTCCTTTTCTTTCATGAACTCGGCAAGGTTCGGGGTGTTGTCTGGTTCTTCCCTTGGCCGAGGATGAGTCAGTACCAACGGGGCCTAGGGGCTACCTACCTCTTTGCCGTGTTGGGACTCGCGGGGGCATGATTGTTTTCCCCTCTGAGTCGTAAGAAATTCAATAAATGAAGGGGCAACCTGGCCGATCGGTTCTCCGGGGTAGAGACCTAAGGGAGGGGGAATCTCCATGCCTTGGACCCTAGGCTCGGGGATGTGATACAGTTGTTCTCCCCTGAACAAGATGTTGTGGTTGGCCCGAGGAGGACGTACCCACTTCCTTCCCGACCTGGTGGAATGTTGGGAGGTGGATGCTTCAGCTTGATTCACTTCTGACGGCTCGACGGGCACTTCTTGCTCTTCCTCTCTCAGGGAGAGGGCTATGTCAAATAATGTTGAGAGGGTGTTGCAAGAAAGGACAACCCCACTCTTCTTCTTGTTTCTCGGTCTTCTCTTCTTCTTTTTCTTCTTCTCTTCAGTGGCTGGGAACTACTCTTGGGGAAGCTCACCCCACAAGAGAGGCTCTTATTTCATCTCGGCCTCCGCTTCTGGAGCTAGTTCGAGTGACTCGAACTCCTCCCAATGGACATACTCCTTCAACTCCACAGGCTAGATCTCGGGCTGCTCATAATCTTCAAGCCCATCAATAATAGCATGGAGTCTTTCAACCACAGGGCTAGTTTCCTTGTGCACCCGCATCGGGATGTGTTTCTTCTTGTTGTGAGTGGGCCATCTCATAACGAGCCGGGGGGCTGTGTCATGCAAGACAGGTATCACTGGTGGCGGTGCCGGTGGGGGTGTAACGCCCCTTTATGTGAGCTTCCGGAGTGGGCCGGGGAGCTTGTCTTCTTCTTCTGTTCTTCATCGATGGGGCTTGCCAACCTCCTTGGTCTTGAGCTGGCGCCATGACGAAGGCTTGATAAGTAGCCTGTGTACTGGCCTCTGCCCATTCTTCAGGCAGCTGCTGGTATAAAGATACCATGTTGACGGTGGTGCCGATGTTCAGCATCTTGTGCGGCTACGAAGGATCCACTCTAAGCTCCCCCATGTCTAGCTCTCCCTTCTTGATCAAGGACTCAATGACGTCCTTGAAGATGTAACAATCCTCAATGGTATGCCCAAGCATCTGATGGTATGGGCAAAAGCGAGGATCATCCTTCTTCTTCAAGTCACCAGGCCTCTTCGGATCGGGTAATGTGATCTTGTTGTACTTGGTGGCCCATTCAAACAGGACCCGGGCTTTGTCTCTAGAAAAGAATACAATTTATTCCTCATCTTCTCCCGCAGGGAGGGACCTTCCCGCCATTCAGTGGACCTGGGCGGAGGAGGATCGACTGTCTCTTTGGCTTTCTCTATTTGCTTCTCGAAAGCTTCGGAGTCCAGTGTGTGAACTTCTGGCGGTATTGGTCTTTTCTCGACCTGCCTGGCCCTCTGGCTCGCTACAGCTGGGGCGGAAGAGTATCGAGCAAGGAATGCCTCGATCTCTGCCACTATGTTATTTAGACGGTCAAATGACCTTACCTCAGCACCGATCATCCTCTCAAGGATTTCCTTCTTCAGATTCTATTTACAGATCTGCACTACGTCCTCCTGATGCGGGGGACGTTTGCACCTCATGCTGAGGTTCCTCCACCTCTTTATGTAGTCGAGTACCGACTCATCATTTATCTGTCTTGTGGCATAAAGCTCTGCCACGGTTACCTCCCGCTCAGCTATGCAGAACCTTTCCTTGAATTTCTTCTGCATATCGGGCCAGTCTGCAATGGACCCGGCGGGCAAGCTCGAGTACCACTCGAAAGCGAGCCCAGTAAGTGTCGAGCCAAAGAACTTGAGAAGATAAGCTTCATCCGCGGCTAGATCCCCCATAACATTCGCATAATAGTCAATGTGCTCCCTGGGAGACCCTCGCCCATTAAATTTCTCAAACTTTGGTGGCTTGGTGATGCCGGCCGGTAGCCTCTTGGCGCATAGTGTGCCGGGTAAGGTACCCGTTATACGTCGAATGGCGTGTGATCACCATTGCTCCTCTCTGCCAACTTCATATCTATCATTTGTTCGAGCATTAGTCTGCTTACTGTTGCCGGGTCAACCAGGTTTGGATAGAAATGCGCCAGTTGCGCCAGCGGTGTTGTTAACATTATCGCCTGAGGTGCAATAGTGGACCCCTGGAATGGCATGTTCGGTGGCGGGGCCGGTGTGATATGCTGTGGCTGGTGCAGGGGTACGCCGCTAGTGTAGGTAGGTATTGGGGGAGACACCGTCGCCTATGGAGAAGCTTCCGAGGCCGGACCGTTGCCCCTAAGGGTCTCTGGCAATGCTTCAGTCTGCCTGGATGTTGAGGGCTGAGCGGCTCTTTCAGTCAGTTGTTTCTTTAACAATTCGATCTGCCGCTGATATTGCTGCATCATGTGCAATACCGCGGGGTCGTTCATGGAAAGGCTAGGGTGTTGTGCCCCCTGTGCCTTGAGGATGTTATACAAGTTTTGATGATAGCAAACACTAATGAATAATGTAATATTAGAATAAATAAATGCTCTGCATGGTTCACCCTTCTTCATACTTCAGCATACATAGTCTGTGCGTCATGCATGTAGAGTCACATGGGTTCTAGGATATAGAGTGCGTCGACTCAGTCGAGCGTTAACTATGTAGAAACACATGCATATTCGGTGCATTAAATATAGTTGCACGCCATATAGTTAGTGCAGTGACCATCTCATGCATAAACATAGTCAGTGCACTCGTTCAATGCGTGTGTGCATGTGTTAGCCATAGTCAGTCCACTCGTTTGCTTCATGCGCACACTAAGTCTTTACATGGTTGCCTTGATGACTTAGCACGTATATACATTCATGAACATAGTCAGTGCATCGCTTTGCCTCATGCATACACATAGTTAGTGCATTCGTTCGCTTAATGCATATACATAGTCAGTACATTCGTTTGTGCCATGTGTACACAAAGTTTGCACACTCCCTGTTGATATGTCAGTGCATCACTTCACAAGTCTGTACATCGTCTTATCGCAGGCACAGCAAGTCTATACATCGTCTTGTCGCACGCACAACCAAAGTCTGTACACTCATTAATGGAATATCCGTGCATTCACTCTCAATGTGCATACTTGCCTATATGCATTTGTGCATCGTTCAAAATAAAGTCTGTACACTCGTCGATGGCATGTTCGTGTATTCACTCTCAATGTGCATACCTCCCTATATGCATACTGCATTACATGCCATCAAGTTTGTACATGCTTAGTTCATCTCTCAAACTAACTCAGTACATCTTTCTATGTTTCCTTTCAGACTAAGTCAAACTGATAACAAGTCCTGTCTGACAGGACTGCTGGTCGAGGAACTTAAGAAGGGCACGAGATCCAAGATCAGAGGAGGTGTTTGGATCATGACACGTATACAGTAGTATGTTGGGATGACTGCCACGTAATCTAGGCGTTTGGGCAGGAATCGTGATGACCACACGCCCACCTATCTGTGGCTATAAAAAGAAGGCTTCTTCCTGAGGAGAAGAGTGATCGAGATTGGGAACTTACCGGATGTCCAGAAGCAGACAGAGCCTGCTCGATCCAGAGAAAAGAGAAAGAGAAGAAAGATAGAAGAAGAGAAGGAGAGAGTTGAGTGAGAGGAGTCTGAGAGATTTTTCCTTGAATATATGTTAATCAGTTTCTTGGTTAAGTTACCAGAACTAAGATTGCTCATTGTGAGCTATATTCCCTCTGGGATTTCTTGGTTTTCGTTTGGTTCTATTTCATTTTCTGAAATCGTGTTTTCAAGCTGTTAGTCAGTAGAGCTAAGCTGTATTACTTAGTAGGCAGAGGAGGATTCCTCTGGACGGGTGAAGCTATAAGTCCCCAGCGGTTGTAGGCAAGCTGTAAGGCCCAGTAGTTGAAGTTGTGAATCAGCGGTTGAAGCCACATTCCGGTTTGGAGTGTGGGGTGGACGTAGATCTCGGGTTTGAGATCGAACCACCTTAAAATTTCCTGTCTACTACGTGTTTGTCTTGCGAAGTATTGTGTATCTTGGTTATCTCTTCCATCCGCTGTAGATGCATGTGCAGGATCATCTAAGTTCAGATCTGCTAGAGTTGGCTTTATTAGATTGCTTTTGCTTATATTTCAGCCGTCCTGCAGCAGCTTGTTTTATTTCCGCAATTGAAAGTGCTGCATTCAATTTTTATTGGGTGATTGATCTATTCACCCCCCTCTAGATCGTATATTGCATCCCATCACTTGGTATCAGAGCCTAACTCTTCCGCAGAGATCAACATCCTGAAGAGAAACGGCCATGGATGCAAGAGGAATGACAGCTGAAGGACACTCCACCACGAAGCCCCCGTACTTTGATGGGATGAACTACGCTTACTGGAAGAATCGCATGCAAGTGTTTCTGAGGGTGAAAGACTATGAAATCTGGAAGGTGGTAAGTAAAGGACCATTTGGGCTGCATCCTAATGAGGATATATGGACAAGAGAGGAGATCAGGAAATCTACTCTCAACTGGAGCGCCATCAACGCCATACAGTGCGCTCTACATCCCACTGAATTTGCAAGAGTCTCTTCATGTGCCACAGCGAAAGAGATGTGGGATAAGCTTGAGTTCATCTATGAAGGAACCTCTCAGGTGAGGGAGACAAAGGCTAATTTACTAGTTTCAGAGTATGAAGCCTTCAGGATGAAGCCCAGCGAGACCATCACCGATATGTATGCTCGTCTTACCCTCATAACCAACGGTCTCAGAAATTTGGGGAAAAACTACTCTGACTATGAGATCGTGAGGAAGATTATGCGATCCCTGACTCATGTATGGCATACAAAAGCTACAATTATTGAGGAGTCGAGGGATCTTCCAAACACTAAGGTGGACGAGCTAATAGGCTCATTGATGACATATGAAATGAATCTGCCAAAGACAGAGGAGCTTGAGAAGAAGAGGCAGCCTATTGCTCTGAAGGTGAGTGCGAGTCGTTCCAGTCGATCCAGCCACAATGGATCGTCCAGTGATGAGAGTCTCTCTGGATCAGAAATTGAAGGAGATCAAATAGTGATGCTGACTAGAGAATTTAGAAGATTTCTTAGAAAAGAAGGAAGAAATTTCAGCCGAAGACAATATGGCGGGAGAAGACACATTAGGTACAAATCTAACTCTGCTAAGAAATCAGATACTAATGTCTGTTACCACTGCAGGAAGGCCGGTCACATGAAGGCTGAATGTCCAGAGCTCCAGAAGCTAAAAGAAAAGGCGAAGAAGAGTGCTCCCAAAGGAAAAGCAATGGTGAGCACATGGAGCGATGAGGACGAGGGCAATTTGAGCAGTACATCAGAAAGTGAAGACGAAGAAAAGCCCATCTGCCTGATGGCTAGGAACGATGAAAAGGAAGTAGAAGAATCTGACGAGGTATCATCTCCTTTTGATCATTATACCATTTCAGATTGGGAAGATGCTTATGAAGAATTGCTAGATAAGGTAGATGATATCAGAAAAGAGAACAGACAATTGAAGAAGAAAGTAAACTCTCTTACGAATGACAAAACCATGTCTGATAAACTTGCCTGCCTGTAATCTGAAAATGACATGTTAAAAATTTCATGTGCTGAATTTGATAATGTTAAGCATGCATTAATGAACTCTAGAAAAGAAAATGATGATCTGAAAAATGTGGCAGACGAATTAAAATTGAAATTGCAGAATTATGAAAATGAAATGAAGGTTGTGAATGAGAAATATGAAACTGTTCTAGGTGTCAACCATGAACTAAAAAATTCAATTGATCACCTAGAGAGAGAGAATAAGGATAAACAGAAAATTATTGAAAACATGACCCAAGGTTTAGATAATCTCAATGCATTGTTAGGGTCAAAGGTGAATTTTAGAAAAGAAGGTCTCGGATTTAACTCAAATGTCACAAAGAGCTTTGCTGCGAAAACCATATCATTTGTGGCAGAGAAAAATAAGGGACCTCTCATAAAAATGGTGAGTGAAAACTCTGTTTCTGATAAAGCTAATTCTAATATGTTCAGTGCCAAGGACAAAGGCAAACAGAAGGTTGGTGAGCCTAGCAGATCCTGCCCTTCGCCCAAAAGTAAGTCTCCAGTTTGGGGTCAGCCTCCAAGCAAATCTAAACCCCAGGGCAAAGCCATCATGTCTCCACCACCATCATCTGTCCAGAAGAAGACCCAACATAAACCTGTACAAAAGTCCATTGGGTCAACAATGCAGGGGAGACCTAATGCTGCTTGGGGCCAGTACAGCCATACTCACCAGCCCAAGGTACAACCATTCTGTAGGTCTAGATGGAATCAGGTCCAATGGAGGCCTAGATATCAACCATCTCCCACTCATTGGCACAGGCCTCAATTTAATAGCTGGGTTGGTCAGCCTAGGACTACAACGGGCCGTAATTATCTGAGGACCTATTGGGCTGGGCACTGGCATAAAAACAATCATGTTGCTAATAATGATGGACACAGATCTCAACAAAAATCAAAGCACCAGAAGAAGAAGGATTACTCAGTTGGTGTTGAGAAAAGGAAAGGTGATAAAGAGAATGTTAAGAATTCCACTAAGCCAACCATGTTTAGTCAAATGTGGATTCCTAAACAATTGCTATCTTGTTTGAATTGCTCTATTTCTGCTTTGGAGCCCAAACAGTTTTGGGTTCCAAAACTCTTTACCTGATTGTGATTGCAGGTATGCCTGGCAGCTAGAAGCAATATGTGGTATCTTGATAGTGGCTGCTCCAGGCATATGACAGGAGACAAGACCAAAATTTGCATGTTGACTGAGAAGAATGGAGGTCTTGTCACCTTCGGAGGAAATACAAAGGGTAAAATCATCGGGTCAGGTAAGGTAGGTAAGTGTACTACCTGTTGTATTGAAGAAGTACAGCTGGTTGATGGTCTTGCATATAACTTACTTAGTATCTATAAAGGACACAAGGTAGTATTTGATTCTCATTACTGCAAAATCTTTGAACCTGATTCTGATGTAGTTAAATTCTCAGGAAAAAGGGTGAATAACATTTATTTGGAAGATTTAGATGATTTAGCTCATTCTAATCTTTGCCTCACTGCAAATAAAGTTGATGTAGCATTCTTGTGGCATCGTAGATTAGGCCATGCTAGTTACACTGTTCTACACAAATTGAATAAACACAGCATGGTTAGAGGACTCCCTGAAATTTCTTTTAAAAAGGAAAATAGGGTATGTGATGCTTGTACACAGTCCAAGCAGACTAGAAAATCATTTAAATCTAGAATTGAAAACATGTCCCTCAAGCCTTATGAGCTGATACATATGGATTTATTTGGACCCACACGTTCAGTCAGCTTGTCAGGGAGTAGATTTGGATATGTCTTAGTTGATGACTTCTCTAGGTATACTTGGGTCTTTTTCCTTATACATAAAAATGATGCATTCATAGAATTTCAGGAGTTCTATTTAACCATCAAAAAGAAAAATGAACATTTAATCAAAAATATTCTGTCTGATCATGGAGGTGAGTTTAAAAACTCACAATTTGAAAACTTCTGCAAGGAAAATGGAATTACTCATCGGTTCTCCTCACCTAGAACACCTGAGCAGAATGGAATAGTTGAAAGGAGGAACCGAACAATTGTGGAGATGGCCCGTACACTGCTTGTTGAAGGTGGCTTACGAAGGAAATTTTGGGCAGAGGCAGTTAATACTGCATGCCATGTAATCAACAGAGCCACGGTAAGGCCTTTCACTCAGAAAACTCCTTATGGGATTCTGAAAAGTAAGAAGCCTTCAATTGCTTATTTCAAGGTCTTTGGTTGTAAATGTTTCATTCATGTTAATGATAAAAGAGATCTTGATAAATTTGAACCTTAAAGTGATCCAGGAATTTTTCTTGGGTATTCTGAATACACTAGAGCATATAGAGTGTACAATTTTAATTCTAAAACTGTTGAGGAATCTTCACATGTTGTCTTTGATGAGTCTCTGACTAAATGTGAAAATGGTATGTACAGAAAGAAGATGACGGAGAAATCCTTAAGAAAGAAAAACTTGAAGAGCAATCAGACCAAGAAGAAGAAGCTGAAGAAGTCAATGAGGAGGAGCCTACTATTCAGGAGGAGGTAAATGAAGATCAAGGTAACCAAGTTATCAATCTCAGATTCTTAAGAGATCATCCTGTTGAGAACATAATTGGTGACTTGCATGAACCTCCTAGGACTAGAGGCTTTCTTAGAGCTCAAAATGAATTAAATGTATATGCATTGATTTCTAATGTCGAACCCAAAACCCTTGACAATGCTCTTAAAGATGTGCATTGGATAAATGCCATGCACGAAGAGCTAAACCAGTTTGATAGGAACAAGGTGTGGCACCTAGTTCCACCTTCTATTCATGGAAATGTCATTGGAACAAAGTGGGTCTTTAGGAATAAAACTGATGAGCTAGGTAATGTTGTCAAAAATAAGGCCAGACTTGTTGCTCAGGGGTACAACCAGGAATTCGGTATTGACTTTGAGGAATCATTTGCCCCTGTAGCCAGGTTAGAAGCTATTAGAATTTTGTTAGCTTATGCATGCTCCCTTGGAATAAAACTCCAGCAGATGGATGTAAAATCTGCTTTTCTCAATGGGGAAATTAAGGAGGATGTCTTTATTCATCAACCTCCTGGATTTGAATGCTCAGACTTCCCTTCTTATGTATATAAGTTGAATAAAGCTTTCTATGGTTTGAAGCAAGCTCCTAGAGCTTGGTATGACAGGCTCAGCAAATTCCTTACATGGAAGAAGTTCTCAAGAGGTGAGATTGACCAAACGTTGTTTACAAAGGTAAGTCATCCTGACATACTTATTGTTCAAATTTATGTGGATGACATTATTTTTGGTTCAACTAACCCAAAGATGAGGAATTTTCTGACTTAATGACACAAGAGTTTGAAATGAGCTCAATGGGTGAGCTGAAACTCTTTCTTGGATTGCAGATGACTTAAACCAAAGATGGAACCTTTATCACCTAGTCCAAATATATTAGGGACCTCCTGAAGAAATATAAGTTCAAAAACCTCAAGGACATTGCAGCTCCAATGGGTACTTCCACAAGTCTTGATCAAGATACAAAAAGTAACCCAGTGGATCAAAAGCTGTACAGAGGTATGATCGGATCCCTTTTGTACCTCACTGCATCTAGGCCTGATATACAATTTGCAGTATGTTTATGTGCTAGATTTCAGGCTAGTCCTAAGGAGTCTCATTTTAGCGCACTGAAAAGGATCTTTAGGTATTTGTCAGGCACCCAAGAACTTGGTCTTTGGTACCCTACTAGGTGTGAGTTCGAGCTTATATCTTACACTGATGTAGACTATGCTGGGTGTCGGATAGATAGGAAGAGCACTAGTGGATATTGCCAATTCCTAGGTGGTTGCCTAGTATCTTGGGCCTCTAAAAAGCAACACACTGTAGCACTCTCCACTGCAGAGGCAGAATATGTTGCTGCAGGGAATTGTGCTGCCCAGGTACTATGGATTAAACACCAGCTACCAGACTATCAGATAAACTTCGGATGTATTCCTATTCTATGTGATAACACTAGTGCCATCTGCCTTTCTAAAAATCCTGTTCACCACTCCAGGACTAAGCACATTGATATTAAATATCATTTTCTTAGAGATGCTGTGAGCAAAAGTGATATTGAATTAGTCTTTGTTGAAACTGAAAAATAAGTTGCTGATATTTTTACAAAGCCTCTTGGAAATGAAAGATTTAGATATCTAAGAAGAGAACTGGGGCTTTGTAAATTTCAGCATGAAAATGACTAATGGACTGGTTTACTAGAGTGATTAAAATAATTGAGTTTCCCTGCTCTTGAACTTGTGAATAAGGTTGTTTGATGATAGAATAAGGTGCTGCACACCTTGCACAAAGTTGGGCATATAGTCGACGGATGGTTGTGCATGTAGTCAATCAAGTGCCGTGTATAGACTTTTTGTCGAAGCATGCTCTACACATAGTTGATGCATCCAGTGTCTTGTCTGCATGATAAGGTCGTTGCATAGTGTGTACGTCGCATTGTTTAGAAAATGCATATTGTTGCTAGGGGGAGGTTTGCATCATCAAAATTAAGTTCAACCTCTTCACAGAATGGATAACACTCTAGTGATTAGTTCTTTATCGTGAGCTGCAATTATTACAACCCTTCTGATATAAGAATCACATGTGCTTATTGATTAAAACTAAGGTTTAACTTTAATAGACTATAAAGTTCAATAGATTGTCTTCTGAAAATAAGGTGATAGAAAGCACTTATAGCTCTTAACCTCTATCTCATGATTATGATAGAAGAAGTCTTCACAGTACCTGAACATGATAGATTTTGTGTTGGTTAAGGTTTGAAAACCAAAAATTATGTATTGTTCTTAAACAAGTCACTCCTAAAATCATAAGAGCAGCAAATATAAGATCATCAAAGCAAAAGAAGTGAACAAAATGGCAGAGCAATGAATGAGTTTCACTGAGAAACTGAGGTCTCCAACAAAGAAATGGAGAGCTCCTTAAGTCATGAAGTGACTCAGGTTATCTCTGTTCATTTGGTCGAATCTACAGGGGAGATTTCATTGAGTAACTAGGGGTATTGGCCTCTGATCAAGGTATACCATTAACGTCAAAGGTGCAAACTATCCCTGTAGTTTTTGATCAGAAATAGATATAGTAGTTTATGCTTAGTAACTGGGAGTATTGGCCTCTAATCAAGGTATACACCTAATGTCAACAGCATAAATAATACTTGTCTATTCAATAAGTTCCAGATTCAGAAGCTAGTAAATGAAATTGCTATAACCCTTAGAAAACAAATATCATTGAGTGTCAATTGTTTAATCTCAATACAAATTCAGGTGACCTTCCTTGTCTTTCACGTTCTCTGAAATAACTGGGGTATTGTCTTAACCTAAACCTTTATGATTATGCGACTTAGGTTCATTGCTATAAATGGAGTCTAAATCCCTATTTGATGAAAGTCAGTAAATTTCATTTACATTCTATAACTGTTAAACCTGACTGACATCATGAAAGCCATTGCCCGATTCATATATTTTAAGGATTGCGTCATAATTTGCTCACATACTGAACTGTTACATAGAACGGTGTTCCTTTCTTTCCTCCTTTTCTTTTTGCTGCTGGCAAAGGGGGAGAATGTGCAGAGGGAGAAGGGTTTGGGGAAGGAATAAGGGTCTCAATCTGTGCATGCATGAACTGACCCCATTCCATCTATTCATTGTGTTGCCATCATCAAAAAGGGGGAGATTGTTGTGCCCCCTGTGCCTTGAGGATGTTATACAAGTTTTGATGATAGCAAACACTAATGAATAATGTAAGATTAGAATAAATAAATGTTCTGCATGGTTCACCCTTCTTCATACTTCAGCATACATAGTCTGTGCGTCATGCATGTAGAGTCACATGGGTTCTAGGATATAGAGTGTGTCGACTCAGTCTAGCGTTAACTACGTAGAAACACATGCATATTTAGTGCATTAAATATAGTTGCACGCCATATAGTCGGTGCAGTGACCATCTCATGCATAAACATAGTCAGTGCACTTGTTCGATGCGTGTGTGCATGTGTTAGCCATAGTCAGTGCACTCGTTTGCTTCATGCGCACACTAAGTCTTTACACGGTTGCCTTGATGACTTAGCACGTATATACATTCATGAACATAGTCAGTGCATCGCTTTGCCTCATGCATACACATTGTCAGTGCATTCGTTCGCTTAATGCATATACATAGTCAGTACATTCGTTTGTGCCATGTGTACACAAAGTTTGCACACTCCCTGTTGATATGTCAGTGCATCACTTCACAAGTCTGTACATCATCTTATCGCAGGCACAGCAAGTCTGTACATCGTCTCGTCGCACGCACAACCAAAGTCTGTACACTCGTTAATGGAATATCCGTGCATTCACTCTTAATGTGCATACTTGCCTATATGCATTTGTGCATCGTTCAAAACAAAGTCTGTACACTCGTCGATGGCATGTCCATGTATTCACTCTCATTGTGCATACCTCCCTATATGCATACTGCATTACACGGCATCAAGTTTGTGCATGCTTAGTTCATCTCTCGAACTAACTCAGTACATCTTTCTATGTTTCCTTTCAGACTAAGTCAAACTGATAACAAGTCTTGTCTGACAGGACTGCTGGTCGAGGAACTTAAGAAGGGCACGAGATCCAAGATCAGAGGAGGTGTTTGGATCATGACATGTATACAGTAGTATGTTGGGATGACTTCCACGTAATCCAGGCCTTTGGGCGGGAATCGTGATGACCACACGCCCACCTATCTGCGGCTATAAAAAGAAGGCTTCTTCCTGAGGAGAAGAGTGATCAAGATTGGGAACTTACCAGAAGTCCAGAAGCAGACAGAGCCTGCTCGATCCAGAGAAAAGAGAAAGAGAAGAAAGATAGAAGAAGAGAAGGAGAGACTTGAGTGAGAGGAGTCTGAGAGATTTTTCCTTGAATATCTGTTAATCAGTTTCTTGGTTAAGTTACTAGAACTGAGATTGCTCATTGTGAGCTATATTCCCTCTGGGATTTCTTGGTTTTCGTTTGGTTCTATTTCATTTTCTGAAACCGTGTTTTCAAGCTGTTAGTCAGCAGAGCTAAGCTGTATTGCTCAGCGGGCAGAGGAGGATTCCTCTGGACGGGTGAAGCTGTAAGTCCCCAGCGGTTGTAGGCAAGATGTAAGGCCCAGCAGTTGAAGCTGTGAATCAGCGGTTGAAGCCACATTCCGGTTTGGAGTGTGGGGTGGACGTAGATCTCGGGTTTGAGATCGAACCACCTTAAAATTTCCTGTCTACTGTGTGTTTATCTTGCGAAGTATTGTGCATCTTGGTTATCTCTTCCATCCGCTGTAGATGCATGTACAGGATCGTCTAAGTTCAGATCTGCTAGAGTTGGCTTTCTGAGATTGCTTTCGCTTATATTTCAGCCGTCCTGCAGCAGCTTGTTTTATTTCCGCAATTGAAACTGCTGCATTCAATTTTTATTGGGTGATTGATCTATTCACCCCCCTCTAGATCGTATATTGCATCCCATCATAGGGGTGCCCCCTCTTTCTTCGATCAGCACCTCTTCAGATGAGGTGGATGGTCTTCTCGCGGTGCTTTCTATAATAACATTGGCAGCCAAGGCCATTGAGGGTTCGTCATAGTCACCTTCTCTAGTGTGGACTTGTGTCTTCTCAACTGCCGCTTTCCCTCTTCTGGTAAGAGGTCCTGGCCTTGTGGCAAGCCTGGCCACTTCTTCGGGCTCGGTTGGTAGAGTCCCGTACCGGCCAGATACCCCTGCCATGTTGCAGGTATAAACTCTTAGGTCTCCGCCTCCTCTTGTTGTTCTTCTCGACGGCCTACCCGGAAAGACCAATCTGTCAAAGACCGATATCTGTGGCTTCACTTCTTCCCTCGGCGGGGACTGATAACGCTCCTCAGAGCAGTTTCTTGACTCGGTGCTGGGCACCGGCCGAGTCTCTGCTTCTTCAAATGCAGAGGCTACTGCCCCTAGTAATCTCTGGCGACCCAAGGGAGTGCTCCCCGAGCCCCGCAAGTAGTTCTTCATGGCTTGCTCCACTCCTTCCCAGTCCTGGTCAGGAGGAGAGGCTGGTGATGTTGCCCTGTTAACAACAATGGGCGTGTGGGTTGCAGGCTCCGCACGGGTAGCCTGATAGTGACGTCGGTAGTGTCGACGGCAGATGTTCTCCGGTGGGGCCGGTGTAGTTAATGCCGGCTGGCAGATGGGCGTCGATGTCCTGACCCGATCTTCTTGTTGTGCCCTTGCCGGGCGGAAGGTGCTGGGCCCTGCCTGGGCTGGTGAGGTGAACCGGCCCCCTTGGGAACCCAAACTTGGTTAGCTTTGGTGGGCCTGGAGGTCGACTGCTGCTGCGGCGCTGGGGCCGGAATGGTGGGCGTCATCCTGCCCTTCATCTTCTTTAGTGCCTGAAAAGAGTTGGCACTGGTACGGCAGGTACAATGCGATCCGGGATCACCTCAGAACGTTGTCCGATAAGATGCACTCGGAAAGCCCCGATGACAGAAGACTTGCCAGTGCTGGAGAACCGGCCTCGGGGTGATGTCATGGCGTGGCTCCTCCGGAGCCTCCTCTGGTGAGAGGCTGACCCCTGGTGAGATGGGCTGACAGTTTGGTGCACATGGTGCATGTTGCAGCTCAGCGTCCCAGTCGGGACAGTCTTGGAATTTTCGGCCATTGATCGGCCGGCAACAGCTTTGGCGGCCCCCTGGATGGGAGCGTTGCTTTCAGTCCTGTCAGACGCTTCCACGTCCAGCAGGTTCGTGAAGGCTACCCCGAGGAAGTTGGGGAAGCCTACCACGGGAGGGAAGCTCCCAAAGCTGAGGGGGACGGCCAAGTAGCCGTTCTGAACATGGCTCTTGACGTCCTGTTGACCGAACGTGGGGGCCATCCTGGTGTCCGAAATGCAACTCTGCATTTGCAAACCATACAATTATTATTACAAGAAAGGGGTCGTAGGGCCCTTAGTGCCGACAAAGAGATGAAGGGTGATTCAAGTCCCACCGGGCGTGCCAGACTTGTGGACGCACTAAAATTCGGAAAGAATCGGTTCGTTTATTGATCGGGGTTCATTCGTTTATTTAGTGCGACGGCGTGCCAGTCACAAAGTGACGATTTATTCGAGCTTCATGGAAGCCCATGGTGCGCGCGATCTGACTAATCAGACAATTGTGTAGTTCGCGTCGGGACCAAAACCCGCCGTGCCGTAAAGGCCACAGCGTTATTTACATCCCCCATATGGGAGAACACCCTTGATTGATTGTCGGGAATAAGGGCCCTACAGCCTAAAATTCATGGTAACAAAGCGAGAACAAATATCTCGGGTCACGTTCAAACAAACCCGCGTTGGGGCGTAAAATGTTCATAGATACGTATATGTTGGTCACTCACGGACCATTTTGTGTTCAGACGGAAGTCCGCATTTGTAGTGTCGAATACGATGATAAAGCCGTACGGATGTCTGCCGTAGGTACGGCAAGTTTTAATGCGGATGCGGGATCGGATCCCGGAAGAGGTGGGTCAAGCTGATGGACTATCGGCCCAAGAGGTGCACGGATCATCACCGTGTCGGGGATTCTGAGGTCCACGTCCGATACCACGGGGCATCATTACTTTTCTCTTCACGCACAGTCCGGGGAAGCGAGTTGTTAAATGTGAAACCCGAAGTCGCCAACGTGCGCCCTCGCACGCGGATCGACCTGCGCGGTCAAGTCGCGGGGGTCAAGGGGGCAGCGCCCCTTGCAGGGGGGTTTCCGGGGGCGGAGCCCCCGGAACAAAATTTTGATTATAGCGGGGAGGAAACTTTTGATTAGTTTTATTCATTAGCTTCAAGTATTTTCTTTTGGTTAATCAATTTCTTTCTCTTTTAGGCATGCCGGTTTAACAGTAATAGAGGAGAGGGGTGCGCCGGTTTAACATGACGAAGGGGTGCGCCAGTGAAGAGAGACCTGAGGGGCGCGTCGGTGAAGAGAAGCCCGGGGGGGGGGGGGGGGATAAGGAAAACCCAGAGGGGAGGCACGCCGATTGAGGGTGTTGGAGGATGGCGCCGGTTGAGAGTGAAGGGGGAGTAGGCGCACGCCGTTTTAGGACATGCAAGGGTAGAGGGGCGTGCCGGATATGGAGGGAAAGGGAGGGCGCACTATTTTAGCATTTAAAGAAGGAGATGGGGGGCTTTGTGAGGAGGGTTGAAGCGGCACGGTGGAACTATGGCCGCGCCATTTTAACTCATGCCGGGATAGCTATATGGGGTTGTTTCAATGATCTGTTTACTGCGTTTTCTTTTTCTTTCACCCGTAGGTTGATTCAAGGGTTGAATGGTTCATTTATTCATCTGACTGATGGATTAAGTTGATGAAAGGGGGGGTTTAATCATTTTCATTGTTTATTAAGATATTAAGATGAATCGGCATGAATGTTCAAGTGTTTTATTCGGGGAGTTTGTTCACAAAGGCTTACTGTGTATTAGTTTGAAGGTTGAGTTTGTTCTTCGGAGGGTACTTTCTTCATTTATTCTCGCGGGTTCTTAGCCCCTGGCGAAAATCAGACAGCACCTCCCCCGGACTGAGGCTTGCCGGAGAGAAGCGAAGGCCACCAAATGGATTGCTCCGGGATGACCCTCAAAAATGCGGAACGGCCTCACGGCGGTCCATTAGCCCAAGTGTGAGTGTGGAACGCTCGAGGGCCAGCCTATGAGAGCGACCACGACTCACGGGCGATGATCTTTAAAGCGGGACAAATGTTTGCCATAGTAGGGCAAGAAGTATTTATCCATCGAGTGGGTTACCTTAAGGGTCATGCCATGGAGCGGCAGACCTCAAAGACCCCCGGATGATCGGAGAGTGAGAATGGGAAGCAAGGATCGGAGCGACGGAGACTGAGCTTGCAAAAAAAGGTTTTCCTTTATTCATCTACACAAACTGGGGAAGGAGTCTTGATACAGAGAAGATGGAAACGAAAGCATTACAAAAAAAAGGAGAATACATTCGACGGAGATAGAGAAGCATTAGACAGAGGAGGGAGAGAGAGAATAGGCTTCTCCCTCTCGGAACCACCCCTCACCCTCACACCCCTCTCTTCGCTTCATCTCACCTCTCTGACACGAGGAAGCAGCTTCTTTCCTCTTCGGCGGACTCTTCCTCTCATAAGATCTCACCTCTCTTTCCCTTTCTTCTCCCGTTGCACACTGCCCAGTCGAGAGAGAGAGCCAGCGTCCTCTTCTATTTTCATAGTAATGCCCCTTTTTTATAGAATGGCTCGCCTGGGAGGTTCCTGCCACTTCCACCTCATCCGCGATGAAGCTCGGAGTTGACATGGTGCGCTGGACGACGCTGGTTTACGCCGTATGCTGCTGTTCGTTCGAGGGTGAGATGGTGACAGGTCCGCAGGGGTTGCTTCACCGCTGCCGCTCTTGTGCTGTTGAACAGGGGCAGAGACAGAGCATCGGGCATTGAATGTCCCATGCGCATCACATTTATGCCGAATAGAGTATCGTGCCAGAGATGGGATAGAATGAGGTTAAAATGGCGCGGTGGAACCGTGCCCACGCCGGTTTAAACCCAAGTGCAATTGGAGCGCCGGTTTAGCTTTTAGGCAAGTGTGGCGCCATTTTAAGCATCAAAGGGGGATGGCCCCTTCAACCAGGAGCGCGCCGGATAGCCAAAGCAAGGAGGGGCGCGCTATTTTAATGCAACACAAGGGGGGCGTGCCGATTAAGGGCTTTGTCGCGTTGTTTTAAGCACCGAATGAATTCTTTTCGAAGTCGAGGCTTCTTATACGAACGTTGGCATCCCCGAAATGTTTTAGTTGCGATGCATGGCCTTCGTAATGTTCCGTTCTTAGCTTCTGGGGCTCGATCCAGACTTTGCGTGACTTTTGGTGCATGCCTGGCTGTGCCCGAGTTCCCGCCTTTTCTTTGATTCTGCTCTCAACATGGCCGGTCGTAGAGTTGTGGCCGTATCTTCTGCCCGGGGGCTTCCCTAACGGATGGCGGATGACCAAGTGAGTTCTCGTCCTGGTTGGGTGAGGTATGGGTTTATTCGGCCCTCTCGTCTTCGACTTGCGCTTGAACGCGTAGACACAAGTGTCGTATGATCATCATCATCATCATCATCATTTTTTTGACATCCACACGGCCCCGGCCTTCTTTGCCCACTTCTTGGCCTTCACAGTGCCACGTATGATCCCCTCCGCAGGATCCTTGCGCTTGGACCCCCGCGGCCAGGAAGACCCTTCCCGGGCCACCCCCTTGCCCCTATCTCAGGCTCGGGAGCGACCCTCTGGAGCTCGCGACTCATCAACAGCCGAATTGTCGCCTAGGTCAATCACATACCGCTCAGTCGTAGGCTCCTCCTCCTCAGCCGGTCGCCTGACTTCTGTGTAAAAGAAGATATGATCAGGAAAAGAAAATTGGCTTCATCACTCGACGAGGAAGCCGATCCGTGGTGCCCTTACGTGTCGGCCGTAGCCGCTGGAGAAGGCATCGCTCGATGTTCTTCGGCGTCACCAGCTTCTCCGTAGACTGGTGATGCTTCATCAGAAGGGCCGCATTTTTCTCCACATTCGGAGAGAACTCCTCTTGTCTCGGAGGAATGTTCGATTACAGGACACCTCCAAGACTCCTCCACCGAAAAAATCCCCACCCATAAGAACTGAGTCTTCCACCCCTTGTGACAAGAGTCCTTAACGGCTAAGGAGACACAGCTCCTATTCCACCTCGTTTGGATGAATTAGAAGCCCTTCCCAGCCGAAGAATGACCCGTCAACTCAAAAGAGTAATGTAAGAGGTCCAATGAAGGAAAAATCTTGCATTGGAGGCAGAGAATACGGAAAGCGGAGAGGAGAAGATAAGAGTTGACTACCAACTATATGGGAGCCAACTGGAAGAAATTGAGAAGCTTAAAAACAAAAGGCTCGAAGGGAAGACGGAACCCACCCTTCCACGACAGAAGGAAGGAGCAGAAATGGCCCATACGAGAATCCAAGCTTGTCTCGTTCGGAGTGGCCGCGGTGAAGTAAAACTGATAGGGCAGGCGAAACTAGTGCTCCAGCCATTTCACCTCGCCTCCCCTAGCTCGCTACAGTTTGGAGCTGACAGTATCACCATCACCCTCGCCTCAGGGTCACCCTTTCACTCTTCGACCTCCAAACGCTAGTCCGCCATGAAATCTGAAGAGGATCTTGAAGAGGAAGACTCCTGAGGCTCTGAAGACTCTAGAGGAAGGGGAAGCTGTTGGACCACCTCCGCGGTTATCTCCGCCAACTCTACAAACACCGATGCGAGTCTTCGCTCTCCCGCCGTATCCCCACGGCGCATCAGAGAGCTCGAAAGCAAGTACAAAGGATGGCAAAACCCTAAAGCGGAAGGAGTATGGAATGATAGCAAGTGTACAACTCTTATATCTCCATTCAGGAGGCGGCGCATCGTTCCGACCTCTGAGAAAGGGGGGCCCCTTCATTTCAAATTCGTCAGGATTATCATTATTACGGGCCCAGGTGACCACGACACGTGTCTTCTTAGCACCGCCAGATTTTCGCCCACCCGAGCCACGCTGGTCCAAAACCCTAACTGCTACTATCTGAGCCTGCCAAGGCTTGAGAGTAGGAGGGGGACAAGTGGAGAGGGGGATTTCTGTAGCCCATTTAAGAGTAGGCCGAACTAGGTCCAGCAAGACCAAATGACGCTCAGCTCATCTAAGTGACCGCCCCGCCGGGCCCACTTAGCATAAAACCCCAATAAGTTCACTCGGATTCAAGCACTTCCTAGGCGGCCATTAGGCTCGGAAGGTCGAGCATCGGTCTGGTCGGAGGAAGACCCACGCCCGATCTATTCCCCTCGCCGGGATAAGGGCTAGCGCCCCGCGCCCACTCCGACCGAGCCTCATCTGAGCTATGCCTATCGCCCGGGATAGGGCTGACACTCTTCAAACTTGGGTCGACCGACGGATTGCTTATCCACGCTGCTGTTGAGAGCCCTTTCTGAGTAGGAGCTACAAGGATAAGGGAACCCACGAATTCTCAAGGCTATAAAGAGCCCACGATGAGAACGTAAAGAGCCCACGTCGAGGACGTAACCCCCGCCTGAAACTCCTCAGCTTATGAGACTCATAAGGCTGGCATACTATTTAAACCGGGGAGTCCCTCCAGTGAAAGGTAAGGCCAACACACGCCTACACTCCCTGAGCAGGAACCACTTCACCACCTTGGTGGAGAGGGATCTCGTGCATCTCCTTTTTCCTTCCTTCATAGCTTCCACCACTACTCTGCTGACTTAGGTATCGGAGGGTTTTCCCTAGGGAATCATCCCCTCGGCCCCCTGATCCATTTCCCTTCCTTGCAGTTCACTGTTTGGTGATCATCTTCTCCAGCTTAGGATCAGCGCGAGATCGCCCCTCTTTAGGTTGTTATACTAGTGAAGTCCTCTTGTTTCTCCCCACACCTGACGAGCCTAATCTGATCCAAACACAAGCCATTGATGTCCCACATGAGGAGTCCAATCATCGAAATGAAGCCTATATTCCATCTACCTTCATGGTGGAAGAGGACTTATTGAGCAATGAAGAACACATAACATGGGCAAACATAGAGGAGGAACATACCATTCCAAATGACACTTTCCTTGATCCCTTTGACCCCACTGAGTGGGAACTCCAATGCCAACTTGTCCCCTTTCCCTCCTTTAACATTGCCTCCCTACCACTACATGCCTACTGGGCCCCGAACCCATCCCTTGGGACGAGCCACACCCATCCTTAGGCTCAACCAAAACCAAGGGAGCCACAATGCCCTTCATTTTGCCAGTTGATGAGGTCCCAACCTACATTGGAGAACTTGTAGAATGGGCTTTCTTTTCTCAAGGAATTGATGAAACCAACTTCACCAAGAGCCTATCCATTCTTGATCCATTTGACCCATCAACATGGGAGTCCCCAAACCAACAATCCTTGCTCCGATTCTTCAACGAAGTCCTATACCTCACCCCTTCACATGTCAGTCCCCCAAGGGTTCATCAAATACATGAAAGGTTGAAGTCTCGTCTAGTGTCACATAGAGCAAGTGAATTTGGGTACATAGACCCTCCTTTACTCATCCAAGTTGGTAGGGACTTCACATATGCTAGAGCCACATTTGGATGTGCCGGACCTCCAACATTCGACAGGGAACCTCTGCATGTTATGTCTACAATTGGGTTCCTCAGTCCTCCAACCTTCGATAGGGAACCTAGGCATGATAGGTCCACTTTTGGGTGCCCGGGACCCCCGATATCCACTAGAGTGTCTGCATTCACCAAGTCCTTTGCCCGACATGTCAGGAGGCTGCATGCTTGCAAGCACATTAGTAAGGTCAACAAAAACTCAAAGGGGTAGGCCAAGTAACTTGAGCGCCCCCAAGAGTTCCATGAAGATGACTCTCGGATGGTGAGGATCAAGAGGACCTTCTCTGAGGATTCCTAAATATTGAGAGCCCGAGGTAACAAACCCTTCAAGGTTTTGAGGCATAATGGCAACCATGAGTGGGGCCTTCCCATGGATCATGGAGTTAACACCGTTGGCAACGTGGTAGACCTCGTGCCCTATAAGGGCCCCGTGATGGTACCTAGTGAGGAAATTGGGCTTATTCCCCACCTTGTGAGTGAACCTAACCTCGAGGGACCCAATTCAGTTATGAGTGCCTGACGTGAGCAACATGAGATGATAATGGATGAACATGGTACCATTACCAGGAACAAGGCGTATGAGCGCTACCTCGTTGGAGGAAGGACCGACCTCCATCGGAGACTCTACTATAGTTCAACTTGGGCTGGCAGACCTACTTCCAAGGCGGTGCACCTCTACTCGACAGAATTGAGTTCTTTGCACGTACCCCGGGGAATTGATGGGGACATCTACCCCAATTCCCTCTCGCTCGAGACTCGGATGGTCATCGACAACAAGAATTCGAGTTCATCCGCTTTTCTGTCACATTATGTATTTTTCTTCATTTTTTGGAGTCATATCTATGTAATTTTTGCTTTTATTGAGTCAAGTACCAAGACTAATTAGTTATTTATCTAAGTTTCATGTCAATTGGGCCTCAGTCCATTAGTTAGGCCCATAGCCTCCTCTATAGGACATGTTTGGTCTTTTGTTTAAATGTCAGGGATAGTTTGGTCAAGTAAAGAGTTGAGCTCCTAAAAATAGGGCCCAACTCCCCCCATTTGAACCTAATGTTGAATGAAGGAAAAATTGAGAGTTTTTCTCTTATGTTTTTTTATTGGTGGATGCCAATAGCCTAGGGTGGATTCCCTAGTGGGAGTAGATTCTCCCACCTATCTCTCTCTATCTCACTTTCTCTCTCTACTTTCTCTCTCTAGGTCGACCCTCTCTCTCTCCATCATCTCTACACCTTCCTAGCACCCCAACCTGCCGTCCACATAAGCCCTAGCACTCCGCCTCGCCCGCCATGTCACCCGTTTGACCGCCACCTCATTGTGACTCTTCAAATCCACCAACACCCATTCAATTCCCTCATTAAGACCCACAGTCCCCTAGACACCCCTCCACTTCCCAAGATAATCTTTCAGTCCCCTAGGCACCCCTCCCCACTCACAAGCCACCCCTTGGCCTACCCAAGACCCCCACCTTCAATTCCCACCAATACCACCACCAACTTGGCTGCCACCACCTCTCTCTCCCTCCACCCACACCAAGCTACGACCCCTGCTCCATTCCCCCTCCTAGCTGCACCCCCTCTCTCTCCCCTCTCACCAAGGAAGACCCCCATTCACCCTCACACTCCTTCCTCCCCCTATTCTTCCCTCTTCTCTCCCCATCTCCCATTGACAGTCTAGACAGTAATAGTAGCAGAATCGTCTGTTCAGTTGTAGCGCTGCCCCGACCTCCCTGTGAAGCTTACATTAACAGTCCCAGTACCAGGGCATTCCTCTCCAAACTAGCTTCGCAACGATAGTTCGTGCACTTACATCCGAGGTCGGAGTTGTGCAGGAGAGCTATTCTCGTCTGACTGTGCAGACTGACTTTGGTGAGCGACCAGAGACGAGTTTCAGAGACCCCCACGACCTCCACATCGAGCTTATGGATGTGGCCTTCGACCGAGGTGTTCCCCTATGAGTCCTCCACCAGCACCAGGAAGAAGGAGTCCATTTGGCCACCTACAGACTACTCGCCCCCTGCTCAGGTTGGACCACTCCCTGCCTTTGGGTCTTTTGCTCCAACCTCCATCCCCAAACTGGACCGTCCCTCCTACCGCACGTGGCAGACACGTCTACGATTAGTTCTACCCCGGTCCCGCCCCCTTTTATGATCGGAGGAGCTAGTAGTGCCCTCGGCATCGCTGCGTTTGTCTGTTGGGTCCTACAGGGTTGTCCTGGCTGCTCAGTCTGCAAACGACCTGAACCAGACCCATACGCCACCAAACAGACATGTTCCTTCTACAGTATGAAGAAGGCTCGACTGCGGACGTTTTGGCATTGGCCCACCACCCGCAATGACAAGAGGAGCTGACGGTGACTCCGGAAGTACCTCTCTGTCCAGCATAGCCCAGTCCGTACAGATCTGGTCAACTTGGCATGCAGCAGCCCATAGTAGCGCGAGACGGCCCCCCATGAAGCTACTCCGATGTCCCAGAATCTCATGACTTGACCCCTGAAGGCTTCTCCAACACCCAACTGCCCCGACAGCACCCGAGGATCGGTATGAACCCGTATGTGAACCTGCTACCAACTGTTCCCGTCGACGCTCGGCCTTCGTCTACATATCCCCTCCCCGTGCCTGGCCGACTGAAAGCCACTCCCTGCGTGGAGGTACATTTTAGTTGTAATGTCTCCTCCCCCACCCCGGAGTCATTCCTCCTACGTGAGGAGTAGTTTTGTAATAAATAGGTCGCCCCAAACTTCCCCGGTGCGGCATGAGGGGTTCCCCAAATTTCCCCGCTCGCCCTCATCTTCAATCGGAGTCGGCTTCTTCAAGCCGACTAAGTGAGATCCTCCCCCTCTTCCTGGTCATTCTTGTGATTCATTATAGTTTCTGAGCTCCACCGGTGAGGAAGAGAGCACCCAGCCCCTGCTAACCAGCTACGTTGTGTGGCCATCACGGGTGAGAGTGTGAGTGTTACCTGTACCCTCCAAGGTGTGTGGTCTGCTCCATTGACACGATAGCTTGGAATTCTAAGGGAGGGTCTGATGTGACACAACCTCGGACCTAATTTCACAAGCACAACCACAAGGCTATGAAGCCTACGCAAGCGGACCTTCGTATGGCGCACACACTTAACCCGGGGGTAACTCGGGGATGCCGAGTCAAGGAAATGGGACAAGCCCCTTGCTGGTAGAGGGCCAGCAGAGTCTAAATAAAACCTCCCCTTGAGGTGCGGATATTCAACTCAATGTGTTGGCCTTGGCCGAGGGACGCGGATCACTCACTCACACCCACGGGGGTCGCACAAGTGTGGTGGAGCCTTAAGATCGGGCACTCTCTTCCTTACCGACGGTGCAATTGGAGAATATTAAATGAACAAGAATAATTGAGAGCAAGGGACGAGTTATCACCTAGCCGGTTTGAAGAAACCGACTCCGGTCGGAGACGGGGGCGAGAGGGGAGGCGAGGGGAAGCACCTGCACGCCGCGTCGATGAAGCTTCAAACCTGTGAGTGTAAATCATACATGAACTACCCCCATGCAAGGGGGGGATCTCGGGGAAGGGAAGCCAATGAATACACTCAATACGACCTCCAGGCAGGGAGGGGCCTTCAGCCGGCCAAGCGGGGAGGGGAATTCGAGCTAGAAGTGAAGAGAGGGAAGTCGAAGCCGAATCTGCCCGCTGACTGTGTCTCAGGATAGACCATCAGGTATTTGGACGCTGTGGTCAGCCCCGAATTTTTTTGCAGACGAAACCACTTGGAGATTCTTCGCAGCTGGATTTGGATGATGCTTGAATTTTTTAAATTTCTTCAGGCACCGCTGTTGGTCGGGGTAGGGGCTTGAACAGGGTGGCAGACCCTCGGATCTGACAGCTTCAGGTTCCCAACAGCAGGAAGTAGAGGTTGCCACGGTCACTCCCGAGCTCAGAATCAGGTGCTGCCAGAGTCGTTGGAACCATTGACAAGTTCTCTTCGAAGCAAGACTGACAGGGATGCCAGCTGATGTCGGGGTCGACCGGTAGGCTCTGAACACTGAGGAGGGGTCGGTACAGACTAAGTGGAAGCAGAACCGAGCACCCGAGGGAGAAAATTGATAACTTTCAGGTCCGGTCGCCAAATGGGGCTCTGCTTCTTGGAGATGTTAGAAGACTCGTAGTATAAGATGTTTAAAGAACAACTCTCGATCTGATTCCCAACACAATCGTCGCAGTCGAGCTTCCAATCCAGCTCTGGTCTCCTGCCAGGGGGGATCTGCGCAGTTGTGGGAGAATGGCCCTCCTGGTCGATCACGAACTCAGAATGGGACGGGACCACCACCGTTGCGAAGAAGACAGGCAGACGCTTCCGTCAATATATGGTATACCACCTGAAGCTCTCAGGGGACGACGGGGTGGCCTCTGCAACCTGCGGCCAATCTGCTGCCTGCAACCAGAACTTGAGAGGGTGGAGATAGGTAATGGGGAATGGGGTAGATGGGAGGGGAAATGAGGTGGTTGTGTGTAGGGGCAACCCCCAACTGTGAGGGGGTCTAGGAGGGGGGGTTTCAAGGTGTGGGAAGGGGAGAATGGGGGTTGGAAGGGGGTGTTTCCTATGGGTAAGAGAGGAGCTGCAAATTTGGGCTTGGAGGGAGAGGGGAAGGTGAGGGGGGGCACAAGTGGGTGGAGGGAATGTGAGTTTGAATTTTCCTTAATGGAGGGTATTCAATGGTGGTCTTGGGGATGGGAGGGGTTGTGTTGGGGAAGAGAAGGAGTGCTTGGGGTAGTGGGAAGGGTGCTTTGGGAAGTGGGTGGGATAGTTGGGGGTTGGGAGGTGGAGCTAGGATTGGTGGAAGCTCTCTTGGGACTAGGGGGTGGAGTAATGGGATGTGTGGGGAAGGGGAGTGGCCTTTAATGGAGGTAGGTGGGAGAGTGATGGTTGGGAAGGGAGGAGAGAGAAAATTTTTGAAATTGGGTGTGGAGGAGAGAGAAAGGAGAGTGAAAGAGAGAGATTAAGAGAGGGATGGGTGGAGAATCTCTCCCCTAGGGTCTCTCACCCAAAGAATGGAATCTCCCCACTAGATAAGAAGTTTGAACTCTCAAAATGGCAAGTTTTTCATTCATTGATTCATTAGTTCAAATGGGGGAAATGGGGTCCTATATATAGGCAACCCACATTTTACAAATAGACCTTGACTCTTAACACAATGACAAATAACTAAGAGAAGGGGGAGTGCCCTTGGGCCAAGCCCAATGAATTGGGCCCAATAGCTAACTAATAAACCTAATGACACTCAAACCTAGGGAAATAAGCACAAGACCTAGGGACATGACTCAAATAAAAGGGAAATTATAATGATATGACTCAAATAAAATAAAGAAACATACATAGGACTCAAAATAAATGACTAGACCATGATGTACGCCTCCGGGGTGACGAGAATGGTCGAGAGTGTCAGGACGGATGGTGATGACCCCATCATACTCCCGGGGTGCGGAGAACTCGACTTCGTCGAGTAAGAGGTGGTACCGCTCACATGTCTTCCGAAAGAAGCCGATTCTTCCACCTAGCGAGGTAGAGCCCGTTCACCTTGCTCCGAGTGATGATTACATGTTCATCCAATATTCTCTCAAGTTGCTTACGTCGGGCTCTCTGGGCTGATGGTGCTCACATGGGGAGGGGTGGGTGCTCTCTCAAGGGAGGAAGGGGGCTTGAAATTCTCACTTGGTGCCACCGTGGGTCCCTTGTGTGGCACAAGGCTTTCCACATTGAAACTGAAGTTAACTCCATATCCCTTGAGGAGACCTAACTTAGTAGTGGGGCTAATGCACCTCAAACCCTGGAAGGGGCTGATCCCACAAAACCTCAATCTTGAGTTGTCTCGATGTGAGAGCATCTCATTCCTCACCATCCCGGAATCACCCATTTAGATTTCTTGGTGACGCCATTGAGTCGGTCGGCCTTTTGTAGATTTCATGACTCTTGTTGATGCGCTTGCAAGGTTATCATGCAATTTTGTGAATGCTGTCCTTTTAGTGGTTATGGGTGGACCTGGACAACCATAGATGGACCTATCATGCCATGATGCCATATGGACCTTGATGAACCTTGGTGGGCCTAGACAACCATATGTAGACTTATCATACAATGTTGTCATGTAGACTTTGGTGGGCCTAGGTGGGCCGGGGCAACCATATGTGAACCTATCATGCAAAGTGGTGATGAATGTCGGGGGACCCGGACATCCGTAGATGCTTTTGACATGCTTAAGACCCATGATGAATGAGGGTGGACCAATACATCCGAATATGGACCACTCATGCTTTCTACTTGACATGTAGGTGATATGAATGAATGGACCCAACATAGTGTTCATGCCAAGTGGTGTGATAAGCCTAGACACATGCATGTTTTTCCTATAGGTGACTTCCATGTGTATAGGTGTGGGACAACCTTTGAACTCCCATTGGAAAGGGTCGAATGGATCTAAGAAGGTGGTCATCATGGGGTGGAGCACAACCTCATTACCTAGGGATATGTGGCCCAAGGTCATGGCTCCCAAGGTGTAACCCGGGTCTAAGATGGAGTGAATTGGGTCAAACATGGTGAGTTGGTGTAGGGAAAGGTGGGTGGTGGATAAAGTGTTTGGGTCACACGAGTCTCTTGACTCCCATTGGAATAGATCATATGGATCATAAAATGGGTTACCTAGGGGGAGGAACTCCATGTCCTCAAGATCCTCAAAAGGTGCTAAGTCATCCTTCTCCATGATAGTTGGGCCAATGTTCTTGGCAAGTGGGTCGGCCATGAGTGGAGGGCTTGGCATTCTACCCGAGATAAGAAGCTCTAAATCGAGGAGAAGGTTGGGCTCATCGGGTGTAGGGAAAAATAGAAGGAGGTCGCTAGTGTAGCAACCAATGGTACAAACTGAGGTGATAGACCCTATGCATAGGTGTAGGAGGCTAAGGCTCCTAGGTTGTTCGACCATAGGGGTCAACATGCTAGTCATCTCTAATTGCCATGCTATGCCCTTGAGAAGATCCTCTAAGGTCTTCACTTGATAGGATGCTTGGATTGTGGTGTGATAGGAGAAGAAGGGCACTATGGGAAGGTCTTGTTCTATGGGAGGGAAAACATGGGCCGGGATCGCTCTAATTGGGCTCTCCTTTATCCAACTAACAATGGGTTCTCCTAAGATGAGCTCCGCCCCAACTAGAGAGGGTGGTGTAAGGTAAAGACCATCGTGTGAGGTTTCTTCTTCAACTTAGACTTAGGTTTCCTCCAAGGTGGGGGGTGGGTTTGGAGTGCTCACAACTATTGGATCGGGTATGAGTTCTTCTACCAAGGAGGTGAGGGGGTCTTTTGGGGTGATGAGGGTTGGTGTGTGGTGCTCCCGGGGTGGAGGGTAAAGGGAAACTTGGATTGGGATTGGTAGAGTGGGGTTTGGGAGTGGAAGTAGTGGAGGCCTAGGTTGGGGTAGGATTGGGGTTGGAAGTGGAAGGTGGGTTGGGTGACAAGATTTGGGTTGATGGGTTTTGGGGGGTGTACCCTTTTTAGGGGACGATGGAGGGGTAGTGGTGGGGACGAAGGGGAGATGTGGGGTATGGGTTTGGTGAGGGATTATGGGTTGGGTGGTGGTAGCCGTCATGGGTCTAGGTGGAGGGATGGACATGGGGTCCACTTGGGTTTGAATGGTGGTCCTCATTGGGGAAACCGGGTCGGTTAGGGGTCTCTTCCCCTTGGGATCGATCGGTTGTGGAGAGGGGGAAGTGGGGGCCAATTGAGTTTGGATAGTGAGGTTTGCGGAAGGGGGTTTTGGTTGGAGTGTGGAGACCCTTAGGGGATTTGGTGGAAAGGTGGATGCTTGGTTTATTTGGGCCTTAAGGGAGAGGACTTGGTCGCGAAGTGTAGTTATATGGTTGAGAAGTGATTTATTGGGGTTGGTGGAGATGGAGACCAAAGGTCGGCCCCAAGTTGGCCGGGTGGGGATGTAGGAGTGGTAGTGCTCCTCGGTTTAGGGGTGCTTGAATAGGAGGGGTGGGAATGTTTGGGGATGTAGATTTTTCTAAGTTCTTTCTTCATATCATCCCATGAGGAACTGGGTTCTTGTTTCCTAACGTCCCTTAAGCCCACTATGTTCCTCCATTTTTCCTTGGCTTGACCCCGAAGTTGCCCCATGGCAACGCGGACTCTTGCGGGTCCATAAACCATAGTTCTCTCAAAGTGTTTTCCATGGTGACCTCCCACTTTAGGTAGGCACTATAACATGATCCATCGAAGAGGAGATCCTCAAAAGAGATTATGTCAAATGGAGGGTTGATCGGTCCCTTGTGGGGGGTCGAGTGGGATGAATGTGACCAAAGAGAGGTAGCCATGTTGATGAATGCAAATGTGCCCAAGGACTAGACTTAGTAGAGACAAGTCTAAAACTTGCTCTGATACCAATTGATGTGACACCACCTTGGGGTGATAGTCACAAGACCGAATGCCCTTGGACCTATAATTGCAAGCAAACAACTTGGACGATGAAGTTACTCGGGCGAGCTCACTCGCTTAGCGGACACTATTGCCCGTGGGCAAATTGGCAATGGTGGGGAGGGTCCAAAGTGGGACCTTGACGTTTCGAGGCTATGCTTCACTATGGCTGACCCCCTAAGGGGCTGGGATACCCAATTTAGTGGGCGGTCAGCATGCCCAAGGCATGGGTTGTAGGGTCGCTCTTACCTCACTCCGCGGTGGCCACTCAATTGAAGGGAAATTTGGATCAAGCACTCACTTACCGTCCGACGGAGGTAAAGACAATACTAAATAAGCATGAATAAACCAGAGAGGGAAGTATCCCGGAGCTCACCTGATCGGTGTGAGAACACCGATCCTGGCCGAAAGACGAGGGCGAGCGGGGAGGCATGGATACGCACCCGCACGCCGCGCCGATGCCGCTTGACCCTGTTTAAGTGATTACAACACTACGCCTCTCACAGGAGGGGGATCTTGGGGTGGGGGTTCACTATTAATACATCCAAAACTACCTCCACACAGGGAGGGGCCTTCAGCTGGCCAAGCAAAAAAAGGGGGAAAATCGGGCTAGAAACAAAGAATGGTAGCCGATGCCGATTCTGTCCACTATCTGCGCTTCAGGATAGGCAGTTGGTTCTCTGGACGCTGCGGCCACTCCAGAATTTTTCCGATGACAAAACTAGTTGAAAATTCTTCATAGCTGGGTCAGGATGTCGTCTGAATTTTTTTGATTTCTTTAGTCGCCGGTGCTGGTCGGAGCAGGACTGCAAACAGGGCCTTTGATCTCTGTCTCTGGTGGCTGGAGCACCACAGCAGCATGAAGAAGAGAACACCACGGATGTTCCTGAACTCCAATTTGAGCATGGCTAGTACCGATGCGATCGTGCTAGAGTCCTCTTTCCGTTGGTACCAGCAGCATTGTCGGCCGATGTCGGAGATGATCGTGAAGCCCCGAACAGTAGAGATGTATCAGTTCTGGCTCCCAAAAATTGACCTGACACACTTGGAGTAGAAAATTTATAACTCTTGATGCCGATGTCCAAACTTGGCTCTGCTTCTTGGGGATGAAAGGGGACATGAGAGGAAAGCTCTCAGCCAAGTTGTGTGCCAAGATCTGCAAGGGAGAGGCCGTGGTTGTACCGGATCTGCAGCTCTGGTCCTCTGCCTGAGTGGTTCTGCGTAGTCGATGAAGAAACGCTCCCACGGGCAGCTCGATGCTCGGATGAGAACGAAACCACCTCGGATGCGAAGCTGACTGGACGAAGATTCCAACGGTATATGGTACACCTCCTGAAGCCTCACTATGACACCGTGGAACTCTCTGCAATCTGCGGGTGGTCTGCTGCTTGCGAACCAGAATAGGGCCTGGTAGGGGGTGGTGGTAAGAGAGGGGAGAACGGGGAAGGAGGGCTGATGCCTGGCTGTGGGTGCGACCCAGGTGGTGGGTGGTGATGGGGAGGGGAGGGGAGCAGTTAGAAAGGGGAGGGAAATTCAAATTTGGCCTAGGGTTTGAGCCCCTTCAGCCTTGGGGAGATGGAAGGGTGCTTAGGAAAGGGTAGTGGGTGGTTGGGGGTTAGAGGGTGGCTTAGAGATTGGTGGGTTCTATCTTGGGGGTTGGGGGGACTTGAATAAGGGTATGGGGAAGGGGGAATATTAATGAAGAGTGAATGGGAGGAGAGAGAAGAAATTTTGAAATTTGGGGTAGGGAAGAGAGAGAGAGAGGGGGGGGACCCCTTAGAGAGAGAGAGTGAGAGAGAGCGGAATCCACCTCTTAGTGAGAGAGAGGGAGAGAGTGTCACGCCCCAAACAAGGCGGAAATATCGGGACGTACAGTTAGAGACACGCTGGCAAGAGAGAGAACTAATCTAAAATAATACACAAGTGCTACAAGATGGAAATACTAAATGATCATTAACAAACCACAACTGATACAATAACCTCATGTTCAACTTAATACAACTGGAATAATCAATCACTAAAGCTCAATAACATGACTGAGACTAAATGCTCTCCAAATCACAACTAAAAGTAAGGTAACACACTAGAACTGATACACTCAAGACATCACTCCTGCCCTTCCCCATCGGTAAGTGTGTCACCTGAACAGCCTGGAAAGGGGGAAAACACAACTATGAGCTGACGCTCAGTAGGAAATAACAGACATGTATAAGTGATTAACAGTTTAATTACATTTTATAATGTCATGCTACAAATGATAAAAACAATAGAAAGATAACGATGATATCACGAAACAAAATTCAAAGATCTTGCAAGGTCAAGAAATATAATGAATAGAATGGTAAAACAAGAATTTACTACAGGAGATAACGATAAAAAGTTGGCCATATCAAGACAATTCAAGTCATGTCAAGCACGTATGTAATTTCATTTCCACGTCCAAGTAATCAGCAAGTAAAGTAACAACAAGTAGAGTATAGAACAGTGAAGAGTGGAAAGTGAAAAGTAGTAGAAAGTAATGTAGAGAGTAGTGGTCAGTCCTAGATTTAACACATGTCAAGTACTGGTGCCAAATGCCACACCTAGTCATTCACCTCCCCGGGGGTACACGTAGTGTTCGGGCGCTCTTCCCAGGACTAGACCGAGCCCTTAATTGTTTGCCAGGCATTGATTTCTTTGGATCAAAGATCCCACGAATCTAGACTTCCACAGTTTATGGCCAGAATTCTAAGGTTTAAACTAAGTAGCAATAACAACTTCAAGTAGGAAAGAGATTCATTTCCAGAATTTCAAGGTAAGTATAATCATCAAGGAGATCGAAACCAAGTCACAACAAGAGTTAATCGTGCTGCGCTACTGTAAAACAGCAGCAATCAAACAAGCTAATCAACATATTAATCCTAATCACCAAGTTAAGATATCATGATTAACCATTATCATTTATATTAGCCAAAGTGCCAACAACCTAGAACAAGTTGTCGAGGTAAAGAACAAGCTCTCACAGCGGTGAAATAGAATGCATTATCAGGGGTTTTAGTTACACCATTAATCATTAATTATGTGAGTTTCTATTTAACCAATGTAAGTGTTGTAATGGAGATGGTAAACATCGTGTTTTGTACTATGTTTGCAAGAAAGGACCAATGCAAATTTGAAATCAAGGGGGGTACATGAATAGGTCAATTGTTCTTCAAAAATATAATTTCAGTGGGTCTAAGTTAAATGGGTTGATTCCCCACTGATTCGGATCCATCTTCGGGTCGAAAAATGATGAAAATCAAGTTTCTGGTGTACGGGTCGACCCCTAGGGTCGACCCCTAAAAAACTGGGGTCTGGAAGCTGAATGGGTCGACCCCCCTACATTCCTGTGCAATGGGTTGACCCCTGGGGTCGGCCCCCATGTAGGGAGCTGGATGGGTCGACCCTTGGGGTCGACCCCCATGCAGGAACAGGAGGGGACGACCCCTGGGGTCGACCCTCGGGCCTGCAGGGTTGCCCAGAAAACGGGTCGACCCCTGGGGTCGACCCCTGCAAGAACAGCAACCTGAGTTGCCACCGAAAACCACATGAACTCATCCAAATGGGGTCCAATTGAGTTGAAATCAAAACCACAAGATCTAGGAATATTAATAGACATTCTAGGGTCATAAAACTACAATTTTGAAACACGGATTGTTACAGAAATTGATTGAATCTCAACTTATATATGATAAATTCATGAAAACCCTAGTTCCTGACCTACTTCTACTAAATCATGCAATTCTCTTAACATACACAACGGAATTTAGGGCTTTTGGTGTCAAAAGAAAGCTGACTCGATTATGAATCCAACTATATATAATATGCTACATGAAGATCAGGATACATGACTCAAAATTAGCCCGTAATCAAGCTCTGACTTAAAGGAACACTATATGAATCATGTTCTAGGTATGCTCTTACAAAATTTCAAAATTCACGAGGCATGCTCAATGGAATTTGGGGCTTTCTACGTTAAATGAAAGATAATAACATGCTGATTATATCATGTAAGTTAATTAGAGTTTGGTTGTTAGATCCTACCTCAAATCGAAGAGAGAAAACTCAAACCCTAGAATGAAGAACACTTGGACAGCACCTTAGAAAACCTGTGATAACTCACTCCACACCTGATGAAAATTGGGGCTTTCAGTCCCAATGGATAGATCTCGACGAGATGAACAACTTGCTATACTCATGATCAAAATTTGGTTGAGAATTCCTACCTCAATCGATGTATCAAAGAAGGATGAAGGGAAGCCAACGGCCTGCTGACCCACCTCCACAAATCGAGCTAGATCTCCCCAGATCTGAAACTTCAGCGAACCCCACAGTAGCCAAATGAAAGAAGACTCGTAGGGCTTCATTTTGATAGCTCATAGAGCTTCCGGAGCCTTCGGAGTTGGGAGTATTCGCTGCTGCAAGCTACGTGTTTAGAAACGGCGCCGAAATCTTTGACTTGACCAAAACTATGTCGGCAGCACGTTTTGGGGCTAGGTTTACCTCAAATTGATTGAGGGTAAATGTTCCTTACATTGTGGCCTTCCATTTGTCACTGATTTCAGATCATTTGGTTGAGTATTGAGGTCGAATTCTGTGTTTTAATCTAAGGGTTAGGTATGGGTCAAAAGTGTGCACTTTTGGGTTTAAACTCTAAATAGATCGTACCACGGATTTACAATGGCCTAATGCCAGAAGGAAAAGTTGTTATCTACCTCGACCTTAATCTGTTTACTATTTTTATGGATTTTTATAAGGTAGTCGAATTTTCACTTATACTATTTCTAACGAATTAAATATTAATAAATCCGAAATTCAATTATTAATTCAATAAAATTCTATTCTCAATTAATAAAAGCTTAATAAGAAATATTGGGCTCAATTAAATAATTTGGGGTCTTACACCCTCCCCTACTTAAAGGAGTTTGGTCCTCCAAATTCACTGCACTAAAACTGAGAGTAGAAAAAGATCACTCACCTAGAATAGATCGGGATACCGCTTTCGCATAGTCTCTTCAGACTCCCATGTAGCTTCTTCGGTCCCACGCCGACTCCACTGAATCTTGACCATCGGTATCGAACGATTCCGGAGTTGCTGTTGCTTCCGGTCCAGAATCTTGACAGGTCTTTCCTCATAGGTCAAATCTTCCTTCAGTTCAAAATCCACCTGCTGAATGATATGAGTGGGATCGTACACATATTTCCGCAACATAGACACATGGAAAACGTTGTGTACGCCAGACAAATGCGGTGGTAAAGCCAGTCTATATGCCACCTCTCCCACTCTATCTAGAATCTCGAATGGACCAATGTACCTCGGACTCAGCTTGCCATGAATGCCAAATCTTCGGATCCCTCTCGTCGGAGAGACCTTTAAGAACACATGCTCGCCAACCTGAAATTCCAATGCTCACCTTCTGTTGTCGGCATAACTCTTCTGTCTTGACTGGGCTACTTGTAACCGGTCTCGGATAACACGAATGTTCTGTGATGATTCCGAAACAAGATCTGGTCCAAGCCACTATTTCTCACCTACCTCGTCCCAACACAACGAGGAACGACAACTTCTACCATATAGTGCTTCAAAAGGAGCCATCTGAATACTAGACTGATAGCTGTTATTGTAGACGAATTCACCTAATGCCAAATGCTCACTCCAATTACCACCGAAATCAATCATGCAAGCTCGCAGCATATCTTCCACTATCTAATTGGTTCTTTCAGTCTGTCCATCTGTCTGTGGATGAAAAGCAGTACTGAAATTCAGACGAGTACCCAAAGACTCTTGCAGTCCCTTCCAGAAATGTGAAGTAAATCTGGGGTCTCGATCAGATACTATATTCACTGGAATACCATGCAATCTCACCACTTCCTTTATATACAAAGCAGCCAATACATCAATCATCCACTTGGACTTAATTGGTAAGAAATGAGCCGACTTTGTCAATCGATCGACAATCACCCATATCGCATCAAATCCACCACGAGTCCTAGGTAGACCCATAATGAAATCCATGCCAATGATTTCCCACTTCCATTGGGGTATGTCGAGTGGTTTCAGTTTCCCTGCTGGTCTGAAATGTTCGGCCTTAACTTGCTGACATACCAAGCATCTGCTCACAAAATATGCAACTTCTCTTTTCATATTCGGCCACCAAAAGGACCTTTTCAAATCTCGGTACATCTTAGTGCCTCCAGGATGAATGGTATATCTGGATCTATGAGCTTCCTCAAGAATTTTGTTCTTTATTGTAGCCTCATCCGGGACACAAGTTCTGCCTTTAAATAATAATCTACCATCATCGGCCAACATGAAGTCAGGTCTGCTGCTCAAGTTTCCCTTGATCTCTACCAACTCGGGATCATTTTCTTGCAAGGACTTGATTTCCATCAACAATTCGGGCTTAAGTTGGATCTGAGCAATCATGACCCGATCATTGTCAATATTAAGATCTAGACTGGATAATTGTTCCAACAACCTCCATTCTTGTAACATGAGACTTGACAATCTAGCTACCGGCTTCCGGCTTAATGCATCTGCCACAACATTACCTTTGCCAGGATGATACTCAATCGAGAAGTCGAAGTCTTTCAAGTACTCCAACCATCTCCGTTGCGTCATGTTGAGTTCCTTTTGAGAAAATAAATACTTCAAACTCTTATGATCTGAAAACACTGTAAAGGTTTCTCCATACAAGTAATGCCTCCATATCTTCAAAGCAAACACGACTGCAGCAAGTTCCAAATCATGAACAGGATAATTATCTTCGTGCTTCCTCAACTGCCTAGAGGAATAGGCAATCACCTTCCCATGCTGCATGAGTACACAGCCTAAGCCAATACCTGAAGCATCAGTATAAACAACAAATCCTCCTTCACCAGAAGGTAAAGCCAAAACAGGTGCAGTAGTCAAACACTCCTTCAGAGTCTGAAAGCTTCGCTGATAATCATCTGACCAATCAAACTTATTCTCCTTGCGGGTTAATCTCGTCATAGGTACTGCAATTTTGGAGAAATCTTGAATAAATCTTCGGTAATAGCCTGCCAGGCCTAGGAAGCTTCTGATTTCAGTTGCACTAGTAGGCTGCTCCCAATTCTTCACTGCCTCAATCTTCGAAGGATCAACTGAAATACCTTCCTTGGTGATAATATGTCCGAGAAAGGACACTTCTTGTTGCCAGAACTCACACTTACTAATCTTGGCATAAAGTTGATGATCTCTCAACAGTTGCAATGCCACCCTCAGGTGTTCAGCATGCTCCAATTCACTCTTGGAATAGATCAAGATGTCATCAATAAATACCACGACCCACTGATCAAGATAGGGCCGAAATACATCGTTCATCAACTGCATGAAAGCCGCTGGTGCATTCGTTAGACCAAAAGGCATAACGACAAACTCAAAATGACCATACCTGCTGCGGAAAGCCGTTTTATAAATATCATCTTCCTTAATCCGCAACTGGTGATATCCAGATCGAAGATCGATCTTAGAAAAATATTGAGCTCCTGCTATCTGGTCAAATAGTTCGTCAATCCTCGGCAATGGATATCTATTCTTGACAGTCTGCTGGTTCAATTGCCGATAATCAATGCATAGCCTCATCGAACCATCTTTCTTCCTGACAAATAGTACAGGGGCTCCCCAAGGAGAAGTACTAGGACGTATAAAACCCTTCTCGAGCAATTCCATCAGCTGCTGCTTCAATTCCCGCAGTTCCGCAGGAGACATACGATAAGGAGCCTTGGAAATAGGAGATGTGCCAGGAATA
Organism: Amorphophallus konjac; assembly: GCA_022559845.1. NCBI lineage: Eukaryota > Viridiplantae > Streptophyta > Magnoliopsida > Alismatales > Araceae > Amorphophallus > Amorphophallus konjac. Next base: position 133,593,449 of record CM040127.1, on the reverse strand, counting down.
AGATCAATAGAAAAGATAACTTCCCGCTCAGGCGGAAGTCCTGGTAGTTCCTCTGGAAAGACATCAGGAAAATCTCGGACAATAGGAATGTCCTTGATCTCAATCTGTTGCTCAGGAGTTGTACAGACAAAGGCTAGAAAAGTCTCACACCCATGCCTCAAAAGCTTATCAGCTCGAAGAGCCGAGATGAGCGATACGAAGTTATGGTGCTTGACTCCCGTAAAAGATAAACTAGAATGTCCAGTAAAAGTCACTGAGCTAGAACTACAGTGAACATTGGCCTCATACTTGGCCAACCAATCTGCTCCTAGGATTACATCATAATCCTTCATATCCATGCAGACTAAATCAGCTGGAAAGTTCTGCTCACCAATCATAACCTTACTAGAAGGATAGAAATACTGGATTGTTGATCTAGTGCCAATAGGGGTTGAAATCTCTAACGGAGTATTCATCAAAACAGGTTCCACAACTAATGACTTAGCAAATCTCCGTGAAATAAAAGAATGTGTTGCACTAATATCAAAGAGAGCAAATGCTGGCTTATCGATTATAGTAAGGGTACCTTCGACGAGTCCGCCATCATCAGAAATCCCAGTTTCATCTGCATGTAAAGCTTGAAGCTTGCCTTGTGGTTTCTTGAAGACTAGAGGTTTTGCCGGTGTAGCTTGCTCCGATATGAGAGGACAATTGGGGATACAGTGCTCCTTGCTTCCACATCGCAAACAGGTGCCTAGCTTGCGCCAGCACTCCTCTATCTTGTGACCCGGACGATCACAATAGTTGCACACGCCCTTGAATGGAACAATAGGGCCAGGCTTCTTGTCTTCATGCCTCGGCATCTTGCCCTTCCACGATCCGGACCCGCTCCACGAACCAGGTCCACTAACAGGCCTCTTCTTGGTATACCCGGGTTTGACACTCCCGGAACCCGTAGGTAATTCTTTCTTGGTGCCTTTCCCACGGATTCTCTCCGTCATTTCAAGAGTATCCTCCAGAACTTGCGCTTTCCTTACCACCTCAGAATACGTGGAAATCTCCATCGGTGCCAATTGGTTGATATAATGAAGCTTCAATCCATTGAGAAAGCGCTTCGCCTTCATCTTCTCGGTGGAAATGAGATGAGTAGCATAACGAGAAAGCCGTGCAAATTGAGCCTCATACTCTGCCACGGACAAACCTCGCTGTTTCAAGGCCGCGAACTCTGCCGCTTTCTTCTCTTGCACTCTATCAGAAAAATACTTGCTGTTGAAGAATTCTTCGAACTCTTCCCACATAACTTGCCGATCACCGAGAGTTGCGTTGATAGAATCCCACCAAGTACGTGCATCATGTTCCAGTTGAAATGTGGACAAAAGGACACGCTCCTGGTTGGTGCATTGCATAACTTCAAAGATCCTCCCCATCTCATCTAGCCAGTGCTCGGCTTGGTCAGGGTCGGTCGAACCCGCAAACCTTGGCGGATTCATCCCTCGGAAGTTCCGGTATAGATCACCGGTGCCATGCTGTGCCGCTCCTACCTGAGCTACTTGCTGAAGGGCCTGAGTAAGGCCTTGAACCGTATGCTGCAGGTTCCTCCATTCAGCACGATCAACTGCCATCTACACGAGAAATAGGTTACTTAGGTTTAATCAAGATAAATAAAGCACGATTAAGGAACGAACTTAACCCAAGTTCTACCCAATCTCACAGGTCAGGTCTTAAACTTTCACAAGGTTAGAGATCTAGTGCACCTAGACACGACCAAAACTCTGTACCTGGCGGAGGTAATCGGTCCGAAGACCACTGGCGCAAGTGTGCGACCTTTCCGATAGGCGTAGCCTAACGTTCGGACAACACCTTTTGATATACCGGTTATTGGGATGCAATGCAAGAAAACCTAAAACTTAGGGAACCTAGGAATGTGAAACCTAGGGCTCTGATACCAACTAAACTGTCACGCCCCAAACAAGGCGGAAATATCGGGACGTACAATTAGAGACACGCTGGCAAGAGAGAGAACTAATCTAAAATAATACACAATTGCTACAAGATGGAAATACTAAATGATCATTAACAAACCACAACTGATACAATAACCTCATGTTCAACTTAATACAACTGGAATAATCAATCACTAAAGCTCAATAACATGACTGAGACTAAATGCTCTCCAAAACACAACTAAAAGTAAGGTAACACACTAGAACTGATACACTCAAGACATCACTCCTGCCCTTCCCCATCAGTAAGTGCGTCACCTGAACAGCCTGGAAAGGGGGAAAACACAACTATGAGCTGACGCTCAGTAGGAAATAACAGACAGGTATAAGTGATTAATAGTTTAATTACATTTTAAAATGTCATGCTACAAATGATAAAAATAATAGAAAGATAACGATGATATCACGAAACAAAATTCAAAGATCTTGCAAGGTCAAGAAATATAATGAATAGAATGGTAAGACAAGAATTTACTACAGGAGATAACGATAAAAAGTTGGCCATATCAAGACAATTCAAGTCATGTCAAGCACGTATGTAATTTCATTTCCACGTCCAAGTAATCAGCAAGTAAAGTAACAACAAGTAGAGTATAGAACAGTGAAGAGTGGAAAGTGAAAAGTAGTAGAAAGTAATGTAGAGAGTAGTGGACAGTCCTAGATTTAACACATGTCAAGTACTGGTGCCAAATGCCACACCTAGTCATTCACCTCCCCGGGGGTACACGTAGTGTTCGGGCGCTCTTCCCAGGACTAGACCGAGCCCTTAATTGTTTGCCAGGCATTGATTTCTTTGGATCAAAGATCCCACGAATCTAGACTTCCACAGTTTATGGCCAGAATTCCAAGGTTTAAACTAAGTAGCAATAACAACTTCAAGTAGGAAAGAGATTCATTTCCAGAATTTCAAGGTAAGTATAATCATCAAGGAGATCGAAACCAAGTCACAACAAGAGTTAATCGTGCTGCGCTACTGTAAAACAGTAGCAATCAAACAAGCTAATCAACATATTAATCCTAATCACCAAGTTAAGATATCATGATTAACCATTATCATTTGTATTAGCCAAAGTGCCAACAAGCTAGAACAAGTTGTCGAGGTAAAGAACAAACTCTCACAGCGGTGAAATAGAATGCATTATCAGGGGTTTTAGTTACACCATTAATCATTAATTATGTGAGTTTCTATTTAACCAATGTAAGTGTTGTAATGGAGAAGGTAAACATCGTGTTTTGTACTATGTTTGCAAGAAAGGACCAATGCAAATTTGAAATCAAGGGGGGTACATGAATAGGTCAATTGTTCTTCAAAAATATAATTTCAGTGGGTCTAAGTTAAATGGGTTGATTCCCCACTGATTCAGATCCATCTTCGGGTCGAAAAATGATGAAAATCGAGTTTCTGGTGTACGGGTCGACCCCTGGGGTCGACCCCTGAAAAACTGGGGTTTGGAAGCTGAATGGGTCGACCCCTGGGGTCGACCCCCATGCAGGGAGCTGGATGGGTCGACCCTTGGGGTCGACCCCCATGCAGGAACAGGAGGGGATGACCCCTAGGGTCGACCCTCGGGCCTGCAGGGTTGCCCAGAAAACGGGTCGACCCCTGCAAGAACAACAACGTGAGTTGCCACCGAAAACCACATGAACTCATCCAAATGGGGTCCAATTGAGTTGAAATCAAAACCACAAGATCTAGGAATATTAATAGACATTCTAGGGTCATAAAACTATAATTTTGAAACACGGATTGTTACAGAAATTGATTGAATCTCAACTTATATATGATAAATTCATGAAAACCCTAGTTCCTGACCTACTTCTACTAAATCATGCAATTCTCTTAACATACACAACGGAATTTAGGGCTTTTGGTGTCAAAAGAAAGCTGACTCGATTATGAATCCAACTATATATAATATGCTACATGAAGATCAGGATACATGACTCAAAATTAGCCCGTAATCAAGCTCTGACTGAAAGGAACACTATATGAATCATGTTCTAGGTATGCTCTTACAAAATTTCGAAATTCACGAGGCATGCTCAATGGAATTTGGGGATTTCTACGTTAAATGAAAGATAATAACATGCTGATTATATCATGTAAGTTAATTAGAGTTTGGTTGTTAGATCCTACCTCAAATCGAAGAGAGAAAACTCAAACCCTAGAATGAAGAACACTTGGACAGCACCTTAGAAAACCCGTGATAACTCACTCCACACCTGATGAAAATTGGGGCTTTTAGTCCCAATGGATAGATCTCGACGTGATGAACAACTTGCTATACTCATGATCAAAATTTGGTTGAGAATTCCTACCTCAATCGATGGATCAAAGAAGGATGAAGGGAAGCCAATGGCCTGCTGACCCACCTCCACAAATCGAGCTAGATCTCCCCAGATCTGAAACTTCAGCGAACCCCACAGCAGCCAAATGAAAGAAGACTCGTAGGGCTTCATTTTGATAGCTCATAGAGCTTCTGCAGCCTTCGGAGTTGGGAGTATTCGCTACTGCAAGCTACGTGTTTAGAAACGGCGTCGAAATCTTTGACTTGACCAAAACTATGTCGACAGCACGTTTTGGGGCTAGGTTTACCTCAAATTGATTGAGGGTAAATGTTCCTTACATTGTGGCCTTCCATTTGCCACTGATTTCAGATCATTTGGTTGAGTATTGAGGTCGAATTCCGTGTTTTAATCTAAGGGTTAGGTATGGGTCAAAAGTGTGCACTTTTGGGTTTAAACTCTAAATAGATCTTACCACGGATTTACAATGGCCTAATGCCAGAAGGAAAAGTTGTTATCTACCTCGACCTTAATCTGTTTACTATTTTTATAGATTTTTATAAGGTAGTCGAATTTTCAATTATACTATTTCTAACGAATTAAATATTAATAAATCCGAAATTCAATTATTAATTCAATAAAATTCTATTCTCAATTAATAAAAGCTTAATAAGAAATATTGGGCTCAATTAAATAATTTGGAGTCTTATAGAGAGAGATGGAGAATCCACTCCAATTGCACTAGAACACTCAATTTTGTGTCACATCAGGGTCCCATCTCAGCCTTGCCATCAACCCCAACTAGCAAGGGTCTGGTCCCCGGACTCAACCTTCCATCCCCGGTCACCCCGAGAAGTGGGAAGTGCCGAGTGAACTAGTCCGCCAAATTCGAGTCCATCTTTTTACAAGTGTGCTTGCAATGGTATGTCCGAGAGTCATCGCATCATCCCCGCTGCTCCCCTAGGTCATGTCACGTCACTAGGTGAGATTGAGATGCTCTCACCATACCTCTCCCCTCTCTCTCTTACCCGCCCCCTCTTTTTCTCAAACCCAACCCTCTATCTTATACCTGCACCCCTCTCTCTCTCCATCCCCCTCTACATCCTCCTCCACATCACCCCTAGCATGCCACATCACCCTCCACCTCATACATTTGACCGCCACCTCATCCTCCCCCTTCATCTTCCAAAGAAAACATTCACTCTCTCCCTCTCCCCCAATCACCCTTTCATGGTCCCTCATCAATTAGGCACCCCTCATTAACCCAAAAACCCAACCCCAAGACTCCCTTCACACTCCTTAGACCCTCCTTCACCTCCCCTAGGCACCCCTTGGCCCTCCCAAGGTCTGCCATTAGTGAGCCCATTGACCTCCCAGCCACCCCACCCCACCTCTCCTCACTCCCTCTTCCCTCCATTCTGGCCGCACCCCCATCTCCCAGTCCCTTCTCCACAGACCCAACACCCACTTCTCAATCCCTCCCCTTCTATAACCCCTGCAACCTCTGCCCCTCTCCCCTCACATTCCCCTCTCCTCCATTTTCCCCTCACACCACCTAGCCAACCTGCTATTGCAAGGAGCAGAGTCGTAGCATCCCATAGTATAGACCCGGCACCCAACAACAAGCCCCCCCCTCGGGCATCTGTCTGGAGTATAATATCCTCATCCATGGTGCCCTTCCTCACGGGTTCACTCTTTCCCACTAGTCCCTATTATTGTTGCGCCATCGACTCCACCAACTAGCTGCATAGGGGAGGGGCGACTGCATCACTCATCTCCGGTAGGTCGGGAGGCTCCATCTACATACCTCCTCCTCGTGGCCCAACCAGATGGAACTACCAACTTCCTCGGCTCCATCCTCTTGTGGACACTCTCCCACTCGGCACTCTCCACTACTGCATCAAGAAGTCAAAGCCCAGGTCTGTGCAATACACCATCCCCGGGCAATCTACCCTCTTCCACTCCTTGCCCTCCTTCGGCCAGCTCCTTCCAGCGATCAGAGGACCCCTGGGCGGCACTGGATCCCTCATGAGACCCCACTCTCCCCTGCATGGTTAATAGCTCACCATCTTCCTTCCTTCCCTTGCCATCGCCACCGACCAGTTGCTGTACATGGGATCTGCTCCGACCTGCATTGCCCGCTGTAGCAGGTCCACTCCGAGCCGTGGTGTGCCTCTGCCAACCAAGTTGTGGACAGTAGGATGACCTCTCTGTTCACCACCCCTTCTGAAGGAGAACATCATCACTTCCCATCTTCGCCATTACTACTCATTGCCTGACTATTCGTTGTTCCGACAGATTACCGGAGTCCCCATTCATGACCAGCCGTGATCAGTTCTGATTGGCATCTCCCCTCTCCTCGCCTGGCCGGGTGACCACCCATTCCTGCATGGAGGTAAACATTGGTTCTACTTAGTCCTTCCCCACCGCGAGTCCAACCCTCCTGTGCAAGGTGTTTTGTGTATGTAATTCTGAACGCGGCTCAAGCATCATCGACGCAGGGTGCAGGTCGTGTTCGCACGCTCCCTACTCGCCCTCACCTCCAGTCGGGGTCAGTTTCCTTAAACCAGCCTGGTAAGTGCATGGCCCCTACTCCTGGAATTTTCCTAAAATTTTCAATTCCTTTAGTATTTTCTAATCTTTGCCAGTGGGGAGTGAACGCCCACACCCGAGGAACCACGCCATGCCCCACAAGCACGAGTTCTACCCTACTGAATGCGAGCATCCCAGACCGATGGTAGGTCGACCAAAGCTACGCTAACTCCCAGATTAGCATGGGCCGACCACGGATTAGCTTTATCCTATCATCGTCGAGTCACCCCAGGAAAGGGTTACACCGCGCGGTTCTTCCCCCACCGTCAATTGGAGTCTCACGTTCTTACTTGTGCTTGTTGGACTGGTCCAAGGACATACCCCGCTCTGCCCCCATTCCTGGGTCGTTTCACATCACTGGTCCTCTTGAACCCATACAGAGCTGATGATAGAAGGTGTCATCCAGAGGGAAAGATAGATAGTTTCTCCTAGGATAGGCTTTGAAAGTATAGGTGGCACCATTAGAAACTCTTTCAGCTTGATGAAGGCCTTCTGGCACTCGTTGTCCTAGGACAAGGTCGGGGCAGCCGCCTTGGGTCCTCTTATGGCTTGAAGAACGATAGGTAGCACTCTACAGCTTGGGACAAGAAGCAATTGAGCATGATGACCCACCCGGTCAGGCGTTATACATCCTTGACGCTCTGCGATCGCCGCATATCCAATATTTCTTGGATTTCTCGGTGTTCACTTCGATACCTTGGGGGTAACTAAGAAACCTAGGAATTTTCTAGACTTAACCTTGAAACCACACATGGTGGGGTTAAGCTCATATTGTATTTCTAGAGCGCTTCAAAAGTTTTTACCAAATTGAGACAATGTTCTCCAGCCTTTGGGGACTTGATCAACTTGTCGTTGATGTAGACTTCCACGTTTCTGCCGATCTGAGCTTCAAATATCTGATTCACCAGTCTTTGGTACATGGCCCTGGCATTCTTAAGCCTAAAAGGCATTTGTGTGCAATAATACACACAAGAGTCTAAGGTAAAAGCTATCTTCTCGGCGTCCTCTGGATGCATCCGGATCTGGTGGTATCCGAAATAGGCATCGAGGAAGCTGAGTAACTTGTTACCTGACATCGAATCAACTAGTTGGTCGATGCTCAGGAGCGGGTAGCAATTCTTCAGAGTGGTTTTGTTCAGGTCGGTGAAGTCGACACACATTTGCCATTTGCCAGAAGCTTTGGGCACCAAGATGATGTTAGCTAGCTAGGTCGGGTAGAGGACTAGATGGAATAGCCTGATTCTCTTACCTCTACTGATCTATTCCTTGATAATCTTTCTTGGCTGAGGCATGGCTTCTTTTCCATTGTCGCACAGTCTTGACGAACGGATCCAAATTAAGCTGATGCATCACGGTCTCCTCGAGAATCCTGGGAAGATCATCATCAGATCATGCAAAGATGTGGATATACTCTAAAAGAAAACTATTGTCTAGTCTGCCCCGATTTTGACTTCGAGGGTCGGGTCATCTCGTAGGAAGATGGGAAATAGCTCCCCTCTGGGTTTGCTTTTCTCCACGTTTTCCTCGATGATCCCCTTTTCTAGATTTTCCTCCTCGCCTTTCGCGTCCTCAATAAAAATTACATAGCACCTTCTAGCTACAACCTGGCTACCCTAGACGTCCCCCGCACCGCATTTGGTGAAAAACTTCATCTTTTGGTGGTAAATGGAGGGCACTTCCTTTATTCGACCGAGGATGCCCCTGCTATAGGCCATTATCCCCTTTATCACAATGAAGTTGGTCACGAGAGTGACGATTTTCGAGGGAGTTCCAAGAGTGACTGACAGGCCAATCATCCCCTTGGGATAGGTAGCTTGACCATTGAACCCACATAGAGGGGTTCAGACTAGACTCAACTCGATGGGTTTTCACCCATTTTTAGAAAACAATCATAAGATAATACGTTCGGGGCGCTAACATTATCCACGAGGATCCTATCTACATTACAATGATTTATCATGGCTGATATTACAAGAGCATCATCGTGCAGGGTAATCACCCGCTCCAGATCTTTGTGGAAGAAAGTCAGGATCTACTACTCGGGCGAGGAGATCGCGAGCTTCAATGGCTCACTACCTCGACTTGCTCGATCAGCGTGGCACTTTCTCCGCCAACTGGTGTCTCCGCTAGAAACTGGCCCTCTTGAAATGACATTGATATGGATGCCTCGGGGGTGATTGTCAATCTCATCCAAGGGATCTCGTGGGGCATCATGTCGTTTGCCACGAACTAGGCCAGGTTCCCTCATCGGATGAGAGTCTCTATATCATCCTTAAGCTATTGGCAATCGCCAATGTGGAGGCTATGGTCGTCATGAAATTGGCAATGCTTGTGCCAATTGAGGCATTGAGGGTCAGTCTTCATCGGCTCGGATCGATGAAGTAGGCCCGAGTCCTTAATCTCTTTGCAGATCTCATAAACTAGAGTGGCCAGCAGAGTGTAGCGCTCGAACTTCTTCAGCGGCTCCCTCCTATCACCCTCGTAGTTTTGTCTCTTTCCTGACAGAGAGGGCTGGTCAGACTGTCACTTCCTTTCCCCCTCCTTCCCTTGTTCGGGGTTATCTCAGCTAGCCATCAGGACTTCCTCACACTCTGCATGATGTAGAGCCAAGGTGATGAGGTTAGCAAGGGAGGAGGGAGGGTGGAGGACCAAATCGTGTTGAAGCCCGTCATCCTGGGTTCCCCTAGTCAAAGTGGTAATCATGAACACAACATCGAGGCAGAGGATAAGTAGTTCATGTAAGCCCGAAGCTTCTCCCCAGGGACATGCTTGAGGGCTAGAAGCCCCGTGATTGACCTTGGGGGGTGACTCCTTGTGAAGCTTTCCTTGAATAGTCACTTGAATTACCGAAAGCCAGAAATACTTCTCAACGCAAGCGCTCAGAACCAGGCTTGAGCACCCTGCACCAAAGTGATAGCAAAGGCCTGACACTTTATAGGGTCTGACACCCCCTACAGCGTCATCATAGGGTCAAAGTTATCGAAGTGGTGTTGGACGCACTCTTCAGATACCTAATTTTCATCTTTTTTATCGTTTTATTCATTCTTTTCGTTCTTGGTGGTTTATTTGGTTTTTTTAAGTGCGTAGGCGTGCCAGTCACCGAAGTGACAATTTATTTGGGTTTCAAGACTGGGAGGGTCTGAAACTATGGGTGCACTCCGTCTGACTAACCAGACGATGTGGGCATCGCGTCGGGACCAAAACCCGCCGTGCCATAAAGGTCATGGTGTTAATTACATCTCCCCGGAGGGGAGAAAATCTTTGATTAAACACCAAGAGAAGGGGCCTTCAGGCCTAATTGATATTCATTATAAAAAGTAACGATAATTCTATATTTTAGTGAAAACATCCCACATTGAGGGGTAAACACTTGAATAAAGTCGATCATTGATTGACCAATTCATATTTGGACGAGAGTCTCAATTTATAAGTAGAATGTATGCCAGGAGTATGACAAACTTAATATTCGGGAGTAGATCCCAATAAAAACATGTTGAATTTAGCAGGCTATTGGCTTGGAGCAGGGTCTAGCTATGATCATTAAGGGGTGATCCCAAGGTTCAAGCATAGCCTACAAAGGCATCATCGATATCCCCTTTGCATAGGGTCTAAGGGAGGAGGAGCCCTGGGACAAAAAAATTATTAGTTTCTTAAGGGAGATGTTGATATTTGTTGACATTTGTTTTCTTTTTTTGTTATCATTATTATTTATTTGTTATATATATTTTTGTTAAGCTTTATTCCATTTTTATTATTATCATTTTTTTTGTTCACAGATTACATTATCATCATTATACTATCGTTATTATTGTCATTCTTATTATCATTGTTGATTAGTATTATTATTTTCTTTTCCTTTTCTTTATTTCTTTTGATTTATTTTAATGCGTAAAAGAGTAGAAGCAGCTGTGTCGACGCAGGGCTTGAGCTGCGTCGATGCTCAGAATTTGCACGACGGGAGCCGCAACGAGGCCATGGCATCGACGCAGAATCTCACTGCGCCGACGTGCAGAGTCTATCTAGGGGGCTGGCGTGAACTACTGCACTGACACAGGTCTAGGCTGCATCAGCGCAGCCCATGCCAGCGGGCAAAAGCTGCCTCCTTCTTCAGTTGCTCATCTGTTTGATTCATTTTGTTGGTTTATCTTGGGAGTTCAAGGGGTATTAAACCCCATTCCTTTCCTTAAGCTTCAAGCTTCATTCCTTTGATTTTTCTTTCTTCTAGCTCTTTGTCATATGGAAAAAGAGTTAATGCATGATTTGTCTAGCAAAAGGGGGGCTATGTCCTTTGGAAATAGATAGTATAAATTTTGCAAGCATCTACATGGCTACATGCAGGGTATTTATGCAGTGGGGCGTAGGTACAGGACGGAGTTATGTACTCGTGCATAGTGAGAGTGTCCAATTGGGCATAACCCAACCTTTTTCAACCCACCATTCGATATACCACAATCCATGGCTTTCAAGCATGCACGGGCAACATGTGTGTACACTTATATGCACGGCATAGGAGGGAGGGTGATCAAAGGGAGGCTGCCCAGAGGTAGTTTAGTAGGTCAGTAAAAGGATGCATCGACCCGGCCCACTTCATGCATCGACACGCTGAGGGTTTGGTCGACCGAAATTGCAAATTGGCTGACCAAACTCAAAAGTTGGTCGACCGAAATTGGGTGACTGACCATGGGATGCAAGCATGCATGGGTGGTCTACGCACATGGCTCAATTCACATGCATGATGCATGCATGCTCCAATGCAAGTGTGGATATTAATGAACTACTCAATGCTAAAGGAATGCATAAGAGAATGATTTGGTTATGCTCATGGGGTTTGAGTAAGTGTTAATGCAAGTTGCATGGTGTGTGCAAAGTGTTTGGATTTTTTTCCCTAGCATGACATCCTCATTGGGCAACAACCGGGTTAAAGGGGGAGTCGACCCACAGGGTCGACCCCTGATGCAGCACACCTTAGGCCGTTCGAAGCGCAAAAAACACATTGATGCATGAATGCATAAACCAAAGCATGTATGAGCACAATTTGTTTTTCTTTTCTTTCATCCTTTTTTCTTCTTTCTTCTGCTTAGTTTCCTTAGGCGATTTTCTTATCGATTGCTGCCAGCACAACACTTTGTTCATATGGCCAAACTTTGTTTAGATTTGCTCTTGATTTATTTAATCACATTGTCTGTGGAAATATGCTCTCTTTAGCAACATTCTTTATCCAGTTGTTCCTATTTTAGAATTATGTCAAATTATTCAGTTCATATCTTTGGTATTAGTATGTTTTTATTATGTCCGCAGCCCTGGTGAAAATTGGGCAGCACCTCTCCTAGACCAGAGCATTTGGGGGTGAAAAATGGAAGCGCATCCACGGAGACTCCGAGATGGCTCGGGAAATCTGAGTAAGCCAAGTGTGGCAACTCTACATCCCAAAATTGGGTAGGGAGAACCTCGAGGACTGGTCTACAAGGGGAGCTCCACTGACCTAGGGATGATTCTGTTTCCAGCTTTGAACTGTGCATGTGCTACTACTGGCTCCCTGGCCATTGATGTCCGTCCCTCTAAAAGAAATTCCACCAAGGACCATGCCATAAGGAGGCAAGCCTCTAGAGAACTGTGGGAGGCTACACCAAGCTAATCAGTATGAAACCGTAGTATATCCCCTCCCCAAAAATACGTCCTTTATCGAAACTGGTAGCAAACTAGAGGAAACACCTTATTGCCCCGGTGCAGGAGACCACATGCCATGCTGTAAAACTAGCAAGCCTATATCCCAAATGGGGACTGGAGACTATAACGAACAGTGCTCAGCAAAAGATGAAAACCTAAAGTCTGGAGAAACAAAGTACAGTGAGCATTGCACAGACAACATAGTGCTTGTGTGTTATTAGCATGAAAGCTAGAGTGATTCTCATGCGATGAACAGCAGCTCCCTAAGGGGATGGAATTTCATGAAGGGAAAAGTAGGGAAATGCAGATTCCTGCAGTTCTGGGATAGAGCCAAGGCCTCAACAACCCATAGACGTGCGTGAGGAGGCAAATGACTGTCCCTCCATGAGCATTACAACAAATGGAAAACATGCAGTTCAAATGTGTAAAATCGATCTAGACTAACACAAATGGTCAGGACCTATCTGAGGTATTGGGGAAGGACTTATGCAGTCAATGTCGCCCATGGGGGCTTCGACCTGTCACTAGGACCAAAATGCCAAACTGAGAACAGTCTGGTATGCCAAAAATCAGATGAGGTCTGACTGGGGAGCCTCATCTGGTAGACCAGGGGGGAAAAGGAGCCAAGGACCCAATCCACTATAGCTGGATAGACTCTGGTTCTTTCCCCCTTCATGGTGCAGCATGCTTCCATCGTTTGAAAGAAAATGTAAACAACGAGAATCACAGTAGACTGTGGGGATCAGGATTGAAGAGAAATATGTAGGGTAGAAGACATTTCCATCAATTTCTTTAAATAGAAAATATACATCGTTCCAGAGCTATTACATATGGGAAGCAATTGAATAAAGAAAAGAATGAAAAGAACAACAGACATATCAGAAGGAAGAAAAAGAAAGAAGGAGGAGGGCGGAGCATTGACTCCTCTCTCTCCCCAGAAAGCACCTTCTTCTCTCTCTATCTTCCTCTCTTCTGTTCACGCACTGGAGTAGTAGCAAAATGCTCTGAAAATCATCCTCTAGGAAGCTTCGAACGGCAACCAACGGGGGGACCTTCTCTTTAGGAAAGAGCTCATGTTTTATAGCAGAAGCACATGGCTTCTTTTCCCCCTAGGCAGGGAGGCCATGAATGTTCTCCAATCATTGGAGATCCTTTAGCCACACGTCCCGTACAGCCTCCACACGCCTTCTGGAAGCTGGCGACACCGTACGGAAGCAAGCTCACGTGTCGTGGTTGAGTTCACAGTGGGTATGGCTTCTTCGCGCTTCTAAGGGTGCGTCGATGCAGCCTGTGAGCTACGTCGACGCATCCTATTGGCGTGTACATCTTTTTCTTCTTCAGCTTCAAGCGCGTCGACGCAATTGGGGTCCTGTGTCGACGTAGCCTGTTGTTCGGGGCACTTTTCAGCTCTCTATTTTCAGTCTCATCAACGCAGCTGTCACAGTGCATCGATGCAGCCCGTTGCTAGGGGTCTTTCAACAGTTGCTCTTCTCAACGGTGCGTCGACGCAACTGCATCGACGCAACCCATCTTCCAGGGCCTTTTTCAGTACAAATGAGTTGCGGGGTTGACGCAGCTTTACGAGTGCATTGACACACCTTCCTTTTCTTCTTCTGCAGCTGACTCTGCTTGGCTTTTGACACTAAATTTTAAACGTCCACAAATGCCCCCCACCCGTGGGTGGCGCAGGCGAGGGACGAGCGTGTAGGGCACACGGGTGTCGATTTCTTCATCATCTCACTAGAGTAAACTCCGGTGGGACTAAGGACTCTCACAAAAGTGGGTCGAGTGGTTTATCGTCGATAGTGGGTCTTTGTCGACACAAGGATATCGTTTAAGCCGGCTTTAGATGGAAGGGCTAAACCGTTGGGATTTAGCGGCTGGTCTCGACGAGAAGTCAAGCACCAACCTTGTTGAAATCATTGGCATTGGGTATATACCAACGCAAGGATATTATTTAACCTGATCTTAGATGGAAGGTCTAAGCCATTGGGTTTTAGCGGCTGGCCTTGACAGGAAATCAAGCACCAACCCTGATGAAATCATTGGCATAAGATATATGCCGATGCAAGGAAGATAGGTTTTATATATAGGATCAGGCGAAAGGCCTGATATAATGTGTTGGGGTGGACCCCGGTGGGACTAGGCTAGCTAACTCTAAAAAGTCTGGCGCTAATCATGGCGGTATCATTGACATAGGGTCTATATCAATGCAAGGATTTTTTTAAAGCCGGTATTAGACGGAAGGTCTAAGCCGTTAGGTTTTAGCAACTAGTCCCGACAAGAAGTCAAACACCAACCCTGGTGAAATCATTGGCATTGGGTATATTCCAACGCAAGGAAATTATGATGAAATCATTAGCATTGGGTATATGCTAACGCAAGAAAATCATTTAAGCCGGTCTTAGACGGAAGGTCTAAGCTGTTAGGTTTTAGCGAATAGCCCCGACAAGAAGTGAAGCACCAGCCCTGATGAAATCATTGGCATTGGGTATATGTCAACGCAATGAAATTATTTAAGCTGGTCTTAAACGAAAGGTCTAGGCCGTTAGGTTTTAGCGGCTAGTCCCGACAAGAAGTCAAGCACCAGCCCTGATGAAATCATTGGGATTGGGTATATGTCAACACAAGGAAACCGTTTAAGCCGGTCTTAGATGGAACGTCTAAGCCGTTAGGTTTTAGCTGCTAGCCGCGACAAGAAGTCAAGTGCCAACCAAGGTGAAATCATTGGCATTCGGTATATGCCAACGCAAAGATAGCTTCAAGTCGGTCTTAGACGAAATCTCTAAGCTGTTGGGTTTTACTGACTGGTCCTAAGGGGAAGTCAAGCACCAACCTTGGTGAAATCATTGGCATTGGGTATATGCCAACGCATTGATAGCTTTAAGCTAGTCTTAAATGGAAGGTCTAAGCCGTTGGGTTTCAGCGACTGGCCTCAATAAGAAGTCAAGCACTAACCTTGTTGAAATCATTGGCATTGGGTATATGCCAATGCAAGGAAAGCGTTTTAAGCCGGTCTTAGACGAAAGGTCTAAGCCGTTAGGTTTTCGCGGCTTGCCTTGACGAAAAGTCAAGCACCAAGCCTGATGAAATCATTGGCAATGGGTATATGCCAACGCAAGGAAATTGTTTAAGCCGATCTTAGACGGAAGGTTTAAGCTGTTAGGTTTTAGCGGCTGGTCCTGACGGGAAGTCAAGCACCAGCCTTGGTGAAATTATTGGCATTGGATATATGCCAACGCAAAGATTGCTTTAAGCCGGTCTTAGACGGAAGGTCTAAGCCGTTGTGTAACGCCCCGAGATCCGAGTCCCAAATTATGGGCATATTTAATTTTTTTTCATTATCGGACCCCGAAGCATTACTTCGTACGTATCGTGGAAGCACAATATATAACATGCATACATTCGCATGAGAGAGAGAGAGACCACAATTACATGAAATGTAAATAACATCTCAACCATTCATAATTTCCAAAAGGAGTACAGTTACATTAATTATTCCAGATTGAACATGAGTCCACATAGGCTCACCCACCCAAGACCATACATGTAAGAGGGATAGTCTACCATACATCCGAAGCATACCCAGCTGAACTATAACTTAACTCTACTCCTCTGCTGCATGCTCTTCCTCAATCTCCTTCTCTATGTCCCTTGAAAATGTGTGTCACAAGGGGGTGAGTGTGACGCTCAGTAGGCAGCCTAAACAAATCGGGATTAACTTGCATTTATATAACCAAATTATATACATAATTCAGATGTAATAATAGCATAATCCATTCATTATAGTCTGCTGAAAATAACTCATAAGAGAAAAATACACTTTCTTAAGCTGACATATAAGGTACCCATGCATGCGCTAAAACCACGGTGAATGAGCATTTACCCATTATCACATTTCCATATTTTCACACTTTCACATATCACTTTTCCACATCTTCGCATTTCACATTTTCACATTTCACATTTTCATATTTTCACATTTCACATTTCCACATTTTCACATTTTCACATTTTCACATTTTCACATTTTCACATTTCATTATTCATGGAAACAAATAGCTACCACAAGACAGGTGACCCCACACACACAAACGAACGAACGAACAAAAGAGTACTACGCAAACCCGAGAGGGAACTCCCACCTAAATTCTTGTGGCCCTGAGGCATTACGTAATGCCACATCACAAGGGCCACCCCACACTGGGACCAATGACTGAATCAATAGGATTTTAAACCAGGGCATTACGTATCGCCGTCCCCTGGGATCTTTTACTTCCTGCTACGTTACGTATCGCCATCCCGCAGGAAAGGGCCCTCCCACAGAGGGACCGAAGTCCTATCTCACAAAGACTGTTGTTTCCATTCATATCATTTACATCACATTCGCATTCATACTCATTTTACAAATACTAGTATGATACTTTATCATAACATGCATGCTTCCAAATGGTTTAAGTGGACAAATCACAACAGAAGCATACTTGATGTGGAAAGGAGCATGATCAGGTTGTTGTATAAAAGAGGACAACTTTATTTCTAGGTTACACATACATAGAAAATAAATCATAACCACAAGTGTGAAATTTCTGGGAGCGTGAAACTTTTACAGTGGGTTACTAACTTAGCCTTCTACCATTTTCCAATTTCTCAGATTTTTCTGAATTAATATGACCTCCCAAAACTCCCTTTTACCACGTTTCTGGAAATTAGGGACAGAGCCCCAGGGTGTCGACCTGTTCAAAGGAAGTGTTGACCTGTCAACCCTACATATGCATAGAAAATAAATCATAACCACAAGTGTGAAATTTTTGGGAGTGTGAAATTTTTACAGTGGCTTACTAACCTAACCTTCTATCATTTTCTAATTTTTCAGATTTTCCTGAATTAAAATGGCCTCTCAAAACTCTCTTTTTCCACATTTCTGGAAATTGGTCCAGTGTTCTCAGGGTGTCGACCTGTCCAAAGGAAGTGTCGACCTATCAACCCTACATACGGGTAGAAATTGAACCATAACTACATATGCAAAATTTATGTGAGCATGAAATTTTTACTGTGGGTTACCAACTTACCCTTCTACAATTTTCTAATTTTTCAGAATTTTCTAAATTAATTTGACCACTCAAAACTCTCTTTTCCCACGTTTCTGGAAATTGGGGACAGGGTTCTCAGGGTGTCGACACATCCATGAGAAGTGTCGACACATCAGTGGGAAGTGTCAGCACGTCCATGGGCAGTGTCAGCACATCCGACAGTTTCTAAAGAGGAAGTGTCGACACATCCAGGGCAAGTGTCGACACATTCAGGGGAAGTGTCAGCACGTTCAGGGGAAGTGTCAGCACATCCGGCAGTTTCTGAAGGGGAAGTGTTGACACATCCAGGGGAAGTGTTGACACATCCAGGGGAAGTGTCGACACATTCAGGGGAAGTGTCAGCACGTCTATGGGAAGTGTCAGCACATCCGACAGTTTCTAAAGAGGAAGTGTCAACACATCTAGGGTAAGTGTCGACACATTCAGGGGAAGTGTCTGCACGTCCAGGGGAAGTGTCAGCATGTCTAGGGGATGTGTCAGCACGTTCATGGGAATGTGTCGACACATTCATGGGCAGTGTCGACACCACCCAGTATTTTCAGTTAAAATTCTGAGAAACCTCTCAAAAACACATAACTTGATGGAAAAACCAGTAAATAGACATGGTAGTCAATCCCACATGCCCTTAATCCCTCTTTGGCATATAGAAACTACTTTAAAATCATTTTAATGCATCATTGACCCCTAAGATTTGAGGATAGGTGTCTACCTTTGAAATGTTAAACCGATTGATCCAGGAATGATATCCACACCCCAGATCCTCCTAAGCTTTCACCTTTCGATCCGAGGATGAGATCCACACCCCAGATCCACCTAAGACCTTGCTCGTCGTCCTCCACACACCGGATCATCCACCCACAAATCGGATAGTCCGCCCACGAAGAGACGGAGTCCCACACTCTCTTCTCACATAAGAAAGGTAGAAGGTGGTGGAGGGTTGATGGGAATGATTGCTAAAGGTTTATCACCCTTGAAACCCACCTCCTTATATAGTTTGTAGGCTTCCCAAGAGTTTATCCATGTCCCTCAAGGCTCTAACAAGCTCCAAGGTCGCTGGTTTTGAAGAGGAGTTAATGCTTATCAATTCTTCGGGTTTGAACAGGTGTGATCTTTTGACCTCCTATCATAAACTCTGTTGGACGCGAACTTATACTAGGAATTAGGTTGGGATGTCTTCATATGAAATGAATAGGATCTCCATATCTAACTTCCAGTCATGGTTTCATAGAATTTCATTAAATCTAGCCTGAGTTATGATTTTTGCAATATTAACGTTATTTCTCCTCTATTCCAGTCGTGACCCTTCGTCTACCTAGGCATAAATGCGAGTGGGAGCACTCTTATATTGGGATTTGGATTGGGATGTCTTCAGATGAAATCATAAGGACTTACAGATCTAACTTTCAGAGGTGGTTCCATCAAATTTCCTCATTTTTAGCCCGAGTTATGAGTTTTGTAATATTATCCTTTATTCTCACTCATTCCAGTGATGACCTTTCAGTAGCCCGAGGTAATCCGGGTATAGCTCTAGCATCCAGGCAGCATTTGACCTTGACCTCAACTAAGAAGTTTTGGCTAACATCTCACTTGGAATTATGGCCTTAGTTTCAGGTCATTTCATTAACCATAGGCGAAGTTATGAATTTCCCATTAATTACATCTGATTTCTCCTAACAGCCACACCTCTTCATGACAGCTGGCAGCAAATGGGCTAAGAACCTTGGGTTCTAGTGCGAATTGGGTTTCCATGTCAACAGAAGAGTTTGGGATAAGGGCCCAAGATTTTTAATGAGCATGGTTTCATCCCATTTGGTTGACTTTGGACCAAGATATCCATATTTTAATGGGTGACTATGTTTTTTTGAAATAATTTTGGCAAATTATCATAGCTCATTATCTCCTATTAGGCCCATTTTTCAGAAGTTACACTCTTCATCAAGGTTGTTCCCTACCTAATGGTCATTGCATGGGCTTTGGTTTCATCTAATTCTGGCCTCCCTATAGTAAGTTACCAATTTCCTAAGGATCCTTCAATAATCTGTCCATATTTCTAGCTCATTGAGTTCACGGGCCCGAATTATTTTCAATTGGGCCAGTGCCGAAATTGGTGGTCATAACATGTTGGGTTTCAGCGACTGGCCTCGACAAGAAGTCAACCACCAACCAAGGTGAAATCATTGGCATTGGGTATATGCCAATGCAAAGATAGCTTTAAGCCGATCTTAGACGGAAGGTCTAAGCCGTTGGATTTCAGCGGCTGGCCTCGACAAGAAGTCAAGCATCAAACTTGGTGAAATCATTGGCATTGGATATATGCCAATACAAGGAAAGCGTTTTAAGCTGGTCTTACACGAAAGGTCTAGGCCATTAGATTTCAGCAGCTGGCCTTGACAAGAAGTCAAGCACCAACCAAGGTGAAATCATTGGCATAGGATGTATGCCAACACAAAGATATCATTAAGTCGGTGTTAGATGAAAGGTCTAAGCCGTTGGGTTTCAGCGGCTGGCCTCAACAAGAAGTCAAGCACCAACCAAGGTGAAATCATTGGCATTGGGTATATGCCAACACAAAGATAGCTTTAAGCCGGTCTTAGATGGAAGGTCTAAACCGTTGGGTTTTAGCAGTTGGCCCTGATAAGAAGTCAAGCACCAACCTAAGTGAAATCATTGGCATTGGGTATATGCCAATGCAAGGGGATTGTTTAATCATGTCTTAGACATAAGGTCCAACACCGGTGGGTTACAGTGGTTGGCCCCGACAAGAAGTCAAGCACCAACCCTGGTAAAATCATTGGCATTGGGTATATTACAACGCAAGGAAATCATGATGAAATCGTTGGCATTGGGTATATGCCAACGCAATAAAATTGTTTAAGCCGGTCTTAGACGGAAGTTCTAAGCCGTTAGGTTTTAGCGACTCGCCCCGACAAGAAGTCAAGCACCAACCCTGATGAAATCATTTGCGTTGGGTATATGTCAACGAATGGAAATTGATTAAGCCGGTCTTAGATGAAAGGTCTAGGTCGCTAGGTTTTAGCGGCTAGCCCCGATAAGAAGTCAAGCACCAAACCTGATGAAATCATTGGCATTGGGTATATGCCAATGCAAGGAAATCGTTTAAGCCGGTCTTAGATGGAAGGTCTAAGCCGTTAGGTTTTAGCAGCTAGCCCCGACAGGAAGTCAAGTGCCAACCAAGGTGAAATCATTGGCATTGGATATATGCCAACGCAAAGATAGCTTTAAGCCAGTCTTAGACGGAATGTCTAAGCCATTGGGTTTTACTGGCTGGCCCTGAGGGGAAGTCAAGCACCAACCTTGGTGAAATCATTGGCATTGGGTATATGCCAACGCAAAGATGGCTTTAGTCTAAGCCATTGGGTTTCGGCGGCTGGCCTCAACAAGAAGTCAAGCACTAACCTTGGTGAAATCATTGGCATTGGGTATATGCCAATGCCAGGAAAGCATTTTAAGCCGGTCTTAGATGGAAGGTCTAAGCCATTAGGTTTTCGCGGCTAGCCCCGATGAAAAGTCAAGCACCAACCCTGATGAAATCATTGGCAATGGGTATATGCCAACGCAAGGAAATTGTTTAAGCTCATATTAGACGGAAGGTTTAAGCCGTTAGGTTTTAGCGGATGGTCCTGACGGGAAGTCAAGCACCAGCCTTGGTGAAATCATTGGCATTGGGTATATGCCAACACAAAGATAGCTTTAAGCCGGTCTTAGATGGAAGGTCTAAGCCGTTGGGTTTCAGCGGCTGGCCTCGACAAGAAGTCAAGCACTAACCAAGGTGAAATCATTGGCATTGGGTATATGTCAACGCAAAGATAGCTTTAAGCCGGTCTTAGACGGAAGGCCTAAGCCGTTGGGTTTCAGCGGCTGGCCTCGACAAGAAGTCAAGCATCAAACTTGGTGAAATCGGTGGCATTGGGTATATGCCAATGCAAGGAAAGCATTTTAAGCTGGTCTTAGACTAAAGGTCTAGGCCATTAGGTTTCAGCAGTTGGCCTTGTCAAGAAGTCAAGCACCAACCAAGGTGAAATCATTGGCATAGGATGTATGCCAACACAAAGATAGATTTAAGCCAGTGTTAGACGAAAGGTCTAAGCCATTGGGTTTCAGCGGCTGGCTTCGACAAGAAGTTAAGCACCAACCAAGGTGAAATCATTGGCGTTGGGTATATGCCAACACAAAGATAGATTTTAGCCGGTCTTAGATGGAAGGTCTAAACCGTTGGGTTTTAGCAGTTGGCCCTGACAAGAAGTCAAGCACCAAACTAGGTGAAATCATTGGCATTGGGTATATGCTAATGCAAGGGGATTATTTAATCCTGTCTTAGACATAAGGTCCAAAACCGGTGGGTTACAGCAGTTGGCCCCGACAAGAAGTCAAGCCCCAACCAAGGTGAAATTGTTGGCATCGGATATATGCCAACACAAGGATAGCATTTAATCCTGTCTTAGACGGAAGGTCTAAGCTGTTGAGCCGCATCAATTCTCGTTGCAAAAATCATGGTGGGACTGATGATGATATCATCAACGATTTATGCTAATGCAAGGATTCATGTTTCATCTGGCCATAGACTGAAGGTCTAAGCCATATTCCTCGGTTAAGACCCAAAGGCCATGGGTACCGAGTTAATGAAATTATCGGTACTAGGCTCGTACCGATGCAAGGAAATTGGGTGTTGCTATCTTAGACCAAAGGTCATAGTCATAACCCCTCGGCTAATACCAGAAGAGGCACTGGGCGCCGAGTTAAGCAAATCATCAGCATTGGGATTGTACCGACAAAATAAAATCGGGTGTTGCTGACTTGGCCGTGAGGTCGAAGTCATAACCCCTCTGCTAAGACCAGATGAGGACATGAGTGCCATGTAAATTGGCATCATCGACATTGGTATAATGCCGAGCAAGGAATCACCTATTTCGGTGGGACCGAAAATTGGTGTGACGTAGCGACTCGTTACAAGAGTCTTGAAGTACATGCTTGTTCATCGTGGAATGTGGGTTCTAGCTGATCGCCGAACTGAGGCAGTGGCGCATGGTATAGCTTTAGGTGCTTCCCATTGAGGGGTGGGAATTCAACTTTCCCTCGATGGTTGACGAGGATGTAAGCTCCGCCTTCGTAGACTTTCTGGACCATATAAGGTCCTGTCCAATTTTCATTTAATTTACCCTTTGGATTAGCTGCCATCACTTCTTTTCTTTTGACCATAAGAAGGTCTCGTTTCTTGAATTCACGCTCCTTGACAAGCTTGTCGAAGGCACATGCCATATGGGCTTGGTAAACATGTATGTTTTGCAGGGCTTTGAGCCGTTGCCCCTCTAAATCGGAGAGCTCCTCCAGCCTTCTTTCTATATTTTCCTGGTCGTCTTTAACCAGTTCATGCTGGATTGCGACCCGCAACAAGGGTATCTGTCACGCCCCGAGCATTTGGTACGACAGAAGGAATATCGGAACGTGAACATCCGGCATGGTAAGCCTCTCGCAAGCAAGAAATCAGAGCGTAAGGCAATCACATAGAAGTAATTGCACAAGTAATTTCTTTAAGAAAATTACAACTTTATTTCATAACCATATTCAATTTACACAAGATCAATTCTTGACAACTTTCATCACTACGACTCAAGAAAAATCAAAAATTACAATAGGACTAGACTAGACACTTTGATCATCTAGGCTTCTCTCATCTTGAAACCTTCATTCACTCTCGGACCCGCTACTTGTATACTCCGAATGAGATTCACTAGTATTTCCTGAAATAGACAAGAAAATAGGTATGAGCACACTTGCCCAGTAGGTATCTTCGCATCAACATGAAGGTAATATTTAAGTGATTAACGTCTTAGCTCTAGAATTAAGATAAAAATAAGAATGCGATAATCAAGCAACATAAACCAAGATAACCAAGAATCATGAAATATTGAGCAAGTAGATGTGAGTATAGACCATGAATTCAAGCAAGATTAATCATGTAGATATAAATTCGACCTTTCATGAATAAGAATGTACGAGTATGTAACTAGAAAGTACTTTACACAACCTTGTAAAGGCTATGCATTAACAAGCATGTAAATTTCATAACGAGCCTCGTGAATTTCACTCATTTATAAGAGAAAGTACTCCCAGCACAATGCGACGCCACTATCATCGTACCCCATGGTTTATAGCACGTTTCCGACCATCGGTCGTGGGGATTAGCATGGAGCCCTTGGACACAATCTGTGCCCGATCATGCATCTTCAAGTTATAAATCCAGCTACTTTCACGAGATATAACAATAATGTTGGCCAATAATTTGATTTAAAATAACAAGTTAAATGATCGAGTAACCAAGGTATAGAATGTACCAAAATTTGATATGAGTTTGAAGAATGATTTAAAAAGAACATTATACTTCGGCGGCAATCCGGCAGCATAACAGTATTTTTATTAAGTCCTATATTTTAATATTAACTTGTTAATCATATGTTTGAGACTCCAGATAATCCTAAGAACATCTAGGAACTTAAGAAAAAAAACCCCAAAGGTCAAACCTTGGGTTAGACTAAATCAGGAAATAAGCGGTCGTTTCTTGGACTATTTCACTCAGAAAGGGGTCAGAGTCTACACCGTTTAATAAAATAGAGTCGACGCATGAAAAAGAAGTGTCGACGTAGGAAAACTTACTGGAGCCTTGCGGTCTAGCGAAGGGCCGCTTAGTATCCTTTAGCGGTCTAGTGAATGGCCGCTATCACAATCAGACTGTCGTTCAGAGGGCCGATGATGTCCAGAACACAACAAACGTCGGTAAAGTGCTTTCTAGATATTTTTGGTTTTGATGGTACAACCAGCTCAGCGTCCTAGTGAGAATCCCAGGCTCGCGGAGTCTTACAGAGGCCTTGAAACAAGATCACCTAGTCCGATGGATGGTATATCCAACCGAGAGGATCACAAGTCCAAAAGAGTGTGCCTATAAGTGCAAAGTGTAACTAATGGTCACATACCGGAGAATATGCCATGTACTTAAGAAAATGACTCAAGAGATAGAAGAGATTGTGATAACACATCGATAAATTCCAAACTAGACAAGTCATAAACCATATGTAATTTAAATGTAATAATAAAGGTATATGGTTTTGGCATGAAATTAACTTAAGTTTTAAAATAAGTTCCAAGTACATAAAGAACATGAAATCTATTGGGAAGCACAGTTAATATACCCCCATATATGAAGTCAATACTTAAAATGGGGTCTAGACCTACCTAACTAGGCTTATCATAAGATAATTAAGGCTGTTCTGCATCATGTTTCGGGTTAACACTAACACAGAACTCAGGGATATAAACGGTCTCGTGATGGCCGTTTCACTAGGCTAAGTGGTCTATCGTTGAGCCGCTTATGAAATTCAGGCGGTCCGAAAAAGGACCGTTTATGCATGTCTGCTGTAAACAGCAATTAAACGAAAATATGTGAAAATCTTGGGCCAATAAATGCATAATAAAACATGGCAACGGGTAGATATGGCCTGATAACACCATGTCAAGATATGGAGATGCATGGGTTGAGTGAAATAAACTACAATTATCATTTTCTTATTTAAAGGTTAGGTTCACGCATGCTATGATAACCCTAGATGCATAGTCAATATAAAACATCAAATACTCCGTGTAGAAAACATGAAATTGACTTCAAGAAGAGGGCTTTTGTTCCTAATTTTAAGTTTAAGCCATTCACCAGATAACCTACATCTGGTAGTGCTCCTAGACTTCGAATTTCTGATTGGAAGTTGACCCTAGTTCCTGCACGTCGTATGCTAAGTCAACAACTTCCCGTCCTTCTATCTCCTAATTCTCTCGACTTAATGCCACAAAATGTTAAAGGTAAGAAAAGGGTACTAAAAGGAAGAAATAGTTTTAAAGAACTTATATCTAATTATCTCGTTTAGGGCTTCTAGTTTGCTGATGAATCTGGCTCGATCGTACAAGTTCCTGGGTTACTTTTACTGTACCAACATCTTTGCAGGCCTCAATCTTCCTGATGGCTTGATCTCCTAAGATTAAATTTGGAGGGTAGTTAGACCTTAGTATTATGAACAAAATACTCTAAAGAACATACCTTTAATTCATCCTCCTTACATTAGTTCCACGCGAGCTAAAAGTGAGGGTCGCACAGGTTGGTTCTGGGTCTATTTATAGGATTTAGCTAGGGTTTCATGGATTAGAACGAACTTAGAGTCCCAATTAGGTTTTCAATTCGATCCTCTAGCATACTGGACTGTTCTAACTAAGGGATAACATCGATTATGGGTGATTAGGATGCCAAAGTTCCAAGCTTTTTACATTTCTTCTATTCACGGAACTGCAATGCCTAGCGGTCTAGTATTAGACCGTTTTATGCCCATGCGGTCGCCCGATAGACCGTTTCTACTGTTGGGCGCCGAATTTGAACTGTTTTCAAACTCTTTTGATATTATCTCCTATTATCTACTTAAATTCCGTAAATAAACATGTTTTAAGCTTCTAGAATGTGGGCCAAGACTAGTGGGCTTGGGTTTTAGATTTATTTAAATGCAGGTTGGGCTTGATCTAATTAACTATAATTCATTTAATAATCCATTCCTCTCTAGAAAAATGTTAGAAAATCTAAATAAACTCTAGAAAATTCTAAAATATTTTTTACAAAATTTTGGGATATTACACCCTCCCCCACTTAAGAGTATTTGGTCCCAAAATTCCAATGCATAGACATTAAAGGAGAGTGTACTTACATTGAAATAGATCAGGAAATCTCTTGTGCATGGCTTCCTCCGTTCCCCATGTTGCTTCATGTGGGCAAGATTTAGTTCACTGAACTTTGACCATGTGAATGGTCTTATTCCGAAGTTGATGTACCTCTTGTTCAATTATTTTGATTGGCTTCAGCTCGTACGTCAAATCCTTTTGGATCTCCAGATTATCGTAAGTGATAACGTGGAATAAATCATTTACATATTTCTTTAACATAGAGACATGAAATACATCATGAACTCCTACCAGTTGAGGGGGCAAAGCTAGTCGATATGCCATGTCTCCAACCCTTTCAAGAATTTCAAAAGGACCAATGAATCTTGATGTAAGCTTGCCTTTGATGCCGAACCTTTGAATACCTCGACCCGGAGAGACCTTGAGAAATACATGGTCGCCTTTTTGGAATTCTAGGTCACGCCTTTGATTATCAGCATATGATTTCTATCTATCTTGAGCTACCTTGAGTCTTTCTCAAATCATATTAACTTTCTCAGTAGTATCCCTTATCATTTATGGACCTAAAAGTTATCTTTCCTCAACTTCACTCCAGCAGATAGGTGAGCGACAGCTTCTCCCATATAATACCTCAAATGGTGCCATTTGAATGCTAGCTTGATAACTATTATTGTATGCAAATTTCACTAAAAACAAGTGGTCATGCCAATTTCCACCGAAGTCTATCACACATGCTCTCAGCATATCTTCTACCACTTGATTGGTTCTTTCGGTTTGTCTATCAGTTTGTGGATGAAACGCAGTGCTAAAATTTAATCGGGTCCCCAGAGAATGTTACAGACCCTTCCCGGATTGTGAAGTAAATCGAGGTTCTCGATCGGAAATAATAATGACAGGGACACCATGTAACTTAACAATCTCCTTTATGTATAAGGCAGCCAAGATATCCACAGACCATCGGCTTTTAATAGCTAGAAAATGAGCCGATTTTGTTAAACGATCTATGATCACCCATATTCCATCATGTCCACCTCTTGACTGTGGTAGTCCCATGATGAAGTCCATCCCCATACTTTCCCATTTCCATTCCGGAATTTCCAAAGGATGTAGTTTTTCAGCATGCCTTTGATGTTCTGCTTTAATTTGTTGACAAGTGAGGCAACGTGACACATAGTCCGCTACTTCCCTTTTCATGTTAGGCCGCCAATGATTCCTTTTGAGATCTTGATACATCTTAGTAGCACCAGGGTAAATGGCGTACTTAGATTTATGAGCTTCTTCTAGGATTAATTTGTAGTATCCACGTGATTCGGTATACAAACTCTTCCCCTGAATAACAATCTTCCATTATTTGCAATAGAGAAATTCAGCCGTTGCTCCATATTGGCTTTTAATCTCCAATAACATAGGGTCATTATCTTGGAGTTTGACTAGATCTTCTATTAATGTGGGTTGTGCCCAGATATTGGCTATAAAGCAATCCTCTTTCTTCTTCATATTAAGATCTATTTTTTTTGTAAACCCAATCATCTAATAAGACGAAGGGAGAGTGCACCCCCATTCCAAAGGAAGGGAATGTTCTCACTCCACCTACCGGCCATTAGATGCTTATTTTATTGCTATCTCAAAAAAATTACATCTTCAAAGGAGGCAAGCCTCTGGTATACAGTGAGACAAAAAATAAAGATGAAAAAGCTATACACTCCTCATGCGGATATTAGGTATGCCTCTAGCATCAGCTATAGCATAACCTTTAGCAAACAAAGGCAGATCACGAATGGAGGAGAATTCCACATTGCTTCCCACAAGGACTGCATGATTAGCCAACGCATCTGCGAGTTGGTTTGCCTCTCTATATGAGTGATGTGAAACGGCCCACTAATGATGATATTGACCTCTAGACCTATGCATCCACAAGCATACAAGCTCTCAATTCGGCTCACCGTGCGACCTATCTCACGCGACGCACATGCGCTCCCGGTGGGTCCGAGTGATGCCGGCGAGGATCCGGGGTGGGACCCTAAGGTTTCCACCGGTTGGTGGGCTTATGGCTGACCCCTAATGGGCCTGGGATACCCAATTTATGGGCGGGCTAGCACGCTGGGGCGTGGGCTTGGGTGGCGCTCTCTCACTTGCCACGGTGGTGCGCTCGTGGTTTCACAAACAATCAAGTCCGGGCACTCAATTACCGCCAACGAGCTAAGGAAACGATACTAGCTAAGCAAAGTAAATGAGGACCAGGAGAGGGACCAGAAGCTCACCTGATCGGTGTGAAGACACCGATCCCGGCCGGAGACGATGGGCGCGCCGGGAGGCGTGGGTATGCACCCGAACGCCGCGGCGGGGTAGCTTGACCTGCTGGTTAGTTAATTACACAACTACGCCTCTCGCAGGAGGGGGGATCTCGGGGTGGGGGTTATGGAGTTTACACCAAACACTACCACCACGCAGGGTGGGGCCTTCAGCCGGCCAAGCGGGGTGGGGAAAATTGGTTAATTATCACACCGGCGGTCGATACCGAAACCTGTCCGGTTCTGGGATTCTGGACCAGCAGTCACTGATGTAGCCGTAGAACACTTTCTGGAATTTTGCCGGAGGCGCGGTCGGTGTCGTTGGCTTCGTAACAGAATAGGGGTGCGCCTCAAATTTTATGGATTTTCGTTCTGCACGAGCCAGGCTGCCACGATCGACCGAACGGGGTCCCTGTTCAGGACCTGCACAGGTTCAGCTTCTGAACAGCAGATTGCCGAGGACGCCACGAACGCTCCCGGGCTCTGTTTTGCAAACGGCCGGTGTCGATGGAAGCGTGGGGAAGTCTACTTTCCAACGGAGCCGGCCTCGCCACTGTCTGAAGTCCGTGTGGACAGGATGGTCCCGTTGAAGGGGGACAGGTCGGGGAAGACAGACAGGAGGCAGAACGAACGCCCGGCGGTATAAAAATGGTAACTTCCACTTACGGCGTTCAAACGATGCTCCGTCTTCGGCTTATGAAAGCTGACAGGGGGAGGAAGAATTTTGATGAAGAGTTTGATGACCGATTCCTCCAGTCTTGGCCGCTGCACGAGGGTCGAACAGAGATGGCCTTCTGGTTGAGCCCCCAGTGCGCAGTCGCGGTAGAACGGAGCTAGCGGCCGGCCACGATCTTGGAACGGAGCGATTCCAACTCGCCTGCGGAGAAGACTCGTGGATGCACAAGTTTGCTGAAGCGCTTGGATGCCGAATCCTCCTGGAACGGGTTGGAAAATGCTCTGCAAGTTGGGGCCAGAAACTGCCTGCGGGCTGGAATGGATTTGTGGAGGGGAGGCTAAGGTGGTGGTGGTGTATGAGGGTGGAGATGGAGGGGGGTGCGACCCTAGGAGGGAGGGGAAGGGGATGGACGACCTAGGGAGGTGAAGGGGTCCCTTGGAGAGGGGAAAGGGGTCTTGGGTGGAGGAATATGGCTTGGGAAGGGTGGGGAGTGGCCTTGGGAAGGTGAAAGGGTGCCTGGGAAGATGAAAGGGTGCCTAGGAGAAGGGGTTTCCACCTAGGGGTTGGAGGGGGAATTGAATGAGTGTATAGGGAAGGGGGAGGGGTCTTAAAGAAGGGTGATTAGGGAGGAGAGAGAGGGGATTTTGAAATTTAGAGAGAGAGAGGGAGAAGTAGTGAGAGAGAGAGAGAGAACTATAGAGAGAGGGAGAGAGAATACTTGAGGGTTTAATTTTTCAATTCATCAAAAGTTGTTACAAATGGGAGAGGGGGGGGTCCTTATATAGAGTTGGACCATTTGCACAAAACCCCCTAACAAAGTGCATAAATGCAAAAGACCAAGAGACAGGGGGGGGCGCCCATGGGCCAAGCCCACTAACTGGGCCCAATGTCCTCAACTAAGGGTCCAAATGACTCAAGACTTGGATAATCAACTCTAAGACCTAGATAATGGACTCAAATAAAGGAAAATTACACATGATATGACTCAAATAAAGAAACTACATAAGCAACAAATAAAGATAGCCATGAGGACCACATCTCCAAGGGGTCACGAAGTCGGAGTCGCCTCGTGCCATAGGGAATGCCGGGAGATGTCCTCATCAAATCCCCCGGGGTGGGGAGAACTCGACCCCGTCGAGTAGGGGTCCAATCGGCTCTCGTACTGCACCAGCAGGTCCGGGTCTAGGCGCATCAAGTCCTCTCGGCTTACCCAAGCATCCTCGGTCGGGGAACGGCCTTTCCACCTCACGAGGTAGCGCTGGTAGACCCTGTTCCTGGTAAGTGTGCTCTGCTCATCCAGTATTGCCTCCACTTGCTCAAGTCGGCCTCTCAATCGGGGTGGTAGTTTCGCTCCGGGAGGGTCACTCACAAGGGGGGGTAAAGGCTCGAGATCCTGACTGGGTTCCACCGTGGGGCCCTTATAGCGAACCAGATCCGCCACATTGAAAGTGGGGTGAACCCCAAAGCCCTTAGGTAAGTCGAGCTCATAAGCATTGGTACCAACCCGTCTTAGAACCCGAAAGGGTCCCAAACCCCGTGTCCTCAATTTGGAGGCGGGCCCTGGGAGGAGCCGCTCCGTTCTCACCATCACATGGTCTCCCACTTGGTATTCATAGTGACGACGATGAGCATCGGCCTGCCTTTTGTAAGCCTCATTGCTTTTGCCTATATGCTTGCGGATGTTTTCATGTATCTTTGTGGATGTTGACTCACTAGGAGATAATGGGGGTCCTGGACAACCAAAAGTGGACCTATCATGCAGTGGTGCTACACAGACTTTGGTAGACCTAGGAGGCTTATGCGTCTTGTCAAAGGGGGTGGGGATGGAAGACCCGGAAAACCCATAAAGGGACCTATCATGCCATGCCATGTAGGCCCTAATAGACCTAGGTGGGCCAGGACAACCATAGATGGATCTATCATGCATGGTGGCGATAATTACCGGGGAACCCGAACTTCCTTGAATATTTCTCTCATGCCTAAGACTTGCGACGAACGAGGGTGGGCCATTACATCCGTACATAGACCACTCATACTTCTTACATGTCATGTGGGTGATTTGAATGAATGGACCCGACTCATGAATCATGTCAAGCGGTGTGGTGTGTCTAGACACATGCATTCCTTCCCAAATGGCATCCCTAATGTGTATGGCTTGGTGTGGGAGTTTCCTCTCATAGGGGTCAAATGGGTCTGGGAAAATAGAGTGGGCCTGGTCTATTAAGGTGGGTGAGGGTAGGAAAGGGTGGGTGGTGGGTAAGGGGGGTGGGTTGCATGGGGGTCTAGACTCCCATAGGAAGGGGTCAAAGGGGTCATGGTAAGGGTCCCCTAGGGAGAGGAACTCCAGGTCCTCATGTAGCGGTGAGTCATCCTTCTCTAAAGAAATAATTGGGCCGAAGTCTTTGGTGGGTGGATCAGCCAGGAAGGGATGGTTTGACACTCTACCCGAGATAAGCAATTCTAATTCATGGAGAGCAGCAGGCTCATCCGGTGTAGGGAGGATTAGAAGGAGGTCGCTAGTGTAGCAACCTACAGTGTAAGCTGTGGTGATGGATCCGACACATAGATGTAGGAGGTCAATGCTCCTAGGTTGGTCAGCCATTGTGGCCAACATGTCGGTCAACTCTATTTGCCATGCTAGGCCCTTAAGAAGGTCATCCCAACTCTCAACCTCATAGGAGGATTGGATAGTGGTGTGATAAGAGGAGAGAGGGACTATGGGGAGGTGTTGTTCCATGGGAGGGTAGGCATGGGCCATTATCTCTCTAATTGGGCTACCCATCAACCAGCTAACAAGGGTCTCTCCTAAAATAAGCTCGGTCCCATCTAGAGAGGGTGGTGTAGGGTGAAGGTTACCATGTGAGTTTTTTTCTTCAATTTGGACATGTGTGGTCTCCATGTTGGGAATTGGGTCCGGGGTGTTCACCACTTTGGGGTCGGGTATGGGTTCCTCCTCCAAAGAGGTGAGAGAGTATGTTCGGGGTGGGGTGGTGATGGTAGGTGCATGGCGCCCCCAAGGTGATGAGCAAGGTCGGAATTGGGTTGGGGTTGGAAGTGGAGGTAGTGGGAGTCTAGGTTGGGGTAGGTTTGTAGTTGGAAGTGGAAGGTGGGTTGGGTGAAGACAGTTGGATTGGTCGATCTTGGGTGGGGCATCCCTTATAGGGGATAATGGAGGGGTAGTAGTAGGGGCTACGGGGGTTTGGGGAGTATGGGTCTCATGGGGAATAGTGAGTTGCGGGGTGGTGACCGGTGCGGGCCTAGGTGGAGGGGTGGGCACGGGATCCACTTGGGTTTGAACGGTGAGGGTTATGGAAGTGAGTTTTAGTTGGGGAAGGTTGGTGGGGATTGGGTTTTCCTGACTTGACTCTTGGCATTGTGCCT
The DNA here is from genome assembly GCA_022559845.1 of Amorphophallus konjac. Classification (NCBI taxonomy): domain Eukaryota; kingdom Viridiplantae; phylum Streptophyta; class Magnoliopsida; order Alismatales; family Araceae; genus Amorphophallus; species Amorphophallus konjac. Next base: position 133,560,754 of record CM040127.1, on the reverse strand, counting down.
CAAATTCTTCCTCCCATTCAAGGGGAGCTTCATGAACTTCAATCACTTTCTCAACTCTTTGGGGTGGAGGGGTTTGGTAGGGATTTGTGGGTTGGAGGGTGGTGGTCTTTGGGGGCCTAGGTGGAGGGGTGGGTAGTTGGGACAGTTGGGTTCTAAGGGAGAGGAGTTGGTGGCGAAATGTGGAGAGGGGATCGGTTAGGGGTGGTGGGGGCGGAGTCCTATGGATGGTCTTAAGTTGGCCGGGTTGGGATTGAGTAGTGGTGGTGCTCCTCGGGCTAGGGGTGTGTGAGTAGGAAGAGTAGGAAGGTTTTGGAATGTAGATTTTCCTAAGTTCTCTCGTCATCTCTTCCCACGAGTGAATGGGCTCTTGCCTCTCAATCCTTCTTATGGCCTCTATGTGTTCCAATTCTATCTTGGCTTGACCCCGAATTTGTCCCTTGGCCCTACAAACTCTTGTGTGTCCGTATACCCGATTCCTCTCAAAGTTCCTTTCCATTGCAGCCTCCCACTTGAGGTAATCACTAGCATGCGACCCATCAAAGGTAACACCCTCATCTCGAATAATGTCCCAAAGTATTGGGTTGATCGGATCCCGGTAGTGGGCCGAGTGGGATGGGTATGTGGTAGCCATGATTCATGAACTAGATGACAATGCGCCCTAGGACTAGACTTAGTAGAGACAAGTCTAAAACCTGGCTCTGATACCACTTGATGTGAAACGGCCCACTAATGATGATATTGACCTCTAGACCTATGCATCCACAAGCATACAAGCTCTCAATTCGGCTCACCGTGCGACCTATCTCACGCGACGCACATGCGCTCCCGGTGGGTCCGAGTGATGCCGGCGAGGATCCGGGGTGGGACCCTAAGGTTTCCACCGGTTGGTGGGCTTATGGCTGACCCCTAATGGGCCTGGGATACCCAATTTATGGGCGGGCTAGCACGCTGGGGCGTGGGCTTGGGTGGCGCTCTCTCACTTGCCACGGTGGTGCGCTCGTGGTTTCACAAACAATCAAGTCCGGGCACTCAATTACCGCCAACGAGCTAAGGAAACGATACTAGCTAAGCAAAGTAAATGAGGACCAGGAGAGGGACCAGAAGCTCACCTGATCGGTGTGAAGACACCGATCCCGGCCGGAGACGATGGGCGCGCCGGGAGGCGTGGGTATGCACCCGAACGCCGCGGCGGGGTAGCTTGACCTGCTGGTTAGTTAATTACACAACTACGCCTCTCGCAGGAGGGGGGATCTCGGGGTGGGGGTTATGGAGTTTACACCAAACACTACCACCACGCAGGGTGGGGCCTTCAGCCGGCCAAGCGGGGTGGGGAAAATTGGTTAATTATCACACCGGCGGTCGATACCGAAACCTGTCCGGTTCTGGGATTCTGGACCAGCAGTCACTGATGTAGCCGTAGAACACTTTCTGGAATTTTGCCGGAGGCGCGGTCGGTGTCGTTGGCTTCATAACAGAATAGGGGTGCGCCTCAAATTTTATGGATTTTCGTTCTGCACGAGCCGGGCTGCCACGATCGACCGAACGGGGTCCCTGTTCAGGACCTGCACAGGTTCAGCTTCTGAACAGCAGATTGCCGAGGACGCCACGAACGCTCCCGGGCTCTGTTTTGCAAACGGCCGGTGTCGATGGAAGCGTGGGGAAGTCTACTTTCCAACGGAGCCGGCCTCGCCACTGTCTGAAGTCCGTGTGGACAGGATGGTCCCGTTGAAGGGGGACAGGTCGGGGAAGACAGACAGGAGGCAGAACGAACGCCCGGCGGTATAAAAATGGTAACTTCCACTTACGGCGTTCAAACGATGCTCCGTCTTCGGCTTCTGAAAGCTGACAGGGGGAGGAAGAATTTTGATGAAGAGTTTGATGACCGATTCCTCCAGTCTTGGCCGCTGCACGAGGGTCGAACAGAGATGGCCTTCTGGTTGAGCCCCCAGTGCGCAGTCGCGGTAGAACGGAGCTAGCGGCCGGCCACGATCTTGGAACGGAGCGATTCCAACTCGCCTGCGGAGAAGACTCGTGGATGCACAAGTTTGCTGAAGCGCTTGGATGCCGAATCCTCCTGGAACGGGTTGGAAAATGCTCTGCAAGTTGGGGCCAGAAACTGCCTGCGGGCTGGAATGGATTTGTGGAGGGGAGGCTAAGGTGGTGGTGGTGTATGAGGGTGGAGATGGAGGGGGGTGCGACCCTAGGAGGGAGGGGAAGGGGATGGACGACCTAGGGAGGTGAAGGGGTCCCTTGGAGAGGGGAAAGGGGTCTTGGGTGGAGGAATATGGCTTGGGAAGGGTGGGGAGTGGCCTTGGGAAGGTGAAAGGGTGCCTGGGAAGATGAAAGGGTGCCTAGGAGAAGGGGTTTCCACCTAGGGGTTGGAGGGGGAATTGAATGAGTGTATAGGGAAGGGGGAGGGGTCTTAAAGAAGGGTGATTAGGGAGGAGAGAGAGGGGATTTCGAAATTTAGAGAGAGAGAGGGAGAAGTAGTGAGAGAGAGAGAGAGAACTATAGAGAGAGGGAGAGAGAATACTTGAGGGTTTAATTTTTCAATTCATCAAAAGTTGTTACAAATGGGAGAGGGGGGGTCCTTATATAGAGTTGGACCATTTGCACAAAACCCCCTAACAAAGTGCATAAATGCAAAAGACCAAGAGACAGGGGGGGGCGCCCATGGGCCAAGCCCACTAACTGGGCCCAATGTCCTCAACTAAGGGTCCAAATGACTCAAGACTTGGATAATCAACTCTAAGACCTAGATAATGGACTCAAATAAAGGAAAATTACACATGATATGACTCAAATAAAGAAACTACATAAGCAACAAATAAAGATAGCCATGAGGACCACATCTCCAAGGGGTCACGAAGTCGGAGTCGCCTCGTGCCATAGGGAATGCCGGGAGATGTCCTCATCAATGAGTGAACAATGGGACAGTGAGTTGTTGAGTAAAGTTGCTGAAGAGGCTGCCACCAAGGAAGAAGTGTCCATGGAGGGTCTCTTTTGGAGGTTAGCATATCAATCAGCGCCAAAGAATCAATATATATGACAGATAAAGGAATAGCATGAAACTGTGCCAATCAGAGTCCATCAAGTAATGCCCGACCTTCAGCAGCCATATTAGAGCCAAGACCATAGTAATATGAAAAACCCAGCACTAGCTGCCCATGATGATCTCTAAAACTGCCACCACCCCCGGAGTGACCGGGATTTCCTTTGCTAGCACCATCCACATTTAAAGAAAAAAATTTAGCAGGAGCTATTCAACGTACCATGATAAATGCAGGGAGATTACTATTGATTGATATGCCAAAGCTCTGTAGAGCATTCAGATACTCCAAGCTAGCCCCTTGCTTAAATCTAAACTGTCTTACAGTGTGAGTGATCTCTGTAGTAATCTGATCAGCAATCCTTATGAAGTTGGGGTGATGACCTTCATACCTTGCACATCATCTATATTTCCAAGTTTCCCAAACAATCATAATTGTTATCATGAGAGATATAAAACCTTTGGGTTTATTAATAACTACTCCATTTATGATTGATTTCAGCCTGCTGTTAATGTTGGTGTCTTCCAAGCATGTGTTGCTAAGCAGTGGAGCAAATCTACTCCAAAGGAAATTAGCCAGATCACTTTTCACAAATAGATGATCTTCATCCTCTATGTCATGAGAATTAAGGCAACAGTCACAACAAGATGCCAAATTGATACCATTCAGTTGAATTTGACTATCTACTGGGACAGCATGTTTCAAGATTTTCCAACAAAATAAAACTACCCGCAGAGGAAGTCTATTGTGCCAGAGCTTACTGATCATTAATCTAGAACCAACAGCCTACCCTTTAATAAAATTGTAAGTGGATTTGATGCTGAATTTACTTGAGTTAGAGAAAGACCAGATAGGGATATCATCCCCAGTTTGAATGCCAAATCTTTGGATTTGCTCCCTCAGCTACTGATCTTCCAGTACCTGCCCGACTGAGTGCTGGTGGTTGGCCATGGCATCTTGAACTGAACAGTCTTCTAGCACTTAATGATTCTGTAAAGAGAGGAAATCTGCCAATGAATTGTCCTTGCACCAGCTGTCTTTGAGAAAATTGGTATTGGCCCCATTTTGAACTATCATTCTGGATCCTGCCATAAAAGTTGCCCGAGCTTTCTCAAAGTCATGCTTGTTAATACCAGCTGGAAATTGAGTTTTGCAGTCTGATATATTCTGACCATGAAAATATTTGCTTCTCACAAAGCTAGCCCAGAGAGATTTGCTGTGTATAGAATGCCATATCAATTTAACATAGAAGCATATCTGTATGTCTTAAAGACCTCGGATCCCCAGACCACCTTTAGAGATGGGACATCAGATTTTTTCCCAAGAGACCCAATGCTTTCTATGGGCTGTTTCAAAACCCTGCCAGAAAAAATTGGAACATATTTTCCCAATCTACTTGAGTGTTGTGTAAGGAATAGAAGCTGCACTAGCAGTATATATAGGGATTGCAGATAAGACCGACCGGATAAGGACCAATCTGCTAGCATGAGATACTAACTTGCTTTGCCAGCCAGCTAATTTGGCATTGACTTTGTAAATCAGATATTTAAAGTGTGGGGTTTTGACTATTCCTTTAAAAAGAGGAATGCCCAAATAAACGATGCTACTAGTTTTATGATGATAGCCAGACAATTGACTAATGCAGGCAATAGAGCAGTGAGGCATCTACTTAGCAGTAATGAAACAACTTTTATGTGCATTTATCCGCTGACCAGAAGACATTTCATATCTTCCCAAGAAAAAAAGTAGTTGTTTAATTGAAGACAATCCACCATTCATAAAAATAAGAGAGTCATCCGCATAAAGAATATGTGAAATAGGCTGCACCCCTCAAGGAAGATGATAGAACTTACATAGACCAGCAGAGAATAAGTGTTTGAGACCCCTGCTCAATACCTCTTCAGTAAGGAGGAATAAGGCAGGGGCTAAGGGGTCCCTTTGTCGAACCCCTCTAGTGGATTTGAAAAATCCATGAACTTGACCATTAAGTGATATAGAAAACCAACATTTGAGCAATTAATGAAACAAATCTATTGCAGAACCCAAATCTTCTAAGAACCATGAAAAGGAAATCCCACTCTATTCGATCATAGGCTTTAGCCATATCAAGCTTAAGAATCATGTTATGTCCTCTAACTGGTCTGTGAAGTTCTAGTATCAATTCCTTTACCAGTAGGAAATTGTCTGTAATTTGTCTTCCACTAACAAAACCACTTTGCTCTTTTAAGATAATCTGGGGTAGAATGGATCGCAACTGGTCACAAATGACTTTAGATACAATCTTATATGTGAAATTACACAAGCTAATAGGTCTAAAGTCGGCATAAGAGGTGGGGCTTTTAACCTTCAGAATGAGACAAAGAATGGTGGAAGTAACTCCCTTGGGTAAACCCCATCCCTGAAAAAAGCTTTTAACAGCATTAATAACATCCTCTGCAATAATATCCCAGCAATGAGAAAAGAAACCCTCAGTAAATCCATCCGGCCCTGGTGAGCTGTTGCCAGACAGAGATAGAACTGCATTATTAATTTCATCTGCTGAAGGAATAGAACATAAAGATCTATTTTGATCTTCACTGATCAAAGGGGGTATAACAGCAAGGAGGCTCTCATCAATGATATGATCTTCGGAAGTTAAGAGAGCTTTAAAATGTTCCACAACACCATCTGATAACAATTTTTGATCTTCCACCCACTGCTCATTAATTTTCAGTTTATGAATGTAATTCCTCTGCCTTTTGACCTTGGTATAGTGATGAAAGAATTGAGTATTACGATCCCCACAGGAAATCCATTGCACCCGAGATTTTTGATACCAGAAAATCTCTTCCCGAAAAAATGTGAGGCGCAAGTCAGCATTAGCCTTGTGAAGCTTTGCACAGTTTTCCATCGAAGGAGATGCATCATACAGATTTTGAGCTTGCTCGACTTGATGTTCTTCTTTATCTTTCACCTGAAAGATGTTACCAAAAATTTCTTTGTTCCATTTACTTAAGTCGGCCTTCAGGGACTTGAGTTTTTTCTGTAAAATGTGAAAGGGATGACTGTTCGTCTAGATATATTTACTCCAATGAGCTTCCACAAATTCCAAAAAATTCTCATGAGTGTGCCACATATGCTGATACATGAATCTCCTTGGAGAAGGTTGGGTGGACTTCAATGACAATAGCAATGGGGCATGGTCCGAAGGACTTTTGATTAAATGTCTAACCGATAGGAAACATGTTGAGTGTGCCCAATGGGAATTATACCAAACCCTATCCAAACGGGCTCTAATATGAGAGGTCCCAATTTGATTATTAGTCCATGTGTAGTTTGAACCTGAATATTCGACATCAACAAGACCAGTTGCAGATAAAAAACCTTGAAAATCTATCATAGCAGCCATGGAGGAGAGAGATCCTCCAATTTTTTCTTCTGGAGAGACAATGCAGTTGAAATCTCCTCCTATAATCCAAGGAATATTTAAATTTTGACTGAAATCCATTAGAGTCAAACATAACCCTGTGATCACTAACACTACAAGAAGCATATATGGCTGTGAAGTAACGAATAGCCTTATTGTTTTCCTTGATTACTACAGTCAGGTATTGTGAATGAACCTCAATAGTATCAAGACAAATATGAGGCTTATAAAAAAGCCAAATCCTAGAGGAATCACCATTATTACCAATAGGAGATTCCATATTAATACTCCGAGCCACTCTCTGAGCACGACTGAAATCAATACGAGGTTCAGAAATAGCTGCAATGTAGATGTTATTAGCTTTTATATGCTGGGCTAAACTTCTAACAGTTGCTTTATTACCAACACCTATGACATTCCATATTAAAGCTGAATTAATCATGATCAGAAGAGGAATATGGGTGAGCAGCCATAATCTTGGCTTTATCCCTTGTCAGCCGGGCATCACTAAATAACACTCCTGACAATACCGAAACCTCATTTGACTTCAAATTATGAAGATGAGTATTAGTGCTATTTTTTACCTGACATAACATCCTGGAATTCTCTGCTACCGATAATTTTGAAATGACCTCCGAGCTGCTAATTTTAATGACTTTCTGGTCCAAGAAATGGGGGGGAGGTTTTAGAGCAAAGTGTATAGCATGTGGTGCCTCATTGTTACAATGGATTGAAGGTACCTCTTCTGATTCCGAGACCTCCTCTATCCGGGACAAAACTATAGTGGGCATCTTAGTGGAGTCATTACTACAAACAGGTAGTGAGGGGCCAATGTTGTCTATTATCTCCGAAGATCCAAATGTGGAAGTAGTATATTGACAACAATTTGAGGACTCAAAGTATAAGCTATCGCCAGGAACTTGCTTGTGTTGAATATTCTCTTCTTTAGATTCTATTTCCTCTGGAACCTGGCTCAAGGCTGCGAATCTGTTAGCATTAGCATCTACCAATTTGGGATTGGAAGTGGTAGTAATCCTTGGCTTATACTCTTGTCGGAGAGTTTTTTGAGCTCTAGGAAAAATAGTTTTACCCAGCGATTGCTTTCGAACTACAATCTTACCCTATTTCTTCTCGCAATCCCTTTCCAGGTGCCCGATCTTATGGCAGTGAGAACACAAGTGCGGCACTCTGTGATAGCTGATCGACTGCCAGAAACCACCATTTTCAATTCCAATCCATACTCGATCTTTTATCTGCATATCAAGATTCATCTCAACACAGACCAAAGCCTATGATGTATCAGTCATTGCAGATGTTGCATCATGAATCTGCAACACCAGACCGACATTGCCTGCCATTGAACGGAGCATGTCCTCATGATAGAAATTGACAGGAAGTGAGGGGAACCCAATCCATACTAGAACAGCAGAGGGATCAGCGTCAAAATCAAAGTCGTGCATCCATCAAAAGAATATGAACAGAAATCCTTTGATATATAGATTTTTTTGAAGGAGAACTCTAAGGAAATCCGCTTCGCATCCCAGCCGGATCAAAATGTGTCTAGCATTCAATCGACTAATGATAAACTCAGAACTCAAATGAAGTCGCTGCGAGAGGCATGCTTTGATTTCTGAAATGGAAGGGCAACCATAAGAACATTTGGCGATGATCACGTTCTGAAGGTGCAAGTAGGATACCTGGATATCTTCTTGTAAAAAAAAATACGACAGGCTCTCCCTGATCCGTGAACGCTGGAGGTTTCACCTGAAGGGGAAGGCGTGGCCGGTGCCGAGCTTCCATGAGAGTCTAAGCATATGTCTTCCGAGGAGCTACCACAGCCGCTTCTGATACGCCGGCTTCATTACCCTCCGGAGGGATCTGGACTTCCACCACCACGCCAGCCATGGCCTGCAAGGAGGGGAGCTCGCCGGAACGACAGAGAGAGCGATGGCGGGAAGGAGCGAACTAGAGTTTCTCACACTAGGATTTTAGAGAGAGAGTTTTTTATTAAATAATATCAAAATTCAACTGAGTAAATTTAGAAATAAGATTGGTCATACCTTTCATAAGACTTGATAGCTTTCCCATTGGTTTCCTGCTGAGCGCATTGGCAACGACATTCACTATGCCAGGATGATACTGTATAGCAAAATCAAAGTTCTTAAGGTACTCCAACCAACGCCTTTGTCTCATATTTAGCTCTTTCTGAGAGAATAGATATTTCAAGCTCTTATGGTCCGAATAGACCGTGAATTTTTCTCCATAAAAATAGTGACGCCAAATCTTCAAAGCAAATATGACTGCGGCCAGTTCAGATCATGAACAAGATAATTTTTCTCGTGCCGCTTTAACTATCTTGAAGCATAGCAAATCACCTTGCCATTTTGCATGAGTACGCAACCCAGACCAATGCCAGATGCATCGGTATAAACTTCAAATCCGCCACCTTCTACGGGTAATGCCAGTATAGGTGCCGTGGTGAGATGCTCTTTAAGAGCTAAGAAATTTTCTTCACATTACTTTGTCCACTCGAAGGGATTTTCCTTCCTAGTGAGTCTTGTTAAAGGAGCGGCAATTTTGGACAAATCCTTGATGAATTGCCTATAATACCCAGCCAGGCCAATGAAACTTCAAACTTCAGATACTGTGTTCGGTCGGCTCCAGTTCTTAACCGCTTCAACTTTAGAAGGATCTACTACAATGCCTTCTTTAGAAATAATGTGGCCAAGGAATGAGACTTCCTTAAGCCAAAATTCACATTTGTTTAATTTAGCATAAAGTTGGTGTTCCCGTAAAGTTTGCAAGGCAACACTTAGATGTTCATCGTGTTCCTCCTTTGTCTTTAAATAGATGCGAATATCATCAATGAATACGACCACAAATTGGTCAAGATAAGGCCTGAACACATTATTCATCAGTTGTATGAATGCAGCAGATGCATTAGTTAAACCGAACGGCATAACCACAAATTCATAGTGTCCGTATCGGCTTCGGAAAGCAGTCGTGTAAATGTCTTCATCCTTGATCCTCAGTTGATGATAGCCTGACCTACGGTCGATCTTGGAGAAGTACTCCACGCCAGAAAGTTGGTCAAATAACTCATCAATACATGGCAGTGTATATTTATTTTTAATAGTGAGTTTATTCAACTGCCGGTAGTTAATGCATAATCTGAGGGAACCGTCCTTCTTTTTGACAAATAAGACTGGTGCACCCAAAGGGGATGTGCTGGGTCGAATGAAACATTTTTCTAGTAGCTCTTGAAGTTGCTTCTTTAGTTCCTTCAGTTCCGTGGGAGACATCCTGTAAGGAGCTATTGACACTAGTGCTGCTCCGGGTGTGAGTTCAATGGTAAACTTAACCTCCCTTTCGGGCGGTAAACCAGGTAACTCGGAAGGAAAAATATTAGGGAATTTTTTAACTACGGGGATTTCATCTATCTGAATTTCCTTAGACTCGGTAACTATCACGGAGGCAAGAAAAGCTTCACATCCTTGCGCAATGAGTTTGCAGGCATGAAGGGATGAAATAAGAGAAGGATGCTTCCGGTATTTGATGCCAAGAAAGGAAAATTGTGGGAGACCAGATTTTTGAAAAGAAATTATCCTACTGCGACAATTTATATAGGCGTCGTGGTCTACAAGCCAATCAACTCCTAATATGGCATCGTAGCCTTCCATGTCGAGGTATACGAGATTAGTAGGAAGATTATGCCCTTCTATAGTAACTTCACTATTAGGGAAATAAGTTTTCAATTCCGTTTCCTACCCTAAATGAGTGACTATGGTTAATTCCGATGGTAAGGAAACAGGTGAAATAGGTAATATTTTTGCAAAGGAATTAGCAATAAAGGAATGAGTAGCACCCGTATCAAATAACACAGAAGCATGATGGGAATGAATATGAATTGTACCTTCAATGAGTTCCCCTTCTTTGGTTGGTTCATCCTCCAATACGGCATTTAATCTAGCTTGCCGCTTCCGTCCACCATTGCTCCTTGTGGATGTTTGCTCTTTCATTAGAGGACAGTCAGGCATGCGGTGCTCTCAACTTCCACATCTTAGGCATGCGCCCAAATGCTTCCAACATTCTTTGGCCGCATGACCGAACTTATCACAGAACGAGCAAGCCGTCATGACTTGCTTATCTTCTTCTTTCGTCTTCTTGTTCCGACGATCATCCTTGCTATCCCCATTTCGGGATCTCTTCTTGTTATCCCGCGAGTTATAGGTGATGCTAAATTTCTCTTGCTTTTTACCTCGCCGATCAGACTTTCGGCTCAGCTCCTCCACTTTGACCTTGAGTCTATCGACCTTCTCTAAGGTCTGTTCACATAAGTGTGCCCGTTGGACCATCTCTGCGTAGGTCTGAATATTTTATGGGCCAAGTTGCTGGATGAAAATGGGCCGCAACCCATCCATAAAGCGATTTGCTTTAAGAAGATCCATGCTCACTAGATGCTGAGCATAGGGTGTCAGACGAAAAAATTGTAATTCATATTCTGCCACCGACAACATACCTTGAGGCAATGACGCAAATTCAGCCGCCTTCCTCTCCTTGACATGCTCGGAGAAATATTTAGCTCAAAAGAGCGTGAGGAATCCTTCCCAAGTGTGTGGGGCATCTGTAGGTGGTGCTGGAACAGATTTCCACCATGTACGTGCGTCTTTATTTAACTGAAATGTGGCAAGACGCACATTCTCTTGGTCGGCACATTGCATGACCTTGAAGATATAGTTCATCTCGTCAATCCAGTTTTCTACTTCGTCCGGATTAGAAGAACCATTAAATCGCGGAGGATTCAAACTCCAGAAATTACGGTGTAGATCACAAGCTCCTGCCCTTGTGCCAGCTTGGGCCATAGTTTGCAAAGCTTGTGTAAGACCTGCAACGGTTTGTTGCATTCCTCCTCAATCGACACGATGAGCCATGGTAAGAGTAAGGTACCTGAGAAGAGTAATAGATTTGTTAATTCCAATGGAATTGGTGGGTTTAATCTTCAAGATAAATTCTAATTACTAGCTCATCCCAGGTTCTACCCAATTTCTCTCATGGGTGGGGATTTCTTTACTCGTATCATAGGCATGGGTTCTTAAAACTTAGACTTAACCTATGACTTGACATCTTTTCCTAGGACTTCTAGGCCTAGGCTCTGATACCACTTTAACTGTCACTCCCCGAGCATTTGGTACAGCGGAAGGAATATCAGAACGTGAACAGTCGGCATGGTAAGCCTCTCGTAAGCAAGAAATCAGAGCGCACGACAATCACATAGAAGTAATTGCACAAGTAATTTCTCTAAGAAAATTACAACTTTATTTCATAACCATAATCAATTTACACAAGATCAATTCTTGACAACTTTGATCACTACGACTCAAGAAAAATCAAAAATTACAATAGGACTAGACTAGAAACTTTGATCATCTATGGCTTCTCTCATCTTGAAACCTTCATTCACTCTCGAACCCGCTACTTGTATACTCCAAATCCAATTCACTAGTATTTTCTGAAATAGACAAGAAAATAGGTATGAGCACACTTGCCTAGTAGGTATCTTCGCATCAACATCAAGGTAATATTTAAGTGATTAATGTCTTAGCTCTAGAATTAAGATAGAAATAAGAATGTGATAATCAAGCGATATAAACCAAGATAACCAAGAATCATGAAATACTGAGCAAGTAGATGTGAGTATAGACCACAAATTTAAGGACGATTAATCATGTAGATATAAATTCGGCCTTTCATGAACAAGAATGTACGAGCATGTAACTAGAAAGTACTTTACACAACCTTGTAAAGGCTATGCATTAACAAGCATGTAAATTTCATAACGAGCCTCGTGAATTTCACTCATTTATAAGAGAAAGTATTCCCAGGACAATGCGACGCCAGTATCATCGTACCCTATAGTTTATAGCACGTTTTCGACCATCGGTCGTGGGGACTAGCATGGAGCCCTTGGACACAATCTGTGCTCGATCTTGCATCTTCAAGTTATAAATCCAGCTACTTTCACGAGATATAACAATAATGTCGGCCAATAATTTGATTCTAAATAACAAGTTAAATAATCGACTAACAAAGGTATAGAACATACCAAAATTTGATATGAGTTTGAAGAATGATTTAAAAAGAATATTATACTCCGGTGGCAAACCGATAGCATAACGGTATTTTTATTAAGTCCCATATTTTAACATTAACTTGTTAATCATATGTTTGAGACTCCAGATAATCCTAAGATCATCTAGGAACTCAAGAAAACAAACCCCAAAGGTCAAACCTTGGGTTAGACTAAATCAGGAAATAAGCGGTCATTTCCTTGACTGTTTCACTCAGAAAGCGGTCAGAGTCTAGACCGTTTAATAAAATAGAGTCGACGCATGAAAAAGAAGTGTCGACGTAGGAAAACTTGCTGGAGCCTTGAGGCCTAGCAAAGGGTCGCTTAGTATCCTTTAGCGTTCTAGTGAATGGCCGCTATCAGAATCAGACGATCGTTCAGAGGGCCACTAAGGTCCAGAACATAGCAAACGTCGGTAAAGTGCTTTCTAGACATTTTGGGTTTTAATGGAACAACTAGCTCGGCATCCTTGTGTGAATCCCAGGCTCGCGGAGTCTTACGGAGACCTTGAAACAAGATCACCTAGTCCGGTGGAAGGAATATCCAACGGAGAGGATCACAAGTCCACGAGAGTGTGCCTATAAGTGCAAAGTGTAACTAATGGTCACATACCGTAGTATATGCCATGTACTTAAGAAAATGACTCATGAGATAGAAGAGATCGTGATAACACAGCGATAAATTCCAAACTAGATAAGTCATGAACCATATGAAATTTAAATGTAATTATAAAGGTATATGGTTTTGGCATGAAATTAACTTAAGTTTTAAAATAAGTTCCAAGTACATAAAGAACATGAAATCTAATGGGAAGCACAATTAATATACCCCCATATATGAAGTCAATACTTAAAATGGGGTCTAGACCTACCTAACTAAGCTTATCATAAGATAATTAAGGCTGTTTTGCATCATGTTTCGGGTTACCACTAACACAGAACTAAGGGATATAAACGGTCTTGTGATGGCCGTTATAATAGGCTAAGCGGTCTATCGTTGGGCCGCTTATGAAATTTAGGCAGTCTGGAAAAGGACGGTTTATGCCTATCTGCTGTAAACAACAATTAAACGAAAATATGTAAAAATCTTGGGCCAATAAATGCATAATAAAACATGGCAACGAGTAGATATGGCCTGATAACACCATGTCAAGATATGGAGATGCATGGGTTGAGTGAAATAAACCACAATTATCATTTTGTTGTTTAAAGGTTAGGTTCGTGCATGCTATGATAACCCTAGATGCATAGTCAAGATAAAAGATCAAATACTTCGTGTAGAAAACATGAAATTGACTACAAGAAGAGGGATTTTATTTCTAAGATTGAGTTTAAGCCATTCATGAGATAACCTACCTCTGGTAGTGCTCCTAGACTTCGAATTTCTGATTGGAAGTTGACCCTAGTTCCTATATGTCCTGTGCTAAGTCAGCAACTTCCCGTCCTTCTGTCTCCCGATTCTCTCTACCTAAGGCCACGAAATTTTGAGGGTAAGAAGAGGGTACTAAAAGTAAAAAATAGTTCTAAAGAACTTCTATCTAATTACCTCATTTAGGGCTTCTAGTTTGCTGATAAATCTGGCTCGATCGTACAAGTTCCTAGGTTGCTTGTAATGTACCAGCTTCTTTGCAGGCCTCAATCTTTCTGATGGCTTGATCTCCTAAGATGAAATTTGGAGGGTAGTTAGACCTTAGTATTATGAACAAAATACTCTAAAGAACATACCTCTAATTCATCCTCCTTACCTTAGTTCCACGCGAGCCAAAAGTAATGGTCGCGCAGATTAGTTCTGGGTCTATTTTTAGGCTTTAGATAGGGTTTCCTAGATTAGAACGAACTTAGAGTTCCAATTAGGTTTTCAATTCGATCCTCTAGCATACTGGACTCTTCTAACTAAGGGACAACATCGATTATAGGTGATTAAGATGCCAAAGTTCTAAGCTTTCACGTTTTCTTCTATTCATGGAACTGCAGTACCTAGCGGTCTAGTATTAGACCGTTTTATGCCCATGCGGTCGCCCGATAGACCGTTTCTACTGTTGGGCGCCGAATTTGAACTGTTTTCAAACTCTTTTGATATTATCTCCTATTATCTACTTAAATTCCGTAAATAAGCATGTTTTAAGCTTCTAGAATGTGGGCCAAGACTAGTGGGCTTGGGTTTTAGATTTATTTAAATGCAAGTTGGGCTTAATCTATTTAACTATAATTCATTTAATAATCCATTCCTCTCTAGAAAAATTCTATAAAATCTAAATAAAATCTTAAAAATTCTAAAATATTTTATACAAAATTTTGGGGTATTACAGTATCTCCAGCTCTATCGGGACGACTACTTCTGAGCCGTACTCTAGCGAGAATGGTGAGCAACCCATCTTGTACATAGTGCGGTATGCTCACAATGCCTCGTACATCCTATCCTCCCAATCCTTCCTACTAGAGCTGACTGTCTTGGCAAGAACTGTGCTAAGAGTTTTGTTGAAAGCTTCAGCCAACCCATTCGCTTATTGGTTGTGTGGAGTGGATGTCCTCCAGTCAATCTTGAATTTATCGGCTAGCTTGTAGACCTTCTGATTCTGAAAATTGCTTCCGTTATCAGAGATGATTCGATCGGGCACGTCGAATCGAAATATAATGTTTCAACAGACGAATCTGACCATGATTTCGCCCATCACATCTTTTAGAGCTATAGCCTCTGCTTAGCGAGAGAAGTAATCTGTTGTTGCTAGAATGTATCTGCATCCTGATGAGGATGGGGGTAGCGGGCCCATGACATCGGTGCCCCATTGAGCAAACGGCCAGCTAGGTGCTGTCGGATGTAGGTGTATCGGGGCTCTTCTTGGGACCGTAGCATGTTCCTGGAATTTATGACACGACTTGGCATACTTGCAGCAATCATCGAACATAGTTGGCCAATAATATCCCAATTTCTTGATTTTAATCTTCATCTTCAGTCCAGCTTGATGGGCACCAGCTGATCCAGCTTGAACTTCCTTCATGACCGTCCAAGCCTCCTCCATTGATAGACATCGGAGGAATACTTTTCTTTTGGCATCCGCCGTAATCCGGAACAAAGTACCATTCTTGAACTCATAAGAGTCTTTTGTTCTGATCAATTTGATCTTCTCTTCGCTTCGCTTGGGCAGTTGCTGGTATTTAAACCATTGTATCAGAGATTCCCTCTAGTCGGGTGAGCCGACTATTTCTACTGTTGTAGCTTCACATTCTTCTTCATCTGGCTCCCCTATCATGCTGGGAACCTTGCATCTGTTTATCACAGTGATATTAAGAGATTCACCTGGCAGGACTGCCAGCGAGATTGCTAGCTTTGCTAGCGCATCTAATTGAGCATTTTGATTCCGACCGACATGGCCTATTTCAATGAAGTAGAATCGCTGCATGAGCTTCTTCGCTTTAGTGCAATAAGGAAGTAATTCGGACTTTCGGACATCAAATTGTCCTTGTATTTGCTTGATAATCAGCATGGAATCGTTGAATACTTATAACATCTAGATCTCCATATGTAGAGGAATCTGAAGGTCGATCATAAAGGCTTCATATTCTACCTCGTTATTTGTGCAAGGCTTATTGATTGAGCATGATATATGCAACACTTCTCCCTCTGGGGACTTAAAGATGATGGCTGCTCCGGCCCTAATCCTTTTCTGCCCTATTTGGGATGTTTTTGTTCGGGATGGCCCATCAAAGTAGAGTTGTCGTACGGCCTGACGGACTTGATCCACTTCTAGTGTTTCATCATCTAGGAGGTCCATGATCAACGGAGAATCTTTAGGCACTGGGTGCATTGCAAAGAAATAAGCTATGGCCTGGCCTTTGATGGCCTTTTGCGGCACATAGGTGATATCAAATTCCATCAGGATGACGGCCCATTTGCCTAGTCGTCCTTTCAAAGCTGGTTGGGATAGTATGTATTTGATTGGATCAGCCCTTGATAGCTGCACTTTGTGTGATAGCATGTAATGCCTCATCTTCTTGACTGCAAAGATCAATGTGATGTAAACCTTCTCGATCGGGGTGTATTTCGATTCTACCCCCACTAATCTTCGAATGAGGTAGTAAAGCGCCTACTCTTTCCCCTCGCCGTTATTCTGGGCTAGCATGGCCCCTAGTAAATATTCAGTGGCGACTATGTACAGAATCAACAGTCACCCTTTGATAGGTGCCCCCAGCACTAGTGGGGTAATGAGATATTATTTCAGCTGGTCGAAGGCCTTTTGGCACTCTTGACTCTAGTGGAATGGTGTATCTTTCATCATTAGCTTGTGAAATGGCTAGCATCACCCAGACAGATTGGAAATAAATCTGCGGATGTAAGCTAATCGGCCTTGTAATGACTGCAACTTTGTCAAAGTCTTCGGAGGCGGTGTTGACACGTGAAAAAATAACAATAACATATTTTATTTCTGCTATTTTCTTATCTTTTTAGAAATGAATAAAAAAGAAAGAAAGACAAGAAAAGAAATAAAATGGAGAGGAAAAGACCAAAACGTTTGTGAACCGGTAGCCCCAGTAGGCTGCCCGGTGGCCCCAAACGCGGGCGAATCGGCAGCCCCCATCACTTCATCTGGCGGCCCCTCCAGCACAAGTGAACCGGTAGCCACACTATACCCCATCCGGCAGGAAACTCCATCCGACAGGCTTCCCCATACGGCAGCTCCCCCACGGAATGCTTCCCAACTTGAAGGCATCCCCCCATACAGCAGAGCCCCTCAAGCGGCAGCAGCATAGCTACTCCGTCCGGCAGCCTTATGGCTGATCCGACAGCACTGGTGGTGTTTGCCTAATTTGGCAGCCACCCCTCTCAACCAAGAGCACTCCTATCAACAGACAGAGAATTCTCCATCAAACCAGCAGGGGCTATAGCCCCTTTAACCGGCAAGCCAAGGGGCCCATCCGGCAGGCTCTCAGTCATTCATCTGGCAGCACACTAGCTCAACCGGCAGAAGCTCGGTTCACCCGACAACTGTTTCACATTCGAAGCGTGGCTAGCAGCCCTCCATCTTATCCATAAGTCCACGTGGAAATCGTACACACATGTGGCAGATCAAGTCCCAATCATTGAGGCTGCCTCGTCCCTGCTGTGAGGGGAGAACCCACGTGCTGTCCCTATATTAAGGTAGGTGATGTGCTGAACCTCGGGGCCCCCGGCTACTTGGAAATTTAGAAGCTTCTGACGGCCGGCACTCTGCATGCACTTCTGAGTGAAGAAAAAGAGAGGGAGAAAGATAGAGAAGAGGTGTTGTGATGGGGAGGGAATGGAGTCAATGCTCCCCCCCCCCCTTGTTTCTTTTTATTTTCTTCATTGCTATAAATCGCTTTGTGCCTTCTTCACTGTATGCTTGATCGGTTCTCAGACCTACGGGTCTTGAAGTGATGTAGTTGTTCTGTTTAAGAGAATGAATGAAAAATTGATTTTCTTCTGTGTTCAGAAGTAATAAATTTAGTTTTGAAGATTGCTTTCTCGTTCCCTCTCCATCGGGTTTGATTATGATTCCCTTAGACCTGCTCTTATTTTACTAATTAAAGAAGGGTGCCGCCTTATGAGCAGGTGTGGAGCCAGCCCATCCAACAATGATGGATTGGGTTTATGGCCCTACGTACACCCATTTTACTAAATGGAGTTCTGCTCTCAGACTCCATCTTATCGTTTACCGGGAGCTTGATTTTGGTGTACTGTAGCTGATCGCCTTAGCGTGCCAACGCCCCCATGGGCAATATCATCCATATGGGTCCCTTCCCTTGATACGGACCATCACCATTTATGGCAATTCAGATCGGTCTCGTGCATCCGAGCTGCATGTTTTCTTTTGTTTAGTACATGTATGCTCTTCTGCTTTCTCCTGATATTCAGTCTCAACTCCCTTTAAAGTTGCTTCTCATGATGTAAAAATCACTTTGGTTTTTATGCCAATCACACACCAACACCATACCGTTTGCGCGAATGCCCAGCAAAGTGCTGCATAAAGATTTTCACCCACATGGTTGTGTTGGACGGTATGAGAGGATCTAGAGGGGGGTGAATAGATCCTATACCTTCCTTTTCAATTTTAACAACCAAGCTATGGAAGATAGTGCTATGGCTAACACAAGCGAAGTCAGGTAGAGGAATAATGAAGTAAAGAGATGAGAAGGACACTAGACACAACAAATCACCTGTGAAGAGGAGATAGAAGAATGTAAAGAAAATCACAACATAGGGATTTTAAGGTGGTTCGACTGCACCTTGGCACACCTACGTCCCCCCCTCACCAACGGTGAGGCTTCCACTCTTTGGCCAAAAGAAACACCTACACACATGCTCGAAACTAGCAACACACGGGGACTAGCCCCAATACACACACACACACACACACACACACACACACATGAGGACAAGTCCTCAAAGCACACGGGGAAGAAATCCCACAAGGAAGGAACAAGAACAAAACAAGAGGACAAACACACACACGCTGCAAGTGCAGCTCACAAGGTGACAGATCCCACACACAAGATGTTTGAAGATTAAAAGCCACAAGGATGAAATAAAAGACTAAAAACTTATAGAACCGTAAGGCTGAAGTGGATGGCTTGGCTGCACTCCTTTTCCTCTCTACTTCCCAACTCTTTCTCTTTCTTTCTTTTCTCTTCTCTCTGGTTCCCACATCTAGGGCTCCTCCAGGCTTATGGTTGCAAAGGTAGCAGCTTGATATGTGAAAAGGGGCGTCCATTTTATAGGCTCCAAGAGGCAGAAGCTTTTTCCCTCTATATCTATTGCAATTTGAATAGCTAAAAAAAAAGGGTTTTCTCCAAGGAAACCTGCAGAACCTTAATCTCTTCTAGCAGAAAGGACGTCCTTTGTCCATGGATATTTTTCCCTTCAGTCAAAATCCTTGCTGTCTGGCACAGGGGACAGAGTAGTCAGTGAGAGACCTTTTTCCAAGGTGATTGTACTCCCAGATATTTGGAGTAAATTGATCTTCTGAACACTAATGGTGATGGAGACGTTTGGGTGACCCTAGGAAACTTTTCGAGCCCTCAAAAAATGTGTTTACGGAGGTTTACATCAAACTTTTCTACCCTCTGTTCTATCTTCGAAAAGACAGATCTGTCAGAAGTCTTGGAGATTTTCCTTCAGTGAGGTCGACCTACTGAGAGGTGAGGTCGACACTTCTTCACAAAATCTGGTTTATAACAGCTTCGGGAAGAGCATGAGGTCGACCTCCTGTAGAAGTGAGGTCGACACTTATTTGTGCTAGCCGCTTCCTAGATTGTTGTTTGTGATAGAGAGGTCGACACTTCATGGTGGTGAGGTCGACACTACGTGGCACAATAGAGCCCTTGTAAAAAGGAGTCGACACTCAGAGTCGACACTTTTGATTTGGAAGCTTGAAGAGGTCGACACTTCAAGAGACTGAGGTCGACACTTCCTTGAAAAATCTTTTTATGACGGCTTCTGGAAGGAGCATGAGGTCAACCTGCTGAGAGGTGAGGTCGACACTGCTCTAGAAAAACCCATTTATAACGCTCTCTGGGAGAGCCTGAGGTCGACCTCCTGATGGAGTGAGGTCGACACTTCTTTTGAGCCATTTGGGCTTTTCTTCCTTCTGCGAATGGCTGAGGTCGATACTGGGATGAATGAGGTCGACACTTCTTCACTCTTGGTCATTCAAAAAGGCATATCATGAGTTCCTAGGTAATTTGACCAAAGACTTATACTGAGGCATCATCAAAACAACATTCATACAAGATTCTCCCCCCTTTTGATGATGGTAACTATGAGTCATGTTTTTACTATTTTGTCATAATATTTGAGTAAGCAATTCATGCAAATGACAATGTGATATGCAATGGACACAAAATGTAACAGTGGAAACATACTCCCCCCTTTTTGACAATAAACGCTCTTAAACATAACTTTCTCTCCCCCTTTGCCATCAGCAAAAAACTGGAGTGGATGAACACAAAAGAAAGATTCAAGACTAAGACATATTCGAGAAGATGGCTGAAACATCCCTCAAAATAGATATCTCTCAGCATAGAAGCAAGTCATGATAGTAGAGTAAGAATGGATGGATTAAAGTCAAGAACTCTTTTCAGAATTTTAAGCAGTTGGAGGAGTACTCAAAGTAGAATTACTAAAGTTGATGGACATAATGGACCAGTAGACCTGGATGTTCTTGTATCTAGATAATCTTATGAGACCTCAGTGACCTTTCAAGATCAACTACCATGGGTATTGAAGTCAAACAATGTAGAAAAGAGAGAACTTTCTGAACTAGCACCTCTGATTTTAACATTGGCCGAGTTGACAGTCAAGATAAACATACATATTTTTACGTGAGGAATCACATTTGTTAGATGCAAATGCCTCAGTTTACTCAATAGATGCAAATGGCCCATGTCACTTCATGCCTGTCTCACTAACACTTCATAGGTGAAGGATGACAGTTTCTCAGTGGGCATGGGCCATTGCTCTGTTAAGCTCTTTTAGCTACTTTTTTAAAAATAACTCTTATCAGATGAGAGTTAGTAAAGATATGGCTTTTTGACGCGAACCACCTCACGTCTCAGGTGAAGTGCATCCGGTTACTCAGTGAATCCTAACCATTGCTCTATAATGAGTGCCTTGAATAAGTCTCACTAGATATGCTTGTTTGATCACAATACTTAATAGAAGTATATCAACTAAAATGCTTAGTGAAAATCATAAGCAGACCATGGAGCATTAGAACTAATTAATCAGAGGGCATCAATAGTAGTAAGCCTATGGAGTCTCTCCTCTAATGTTGCTTGTTTTTAGAATAGAGGGTTGTTGACCTTAAGCCTCATTATTTAAACCACCATGAAAGGATAGCATGCAGGAGAGTGCTGTTAGAGTGGTCAGTCAATAAGATAGTCTTAGAAGGGAATCTCCCTTTGAAATATTCCACCAAGAAGTTAAAAAAAGTTGAGTGACTAGGGCACACTCCCCCTTAGCAGTTGCAGGGTTTTGAGATGGAACAGAATATAGAAGCAACACCTTCAGAAATGCAAACCATAGGAAATGAGAGGGCTATGAGAGATTTGAGCATCTGAGTGAAGGTGTCGACCTGTCTCTTATTGGGTGTCGACACTCTGGGGTCAGACAGAAGAAAAATTTCCTAATGCAGTAGACATTGATATGAGCCTTTCACAAGAAAAATAATCATCTCCCCCTCAACATATGGATACTAAAATGCAATGCACTTGAGATGTAGGCAAGCCACTGAAATCATACAAGGGTGATGCACATATGAGCAGCATGGCGACGCATGAACTAAGATGCAATTATAGAAATGCAGATAGTTAAAACATGCAATGATGGACTCCCCCTAACTATTGTAACCAGTGATCTCTTGGACATATATGAACAAGAATATGCAATATAATCAAGAGGGAGGTCTACATAGACCCAATTATCTTCTTAGAGTTGAAAAATAGTCATTGCTCAGAGGTTTAGTAAGAATATCAACAATTTGTTTCTCAGATTCAACAATGTTGAACCCCGTGCATAACCATGTCTTAAGGAATTTTGATGATGAACTAAATACCATGTGACTGCCCTCCATGTAAACCATTTGCACATGTTGTTGTGGATTTGAAATGAACTATGCAAACTCCATTTTGTATGAATGGACTAGTGGATGTCACGGCCAACTGATTTGATGAAGTTAACTAACAAGTAATTTGAAATGCTTACAGGAGCTAGTGAGAAAAAATAGTCTCCGACTAAACTGGGTGAAACTCTTCTAACTCTTCCCTATTTGATTCACTTAACGGTTGTGAAGCAGGATCTTAAGTGTGAAATTAATTGAATAATGAGAGATAGACTTTAATGTTTTGAAATTGAGTGAAATGGAAGACTAACTTCCTGTATGCAATG
Source organism: Amorphophallus konjac (assembly GCA_022559845.1). Classification (NCBI taxonomy): domain Eukaryota; kingdom Viridiplantae; phylum Streptophyta; class Magnoliopsida; order Alismatales; family Araceae; genus Amorphophallus; species Amorphophallus konjac. The sequence goes on along the minus strand of CM040127.1, from coordinate 133,538,271 downwards.
TGACAGGTGTGTCGAACAAGCATTAAATATAAAGAACAATTGGAAACCTTCCAATTGGATCTTCACATGCATATGGACCGACACAAGGATCTCAAGTGTGAATTGAAGGGTAAGTTGCTTTGGTTGAATGGTATGAGGAGGTTAATTGTGAGAAATGGATGGACATCTCTCAAGGTGATTCCCTAACTATCTCTAATTGGTTTATCCATGATTTGGGGTACTTTATACCCATTTCTCTCTTGCATGCATTCATATTCAATGTTTCATCCTCTTTGAATTACACCTATGCATGTTTTATTTAGTTTGCATTATGTCAGGAAAAGTGTCGACCCCATGGGTCGACACATTGTCCATGGGTCTGGTTTTCTTAATCGGCCCTCTTATGTCTTCGAACGTGAGGATAAAAAGTCGACCCCAAGGGTCGACCTTTTTATCACTTGGTTCTGTCTGGGTTCATTTTTCAGAACCCTGGACATAACTGTCGACCCACAAGGTCGACACTTATTCCGGGTCTTTCTGCCGTGGCTTGTTTCCATGCCACAGGTAGAAAGTGTCGACCCCTAGGGTCGACACTTTCCACGCTGGGTTCTGTTCGAGCCTTGTTCTGTTTTGCCCGATCGCGAGTGTCGACCCTAAGGTCGACACTTTTCGGCGACCGAAAAAATCGCCGGTTTGCGCGGCGGCGGGTGCCCTAGCTCGATCTATTCTTTTAGTGCCCCCTTGTGATTGGCCCTTGGAGGATAATGTCCTACACGTGTCCCCTCCATCCCAGGTGGTATAAATGTTATATGATAGGGTTTCTTGACAAAAAAGGATGAGAATGCATCGAATGAGAAATTCATTTTTGGGGTTTTGCAGGGAATGAGGCCGGAGCTGTGATGAAGCTTCTACCCAGGTCGTGCTAAGCTCTAATCAAGGCTGAAGAAGATTGTCTTCCACCTCCTAGAAGCCGTCTTGTTGAGGAAGAAGGCTGTACCATCTCCAAGTTACCCAATGCGCAGTAAATGATTCAAGGAGAAGAAGAAAGGGTCTGATGTTCATCTTCTTCCATCCTTCAGAAATGAACCTGTTGAAGCATCAACCTTCATCCTCCTTCCAAAGTCCAATCCGCCTCAGTTATTAAAGAAGCCAAGGGCATCGTCCTCCAGCAAGGAGTTCTCTCAACCCATCCTTGTTCTTATTTGCTGCAGTCTAGTGCCTAGTTCATGTCTAGTGAGATTGCTTTGAAGATTTATGCTTATTGAGCTTCCAAATGTACATCTGTGTCCATCTCTTAAACTGAAGAAAACTGTGTGTGTGTTCGGAGTGGTGTCTCCGAGTGTGGATTGATTGTTGGGGTGCGTTCCCCGTCTTGGTGTGTGTGTGTGGTGTTGGGCACCTTGTTGAGGGTTTGCCCCCGTGTGTGTGTGGTTTGCTACCGTCGAGTAGCATGTTGTGTATTGGGGTTCGTCCCCGTGTGCTACCTCGTGTAGCGTTTTAGTGAAGCCTCACCGAGGTAGTGAGGGGTGGACGTAGGGTACCCGTTGTGGTCCCGAACCACCTAAAAAATCCTTGTGCATGTGTGATTGGTTGAGTGGTTTTTCCTTATCTTCTACCACCATTCACACTATGGATTATTGGTTATCTTGCACATTGATGCTAAATTTGTTAATGTATAATGCTAGTTCAAATTGCCATCTCTCCATGTGTGATCTTGTCACTTGCATGTTCGGTGAGGTTTGATTGAGAAGCCTTTGAAGTTAATTTTAATTGGTCTTAATTTTTAGAGAGGGATCTATTCACCCCCCTCTAGATCTGTGCCACTACACTGTGGGACCCAACAATTGGTATCAGAGCCTGGCTCTGTTATTTTAGATCAAACGATCTTCAGAGGGATCCTAGTGTAGTTTTGAATGATGAATGCTTCTTCAGATATTGCTTCTTTGACTTCTTTAACCGTTTATAATGGTGATGACTTTAATTCATGGCTGGGAAGAATGTGTAGGACCATAAACTCAATTGATCCAAATCTATGGAAATTAGTTAATGATGGTCCTCATAAACTGTCTCGGGATGAGACCAAGTGGTCCAACCAAGACAGAGTAAACAGTCATGAAAATGCTACAATTTTGAGATTGCTAAAAAATTCTGTCAATACTAACAGGTTTACGTTTGTCACCTCTTGCAGAACCTCCAAAAAAATTATGGACAAACTGATGCTAGCTCAAGAGAAGCAAGGACTAAAAGGATTAATGGTTGATGATATCTATCAAACCTGTGATGAAAGTGCTGAGGAGGTAAGCTCTAAATCATATGAAGATGAACTATCTTTCGAAGATTTAATAGATCCCTATGAAGAACTGTCAGAAAAATATCAAAAGATGAAACATGAAAACAAAGCACTGAAGAAAATGTCTAATGAAAATATCCATGATAATTTTTCTTGTGTGAAATGCATTGATCGAATTTCAAAAATTGAAGAACTGGAGAAAGAAAATGAATTTCTGACATGCCAAGTTTCATTGCTTAAGGAAACTGAAGAGAGTCTAAAAAGTAAGTTAGATTCTCTATTAGATGATGATAAACTCTTTGATAAACTTCTTGATTCAGAGATAGATGCCAAGTCCCTTCTGGATAAGAATGAAAAACTAAAAGGGGACAATGATGTTTTGCTCATTCAAATCTCCTTGCTAGAGGGAAAACTGAAGTACCTCAAGAAATCTGAAAAAGGAAATGATCTGTTGAAATCTGAACTTGAAAATCTGAAACAATTAAATTCGATCATGTGTGAAAGACTTTTGACATTTGAAAAAGGCAAGTCCATGGTCGCTCAAGAAAGTGAGAATGTAAGTATTCTAGAACAGGAAATAGAATCTTACAAGACGATAAATGCCACTCTAAATGAAAAGGTCACTTCTTGTGAAAATGAAATTTTGTCTTGTGAACTTGTAATTGCTTCACTTCAAAGTGAAATCGTTGACCTGAACAAATCATTGGGCAAGTTTGTGAGTGGTGAAGAGAATCTAAACAAACTCTTGGGAACTAAGGTGAACTTCCAACGAGAAGGTCTAGGATACAATCCTAGTAAAAAGGAAGCATTAAATTTGAAAATAAAAACTTCATTTGTGCATGCTTCTAGTTCCTCAAGTACACCAAATATCCCTTCATCTGTCAAACAAAAGTCCATTATGCATGCAAAGAAACTTGATGTGAAATCCCAAGCTCCAAAACACAACAATACTTCATGTCAATATTGTGGCGAGCTTGGACATTTAATGCATGATTGTAGCTTAATGAAAGATGATGACTTGAATGCTTGTAAGATGCATAACAGTAAATCTCAAGTTCATCAGAAAAAGAAGGTTGAATGCTTTCATTGTGGGAAAATGGGTCATACTATGAAATTCTGTTGGTTGTTAAATGTCGAACCTAAATTGCACACTCAAAATTATAGACCCCCCAGACATGCTCAAAAGCCCAATGCTTATGTCCAACCAAAGAAATTGAAACCACGTGTGTATTGTCATTACTGTGGTTATGTGGGACATGTCATGAATGATTGCTCATTATCACACCTTGATGATATGAATGCAAGGAAATTGTGGAGAGTTACAAATCGCGGTGTACCTAACCCCCGAGGACCCAAGATGGCTTGGGTTCCCAAAACATCACAGTGAAGATTTTGTCTTGCAGGAATGCTTTGTGATGGAAGATGCTGTTAATAGAATAAAATTCCTCCAAGGCAAGAAATTTGATGAGCTATTGTGGTAATACATTCCACTTTTACTTTCATGTTTGAATAACAATCTTTTGCAATTGTTCATAGAGTTTATTAGCTTCCACTCACGTTTTGTTGTGTGAATAACTATAACTTTGCAGTTGTTCACAAAGTCTTTACAAGCTAAACTCGTCTCTTTTTGTGAATAAGAGTTGAATTTTACACATAGTTGAACTTTACACATAGAGCACACACATCTTACATCAATACACATCACACCTTTTCTTTTGAACACTTGTGAATACAAATAAAAATTAGTCATATGTCACTTTGATGTACAGACTTGCATAAACTTCATAGTCGTGTGCATGAATGCCATGATTCACCAGTATATAAAATGGTGTCAGTGGAAAGGTAGATTAAGTCCACCTGGAAGCTTTCATCATGCGTGGGTGTGGTCTTCGGACCTACGTACTTCGCCACGTACCGGTAATCAACTTGCTTGAATACATCACTTTGACATGCTTGAATGTATATAATTTACATCCGTCTCTTTTTGAACTCTTCTACGACCAAACAACCTTGTTAAATAAACTTGCATTGATTCAGGCATGAATGGCTCATGACACATCTTAACAAGGTCATTTTGGTTTGTCAACCGTGCATACACTTAGGGGGAGACAAAACCTTGAAAAGGCTAATTCATGTTCTACTATCTGTTTAATCACTCACTTCATATGGAACCTTGATACAACTGACTTCACTCAATAAGGATCTCTGTTATTCCACTAAACACTTTTAAGGACTCTTAAACCCCTACATTAAAGTCAAGTGACTCGTGAGGAAAAAGTTGTCAGTCCTACCAAAAATTGAACAAGTGTGATTTGACATCGAGTACATCGAGAATCCCCCCTTAAATAAAGGAGGAAACTCGCATCGGAAAGTGTCTTATCCACATTATCGTAAATGACGATACGGAGTAACCAGGAACTGCCCCTGAGACAAAGGGCACGCCTCGTGTCAAAAGGTTAGTCATGTTGCTATTTAAAATAAATACAAAATTGTATGGGACTGTGCGAAGCTACCAAAAGCCGAGCATTTTATATTGAAATGTAGGGAGGAGAGATTCTTGTTAGTGTTACTAAGAAGATATGATCATCCATATTGCCTTGAAAGTCATTATTCATTGTTCTCATGTTGAATATGAGCTTGATTGTTTGAATGTATTTTCTGAATTAGTTGATCATCTATGGTTAAGCAGTACGTCTAATTGTAAGCACAACCATGTTAATATGGTTCATGGACATAATTGCTCAAATCTATTGCATTTTTCTTATACCCGTCCATAAGGGACCTTCATGCTTGATCTTATACCTAAATATGCTTGCTTGTCTGCCTGCATGCTTAGAATGTACAATGAGAACTTGATTGTTGAACCCCCATAATTGAAGCATGCAACTCACTTTGAACAAATTTAAAAATGAATTTTTATGAAGATACAGCCATGACTGGTTGATTGTGGAACTGAGCTGGTAAGAAGTACTCTCATGTGTCAAGTTGAAAATTGTGATGACCAAAAGGAATACAAATTCTGATTGAAATGTTTTTGTGCGTTGAGTCACCACTCTGACATTGTGTCAATTCCTCATATTTTGTCTCATAATTCATTGACCACAAGTTCTAATGCACAGGGTTATTAGATTGCACTTGGTGACCCTAAAATGCTTTAATCTTCAGTTCAGTGAAGTGCTCAGAAGGAAGGAGATAAGGTAAGCAATTCTGGCTTTATTGCTATTCATGAGGATGAAGTGTGCTCAATTGAAATTTGGCCTATTCCATGCAACATTTCAGTTTCATTGATTTGTGTTGGATATTAGAAATGAAAGCTTGCATGTTTAATTGAATTGATCATCCAAGTGTGGGTATTTGGTTTCCCTTGTCCTATATCAACTTCTATCAGTTGAGCAACCCACATATTGCCCATTTTGTGTTTATCATTTAGTGGTTATCATGGTTGGTTCGATTGGCCTTCAATTCACTGCATTTCTCTTGATTTTTCAAAGTGCAGAAGAAGTGTCGACCCCCAAGGTCGACACTCTTATCGCGTGTCCATCTGTTTCTAGCCAGACAGAAACATCTCCAAAATGTGTCGACCCACAAGGTCGACACTTTTGTTTCAGAACCTAGTTCGAGAACCGGACCGCAGGGTTCACTCTTCAAGCCGGTTGCTCTCTTGGTTCGAACCCAAGCTCACTTGGGTCTCTCTTCTAGTCTAACCCCATCGAACCCAAACCCCCTTTCTCTTCTCCATAAACCCCTTCATCACCCATCTTCTTCTGCCCTATCGTTACATCTGCACACCCCCACGGTCGATCCCCCACTTCTCAAGCCTCCGCGGCTCCTCCTTTCCATTCCTCTTCCAGCCCTAGTGTCTCTCCGTCCACCCCATCTCTTCCAAGAGCATCCTCCGGCGAGTGGCAGCATTCGTGTCACGCCCCGAGCGCGGAAGATACCCGGAGATGCACGACGAGTTTATATCAATCATGTCAATCAGAGTAGTCGTGTATTCGACACAGACAGAGATGCGCAAATAGCAAGATAACCCAATCCTTTATTTCATAATGGATAGACTATTACAAATCCAATACTCTGTTTAACAAAAAGGAAAAGAATACATATTTGACTCAAGAAACTATAGAAAAGACTAGATGACACTTGAGCAGCTCTATCACTTTCACTCTTGACCATTCCCATCCGATTGACTTCCATCGTCGTCGGACTTACCTGAAAAGTACAAAGGGATAAACGGAATGAGCGAACGCTCAGTAGGAAATTATATCTCAAGTACTAGCAAGGGGTTTAAGTAATTACATTTTCATGAATGTAATAAAGCTATGCATGCTCGCATAAAACGACAAGATAGAGAGAATGTAATATCAAGGAAATAAGATGGACTAATCATGAACTTTCAACAAGATAACAAGTTTATTCAAGATATTCAAGTAAGTACATTTAACAAGTCATGTCAAGAACTTTGGCTATCATGTATCAAGCAAGTAAATTACCCTTTTTCGGGCCACGCATTTCATGTCAAGTCAAGTACGATTCAAGTACAAGATTTATGTGGAATGTCCAATCAAGCAAGTCAAGTACTCGGTATAATGCCAGATACCTTATCATTTTAACTCCCATGGGCACAAGTACTTTCGGGTGCTCCTCCCAAGACCAGATCGGGCCCTATATGCGCAGGCATTTATCATGTATTTTTGACATCCACTTTTGTTTATATACCCAATATAGAATTTCAATCATCAAGCTTGTAGACATGTATGACAACTTTGACAGAATAGAGTCCAAAAATATGACCAAGGACATAGAATGGCGATAATAACGGTGTAATCACGAAATCGATAAAACTAGGTAGAATATGGTTCCCTTAACTTAGGTACCATGACAAATCAATATGGACATTCTTTATATAGAATTGAGGTCCACATGAACATTAGATCAAGCAAGATACCCTCATTCTTATCATAGAATTGAGGTTTACAAGAATGACACGATATGGCATGATATCATCATCCCATTAAGAATTTCTTATGATATACTCTTTGTATAATCATAAGGGCCGGTATACCATGTTTCTTTAGATTGACATGGCGAAGATCGTGTAATGGGTTTTTAGGGTACAACTAGCTCAGTCGGCCTTGAGGGAATCCAAGGCTACGAGGAGTCTTACGGAGGTCTCTATGACTAACTCGCTAGTCCAAAGGAACGGAATGTCCAATGGAGAGCTTGTATGTCAATGAGAGTTGAGTGTGATCGATGAAACAACGTGAAAAGTGGGACTATACTCACAGAGTGGAGAATAGTGCCGACATATATGTATAGGTATAATATGAAACCATCGGTTAACAGAATCAGGATAAAAATCATTGTTCATTAAACAACGACTTAAGTAACGTCGTGTATCAAGTAATTAACGCCTAACAGCAGGGCGTTTACATAAGTTTCCATTTTTCAGAATTTTCAATAATTCAGTAATTTGTCAAAAACGCGCCCTAGTCAGGGGCGTTTATTCAAGATTTGACGACTACATCAGAAGGCGTCTTATTATTTTCATATTTGACAGAATATCAATATTTTCAGGAATTTATCAAAAACGCGCCCTTGGCAGGGGCGTTAATCATTAACTTGTAATTTTTTCAGAATATATTGTTCGGGGATTTCACAGAAACGCGCCCTATGGAGGGGCGTTACTTTTCCAATTCACGCCCTGTGATGGGGCGTTAACATAGTTGGAAACGACCTAGTCTAGGTCGTGAATTCCAGAAATAGCAGTAATTGACAATAATCAATGTACAGAAAGATAATTATATAGTCATGACAGGAAGAATTTCACAGGGAGAGTCATGCATTCGATATTTCATATTCATGGATTTTTAAACGTGAACAATTTAATTACATGTGACTTTCATGAAATTAACGCCTGTATATAGGGCGTAGAGTTTTGAATTAACGACGTTGTGAGGGTCGTATCTTGTAAAATAGCGCCCTTGACAGAGGCGTTTCTTTCAGAATATTGCAGAAAACACAATAAAACTATATAAACCGTATGCATGCCATGATTATATATGTATATATCTTGCATTAATTTTATTTGGGCTACAGTAACTTGAGAAAACCTACCTTAAGATAGTTGATTGAAAATGATCGTGAGGGCTATGAGAATAGAAGTTCTGTTGCTTCAACAGCAACGAAATATCTGCAATAGCAGCAGCAGCCAGAAGAAGAACAAATTTTCTTCAGAGATCTTCACGCTGTAGAAAGATGAAGATGTTAATAATCTTCATAGTGGAAATCGATGTCTAAGGAAAAAGATAGAAGAATATTACCTATTCTTCGACGACAGCAGCAGAGTTTCCTGAACAAGAAGAAGACTAATTATTCTTCACGAACTATGTTCATAAGGAAAAGAAACAGAAGAAAAAAGAGAAGAACTTGATGTTCTTCACGTACCTGTGCAGTTCGATCGTCCAAATAGATTTAGGGTTCGGCTGTCAAGAGTCTTTATAGGGTTTTGGGAAATCCTATTAGGGTTAGTGATTGTGTGGAAGTAATACTTCCATGATAGAGTCATTACCACCTTTTAACTCTTTCTAATACTTATCCATTACCCTGGATAAGTTCTGGGTTCGAACGGTTCACGAATGGAATTAACGACTTTGGTCAAGGCGTCGATTCCTGAATTGACGACCTGGTTCAGGTCGTTTCTTAAGAAGCGCCTTGTATAAGGGCGTTTTGTGTTTTCAAAACACGCCCATGAAAGGGGCGTTTCTTTTACTTGCCCATTTGGTCGCGTGAGAATTGACGACCGCACGTGTGGGCGTCCTTTCTTTAGGCACGCCTTATATAGAGGCGTGTGTTTCAAATTTAACGCCCTACTGAGAGGCGTTATTTGTTTTTGGGTTTAATTTATCTGTTTAACCCTCTTCTTATTATCTGTATTACTCCTGTAATATATATCTTTTAATTTATTTCAAATACTCATTTATCAGGGTTGCTACACCCTCCCCTACTTAAAAAGAATTTGATCCCCAAATTCAATTGCATAATATGTATATACGTGGAGAGTGTAGAGTATATACCTCTTAGAACAACTCGGGAAATCGTTTCTTCATAGATTCCTCGGTCTCCCATGTCGCTTCGTGTTCAGAATTCTTATTCCATTGCACCTTGAGCATGGGAATAACCTTATTCCTTAGAGCTCGTATTTCACGATCTAATATCTTCGAAGGCTTCTGTTCATATGTGAGATCTTTCTGGATCACCAGATCTCCATGTTCAATAATATGAGATGGATCGTGTACATATTTCTTCAACATAGATATGTGAAATACATTATGTACCTCGGACAATTGAGGAGGCAATGTGATGCGATAAGCAACCTCGCCAACTCTTTCAAGTATCTCAAATGGTCCGATGAATCTTGGCGTAAGCTTGCCCTTAACACCAAATCTTCGTATGCCACGTCCAGGCGATATTTTAAGAAATACATGTTCTCCAACCTGGAATTCAAGATCTCTTCTCCTTGTATCTGCATAAGCCTTTTGCCTTGTCTGAGCAATTTGCAATCTTTCTCTGATTACTTGTATCTTCTCAGTTGTATCCCTTACCATGTCTGGACCTAATAGTTGTTTCTCTCCAACCTCGTTCCAGCATAAGGGTGATCGGCAACTCCTTCCGTATAAGGCTTCGAAAGGTGCCATTTGGATACTAGCTTGGTAGCTATTATTATATGCAAATTCCACTAGTGGCAAATGTTCATGCCAGCTTCCACCAAAGTCAATGATGCAAGCTCTTAGCATATCCTCAACAACTTGATTAGTTCTCTCGGTCTGACCATCCGTTTGTGGGTGGAAAGCTGTACTAAAGTTAAGCCTTGTTCCCAATGAATGTTGTAATCCCTTTAAAAAATGAGAAGTAAAACGGGGATCTCTGTCAGACACGATCGAGACAGGAATCCCATGTATCCTGACTATTTCCTTGATGTATAGTGCAGCTAGCACATCAATTGACCATCGGCTTTTGATTGGCAAGAAATGCGCCGATTTAGTTATTCGGTCAATGATAACCCAGATTCCATCATGTCCTCCTTTCGATTTAGATAAACTCATGATGAAGTCCATACCAATATCCTCCCATTTCCACTTAGGAATATCTAGAGGATGTAATTTTCCAGCAGGCTTTTGGTGTTCCGCCTTGACCTGTTGGCATGTGAGACAGCGTGATACATAGTTCGCTATTTCTCTTTTCATGTTGGGCCACCAAAAGTTCCTCTTTACATCTTGGTACATTTTAGTTGATCCAGGATGAATAGTGTACCTTGATTTGTGAGCTTCATCTAAGATCTTCTTCTTTAATTCCGGACAATCAGGTATACAAGTTCTATCTTTGAACAATAATCTTCCATCAGAAGCTATCTGAAAGTCAGATTGTCCTTCTAATCTGCCTTTGATTTCCACTAATATAGGATCATCATCTTGAAGTGTTTGTATCTCAGATAATAAGTCTGACTGTATGCTTACATGAGATAATGTGACAAATTTGGATTCCGTGTCCAAGCTTATATTGAGCTCGGAGAATTGTTCAAGTAACCTCCATTCTTGTATCATACAATTGGCTATCATTGCTCTCGGCTTTCGACTAAGGGCATCAGCAACATAATTACCCTTTCCGGGATGGTATTGTATATTGAAGTCGAAGTCCTTGAGATATTCTAGCCAGCGTCTTTGTCTCATGTTTAGCTCCTTTTGTGAAAATAGATATTTGAGACTTTTGTGATCGGAGTAGACAGTGAACTGTACTCCATAGAGATAATGTCTCCATATCTTCAGTGCAAATACCACCGCGGCCAGTTCTAAGTCATGGACGGGGTAATTCTCCTCATGCTTCTTTAGTTGACGAGAAGAGTATGCTATGACCTTCCCTTGTTGCATTAAGACACACCCGAGGCCAATGCCAGAAGCATCGGTGTAAACCTCGAATTTCTCTCCTTCTATTGGTAGAGCTAAGACCGGAGCTGTAGTGAGATGATCCTTGAGAGTTTGGAAACTTCTTTCACATTCCTCACTCCATTCATATCGGATCTCCTTGCGAGTTAACCTTGTAAGGGGCACGGCGATCTTGGAGAAGTCTTTGATGAATCGCCGATAATATCCTGCAAGACCTAAGAAACTTCTGATCTCGCTTGCATTAGTTGGTCTTTCCCAATTTTTCACAGCTTCAACCTTTGACGGATCGACAGATAATCCATCCTTTGATATGACATGTCCGAGGAAAGCCACTTCTTCAAGCCAGAACTCGCATTTGCTGAGATTAGCATATAGTTGATTTGTCCTCAAGATTTGTAATGCAATCCTCAAATGCTCTTCATGTTCTTCCTTAGTCTTGGAATATATCAGTATATCATCAATGAAGACTACTATGAATTGATCTAAGTAGGGCCTGAATATGCTATTCATTAACTGCATAAAGGCAGCAGGGGCATTTGTTAGTCCAAAAGGCATAACAACAAATTCGTAATGGCCATACCTGCTTCTGAATGCAGTCTTATGAATGTCATCATCCTTGATTCTTAACTGATGATATCCCGACCTGAGATCAATCTTGGAAAAATATTTGGATCCTGAAATCTGATCAAATAACTCATCGATTCTCGGCAGTGGATACTTGTTCTTGATAGTGAGATGATTCAACTGTCGATAGTCGATGCACAATCTCAGGGATCCGTCCTTCTTCTTCACAAATAAGACTGGTGCTCCCCACGGGGAAGTACTTGGTCTAATGAACCCTTTTCGAATTAATTCCATCAACTGCTCCTTCAACTCTTTGAGTTCAGCAGGGGACATTCTATATGGTGGCTTTGAAACTGGACCAGCACCAGGGACTAAGTCAATGGTGAAGGCCACATCCCTTTGAGGGGGTAATCCCGGCAAATCTTCCGGAAATACGTCTGGAAATTCTTGCACTACCTGAATGTCTTCTATCTTAGTGTCCTTTGTTTCCTTAACTGTGACAAAAGCAAGGAAGGATACACATCCTTTCCTGACGAGCTTGCTTGCTCGAAGAGCCGAAATAAGAGGGGATTTGCTTCGACTCTTGGGGCGAGTAAAGACTAATTCTGGAAAATCTTTGAAAGGAATTTGGCTATTGCGGCAATCAACCGTTGCGTCGTATTTGGATAACCAGTCCGCCCCCAGTATAACATCATACTCCTTTAGATCGAGGCATATGAGATCTATAGGTAAATTCCTACCTTGAACCATTACCTCACAGTTTTGGTAGTGATGAGTAATATCATTTTCACTTCCAAGAGGAGTAGTTAGAACTATTTTTATCCATTCTGGTTCTAATGGTAACGGGTCGGCAAACTTCTTAGAAATAAAGGAATGTGATGCACCCGTATCAAATAAGACATAAGCACTTTTGGAACAAATTTTCAATGTACCTTCCACTAATCCGCCTTCTTCTTCTGGTTCGGTCTCCTGGATGGCGTGAAGGCGAGCATTCTTTGTCACCGGGCATTTACCATCACCGGCTTGGTCATTCATTAATGGACAATCGGGAATCCGATGTTCGCGACTCCCACAACGGAGACAAGCTCCTAATTTCCTCCAGCATTCTTCTGTTTTGTGACCAGCCTTGTCACAATGCTTGCAGACTGTGTTCAAAGGGGTAGTAGTGATAGAGAAAGGCTTGGATTTCTTGAACTTGGAATCTTGAGAGGATGAACCTCCAATATTGAGCCTCTTCTTAAAGTTGGGTTTGAAAGAACCCGAACCTGTGACTTGCTCCTTCTTGTCTTTTCCACGGATCCTATCAGATAGTTCCGTGGCATCTTCAAGTAATTGAGCTCGGCGCACTATTTCAGAATAAACTTGGATGTCCATAGGCGCCAGTTGGGTAATATAGTGGGGCCTAAGCCCATTAAGAAATCTACGGGCTTTCATCTTCTCCGTGCTAATAAGATGCTTAGCATATCTAGACAACCTGGAGAACTGAGCTTCATAATCTGCTAATGATAAAGATCGTTGCTTTAATGCAGCGAATTCTGTAGCCTTCTTTTCTTGGACTCGGTCCGAGAAATATTTAGCATTGAAGTATTCCACAAATTCCTCCCATGTTACTTGAGTAGGATCGATGGTTGCTTCAATAGACTCCCACCAGCATCTAGCATCTTTCTCTAACTGGAATGTAGCTAATAGAACCTTATTCTGATCCGTGCATTGCATGACACGGAATATGCGTTCGGTTTCCCGAACCCAATGCTCGGCATCGTCCGGATCGGTCGATCCCATAAACTTCGGGGGATTCATGTTCTTAAAGGCTTGGTGTAAGCTTCCAGCTCGTGGAGCACCACCTTGTGCTACCTGTTGTAGCACTTGAGTGATCCCTTGGAGGGTATGCTGCATGTTGCGCCATTGAGCACGTTCAGCAGCCATTATCCTACAATTACCATAGCTACGTTAGTATTATATTTCCATGATCTTATAAGAGACTCATTGACCATTAACCCTTGGTTCTACCCAACCTCACTTGGTTAAATGTTTTGAAACCTATCCTTGGACTTGGGTTTTCCTAGGAATTGAATACCTTAGGCTCTGATACCACAAAAATTGTCACGCCCCGAGTGCGGAAGATACCCGGAGATGCGCGACGAGTTTATATCAATCATGTCAATCAGAGTAGTCGTGTATTCGACACAAAGATAGAGATGCGCAAATAGCAAGATAACCCAATCCTTTATTTCATAATGGATAGACTATTACAAATCCAATACTCTGTTTAACAAAAAGGAAAAGAATACATATTTGACTCAAGAAACTATAGAAAAGACTAGATGACACTTGAGCAGCTCTATCACTTTCACTCTTGACCATTCCCATCCGATTGACTTCCATCGTCGTCGGACTTACCTGAAAAGTACAAAGGGACAAACGGAATGAGCGAACGCTCAGTAGGAAATTATATCTCAAGTACTAGCAAGGGGTTTAAGTAATTACATTTTCATGAATGCAATAAAGCTATGCATGCTCGCATAAAACGACAAGATAGAGAGAATGTAATATCAAGGAAATAAGATGGACTAATCATGAACTTTCAACAAGATAACAAGTTTATTCAAGATATTCAAGTAAGTGCATTTAACAAGTCATGTCAAGAACTTTGGCTATCATGTATCAAGCAAGTAAATTACCCTTTTTCGGGCCACGCATTTCATGTCAAGTCAAGTACGATTCAAGTACAAGATTTATGTGGAATGTCCAATCAAGCAAGTCAAGTACTCGGTATAATGCCAGATACCCTATCATTTTAACTCCCTTGGGCACAAGTACTTTCGGGTGCTCCTCCCAGGACCAGATCGGGCCCTATATGCGCAGGCATTTATCATGTATTTTTGACATCCACTTTTGTTTATATAGCTAATATAGAATTTCAATCATCAAGCTTGTAGACATGTATGACAACTTTGACAGAATAGAGTCCAAAAATATGACCAAGGACATAGAATGACGATAATAATGGTATAATCACGAAATCGATAAAACTAGGTAGAATATGGTTCCCTTAACTTAGGTACCATGACAAATCAATATGGACATTCTTTATATAGAATTGAGGTCCACATGAACATTAGATCAAGCAAGATACCCTCATTCTTATCATAGAATTGAGGTTTACAAGAATGACACGATATGGCATGATATCATCATCCCATTAAGAATTTCTTATGATATACTCTTTGTATAATCATAAGGGCCGGTATACCATGTTTCTTTAGATTGACATGGCGAAGATCGTGTAATGGGTTTTTAGGGTACAACCAGCTCAGTCGGCCTTGAGGGAATCCAAGGCTACGAGGAGTCTTACGGAGGTCTCTATGACTAACTCGCTAGTCCAAAGGAACGGAATGTCCAATGGAGAGCTTGTATGTCAATGAGAGTTGAGTGTGATCGATGAAACAACGTGAAAAGTGGGACTATACTCACGGAGTGGAGAATAGTGCTGACATATATGTATAGGTATAATATGAAACCATCGGTTAACAGAATCAGGATAAAAATCATTGTTCAGTAAAATAACGACTTAAGTAACGTCGTGTATCAAGTAATTAACGCCTAACAGCAGGGCGTTTACATAAGTTTCCATTTTTCAGAATTTTCAATAATTCAGTAATTTGTCAAAAACGCGCCCTAGTCAGGGGCGTTTATTCAAGATTTGACGACTACATCAGAAGGCGTCTTATTATTTTCATATTTGACAGAATATCAATATTTTCAGGAATTTATCAAAAACGCGCCCTTGGCAGGGGCGTTAATCATTAACTTCTAAATTTTTCAGAATATATTGTTCGGGGATTTCACAGAAACGCGCCCTATGGAGGGGCGTTACTTTTCCAATTCACACCCTGTGATGGGGCGTTAACATAGTTGGAAACGACCTAGTCCAGGTCGTGAATTCCAGAAATAGCAGTAATTGACAATAATCAATGTACAGAAAGATAATTATATAGTCATGACAGGAAGAATTTCACAGGGAGAGTCATGCATTCGATATTTCATATTCATGGATTTTTAAACGTGAACAATTTAATTACATGTGACTTTCATGAAATTAACGCCTGTATATAGGGCGTAGAGTTTTGAATTAACGACGTTGTGAGGGTCGTATCTTGTAAAATAGCGCCCTTGACAGAGGCGTTTCTTTCAGAATATTGCAGAAAACACAATAAAACCATATAAACCGTATGCATGCCATGATTATATATGTATATATCTTGCATTAATTTTATTTGGGCTACAGTAACTTGAGAAAACCTACCTTAAGATAGTTGATTGAAAATGATCGTGAGGGCTATGAGAATAGAAGTTCTGTTGCTTCAACAGCAACGAAATATCCGCAATAGCAGCAGCAGCTAGAAGAAGAACAAATTTTCTTCAGAGATCTTCACACTGTAGAAAGATGAAGATGTTAATAATCTTCATAGTGGAAATCGATGTCTAAGGAAAAAGATAGAAGAATATTACCTATTCTTCGACGACAGCAGCAGAGTTTCCTGAACAAGAAGAAGGCTAATTATTCTTCACGAACTATGTTCATAAGGGAAAGAAACAGAAGAAAAAAGAGAAGAACTTGATGTTCTTCACGTACCTGTGCAGTTCGATCGTCCAAATAGATTTAGGGTTCGACTGTCAAGAGTCTTTATAGGGTTTTGGGAAATCCTATTAGGGTTAGTGATTGTGTGGAAGTAATAATTCCATGATAGAGTCATTACCACCTTTTAACTCTTTCTAATACTTATCCATTACCCTGGATAAGTTCTGGGTTCGAACGGTTCACGAATGGAATTAACGATTTTGGTCAAGGCGTCGATTCCTGAATTGATGACCTCGTTCAGGTCGTTTCTTAAGAAGCGCCTTGTATAAGGGCGTTTTGTGTTTTCAAAACACGCCCATGAAAGGGGCGTTTCTTTTACTTGCCCATTTGGTCGCGTGAGAATTGACGACCGCACGTGTGGGCGTCCTTTCTTTAGGCACGCCTTATATAGAGGCGTGTGTTTCAAATTTAACGCCCTACTGAGAGGCGTTATTTGTTTTTGGGTTTAATTTATCCGTTTAACCCTCTTCTTATTATCTGTATTACTCCTGTAATATATATCTTTTAATTTATTTCAAATACTCATTTATCAGGGTTGCTACAATTCGCCCCTACTTCTTCCTCTTGAAGCTATTGCGGCGCCCTCCTTGAAGCACAGCCGGTTGAAGAAGGAGCTGCTTGTGGTGTGTCCGTTCAGAGGTAGCCCTCCACCTGCTCGAGGATCTCACTACTGCATCTACATCCTCCATCTGCTATCCAAGCTGCACATATGGCACCCTAGAAGAGATCGGTCTTAGAAAGGGATGAAGCCCACATCCTAAAAGAGGTACGGCGCAAGGACAAGGAAGCCCAGGTTGAAAGAAGGAAAAGAGCCTCTGAGACGAAAATGCTGGCTGAAAGGAAAGTATTCCGCCCTCGTGCGGTCGATTTCAGGAGCATTGAAAAGAATCTGCTAAGGTTAGTCGAGCTCTTAAGGAAGCAGCCAAATTTAATTTCCTTCATGTCAGATCACCGAAGAGTTTATCATTCCCTAGTTCATTAATTCTATGCAAATATGGTTGTCAAAAATGATGAACTGTACACTGAGGTCAATGGGCATTCTGTTCCTTTAACTCCTCAGTTGATAGGAAAATCCCTAAATCTGCCTTGGGATAGTGGGATGTTATATGGAGAAGCCATTTATTCTGAAGAACTTGCATATGAACTCATGACAGATAAAGTAGCAACACCAGGGTGTGTACCCAAGCTCAATGCAAATGAATTCCCATCCCTTCAGAGAATTTTGCATCACATGATGACCACTATTCTATTGCCAAGATCAGGGTCTAGGGAACAAGTAACCAACATGCACAAATTCCTATTTGTTCAATTCATGAGTGGAGAACCAGTCAACTTTCTAGTGGTGATGATAGAGTACATAACCAGCTGCAGGAAGTCCAAGAACCGAAATTTACCTTATGGAGCTGCTTTAACACCAATTTTTCAGTCTTTACATATTGACTTGAGTCAGTAGGTCAGTCATCCAATTAAGGATGGCGACATCTATACAAT
Source organism: Amorphophallus konjac (assembly GCA_022559845.1). Taxonomy (NCBI): domain Eukaryota; kingdom Viridiplantae; phylum Streptophyta; class Magnoliopsida; order Alismatales; family Araceae; genus Amorphophallus; species Amorphophallus konjac. Next base: position 133,520,363 of record CM040127.1, on the reverse strand, counting down.
CCCATCCATCTGCACCAACATGGGATATGAAGTGATAAATGGTGTTCTTGTTCGTACTCTTCCGTCAAAGAAAGGAAAAGCACCTGAAGTAGGGTCTGGCCAAAATGAAGATGAAGATGATGAACAACCTATCAGCAGAACTGCCAGAACAAGAGGATCACAGGCCACATCTTCAACCGCTCCATCAATGAGCACCAAATTTGACGAACTAACTGATGAAGTGTGCAATGTTAAAGAATCAGTGGATGCTCTCACACGGGAAGTCAAGGAACTGAAGCTTCACCATGATACTTATTTTCAGAAGTTTGCTGCCATGGCCAACTCCATTGACTCGCTCCATTCTGCAATTGGCATTCAAAACTCCAAGTTTGACGATCTCTCTGATTTTCTAAGGCGCCCACATACACCTCCTACCTCTCCTTGAGGCCTTGATCTCTAGCACCCTAGCTCTCATGACCAGGCTAATTAACTTTTCCCCATTACCACTCTTTTTGTTGATGACAAAGGGGGAGATGAAATGTGCTATATGTGTGTGGATGTTACCATGTGTGGATGTTATGGTTGTGTCTTGTTATGTGGACATTTTGTGGTTTATGTTTATGCTTTGGTTATGGTTATGTGTCTTGTGACAATTGGTATCTTAGTGTTAATGCTTATCTTGTGGACATGGGTGTCTTGTGTTTACTTTTGTGGAGGACTTGGACTTGTTTATTTTATGGACATGGCTGTCCAGATATAGACAGTGGTTGTGGTTGTCTTATGAACAATGCTGAAGTTAATCAGTTATTTTGATTTACTGAATGAAAATTCTGTGGACTTATGTTTATCATGTGGAATGATCTCCTATGCTTCTATTCTGATACTGTCTCCACTTATGATTGGAAATACACTTTTGGATGTTTGATGGATGATTCATCATAAGTGTTGAATGGTATTTTAATTTGTGGTTAGAATGCATCATATTCTTGATTGTGTTATCAAATGGTCTACAGGATGTCATTCGAATGTTAAGCATGGCTTCACGCCTAGAATGCTAGATGTCAGAAAACTTCATTGAAATCTTTTTATCTGACAATACATTTTTGCCTAATTGCACATAGCATTTGTCATCATCAAAAAGGGGGAGATTGTTGAACCCCGTGCATAACAATGTCTTAAGGAATTTTGATGATGAACAAATACCATGTGACTGCCCTCCATGTAAACCATTTGCACATGTTGTTGTGGATTTGAAATGAACTAAGCAAACTCCATTTTGTATGAATGGACTAGTGGATGTCACGGCCAACTGATTTGATGAAGTTAACTGACAAGTAATTTGATATGCTTACAGGAGCTAGTGAGAAAGAATAGTCTCCAACTGAACTGGGTGAAACTCTTCTAACTCTTCCCTATTTGATTCACTTAACGGTTGTGAAGTAGGATCTTAAGTGTGAAATTAATTGAATAATGAGAGATAGACTTCAATGTTTTAAAATTGAGTGATATGGAAGACTAACTTCCTATATGCAATATGACAGGTGTGTCAAACAAGCATTAAATATAAAGACCAATTGGAAACCTTCCAATTGGATCTTCACATGCATATGGACCGACAGAAGGATCTCAAGTGTGAATTGAAGGGTAAGTTGCTTTGGTTGAATTGTAGGAGGAGGTTAATTGTGAGAAATGGATGGACATCTCTAAAGGTGATTCCCTAACTGTCTCTAATTGGTTTATCCATGATTTGGGGTACTTTATACCCATTTCTCTCTTGCATGCATTCATATTCAATGTTTCATCCTCTTTGAATTACCCCTATGCATGTTTTATTTAGTTTGCATTATGTCAGGAAAAGTGTCGACCCCATGGGTCGACACTTTGTCCATGGGTCTGGTTTTCTTAACCGACCCTCTTATGTCTTCGAATGTGGGGATAAAAAGTCGACCCCAAGGGTCGACCTTTTTATCACTAGGTTCTGTCTGGGTTCATTTTTCAGAACCCTGGACATAAGTGTCGACCCACAAGGTCGACACTTATTCCGGGTCTTTGTGCCGTGGCTTGTTTCCATGCCACAGGTAGAAAGTGTCGACCCCTAGGGTCGACAGTTTTCACGCTGGGTTCTGTTCGAGCGTTGTTCTATTTTGCCCGATTGCGAGTGTCGACCCCTAAGGTCGACACTTTCCGGCGACCGGAAAAATCGCCGGTTCGCGCGGCGGCGGGTGCCCTAGCTCGATCTATTCTTTTAGTGCCCCCTTGTGATTGGCCCTTGGAGGATAATGCCCTCCACGTGTCCCCTCCATCCCAGGTGGTATAAATGTTATATGATAGGGTTTCTTGACAAAAAAGGATGAGAATGCATCGAATGAGAAATTCATTTTTGGGGTTTTACAGGGAATGAGGCCGGAGCTGTGATGAAGCTTCTACCCAGGTCGTGCTAAGCTCTAATCAAGGCTGAAGAAGATCATCTTCCACCTCCTAGAAGCCATCTTGTTGAGGAAGAAGGCTGTACCATCTCCAAGTTACCAAATGCGCAGTAAATGATTCAAGGAGAAGAAGAAAGGGTCTGATGTTCATCTTCTTCCATCCTTCAGAAATGAACCTGTTGAAGCATCAACCTTCATCTTCCTTCCAAAGTCCAGTCCGCCTCAGTTATTAAAGAAGACAAGGGCATCATCCTCCAGCCAGGAGTTCTCTCAACCCATCCTTGTTCTTATTTACTGCAGTCTAGTGCCTAGTTCATGTCTAGTGAGATTGCTTTGAAGATTTATGCTTATTGAGCTTCCAAATGTACATCTGTGTCCATCTCTTAAACTGAAGAAAACTGTATGTGTGTTCGGAGCGGTGTCTCCGAGTGTGGATTGATTGTTGGGGTGCGTTCCCCATCTTGGTGTGTGTGTGTGGTGCTGAGCACCGTGTTGAAGGTCCGCCCTCATGTGTGTGTGGTTTGCTGCCATCGAGTAGCGTGTGGTGTATTGGGGTTCGTCCCCGTGTGCTACCTCGTGTAGCGTTTTAGTGAAGCGTCACCGAGGTAGTGAGGGGTGGACGTAGGGTACCCGTCGTGGTCCCGAACCACCTAAAAAATCCTTGTGCATGTGTGATTGGTTGAGTGGTTTTTCCTTATCTTCTACCACCATTCACAGGATGGATTATTGGTTATCTTACGCATTGATGCTAAATTTGTTAACGTATAATGCTAGTTCAAATTGCCATCTATCCATGTGTGATCTTGTCACTTGCATGTTCGGTGAGGTTTGATTGAGAAGCCTTTCAAGTTAATTTTAATTGGTCTTAATTTTTAGAGAGGGATCTATTCACCCCCCTCTAGATCTATGCCACTACACTGTGGGACCCAACAAACAAAGTGAAATTCGAAGTTTTTCTTGCTTACCTCATCCCGACGGAAGTGATGCCTTATCTCAATGTGTTTGGTGCGAGAATGCTGGATGGGATTCTTAGTTAAGTTAATGGCACTGGTATTGTCACACATGATGGGTGTGCATCCAAGATCTATTACGTAGTCCTGGAGTTGGTGTTTTATCCATAGTGCCTTGGTTCCATAGCTAGCTGCAACAATGTATTCAGCTTCTGCAGTGGAAAGTGCAACAATTTTGCTTTTTAGAAGCCCAAGAGACTAGGCATCCACTCGAGAATTGGTAGAAGCCACTTGTACATTTTCTATCAAGTTTGCATCCAGCATAATCAGCATCAGTATATGAGATTAAATTAAAGGAACATGATGCAGGATACCACAGCCCTAAGTCATGTGTGCTAGCAATGTATCTTAAGATCCTTTTCATAGCAATGAGATGAGATTCTTTAGGATTAGTTGAAAACAAGCACACATACATACACTAAACTAAATGTCAGGCCTTGAAGTAGTGAGATATAAAAGTGAGCCGATCATACCTCGGTATGCTTTGGAATCTACAGATTCACCATTTTCATCAACATCTAGAGATGCATTTGTTCCCATGGGCGTTGATATGTGCTTTGACTTCCTTCAATCCAAATCTTTTTAGGATTTCCAATGTATATTTGGACTAATTTATGAAGAATCCTTCCTTTGTCTGTGTGATTTACAGTCCAAGAAAAAATTGGAGTTCTCCCATGGGGCTCATTTCGAATTCCCTTGTGATAAGTTCTGCAAATTATTTGCACATATTAGAATCAGTTGAACCAAACACAATGTCATCGACATATACCTGTACAATGATGATGTGGCCATTTATTACCTTTGTAAAGAGTGTTTGATCAATCTTACCTCTGATGTAACCTTCCGAGGTCAGATGTGCACTAAGTCTGTCATACCAGGCCCGTGGAGCTTGCTTTAGTCCATATAGTGCTTTGTTCAATTGATAAACATGGTGAGGGAAATCAATTAACTCAAAACCAGGGGGCTATTCCATAAATACTTCCTCTTTTATCAGGTCATTCAGAAAAGCACTCTTGACATCCATTTGATGTAGTTTAATGCCTAGGGAGCATGCAAAAGCTAGTAGGATTCTGATGGCTTCTAGTCTAGCCACGAGGGCATATGATTCTTCAAAGTCAATGCCAATTTCTTGGTTATACCCCTTGGCTACCAACCTAGCCTTGTTTCTAATGACTGCCCCTTCCTCATTAAGCTTATTCCTGGACACCCATCTAATCCCAATGACATGCTGGTCGGTGGGTCTTGGAACCAGATTCTAAACTTCGTTTCTTTCAAATTGGTTGAGTTCATCATGCATGGCATTAACCCAATTTTTATCATGCAATGCATCTTCAACGCTTTTGGGTTCAAAATGAGAGACTAATGTAATGAGTTCATCATTATGAACATCTTTAAGAAAAGACCTGGTCCTAGGGGGGTCATGCAAGTTACCTATGATATTTTGCACAAGATGATCTTTTAAGGTACATAGATTGGCAGAAGACTCACCAGGCAGCATTATCTGTGCTGGGGTTTCGGTCGACCGACCTGCTTCTTGTTGGGTGAGCTATCCTTGGCAGCCTTCTCCCTCTTCCTTTCCGGATTCCAGGAATGCAACCATCATCTTCCTCGCTTTCCTGTCTTTAATGTCTTTGTTAGATCTATCATTCATTCCAGCAAACACAATATGTGGAGTTTCTTCCACAGTTTGATTTTTCACATTGAAGACCCGATATGCTCTCGAGGATTCAGAATACCCCAGAAAAATTCCAATATCACTCTTGGCTTCAAATTTGTCCAAATCTGATTTGTCATTGTTATGAGCATGGCATTTAGATCCAAATGCTCTAAAATAAGACAAATTGGGTTTCTTACCCCTTAGCATCTCATAGGGAGTTTTCTTACGCCTTGGCCTTACCATGGCCCTATTAACTATGTAGCATGCTGTGTTTGCTGCTTTAGCATAAAACTTTCTTGGGAGTTGGCTCTCAATCAGCATAGTCCGGGTGATTTTCACAATTGTCTGGTTCCTCCTTTCTACAATGTCATTTTGCGATGGGGTCCTGAGAGAGGAGAATCTATGTGTTAGACCTTCTTGATCACATAGTTCAGAAAAGGATGAATTCTTGAATTTGTTGTGCCCCTGTGGTTTTGATGATTGGTTGTTGATGTGAGTCAATCAAATGTTCAGTCATCTTGCTACTCAGTTTAGATTAACATATTTGATGTTCAGTCATGTTACATGTTAAACTGATGCATAAAGCATTCATTACTGTGGTTTTGATGATTGGTTGTTGATGTGAGTCAATCAAATGTTCAGTCATCTTGCTACTCAGTTTAGATTAACATATTTGATGTTCAGTCATGTTACATGTTAAACTGATGCATAAAGCATTCATTGCTGTGGTTTTGATGATTGATTTGGTGTTGATGATGCGATGTCTTCATGATAGCAACATGAATGAGTCACCACCTTGTCATGAATATGTCTGACCTTTTCTGTGGGAGATTGCATAAGTGTGCCATGTCTGAATTGTGAAGAATGCATGTGTATGCTTGAGTCATGCTGTGATAAATTGGTTTGTGCTTGATTTCTGTCTGTGCATTGCTTCTCTACTGATTTGTTCATGCATTGTCTTAAGCTAAGTCTACACAGACCTTAGTGTCTCATGTAGCGTCTAAGGCAATGTCTACACATTGGCTAAGTGTATACACTGTCAGTCTCATTTAGAGTCAAAGTCCATACAATGGACTGTTACTCACATCGCCTTCAGGCCTCCAAGTCTATACACTGGAGTCGTCAGCTGTGAGGACAGCAAGTCTGTTCACTAGCCTTATTTCATGATAAACTTCATGTCTACACATTCAACACTGGTCTTCCAAGTCTATACAGCGTGAAGTCTACACTTTGGCACTGTAGCTCGCTCGTGCAAGTCTATACATTGGACTGTTCTTCAAAGTCTGTACTTCAGACTGTACATCATCCTCGTGCATTTCTTGCTTTGAACAAATCCATACATAGTCGTTTACTCCAAGGGATTGTCTTCGTGCCATTTGCACCACACTCCGTGTTGTCTCTCCTCACAAACACGAAAAGATTTCATGCCGTTTTGAGCTTATAACACTTCGTGTGATCTTCTCTATTACCTGGAAATCTGCTATGAGGTAGTACTTTGTGTGTCCGTACTGTTACTGTCTTCGTGTTGGTTGGCACTTCGTCTTGTTTGAGTATAACACCTTGTGTTGTACTGTTTGTCTTCGTGTCGGTTTCTATTGCCAGTCCATGTTGTTCTCATGTCGTTCTCCTTGTTGCCACCTCGTGTCATTTTTTTTATTATGACTTCGTGTCGTTTTTCTCGTTAAAGTGTTTATTTTGTTACAGTGACACGTCGTGTCGTTGTTCTTTACTTCGTGCTGTTTTCAGTATGTGTCAATTTCGTCTTCGTGTCGTTTTTACCTCGTGTCGTGTTACCCCGTGTCAATTACTGTTTCGACTTCGTGTCGTTATCAGTCCGTGTCTTTCTTATGTTGAAATCACACTTCGTGTTGATTTCTGTTCTCGACGTCGTGTCGTTTTACTTCTTGTCATTTTGACTTCGTGTCAAATTACTGTTCCGTCTTCGTGTTGTTTTCAACTCGTGACGGCTTCTGTCATCTGTCTCCATGTCGTACTTACTTCGTGTCAGTTACTGTTGTTTCTGTGTCTTCGTGTCGTTTTCACTTCGTGTTGTTTTCACTTCGTGTTGCTTTTACTCCGTATCAATTTCTGTTGTCGTCTTCGTGTTGTTTTCAACTCGTGTCGGTTACTGTTTCATCTTCGTGTTGTTTTCTTTCTACCTCGTGTCGTTCTCTTAGTAGTGCTCGTTGTGTCACCACCGTATCTCGTGTCGTTCTCTGTTTAGTGCACCTCTTGTCGTGTCATTCTCAGTGCATCTAGAACTGCTACCACATACCTCGTGCAGCTCTAGTTCTTTTGGCCCTCAGTTTTAATGGCTTTTCATCTCCTTGCAGGTTCGAGGAAGAAATATTCCCCAGTGACTGGCAGCACGTGATCCGAGGCTGGAATGAAGCCTACTGAGAGACTGCCACGTGGTCCGATTACTTAGGGCTGGAAATGTGGAGGTCACACGTCGTGGCTGATGCTGCTGCTGCTGCTATATATATGTGCCTTCTTCCACAGAATAAGGTTGATCGAGTTGGCGAGAAGAAAAGCTCATACAGAGAGCCACGATCCAGATAGAAAAAGAAAAGAGAAAGAAGAAGAGCAGAAGGAGAAGAAGAGAGGCAGAGAGCTCGAGAAGAGTGTGAAGAGAAGAAGAAGCAAAGAGTGAGAGAAGAGTAGAAGAAAGAGTGAAGAAGAAGAAGTGCAGCAGAGTGTGAGGGTTAAGAGAAAAAGAAAGTGAGAGAGAGAAGAAGAGGAAGAGAAGCTTACCTGAAGATCTGTCTACTGGACCGTGGATCAAATCCTGGCCAGTCAGCTCCATGCGAGCCACATCTGTGTCATCTTTCTTTACAGCTTTCTGATCGCTGTGTATTTTTCCTTTTCTTATTTTTCCTATTTCATTTGGTTATCTGTGTTCTTCCGATCCTCTGGTCTGAGGTCGGGTTCCCTCCGGTGTGGAGGAAGGGAGATTTGATCTCCGGTTGCAAGTAGCTGGGAGCTACTTGTGGGTTCCCTTCGGTTTGGAGGAAGGGAGACTTGTCTCTGGTTCTGGGCTTGTGGATTCAAGTCCAGGGGTTCCCTCCGGGTCTGGAGGAAGAGAGACCGTGTGTGTCTGGTTTGCTAGTGACTGGTGTCACTGGTGGTTCCCCTCCGGTTTGGAGGAAGGGAGGATTGGTCCTCCGGTTCTAGTCTTGTGGGTTGCAAGACTAGGTGTTCCCTCCGGTCTGGAGGAAGAGAGACTTACGTCTCTGGTTTGCTAGTGACTGGTGTCACTAGTGGTTCCCTCCGGTTGGGAGGAAGAGGGGAGGTTGTTCCCCTGGTCAAGCTGTTTGGCAGCATTTGTTGCAGACTGAGTCTGCTGTTTCTAGCGTGAGCTAGTGGAAGCCACACTCGGTTTGAGTATGGGGTGGATGTAGGTCTGGAGGACCGAACCACCTAAAAACCCCTTGTGCATTGTGATTTAGTTTATCTTCTTTTTCTTTCGCTAGATGATTGCATAAGGGCGCTCCATGTGTTTGCTAACTGATCGAACATAATAGTTGATTAGCTTTGAGATTTGGTAAATATGTCTAGTTAGCATCATAGTTCTAGTTTGGGCGAAATTTTAATTGGGTGAAAGATCTTTAAACGGGTTATATTCATTCACCCCCCCTCTGAATACTGCACCGAACCCAACAATTGGTATCAGAGCGGTTCCCTAGCTCAACAGATCCAACGATCTGAAGGGGATCCTGCCATCTTGTGAGGTGCTCTTCTGCTCGACTGTTGCTTGGATTTTTAATCGAACGCTTACTGATCACTTGATCAAATGGCTCCATCCGTGATATTTGATGGTTCTAATTTCTGTGATTGGCTAGGCGGCCTTGTTGTCTACTTAGTTTCCATTGATCCAAATCTATGGAATATTGTGTCTGGAGGCCCACATAAATTGTCTCACGATCAGACTAAATGGTCCAAGGAGGACAGACTGAAGAACCGTGAGAATCTCATGGCTCTTAATATCTTGACAGCGGCAGTCGATACTGACCTATTTCCATTTGTCTTCGAGTGCACATCTGGAGAGGAAATTTTTAACAAAGTGGCTGCCGTTCATGAAGAGCAAAATGATCAGTGTTTGATGGCCAACCGAAGCAATCACAGTGAAGATCAAAGGGATGACTCATCATCTCAGGTAAGCTCCGAACCTAAAGATTTATCTTATGATGAGCTATCAGATTCTTATGATGTCTGCATGATAGACGTTAACAATGTTAAAGAACAAAATGTTGCTTTAAAAATTGAGAATCAAAACTGTCTAAACAAGATTATTGAATTAAAAGACAATCTGAATGAGAAAGATATTGATCTCCTTAAGAGCATGCAAGATGTAACTGTGCTTAAATCCATGATGGATAATCTGAAACGTGACAGTGCTGAATGTCGAAAAGAAAATGGAAGATTAAAAGATGAAAATAAAAAACTGATGGTCTTGAACACAGTGATGGGACAGCAATGGTTAACCATTGAAAAAGAAAAAGGCATTCAGAAGGAAGACTCATGCAATCAATGTACAATCTTAGAGGATCTGGTTAAGGAAATCAAATTTGATGATAATTTTCAAAAGAATACAATCAGATCCTTAAGAGAAACGAACGAGTCATTAAAAAATTTGAATGATGCCCTACAAAAACAGATTGTCATATGTGAGGAAGAGTTAACAAAATCTGAATTGAAAATATCCTCCATACAATCTGAAATAGCCTCTCTATCAAAAACTGTGAAAGGGAAAGAGAAAATGAATGTCACCCTGAATGATAAAAAATCAAATCAGAATTCTGTGTGTTCATGCTCAACTTCATCCATGAATATCTCTGCTGAAACTGTGCATGACAATCATAGCCTTCATTCATATTCACATGCACATATCTTTAAAGGATTGCTTGCTGAAAATTCTCAGGCCAAGAATTTTTCTGATAAAAGGAAAAGTGTTAAATGCTTTTACTGTCATAGAATTGGTCATGTCATGCATAAATGTGATTTAATGAGACAAGATGACATAAAAGTCAAAAATTCTCATGCTAACAATCATGCTTATCTGAATAAAAGAACTAATTGCCTTGAATGTGGTAAAGTAGGTCATACTGCTACACAATGCTGGTGTGCTAGAAGTAAGAAAACATCACAGTCTTATCATGTTGATTTGAATGCTAAAATAAGAAATTCAATTGTCTGCTCTCACTGCTTGAGGCATGGCCATACAGTAAGAAACTGTTGGCATGTAAAGGGAAAGGATTTTCATTCCAAATCTATAAAATTCCCTGCTCCCCATGTTGCTGCTAGAAATGACTATGGGTTTAAAAGAAAAACACTTCCATGTCTTAACTATGGAAAGCCAGGTCATAAAGCTAATCAAGGATGGTTGGCTGGAAATAAAAGACAAAATGTTCATATGGATAACAAAAACCTTCATGTGAATAGATTTCATGATCATATTAATATGCATGCTCAAAGGAACAAAAACTCTGTTGTCTCTTGCTATTATTGTGGTCAGTATGGACATTCCATGTCCAACTGCAAATTAATGACATCTGATGACCTTCATGCACAAAGTTTGTTTAGAACACATGTTGGGGGTAATACAGGACCCGAGGCCGCTTGGGTTCCTGCTGGATCAAAATAACCCAGCTAATGCAGGTGTGCCTTGGAAAGAAATAAACAAGAAGGGGTAAATAAACCAAGGCACTCAAGTGAGAAGACCCCGGGTTACTACTTTGAAGGTCAGTTCTGAAAATTGTAATTAAAGTCTGCTCTATAATTTGCACTGCTATTATGATTGGATATCATGTTTAAATCTGATCAATTAGGAGCTTGTATCAGATTCTGTCACTTGCACTGTTAAACCTGTCTTTTGAGCTGCTCATGCACACACTGCCATAATAAATATCAATTGCACTCTCCTGCTCACTCATAAAAGTTCAATTGCTGAAATTGTATGGGTGCTACACTGTCATGCATGATCACCATGGATTAATTTGCCAAGTGTACATGGAAATGGTTAAGGGGGAGCTGAACAAACTGTCTGAAGATCATGGAACTGTTAGCACTGAATTGATCTGTTCAGTCCTAATCAACCTGATGTTAGGTCTGCTCTTGAAAATCTGAAATTGTTAAAATCAAACATCTGAGCTGTCAATTAAATCATGCAAATAGGTCAGGCTGGATTATCATGAGCATTCGTCATGAAACCATGTATTGAATTCTCTGTGCACAATCCATATGTAGTCAGGGGGAGAGATGCATAAACATGCATGATTCTACTGCAAATCACTCATATTGAAACATGTCAAAAAGAACAATTTTCATGCATATTTTAAGGGGGAGCATCACTCATTCTCTTGAAGTTGCATCTGACTCTTGACACACATTTCTGCCATCAAAGCTCATGTCTGATGACTAATACTCACCTTCCTGTTTGAACTGCAATCTTGATAAACTCCTTGATGATTGTAAAATGCATTGAATTTCAGTCTCTTGCTTCAAGTCCCAGAAAGATTTCTCTGCGTATATCTTGATCATATTCTGAAAAAGTTGTGCTTCAAAATCTCTCTTAACAATTGATAATTCTCCTATCAATTGGTATCATTTGGCTTCAGAATTCTATCAGTCTTTCATAAAGATTTCAATGGGCTATCTCGATCATAAATCTGAAAAACTATTGAACTAGAAATCTTCTATTATACATTCTTAAGAATGACTGAAATAACTCATGTGGTTTAAGCTTAATGTATTCATGGAGTTTAACTTTAAAATCTCTTAACATATCTGAATCATGTTTAATAAACCTTAACCAAATGGTTCATGCTGTGTCTTGCAAAAACTTCTGAAATCTGCATTTCTGAATACAAGACTTTATTTGGTTAAGTACATGAGAATAATATTGTTTTTGAAGCAAATGAATGTTTCTGAATTGTCTAAAGGGTAAAGTAATTGTCAGAGCAATGACCTTGGTCACTAAGAAACACATGTCCAAAGGACTGTGTCATGAGGTGCCTTAGTTAACTCTGATTAATAATTCATTGAAATTCAGGCAGAACAATGGCATGCACACTGAGAAATACAACTCACTCATCAAGAAATGATTTGGAGTGTGTCATGATGTGTAAATGCTATCTCTATTCATATATAGCATGACAGTTAGTCACACTAAGTGCTTAGGGATATTGGCCTCTGATCAAGGTATATCCTCTAGTTACAAGGTGTGCACTGAACTAGAGTGCTCGTAAAATTTGTAGCATGAAAAATTGTTGAACAAATTGAAATATCTGAATATTGATGCTAAAATCAAATTGCTACAACCCTAGACAAAGTCATATGACTTCATAATTGCTTGATTTCAATACTGATGCATGTAATTCCGAAAGAAGTCAATAAATTTGATTGTGTAAGAGAAATGGAGTCTTATCAAGATAAATATGAGGGCTTGGTTCATTTTTATTAAACCATGGTTTTAGATACCAATACAGAATCTTATTGATAAACTCTACATACATCATGTTTAAACCATGCTGTTCAATAAAAGTTCATTCATAAGCCCTTATAATGGAAGACTTTGAAAATATTCTGTTTTGGATTTATGAGAATGATATTTCCTTGAAAATTTGATTGAATTCCTTCTGTTTGAAGCTTATATGAAATTCTTCTGCTCATGTCCTTGGTTCATTGAACTGAACTTCTCCTTGTTTACCCCTGTGGTCACTCTCTCTTGCACCCTATCATCTATCTCATAAGATTCTACTAATTGAGGGGGAGCTTCCATGTCATGCATCACTTGAATATCAATTGGCATCTATTCAGGGGGAGCATTCCTTATCATATGTATCATGCTGCATAGAAGGAGAAGAATTGTGCTCTTGCATTCATATTTCCGGTATCTGAATCTACATTCATACCCCTTCCTATGGTTTATGTTGTTTATATCAAGGGGGAGATTGTTTGCCAAAAAGGGAGAATCATGTTCTTGAAAGGGGGAGAAATTGACTGAACTGTTATACATGCTATAATTTCTCAAATTATTTTTCTTTTTGATGAAGTCAAAGGGGGAGAATAATTTGAGTCTTCAGAATGCCTCACATCATCAGAATGACTCAATGTATTGAAAGTGTTGCCATCATCAAAAAGGGGGAGATTGTTGTGCTCCTGTGGTTTTGATGATTGGTTGTTGATGTGAGTCAATCAAATGTTCAGTCATCTTGCTACTCAGTTTAGATTAACATATTTGATGTTCAGTCATGTTACATGTTAAACTGATGCATAAAGCATTAATTGCTGTGGTTTTGATGATTGGTTGTTGATGTGAGTCAATCAAATGTTCAGTCATCTTGCTACTCAGTTTAGATTAACATATTTGATGTTCAGTCATGTTACATGTTAAACTGATGCATAAAGCATTCATTGCTGTGGTTTTGATGATTGATTTGGTGTTGATGATGCGATGTCTTCATGATAGCAACATGAATGAGTCACCACCTTGTCATGAATATGTCTGACCTTTTCTGTGGGAGATTGCATAAGTGTGCCATGTCTGAATTGTGAAGAATGCATGTGTATGCTTGAGTCATGCTGTGATAAATTGGTTTGTGCTTGATTTCTGTCTGTGCATTACTTCTCTACTGATTTGTTCATGCATTGTCTTAAGCTAAGTCTACACAGACCTTAGTGTCTCATGTAGCGTCTAAGGCAATGTCTACACATTGGCTAAGTGTATACACTGTCAGTCTCATTTAGAGTCAAAGTCCATACAATGGACTGTTACTCACATCGCCTTCAGGCCTCCAAGTCTATACACTGGAGTCGTCAGCTGTGAGGACAGCAAGTCTGTTCACTAGCCTTCTTTCATGATAAACTTCATGTCTACACATTCAACACTGGTCTTCCAAGTCTGTACAGCGTGAAGTCTACACTTTGGCACTGTAGCTCGCTCGTGCAAGTCTATACATTGGACTGTTCTTCAAAGTCTGTACTTCAGACTGTACATCATCCTCGTGCATTTCTTGCTTTGAACAAATCCATACACAGTCGTTTACTCCAAGGGATTGTCTTCGTGCCATTTGCACCACACTCCGTGTTGTCTCTCCTCACAAACACGAAAAGATTTCGTGCCGTTTTGAGCTTATAACACTTCGTGTGATCTTCTCTATTACCTGGAAATCTGCTATGAGGTAGTACTTTGTGTGTCCGTACTGTTACTGTCTTCGTGTTGGTTGGCACTTCGTCTTGTTTGAGTATAACACCTCGTGTTGTACTGTTTGTCTTCGTGTCGGTTTCTGTTGCCAGTCCATGTTGTTCTCATGTCGTTCTCCTTGTTGCCACCTCGTGTCATTTTTTTTATTATGACTTCGTGTTGTTTTTCTCGTTAAAGTGTTTATTTTGTTACAGTGACACGTCATGTCGTTGTTCTTTACTTCGTGCTGTTTTCAGTATGTGTCAATTTCATCTTCGTGTCGTTTTTACCTTGTGTCGTGTTACCCCGTGTCAATTACTGTTTCGACTTCGTGTCATTATCAGTCCGTGTCTTTCTTATGTTGAAATCACACTTCGTGTTGACTTCTGTTCTCGACGTCGTGTCGTTTTACTTCTTGTCATTTTGACTTCGTGTCAAATTACTGTTCCGTCTTCGTGTTGTTTTCAACTCGTGACGGCTTCTGTCATCTGTCTCCATGTCGTACTTACTTCGTGTCAGTTACTGTTATTTCTGTGTCTTCGTGTCGTTTTCACTTCGTGTTGTTTTCACTTCGTGTTGTTTTTACTCCGTGTCAATTTCTGTTGTCGTCTTCGTGTTGTTTTCAACTCGTGTCGGTTACTGTTTCATCTTCGTGTTGTTTTCTTTCTACCTCGTGTCGTTCTCTTAGTAGTGCTCGTTGTGTCACCACCGTATCTCGTGTCATTCTCTGTTTAGTGCACCTCTTGTCGTGTCATTCTCAGTGCATCTAGAACTGCTACCACATACCTCGTGCAGCTCTAGTTCTTTTGGCCCTCAGTTTTTATGGCTTTTCATCTCCTTGCAGGTCCGAGGAAGAAATATTCCCCAGTGACTGGCAGCACGTGATCCGAGGCTGGAATGAAGCCTGCTGAGAGACTGCCACGTGGTCCGATTACTTAGGGCTGGAAATGTGGAGGTCACACGTCGTGGCTGATGATGCTGCTGCTGCTATATATATGTGCCTTCTTCCACAGAAGAAGGTTGATCGAGTTGGCGAGAAGAAAAGCTCATACAGAGAGCCACGATCCAGATAGAAAAAGAAAAGAGAAAGAAGAAGAGCAGAAGGAGAAGAAGAGAGGCAGAGAGCTCGAGAAGAGTGTGAAGAGAAGAAGAAGCAGAGAGTGAGAGGAGAGTAGAAGAAAGAGTGAAGAAGAAGAAGTGCAGCAGAGTGTGAGGGTTAAGAGAAAAAGAAAGTGAGAGAGAGAAGAAGAGGAAAAGAAGCTTACCTGAAGATCTGTCTACTGGACCGTGGATCAAATCCAGGCCAGTCAGCTCCATGCGAGCCACATCTGTGTCATCTTTCTTTACAGCTTTCTGATCGCTGTGTATTTTTCCTTTTCTTATTTTTCCTGTTTCATTTGGTTATCTGTGTTCTTCCGATCCTCTGGTCTGAGGTCGGGTTCCCTCCGGTGTGGAGGAAGGGAGATTTGATCTCCGGTTGCAAGTAGCTGGGAGCTACTTGTGGGTTCCCTCCAGTTTGGAGGAAGGGAGACTTGTCTCCGGTTCTGGGCTTGTGGATTCAAGTCCAGGGGTTCCCTCCGGGTCTGGAGGAAGAGAGACCGTGTGTCTCTGGTTTGCTAGTGACTGGTGTCACTGGTGGTTCCCCTCCGGTTTGGAGGAAGGGAGGATTGGTCCTCCGGTTCTAGTCTTGTGGGTTGCAAGACTAGGTGTTCCCTCCGGTCTGGAGGAAGAGAGACTTACGTCTCTGGTTTGCTAGTGACTGGTGTCACTAGTGGTTCCCTCCGGTTGGGAGGAAGAGGGGAGGTTGTTCCCCTGGTCAAGCTGTTTGGCAGCATTTGTTGCAGACTGAGTCTGCTGTTTCTAGCGTGAGCTAGTGGAAGCCACACTCGGTTTGAGTATGGGGTGGATGTAGGTCTGGAGGACCGAACCACCTAAAAATCCCTTGTGCATTGTGATTTGGTTTATCTTCTTTTGCTTCCGCTAGATGATTGCATAGGGGCGCTCCATGTGTTTGCTAACTGATCGAACATAATAGTTGATTAGCTTTCAGATTTGGTAAATCTGTCTAGTTAGCATCATAGTTCTAGTTTGGGCGAAATTTTAATTGGGTGAAAGATCTTTAAACGGGTTATATTCATTCACCCCCCCCTCTAATACTGCACCGAACCCAACAGAATTCTCCTCCATTATCAGATAGGATGGTGGAGATTTTGAATTTACTGTCTTCCTTTATTTTTCTGAAAAAAATTTGAATCAGAAGAAAGGCATCATTCTTATTATTGAGGAAGAAAATCCATGTAAAGCGTGAGAAATCATCAACTATCATATATCCAAACCTTTTCCCATTAATGCTAGCAATTCTTGTTGGACCGAACAAGTCCATATGCAGAAATTCAAGAGGCATTGATGACATATTCTCACTTCTAGACTTGAAGGTCTTTCTTGTTTGCTTACCTAGAGAGCAAGCTTCACAAACCTGGTCAACCTTTGTGTAGGACAATTTTGGCAAACCCTTAACCATCCCATGTTTGGACAATTTGTGCATAGTCCCATAGCTGACATGCCCCAACCATCGGTGCCATAGCCTGCATCACTGAGCTGGTTGGCAGTCAAGCACAAGCTTTCAGAGTTAGATGCATCAAGGTCTACCATATAGACATTATTAACTCTATGACCTATGAAGAGCACAGATTCAAAGTTTTTCTCAAATATTCTACATTCAGTAGCATCAAACAATACCTTATGGCCTTTGTCTCACAACTGACTTATGCTAAGTGGATCATGCTCAAGACCTTCAACAAGCATCACATTATCAATAGAGTTGGAGGAATTCTTACCATGGTGCCTGTGCTAATTACCTTTCCTATATCCTTGCGTCCAAACCTTACTTGGATTCCTTCCTTCTTGTTTAGATGACTAAATTTCTTTTTGTCTCTCATCATGTGCCGTGAATAGCCGCTATCCAAGTACCAACGGTTGTGATAGGCTGCTAGGCAATCCTACATAGAAGACATTAAATAGAGGTTTTTGGAACCCTAACAAATTTGGGTTCATAGTCATAATTCATAGCATGCAATAAATTCTTTAAAATTCAAACTTGCTTAAGGGCTTTCATTCCATGATTGAACCAGTACCGGCTGTTAGTGTGTTCCGGTTGGTTGCAAGTATGACAAGCAGGTTTCACGAATTTCATGGAGGGTAAGTTAGGTTGAGGTCTGGTTCTTAGGTTTCCAAAAGGGTTGAAATTGGTGTGGAAGGTACCCCAGTTGCGCTAGACATTGACTCTTCTTGTGTCATTGGAACGGTTATTCTTTCCAGGGTGGGAGAATGATCTGCGTCGAGGCATATTTCTGGTGCATCGACCAGAAGAGCCATGTTTAGCACTAAAGTGTCGACCTGGTTGTCCTTGGTGTCGACCTCGCTATCTGTCGTGCCAGCGCTTAGCTTGTGGCTTAGTAGACCTGCGTCGAGTCTGTAGGTTGGTGCCTCGATCCGATTGAGTAGCATGATTGCTGGGGCTCTCCTCTAGTGGTTCTTCAACTATCAACTTCCCTTTCCCTTTCTCAAAACAGAATGCTATAGTCTTGAATTCAAAAGGCCTCTTTTCAGTGGGATTAAAAGCCAGCGCTTCCTTTCAAAAATTAACCTGGGTACCTAAGATAGCATCTATGTTAGTTTTACCCTGGGTCATTCTCTCTAGGGTGGATTGTCGGTTCTTTAGCTCTTCTTCTACTCTTTCCAAATTTTTCTACAGCTCAATATTAACAACATTAATAGGCTCATATTTTTTAAGATGGAGTTTGTTCTCTTTCTCCCAATCCTCACATTTCAGGTTAGTCTGGCTTAGCTATTTTCTAAGAGCATCATTTTCAATTTTTAAGGTTTCTAACTCTTGGTTGGGAGGGTTATCATGAGCAAGAGCATTGATCTTCCTTTTCAGATGTTTGTTTTCTTTCTTAGAGGCTTCACATCTTTCAAACAAGATGGTGTATGCTTCTTCCCAATCTTCAAGCGAAAAGTTGTCAAAAGGATTGGTTACCTGAACTTCTTCTTCGCTGGCCATCTGACAGAATTATTCCTCATCTTATAGTGTGGAGGAGCTCTCATCTTCCTCTTCGTCATCGCTCCACGTACACACCATTGCCTTGGGCCTCTTTCCCTTGGCCTTGGATGTTTGCTTGAGTAGCTCAGGACATTCTCCTCGCATGTGTCTTGCCTTCTTGCACTGGTAACATATGACATTGTCAGATTTCTTAATTTGTGCAGGTCTAAAGTTGGAGTTTCTTCTTACATGTGGAAATTTCTTCCTTCTCTAAAATGTACCTTTGCTTCTTAAGAACTTTTTGAACTGTCGAGTGAGGAGTGCATGGTCAGCTAGATCTGCCTCTGAGATGCTCTACATTCCATTTTCTGATTCATCTGTACTCCCAGAAACATTGAGAGCCACAATCTTCTTGGGCTTGACGTCTTCTTCGCTTCTCTTCAAGTTGAGCTCATATGTCATGAGCGAACCTATCAACCCGTCTACTTTCAAGGTAGATAAGTCCTTTGAGTGTTCAATCACCGTGGCCTTAGTGTGCCATGTTGGGGTGAGAGATCTGAGAATCTTCCTATTCAGTTCACTTTCCCAATGATTTTAAGGAATTAGTTAATTGGGTGAGCCTGGCATACATCTCAGAGATGGGTTCGTTAGGTTTCATTCTGAACATTTCATAGTCAGTAGTTAGCATGTTGGTCTTGGTGGCCCTAACTTCAGATGTACCCTCACACATTAGCTCAAGCCTATCCCACATTTCTTTTGTAGATTTGCAAGTGGACACTCTTGAATATTCAGTAGGGTAGATAGCATATTGCATTATGTTCATGGCGCTCCAATTGGTTGTGGATTTTTTGATCTGGTCCTCTATCCAGGTATCGTCTAACTCTCGCACAACAAATGGATCTTTACTCACAACACGCCATATCATGTGATCCTGGGCCCGTAGAAAAACTTCCATTCGGTTCTTCCAATACAGATAATTAGTTCCATCAAAAAAGAGCGATTTGTTGATGGCATGTCCCTTAGCTATGTAGCTGCGAGAGACATTCCCATCGGATCTCCCTGGGTCATTGGACCACATCTCTAGGGAACCTGCTCTGATACCAACTATTGGATGGTATGAGAGGATCTAGAGGGGGGGTGAATAGATCATATACCTTCTTTTTCAATTTTAACAACCAAGCTATGGAAAATAGTGCTACGGCTAACACAAGCGAAGTCAGGCAGAGGAATAATGGAGTAAAGAGATAAGAAGGACACTAGACACAACAAATCACCTGTGAAGAGGAGACAGAAGATATGGAAAGCAAACCACAACACAAGGATTTTAAGGTGGTTCGGCTGCACCTTGGCACACCTACGTCCACCCCTCACCAACGGTGAGGTTTCCACTCTTTGGCCAAAAGAAACACACACACACACACGTTGGAAACCAGCAACACACGGGGACTAGCCTCAATACACACACACACACGAGGACAAGTCCTCAAAGCACACGGGGAAGAAATCCCACAAGGAAGGACCAAGAACAAAACAAGATGACAAACACAGACACGCTACAACTACAGCTCACAAGGTGACACATCCCACACGCAAGTTGTTTGAAGATTAAGAGCCACAAGGATGAAAGAAAAGACTAAAAGCTTATAGAACCGCAAGGCTGGAGTGGATGGCTTGGTTGCACTCTTTTTCCTCTCCACTTCCCAACTCTTTCTCTTTCTTTCTTTTCTCTTCTATCTGGTTCCCACGTCTAGGGCTCATCCAGGCTTATGGTTGCAAAGGCAACAACTTGATATGTGAAGAGGGGCATCCAATTTATAGGCTCCAAGAGGCAGAAGCTTTTTCCCTCTATTTCTATTGCAATTAGAATAGCTGAAATAAACAAAGGGTTTTGTCTAAGGAAACCTGCTGAACCTTAATCTGTTCTAGCAGAAAGGACGTCCTTTGTCTAGGGATATTTTTCCCTTCAGTCAGAATCCTTGCTGTCTATCGCAGGGGACAGAGCAGTCAGCGAGAGACCTTTTTCCAAGGTGATTGTACTCCCAGATATTTGGATTAAAGTGATCTTCTGAACACTAATGGTGATGGAGACGTTTGGGTGACCCTAGGAAACTTTTCCAGCCCTCAAAAAATGTGTTTACAGAGGTTTACGTCAGACTTTTCTACCCTCTGTACTATCTTCGAAAAGATAGATCTGTCAGAAGTCTTGGAGATTTTCCTTCAGTGAGGTCGACCTGCTGAGAGGTGAGGTCGGGACTTCTTCACAAAATCTGGTTTATAACGGCTTCTAGAAGAGCCTGAGGTCGACCTCCTGTCACTACCAGAAAAAGCGAGATTTCAGACGGCCGGTATCCGTCTCAGATCCGTCTGAAAATCCGTCACAAAACACATTTTTGATGGATTTCCGATGGATTTCAGACGGAAATAGACCGTCTAATATTCTTAGTCACAAATTTGTGACAGTTCCAAATTCTGTCTGAAAATAAAATTTCAGACAGATTTAATTCAGTCAAATATTCCGTCTGAATATCATACGAGATATTTTTCGTCTGAAATACCGTTTGTCCTTTATTCCGTCTGAATTTCAAACGGTCTAAGCGCCGTCCGAAAAGTGGTGAGAAATCCGTCTGCAATTCAGAAGGATATTACGACGGATTCGTCTGAAATTACAGACGGATAAATTTCATCTCAAAATCCGTCTGAATTTCAGACGGATTATATGACAGTTAGCTCAACCGTTCGTCTGAAACTTCAGACGGATAATCTTCGTCTCAAATATCATCTGCAAATCCGTCTGAAATGTAAAAATTTATTTTTTAAAAAATCTTAAATTATTCTAAAATACCTGTTGGATCACAAATAAACATCAAGAAATATCCTGTTGAAAAAAATATTGGGAACCTGCTGATCAAATAAACACCACCGAAAAAAAAAACTCAACACCATGCTGATCAAATAAACACCACCGAAAAAAAAACTCAACACCATGCTGATCAAATAAATACCACAAAAGAGAAACACATCAACCCTGCTGATCCGTCTGAATATCATCAAACATCAAGAAATATCCGATACATTGTCCATATCCTCCCTGCCCTGCTCATCTCCTCTGTCGCTGCCCGTAGAAGGATCCCCCTACATTAAAAAAATAATAACATTCATTCATAGATAAAAAAATTAGTTCAAAGAAATTAGCATAAATTGAAATCAGACATATCAAATTGATAACTGCAGATTTTATAGATCAACTACTAGCTTGAAACAGTATTTAAATTAATTACATTTAGAGAATGCACTTTTGAGCGCTGAGCTCAAACCGGACATCCGATTTGGATTTCGCCAGTTCTGACAAGTCACTTTCATCTCCCAGGTCGTGTTGGAACGATCGGCACGGCCATCTGACCGGTATTTTAGGTTTTAGACCCCCGGACCCGACCTGGCAGTTCATTTAAACTAAGTGTATTTTGAAAATGAACTTTTAGCACCGAGTTCAAACCGGGCATCCGATTTGGATTCCGTCCATTCTGACAAGTCACTTTCATCTCCCAGGTCGTGTTGGAACGATCGGCACAGCCATCCGACTGGTATTTCAGGTTTTAGACCCCCAGACCCGACCTGGCAGTTCATTTAAACTAAGTGTATTTTGAAAATGAACTTTGAGCGCCGAGCTCAAACCGGGCATCCGATTTGGATTCCGTCAGTTCTGACAAGTCACTTTCATCTCCCAGGTCCTGTTGGAACAATCGGCATGGCCATCCGACCGGTATTTCAAGTTTTAGACCCCCGGACCCGACTTGGCAGTTCATTTAAACTAAGTATACTTTAAAAATGAACTTTGAGCGCCGAGCTCAAACTAGGCATCCGATTTGAATTCCATCAGTTCTGACAGGTCACTTTCATCTCCCAGGTCGTGTTGGAATGATCGGCATGGCCATCCGACCGGTATTTCAGGTTTTACAACCCCGGACCCGACCTGGCAGTTCATTTAAACTAAGTGTATTTTAAAAATGAACTTTCAGCGCCGAGCTCCAACCGGGCATCCGATTTAGATTCCGTCAGTTCTGACAAGTCACTTTCATCTCCCAGGTCATGTTGGAATGATCAGCATAGCCATCCGACCGATATTTTAGGTTTTAGACCCCCGGACCCGACCTGGCAGTTCATTTAAACTAAGTGTATTTTGAAAATGAACGTTGAGCGCCGAGCTAAAATCGGGCATCCGATTTGGATTCCGTTGGTTCTGACAAGTCACTTTCATCTCCTAGGTCATGTTGGAATGATCGGCATGGCCATCCGACCGGTATTTCAGGTTTTAGACCCCCGGACCCGACCTGGCAGTTCATTTAAACTATGTGTATTTAGAAAATTAACTTTTGAGCGCCGAGCTCAAACCGGGCATCCGATCTGGATTCCGTCAATTCTGACAAGTCACTTTCATCTCCCAGGTCATGTTGGAATGATCGGCATGGCCATCCGACTGGTATTTCAGGTTTTAGACCCCAGACCCGACCTGGCAATTCATTTAAACTAAGTGTATTTTGAAAATGAATGTTGAGCGCCGAGCTCAAACCGGGCATCCGATTTAGATTCCGTTAGTCCAGACAAGTCACTTTCATCTCCCAGGTCGTGTTGGAATGATCGGCACGGCCATCCGATCGGTATTTCAGGTTTTAGACCCCGGACCCGACCTGGCAGTTCATTTAAACTAAGTGTATTTTGAAAATGAACGTTGAGCGCCGAGCTCAAACCGGGCATCCGATTTGGATTATGTCAGTTCTGACAAGTCACTTTCATCTTTCAGGTCATGTTGGAATGATTGCACGGCCATCCGACTGGTATTTCAGGTTTTAGACCCCCGGACCCGACCCGACAGTTCATTTAAACTAAGTATATTTAGAAAATGAACTTTTGAGCGCCGAGCTCAAACCGGGCATCCGATCTGGATTCGGTCAGTTCTGAAAAGTCACTTTCATCTCCCAGGTCATGTTGGAATGATCGGCATGGACATCCGACAGGTATTTTAAGTTTTAGACCCCCGAACCCGTCCGGCAGTTCATTTAAACTAAGTGTACTTTGAAAATGAATGTTAAGCGCTGAGCTCAAACAGGGCATCTGATTTGGATTCCGACAGTTCTGACAAGTCACTTTCATCTCCCAGGTCGTGTTGGAATGATCGGCATGGCCATCCGACCGGTATTTCAGGTTTTACACCCCCGGACCTGACCTGGCAGTTCATTTAAACTAAGTGTACTTTAAAAATGAACTTTGAGCGCCGAGCTCAAACCGGGCATCCGATTTGGATTCCGTCAGTTCTGAGAAGTCACTTTCATCTCCCAGGCTGTGTTGGAATGATCGGCATAGCCATCCGACTGGTATTTCAGGTTTTAGACCCCCGGACCCGACCTAGCAGTTCATTTAAACTAAGTGTATTTTGAAAATGAACTTTGAGCGCCGAGCTCAAACCGGGCATCCAATTTGGATTCCGTCAGTTCTAACAAGTCACTTTCATCTCCCAGGTCATGTTGGAATGATCGGCATGGCCATCCGATCAGTATTTCAGGTTCTAGACCCCCGGACCCGACCTGGCAGTTCATTTAAACTAAGTGTATTTAGAAAATGAACTTTTGAGCGCCAAGCTCAAACCGGGCATCCGCTCTGGATTCCGTCAGTTCTGACAAGTCACTTTCATCTCCCAGGTCATGTTGGAATGATTGGCAAGGACATTCGACCGGTATTTCAGGTTTTAGACCCCTGGACCTGACCTGGCAGTTTATTTAAACTAAGTGTACATTGAAAATGAACGTTGAGCGCCGAGCTCAAACCATGCATCCAATTTGGATTCTGTCAGTTCTGATAAGTAACTATCATCTCCCAGGTCGTGTTGGAATGATCGGCATGGCCATCCGACCGATATTTCAGGTTTTAGACTCCCGGACCCGACCTGGCAGTTCATTTAAACTAAGTGTATTTTGAAAATGAACGTTGAGCGCCGAGCTCAAACCGGGCATCCGATTTGGATTCCGTCAGTTCTGACAAGTCACTTTCATCTCTCAGGTTGTGTTGGAATGATCGGCATGGCCATCCGACTGGTATTTCAGGTTTTAGACCCCCGGACCCGACCTGGCAGTTCATTTAAACTAAGTGTATTTTGAAAATGAACGTTGAGCGCCGAGCTCAAACCGGGCATCCGATTTGGATTCCGTCAGTCCTGATAAGTCACTTTCATCTCCCAAGTCATGTTGGAATGATCGGCATGGCCATCCGACCGGTATTTCAGGTTTTAGACCCCGGACCCGACCTGGCAGTTCATTTAAACTAAGTGTACTTTAAAAATGAACTTTGAGCGTCGAGCTCAAACCGGGCATCCGATTTGGATTCCGTTAGTTATGACAAGTCACTTTCATATCCTAGGCCATGTTGGAATAATCGACACGGCCATCCGACTGGTATTTCAGGTTTTAGACCCCCGGACCCGACCTGGCAGTTCATTTAAACTAAGTGTATCTTAAAAATGAACTTTGAGCGCCGAGCTCCAACCGGGCATCCGATTTAGATTCCGTCAGTTCTGACAAGTCACTTTCATCTCCCAGGTCATGTTGGAATGATCAGCATAGTCATCCGATCGGTATTTCATGTTTTAGACCCCTGGACCCGACCTGGCAGTTCATTAATACTATGTGTATTTTGAAAATGAACGTTGAGCACCGAGCTAAAATCGGGCATCCGATTTGGATTCCGTCAGTTCTGACAAGTCACTTTCATCTCCCAGGTCGTGTTGGAATGATCGGCATGGCCATCCGACCGGTATTTCAGGTTTTAGACCCCCGGACCCGACCTGGCAGTTCATTTAAACTAAGTGTATTTTGAAAATGAACTTTTGAGCGTCGAGCTCAAACCAGGCATCCGATCTGGATTCCGTCAATTCTGACAAGTCACTTTCATCTCCCAAGTCATGTTGGAATGATCGGCATGGCCATCCGACCGGTATTTCAGGTTTTAGACCCCCGGACCCGACCTGGCAGTTCATTTAAACTAAGTGTATTTTGAAAATGAACGTTGAGCGTCGAGCTCAAACCGGGCATCCGATTTGGATTCCGTCATTTCTAACAAGTCACTTTCATCTCCCAGGTCATGTTGGAATGATCGACACGGCCATCCGACCAGTATTTCAGGTTTTAGACCCCCGGACCCGACCTGGCAGTTCATTTAAACTAAGTGTACTTTAAAAATTAACTTTGAGCGCCGAGCTCAAACCGGGCATCCGATTTGGATTCCGTCAGTTCTGACAAGTCACTTTCATCTCCCAGGTTGTGTTGGAATGATCGGCATGGCCATCCAACTGGTATTTCAAGTTTTAAACCCCCAGACCCGACCTGGCAGTTCATTTAAACTAAGTGTATTTTGAATATGAACTTTGAGCGCCGAGCTCAAACCGGGCATCCGATTTGGTTTCCGTCAGTTCTG
This sequence comes from Amorphophallus konjac, assembly GCA_022559845.1. Lineage (NCBI taxonomy): Eukaryota > Viridiplantae > Streptophyta > Magnoliopsida > Alismatales > Araceae > Amorphophallus > Amorphophallus konjac. The sequence continues at coordinate 133,494,604 of CM040127.1, read as the reverse complement.
ACAAGTCACTTTCATCTCCCAGGTCGTGTTGGAATGATCGGCACGGCCATCCAACCGGTATTTCAGGTTTTTGACCCCCAGACCCGACCTGGCAGTTCATTTAAACTAAGTGTATTTTGAAAATGAACGTTGAGCGCCGAGCTCAAACCGGGCATCCGATTTGAATTCCGTCAGTTCTGACAAGTCACTTTCATCTCCCAGGTCGTGTTGGAATGATCGGCACGGCCATCCGACTGGTATTTCAGGTTTTAGACCCCCGGACCTGACTTGGTAGTTCATTTAAACTAAGTGTATTTAGAAAATGAACTTTTGAGCGCCGAGCTCAAACCGGGCATCCGATCTTGATTCTGTCAGTTCTGACTCCCAGGTCGTGTTGGAACGATCGGCACGGCCATCCGACCCCCGAACCTCGGATTTTCTCAATTCTTCTAAACTAAGTGAGTTTTGAAAACTAGGGAGTTTTAAAATTTCAAATGAACGTAATTGAGTAATTCCATCAAAATAAAAACATAGTAAACACTCACCTGTGCGGCCTGTGCTGTGGTGGTGGTGGGTCGCTGAGGGACCATTCCCCCCTGGGAGAGGAGGCCACTGATTGCCTGCAAAATGATTGCATGCTAGCTAGAGATCTCCTGTTGGAACTACTGATGCTACCACTGCAAATCAAAAATCTGCGATCGGACCATGTCGATCATGTCGCTGGCAGAAGCGCTGGGGGCAACGGAAGGTATAGTGAAGGCACTGCTACTGGTTTGGGCAGAGCTAGAACTCGCACACGATGATTTCACAGCGCTAGCGTCTAGGCTCTCCCCAAAACCATATAGTCGGCCTTTCTTCGGTACGCCAGCTGCTGCCACCCACTCCACCGGATTGAACTCCGACTGCTGCGTGTCTCCCTCCCCATACTTCTCTGTCACTGCTTTGCTATATGTTTCCTACAAATTGAATAAAATAACTAGTCAATTTCATATAAATTGCATGTCAATTTAAATGAACGGTACAAGTTACATATGTAGATAAACTTACCGCTGCTGACTTAGCTGTCTCACTCACAAATTGATTAGTCCCCTTCTTTTTGTGTGTTCTGTCGAACACCTCGAGGAACGACGGTGGTCGATTAAGCTCCACAGCATGTTATACAATTCATAGTAAAAAAAAGTCAAATAATGGGATAAATTGTAAGAAGATAAATTGTTATATTACTTACCAACTTTTTGTTTATGAGCCGCATAAGAGATGGACCCACTCGTATGCAAATTTGAACCTGGTTTTGACGCCCTATTTGCTTTGGCTTTTTTGGACTTTTCTATCCACTTAGGGTCGTCAAAATGGTCACAAGATATCTCCCAATCCTCCTGCCTCATCCATAGAGGGCGGTGCGCCTTCCATAATTGTCGGTCTTCACTCCCCCCACTCAATTTTTAGCATGTGCTCGAGCCTCATATATTTTCCTCTTGTAACTTGACTGCATAGTAGACTCCCAGGCACGACGACATCTCGCCGCGTCATGTCCACACGTGAATTGAAAAGACCGCTGTAAATCAATTACTTTTCACACTTAGTATACTATTGTAAATTGAGTTTGGGAAATACTTGAATTAAATGACGTAATTACTTACTAAGAACATGTTGTACAATGAATCGCGGACGGCCATCGGAAATTCTCTGAAAGTGGATGCTGCCCCGGGCACATGTGCCAACATGAGTTCGGTGGAATGATAGACATCATTGTGGGGTTCAAATTTCTTACTGCAATTGCAAATGTCAAAATATTCATATTAGACAGTTGAAGGCTAATTAATGTAATATAACCTTATAGATTTACCCGGAGATCCAACACGGGCGAACGTCTATCATGGGCCGTGCCTCCCTCGTGACGACTGCCGGCATCGTCAAGTGGCTGACTGGTGGGGGTGTGCCCAGTACAAGTGGGAGGTGGTGGGAGGGCACTAGGATCTGTAAGAATAGATCTTCATAAGTAAAACTAAGTGTATTACATATCTTTGAAATAACATAATTAATTTTCATAAGTGCACAACAGGTGGGAGGCCACTGAGACCTGCAAGAATTAATTTTCATAAGTAAAACAAATATTAGGAACTTTAAATTAAAATATACATACCTGCAGCGGGAGGTGGTGGGGGTGACGTCTGCACAACAGGTGGGAGGCCACTAGGACCTGCAAGAATTAATTTTCATAAGTAAAACAAATATTAGAAACTTTAAATTAAAATATACATACCTACAGCGGGAGGTGGTGGGGGTGGCGTCTGCACAACAGGTGGGAGGCCACTGAGACCTGCAAGAATTAATTTTCATAAGTAAAATAAATATTGGGAACTTTAAATTAAAATATACATACCTGCAGCGGGAGGTGGTAGGGGTGGCGTCTGCACAATAGGTGGGAGGCCACTGAGACCTGCAAGAATTAATTTTCATAAGTAAAACAAATATTAGGAACTTTAAAATGAAAATATACATACCTGTAGCGGGAGGTGGTGGGGGTGGCGTCTGCACAACAGGTGGGAGGCCACTGAGACCTGCAAGAATTAATTTTCAGGTGGAGTGATACAAATATTGCGAACTTATAATTAAAATATACATACTTGTAGCGGGAGGTGGTCGGGGTGACATCTGCACAATAGGTGGGAGGCCACTAACACCTGCAAGATTTAATTTTCATAAGTAAAACAAATATTGGAGAATTTAAATTAAAATATACATACCTGCAGCGGAAGGTGGTGGGGATGGCGTCTGCACAACAGGCAACGAGCCGACACTTGAACCTAAAAAAAATTCTTTTAGGCTAGTAAATGATGTAAACATTTATATAGCTAAATTTTTTAATAGATATACATGTGCCCGAAGAAGACGCCAAATAGGAGGGAGTAGAGCCCTTGTCACTGCCCTGTCTCCTCCCACTCCCAGTACGACCTCCTCGAACCATTTCTTTATTACTAACAAAACAATTAATACATATTAATCCTCAATTGCACTAGACTAAAATCTCTATTATTACAAAATATGCAAAAAGGTAAGGATATCTCACTAAGTTATGAAAACGTGCCTCCCTCATGTTGATGATATATCTAACTCATCATCATCTTCTTCATCCATAGTAGCCTCATCAGATTCAAACTCTTTGTCTTCATCTGATTCTTCCTCCCCTCTAACATCAACATTTAGCTCCATCGGATCGACTTCTTCCACTTCATCTCGCGTACGTAATGACAGTGGCTCATCAGATTTGTCCAGATTAAACCTAGAGGAACCGACAATGCCAACTTCGTCTGATTGATAATATTCAGCACTAGCAACCTCTGAGACATCTCCACTCATAGTTAACTCATAAGTGGGAAAGAGTTTTGAATTAACCCTGCAAACTGTCCATCAATCTCTATTCTTGGATGATAGATAGCTTGAATAGTACACTTGCTGGGCTTGTGCGGCTAAAATGAATGGTTCATAGGTCTTAAGTTTAGACCTATGCTTGACATCGACAATCCTATAATTTGTGTCATGTCGAACAGAACTAGGATCAAACCATTGACACTTAAATATGTATACATGATTGTCTTGTCCCAAATACTGAAGTTCTAAGACTTCTTCAAGAATACCATAGTAGTCCAATTCCACTTCATTGTATATACTTCCCTTCACAGATACGCCGCTGTTTATCGTAGACTTACTTCACCCATAATCCCTTGTATGAAATTTTTATCCATTCACAATATATCCTAGATTGGCACGTGTCTAGTTCGAGGGGCCATAACTTATCTATTGTACTATTTGATAAGTAATGAGACCTTGTTCAACCTATATTCAAATTAGAGTAGTTAAAATAATAACAATTACCTCAACATACGTAAATACAAACATATATATTCAACGATGACACTAACCCGGTGTCTCAGCTATTTGGTAAAAAACTTCTCGCGTTCTTTTTCAATCTTCACGTCCTGGATATTTGGGCATTTTTCAGCTAATTCTGAATCAAATTGCCTACAATATAAATGCACTACTACTTTAAATGAACTGTAGAAGAAGGATGAACAACTTATGGACTTGCTGGAAATGTGAGTTAAGAACTTACTCAACATAAGGTTCAATCTCGAGGCAATTCAGAAGAATATATATCTCAGCGGCATGTAACTCTCTATCTTCGAGCGTCCGAGTCAAGCAACGTCCGAATGCACGTCCAGGATGTTTAAATATGGAGAGCCGATCGGACGATTCATCCACTCCCCCATCATCATTACGTGGAGGTCGAGTACGACAAGTTTGAATCTCTGGCTCAAAGTACAAAGAACAGAAGTTCAAAATTTCTTCAAGAATGTATGCCTCAGTAATCGAACCCTCCACCTGTGCCTTGTTGCGAACTTTCATTTTTAATTCATTCATGCACCTACAACAACAAGTAAGATGGCAACAATATGTACCCGCCAAGGACGACTTGTAAGTTAACAGAAATTGTTACATACCTCTCAAATGGATACATCCATCGAAATTGTACTGGCCCTCCGACGATAGTCTCATATGGCAAATGAACGACCAGGTGCTCCATCAAATCAAAGAATGTCGGAGGAATATCTTCTCTAGCTTGCAAACGGTTGTGATAACTTTTTCTTCGATAGTTTGTACATCCCGAAGTCTGAGTTCTGATGCACATAAAATCTTGAAAAATTGACTCATCTCAGCTAGTGCTCCCTATATCTGCTTTGGCAACAAATCACGAAATGCAATGGGCAGTAGCCTCTCCATGAACACATGACAGTCGTGACTTTTCATACCATATATTTTCCCCTCATTAACATTCACACAACGGGCTATGTTGGATGCATATCCATCTGGGAATCTCAACTGTTTCAACCACTGGCACACTTCCTTGATCTGTGTATCATGAAGCACGTAAGTTGCTTTAGGCTGCACAGTTTTGCCATTTACGTTCTGTAGTTCCAGTTCTGGACGTTTACAAAGCATCTTTAAATCCATACGTGCTTTGGCGTTGTCCTTTGTTTTCCCTTTAACATCCATGATCGTATTGAACACATTATCAAAAAAATTCTTCTCGGTATGCATGACATCCAGACTGTGTCGTATAAGAAGAGTTGACCAATAAGGCAATTCCCAAAAAATACTTTTCTTATTCCAGTTGTGATCCTTTCCAAAACTAGGGAGTTATCGTGTGCTACCAGACAATTGTACTACATCTGGTAAATTGTGCACCCGTGACGCCATATGTAGACCCGACACCCGTTGCAAGTCAGCTTCATCCATTTCAACAGTTTTTTTTTAAACAAGTCTTTTTACCTTCGAAAAGGATGGTCACTTGGTAGCAACCGCCGATGGCAATCAAACCCGCATGCTTTCCCACCATGTTTCAATACAAATGATTTGGTATCTTCCATACAGTAAGGACATGCTAACCTCCCATGTGTGCTCGAACCAGATAGCATTCCATATGCAGGGAAGTCACTTATTGTCCAGATCAGTGCAGCCTTCATAATAAAATTGTGCTTCCTATATGCACCATAAGTAACAACTCCATCAGTCCATAAAAATTTGAGCTCATCAATCAACGGCCTGAGATATATGTCCAAATTTTTTTCGGGACTTTTTGGACCAGGAATTACTAAGGACAAAAATAGATTTTCTCGCTTCATGCACATGTGCGGTGGAAGGTTGTACGGTGTCATGAACACTGGCCAACAAGAATAAGATGCCACTGAACCACCGAATGGATTAAAACCATCTGTGCATAAACCCAATCGAACATTACATGACTCCCTTGAAAAGGTAAGATGAGTACGACTAAAGTGAGTCCAAGCTTCACCATCGGTAGGATGACTGATTATATCATCGGCACGACGTACTCTTTCGGTGTGCCATGTCATATGTCGAGCCGTCTTTGAGCACATATACAGCCGCTGCAACCTAGGCACAAGAGGGAAGTATCGCAATGCCTTGTAAGGTACATCTTTTACCTTTGAATTGACCCCCCCTTAGGTTTGAATCTGTCATGGCCACAAATGGAAGATGATATCTTATCTGCATCGTCTTTGTAATATAACATACAATGATTCGGACATGCATCTATTTTCACATATCCAAGTCCTAAGTCATTGGCCATCTTTTTTGTACGGTAAAAAGTTTCTGGCAACTTCTCGTCTCGAGGCAACAAACTCTTGATCAAGAGGAGGAGACGGTCAAAACAAGTCTCACTGATGTGAAATTCAGATTTCAAGTTCAACAACTGTGACACTGCAAACAATCGAGTGTGCTTTTCACAACCATCCCACAACGGCTCATCAGCATCCCTAAGTAGTTCATAAAATCTTCCGGATGTCTTATTCGACGCTTCCTCATAAACATTAAAACTAGGACCAGCAGCATCTACAACCATATCCACGTACCCACTTGTGCCTGCAATATTGTCAGGCTCATACCTCAAGAATTGCTCACCATGACACGTCCAATTCGTATAACCATCTACGAACCCTTTCGTGTACAAATGATGTTGCACATCCCATGTTGAACACCACCTCAAGTTTCTACAACTTGAACAAGGGCATCGAATGTGATCGTCGCGATCTATTGCTGCATTTGGATTCCCCAATACAAATTGAATGAAACTCTCAACCCCATGCTTAAAGTCATCTGACACCACCCGGTTAACTATTCTACGATACATCCATGAACGATCTGTCGACATTTTGCCTGCACCCAATAAATGACAATACACATCCTAACTTTCAAATCATTACTCATGATATTACACCCGACCCTTTCCTCACATCGTTCATTATAGACCATTTGCAGTTGGAAGAGGAATATTGATTAGATTATCATTTTTTAACCCATCCATGAAGGTTTGATCGCACAATCACTTACTATATGTGCTGCACTATTTGCTGAAAATTCCGCATCATCTCCCCACACTTCTCCGATATACCAAAAATATTTATTGATTTTGAAATTTTCTTAAACACTTACAAGTAAGTGGTTAAGAAAACACTCAAAATCAATAATGGTATATCAGAGAAGAGTGAGGAGACGCAACCGAAATTCTCAACAAACCATACAAACACATATAGTAAATGACTGCCTAAGTGCGATCAAACATTCATAGACTGTCCAAACGGGACAATTCAAGACTTTGAGGTAGATATATACATTCTCATAAACAAATGAGAACATACACATCAATCCCAAAGTCTTGAATGGGAAGGCACATTGACACAGTTTTAACGCGCTCTCCTGAGGTGCGTGTAATGTTAGGTCGCACCCACGCACCTCAGCTCACAGGGAATACCCCATGCCTTTATATAGCATAAAATTAAATAACAACGCAATTATCATTATGCACATATCAAATTAAATAACACCCAAATTACAAAATTTTTCAAATGAAGAACATCGAAGCTAAACAATCTACATTTTTGAGTCAACTTAACATCAAATTTCTATTAAAATTACATTTAAAAATATATTTACATGCAATTAAAATCCACAAAGTTTTAAATCACAAAACGAATTTTTTGGGTATTTACCTATTGCTATATAGAATTCTGATTTCTTTGTATTTATCCACATCTTTGTATATATGCACTACTTAAGATATGTGGTCATTCCATTTCTCTATATCTTCTTATCATCATAAGACAAGGTCATTCCATTTCTCTATACCTACTTAAGATATGTGCTTTCCCACCCTGTGTGTTCTTGTTATTGATCTTTCCTTTCTCCTTTCTTCTTCCTCCTCTGCTGGTTGTCCATCTCTGAAGGTACTGCGTTTCCTAACAAGGGTGCAGCTAAAATTGGAAGGCTGGCAGTCAAAATTTCTATCTCAAGCTGGTAGAGCCGTATTGATTGACTCAGTCCTATATAGTATGCCAGTTTTCCTTGCCGAAGTCACTTTTATCCCAAAGAAGGTGATCAGTTTCATTGACCGGCTATGTGCAAATTTTTTTTGGTATGGAGAGAAAGGCACCAAATGCAGGCATTGGGTAGCATGGTCAGATATCCAGAGACCTAAGTTAGAGGGAGGTCTAGGAATCAGAGATTTGCAGTGGGTTCAGACTTCTTTGGCAATCAAAACCCTTTGGAACATTGTTCATGGGTCTTCTCTCTGGTCCATGTATGCTAGGCGCAGATTCATCAAGGCCCATCTAGCCAACTGTGTAAGACCATTCCCAGTTGGAATGCCTTCGACTGTCTTTAGACAGGCCAAAGATATTATTATCTCTAACAACAGATGGATAGGAGGGAATGGGGCTAATATAGACTTCCTGAGTGACAATTGGACAGGGTGTGGTCCAGCCATTAATGCTGCAATGGCTAATGAAAGGATTGAGCTCAATAGCCTCCCCTTGGCTTCTGTTAGAGAGGTTCCATGCAACACCCAACATGCTACACGAGGATACCTCAATAGTGACTTTCACCTTCCTAATATTCAACTAAGCAATGAGGCTGACTACTGTGTCTGGACAGATACCGTAAAGGGTTCCTTTTCGGTTAAATCAGCTTGCAACCTAATACGGACTAAAGGCATTTCAAGGCCTGCTTGGGCGAAGCTCTGGCACTCAGTAATAGCACCAAGGGCATCTCTTTTTGTCTGGAAGCTTATCCATCGGGCAGTACCAGTGGACAGTAGGGTGGCAGATTGTGGTATTCCCATTGTCTCCAAATGTAGCTGTTGCTCCTCTTCTACCCAGGAAGACCTCAACCACTTATTCATCTATGATGAATTGGCCTCTAAACTGTGGGGCTGGGTGCAGCCCTTGGTAAGCAACAAGTTCTATTTAAGTAATCAGATTTTCATTAGGTGTTGGAACCTACTAACATTTACCAATCTACACTCAACCTTCAGTTTTGTGGGGATGTATGCTATAGTTCTGATGAGGTGGGAAATTTGGAAACAAAGGTGTGCTACCAGATTTGAGGGTATGGCTCTTAAAATTGATTCAATAAAGAGGAGAATTTCCTCCTCAATAGCCCTGGCTCTGGACAAGCTTTGCTTCCGCAAGCCCTTATTCCCAGCTCAATCCAGCTGCCTTGCTTCTTTTCACCTATTCCCTCGGGTCAATTTAAAGCAGCCATTTCTGGTCTTCTGCAGATTGGGACCTCAGAAGTTCACATTGCATGTTGATGGGGCCTCCAAGGGTAATCTTGGTAGGTGTAGTGGTGGAGGTTGTGTAAGAGACTCAAATGGTAAATGGATGGTTGGCTTTGCTTTCCACTATGGCATTGGGAATAGTCTTGTGGCAGAGGCAAGGGCTCTATATGACTGCTTTAATAGCTAAGCTAGGTGCTCAAAATGTTTGGCAGCTGTATATTCAGATTGTGCCCTTCTTGTGGAGGCTATAAGGAAAGGAGCTCCTCCTAGCTGGATGGTTCTCCCATGGTGGAGGAAGATTTTGGATCTTATCCATGAAAGTGGCTGCTTGATATTGCATACTTATAGAGAGGGCAACCAGGTTGCAGATTCCCTGGCATCCTATGCATGCAATACTCTAGAAAATCAATTTTTCATTCAAGTAGGAGACCTCCCTCAGTTGACAAAGGGTCCATTAAGATTGGATAGAGCTGGGCTGCCAGCCATCCGAGTAGTTTATCTTTTTGATTGTACTTCATAGCTTTATATTTTGCTATATTTTGAGTCTCTTTGTCCTAACAAGACATCCTAACAATAAATCTGAGTAAGATTACATAAATTAAAATAAAATGAAACAACATATAAATATGAAATTAAATTTTTACTTACTGTTTATTTGAAAAAACTTATCTGATTCTTTCGTTCCCCTTCCCTCGGTCGATTATCCTACGATGAATACAACAATATATTAAATAAAATAAAAAATAATTATTATATGTACATGTGTGAGACGGGTGTGTGCGTGTGCCTTTGAGGGGGGAGGGGCAACAGAAGCCCTGCGGCCAACGGTAGAGGGAGAGGGGGGCCTGCGGCCAACGGTAGAGGGAGAGGGAGAGGGGGGCTGAGGTGTGTGCGTGTGTTTGTGTCTGTGTGTGCGTGTGTGTGTGTGTCTGCGAGGGGGAGGGGGCCACGGACAGGGGAAGAGAGGGCGGTGGAGGGGGTGTGGGAGGGCGGCCAGAGGGAGTGAGGGAGCGGGAGAGGGGAGAGGGAGAGGGAGTGAGGGAGCGGGACAGGGGAGAGGGAGAGGGATTGAGTGAGGGGGAACAAGATCGGGAGAGGGAGAGGGATACCACTTACGGCGACAGTGATGATGGGAGGAGGCTGGCGGCGACGGTGACCGTGAGAAGAGGATGATGGTGGCGACAGCGACGACGACCGTGAGAGGGAGGGAGGTTGGCGAATGGCAGCGACGGCGAGGACGGGGGCTCCGACGGTGACGGCGGCTCCGGCGGCGACGGCGGCGACGACTGCAAGCAGCGGAGATGAAGAGAGTGAGAGGGAGAGTGGGGGGGTGGAAATGGGGGCGGGTGGAAGGGGTGGGAGGAAGGGGTCGATGGCGGCGGGAACGATGAAATTTTGAGATGGAAATACGGATGAAACTTATTTCTGTCTGAAATTTCAGACGGATTCGTTTCCGTCTGAATATCCGTCCCAAATTTGCGACGTATAATAAAGACGGAATATATTCCGTATGTATTTATAGACGGATCTTCAGAGAGAGTATAGTATGTCCTTAATACAGATGGAATTTGTGACGGAAGCTAATCCGTCACAAATACAGATGGATTTTAAGATGGAAAATATCCGTCTGAAATATCCGTCTGTATTCCTACTTTTTCTAGTAGTGTGTAGAAGTGAGGTCGACACTTATTTGTGCTGGCCGCTTCCCAGATTGTTGTTTGCGATAAAGAGGTCGACACTGTGTGGCACAGTAGAACCCTTGTAAAAAGGAGTCGACACTCAGAGTTGACACTTTTGATTTCGAAGCTTGAAGAGGTCGACACTTTGAAAGACTATGGTTGACACTTCCTTAAATAATCTTTTTATGACGGCTTCTGGAAGGAGCATGAGGTCGACCTACTAAGAGGTGAGGTTGACACTGCTCTAGAAAAACCCGTTTATAACGCTCTCTGGGAGAGCCTGAGGTCGACCTCCTGATGGAGTGTGGTCGACACTTCTTTTGAGCCGTTTGGGCTTTTCTTCCTTCTGCGAAGGCTTGAGGTCACCACTGGAATGCATGAGGTCGACACTTCTTCGCTCCTGGTCATTCAAAAAGGCATATCATGGGTTCCTAGGTAATTTGACCAAAGACTTATAGTGAGGCATCCTCAAAACAACTTTCATACAACAGGTTGCACTATCTCATTTCTGTATGAGAATGGCAGCAAGTTTTTCTCGCGCTTCCTGCATTTCGTATGCATCTTACTTCGATCCTAGTCATGCATTCTATGGTCTGCAACTTATTGGTATTTCAAGTACCGCTGTTTCACACCTCCCTGTTGTTGATTTGTTTTCTTCCTTTTGTTATGTGATGTGATCAATGACAAATATGATGAGCAAATAACAATGATCTCAATCAACCTATGAACATGTGGACCATGAACCTAGGCAATCAGAACAAGCTCTAGCATGGGCAATGCTATCTCAGTCAAACTAAACTAAAGAAGGAAAAGAAAAAACACACGCCGGAGCATGGAGCAAAGGAATAAATGAAAACACACCGCGTGGGTGGAACAAGCAAGATAAATAAGAGATATGAGAAAGAGAAAACCAATGCCCAATACTAAGAAAGAACGTGATCGCCACCAAGGTAAACACAAGCCAAAGACCTGAGAAATACCTTAGAATAGGAGGATGATGCACCCGCCCACGGGAGAGAGAAACCAATAGGAAACTGCAGCTCTGTTGAATGTAACATCCCAGAACCTACGCGTCACAGGAGTGTGACGGTCGCCTGATGAACCGTTAGAGGAACCTGACACGCCTGGTGAAGACCGTCAGAATGTCTGCAGAACAAGCTCGTGAATTCTTCAAACTCCAAACCTTCCAGCCGGCTAGAAAGCTTGGGCCTCGTCTAATGAACCCTGTAAACCTGCCAAAGAACGTAGAACACAAGAAAATAACCCCAGATTAGCCTTTCACACAACGTGGCATCAATTCTCGAATGAACTTAATATCATGCAAAAGGAAAGGGGAATACCGGGGAGTTTGGTTTTTTAACCCCTCTGGGCGTTTTAAAACATAGGAAGGATGTTTAGATGATTGAAACAAGGGGAAGAACGTGGAAGAAGGAGTAGGACAATGCTATGATGCAGAGGAGAAGGGGAGAACACAAATGTGCCAATGATGAACTAAACACTTGAAACCAAAGTACTCCCTTGACTGAGATGCAGATGGACGTAGAAAATCAATTCTCCTCGGTTGGATGTGGCTCCAGAATGCGGCAGCACTTCGACGCAAACTCCAGATTTCTCCTCTTTAGGCCATGAAGTTAAGGGTTCTTTTTATAGACCCTCAAACTCTCCGGTCGAGCAGAGGATAATCCAGCTAAAAAGGAGGATGATTCTTAGCAAACTCTTGAAGATAATTCTCCCAAGAGTCCATAGAAACAAACAGAAGGTTCTGAGGATCAGATTTGGAAGAGAAACCACAAGATCAAAACTCTTAACTCGAACATGGAGTAGCAGAGAAAAGACCAGACTTGCCAGGACTCTCTGTTGGATGTAACGGCAGCACGACAGACCGCCACAGGGATTTAACGCTCTAGGAGTAGACCGTCATAAAACCTTATCTCTTAAGAAGATAAGATCAACGGGAAGAAGTTGCAAATAGTTGGACTCTAAAGAAATGTGACGGTCGAGGGATAACGCGTTCGAGGAATATAACGGCCGCACAACAGACCGTTAGAATCAACGGATAGGAAAAAGGATAAGCACTGGAAGAAAGGCCTTAAGCTGTAGGACTCTTCAATATCTAATGGCCGTGGGCTGATGCGTCAGAAAGATGTAACGCCCCTGAGGTGGACCGTTAGAGACAATGGATAGCCAAAGAAAACAAAAGCATGCTAAGCTTCATCAAATGATAAGCCACAAGGAATCAGACCCAACCAAGGAATCAAGACCCATGAAATAAACCTCCAACTGATCAAGAAAGCTCAATGAAAGGGAATAACTTGGAGCATCATATAGAATGAACAAGAAGATGACCCGACTTATTGGTCATAAAATGGGTGTCAACAGATGCCCCTCCTTAACGTCCTCTTTGCAGGGGAGCGAGCGAAGGTGAAGTGAAAGTGAAATGGAACATGGAGATGCAGCGGAAATGAAGCGGAACAGACTGAAAAGCGGGCGTTAAGGCAAACGACACCCATTCTTAACCAACCAGCGACAGGAATTTTTTGGAAAACTTCGAACTAATCACAAGGAAATAGCCAACCAAATGACGCATGTCTGGAGGAACTAATAACTAAGGAAAGGAAAACATGGCTAGCCGCCGGAAGCAACGGAAAGGAAAGAGACAACTGACTAAACTCCAGACAGGGATCTCCAGCCAACCAAATCAAGCGAACATATCGAAGGAATCCTTTAAATTCAGAGTGGAATGATTCTCCTTATTCGAGATTGAGAACACAACTATTCACCATCACTGAGACACCTTGAACAGATGAAGATTCGTGAATGCTCAAAGAATGCGCATGATGCATGCTGGGCTAAAATAAAGAAATCATTAAAACGAATGCAAAGAAAGATAAAATAACAAGATACTTGAGAATAATATTGCTAGACCAGGGAAATCAGGGTCAGGACACCATCTACAACCACGGCGTGCAAGACAGAACCATCGTCCCCAAACTTTTCCAACCTAACGGCCTATCCAATGCTTAAACATGTGCACTTAGATCATCATCATTTTTGTTTAAGGGGAACATCAGATCCCAGAGCACATGAATGACCAGCCGGTTCTCGAGATAATATATCATAGATAACATATAGTAATGCATTAAAGGGACAAGGGATCGAGATACTGTACCTGACTTACCTGCCTGACGAACGGCAAAGCGCGATGTTTATAACTTCATTCATGAACAAAAGATTAGCCAATGATAATTAATCTGAGCAGGAAACAAGGCACAATCATCTGTACGCATGAGAAGCATTAATAATATACACCATGGCAGAAAATGCAATCATTCAAGCATCAAATAGACCATTTTATTTATCAAGAAATTAGCAAATTGTAACGGCCTACAAATGGTGCGTCACACCACGTAACGGTCTAGGACTGGACCGTTAGACTTGGCAGACCAAGATGGGCCAAAAATAAACCCACAGGAAATGTGACGGCCCAGAATTGGAGCGTCAGAGATAAGTGACGGTCCTACGATAGACCGTTAGAGATCCAGGTGTACTCCGAGATAGATTGTGCCGTGAGAGGCTAAATCCGAAATAAGAAACCTTCAATCCACACTAGAACTCTCCTAGACTTAAGATAAGGTCTTCTAACCCAAATCTTATCATCCTAGAGCCAAAAGCAAGCCTTAAAAACACAGGAACTCTGCCAAAAATCGTAGCTTTCCTTAATTCTCTGCTACAAGGGCTGAAGAACCTCTCCTAAGGGCAGAAATACCATGAAGAGAAGCTTCGAAGTGATGGTCATGGAGGAGAAGGTCTACACCGGACCTAGAGCCGCGAGGAAAGAGCATGGGGAGTTGCAAAGGCTGACATCAATCCCCAAGCATCTGAGCTCAAGTGCTCAAAGAGTGGTGAGTTCTAATTTCTTAACCAAGTTCAATAATTCTACACTTCAACTTCCTATAATCTCTTCCTCTTCTTCTTCTAGCCCCTTCCCGGTCCAAGATGCTACTCCAACTTGAAGTGGGTGGCTCCCATGATCAAAGAACTCCCTTTAGAAGTCTTAGCCATCCTTAGGGCATGGCACCTTCAACCTCTATTGGTCTTAGGCAAGAACTTTTAGAAATTATCTTTAGATTGGCCAAGCCTTTCAGCCCTCATAGAGTTGTTGCATCCATAAACACATACCTTCATCTTCCCTTCCTTTGAAGCTACAGTCCTATTAGAGGAGGTAGAAACCTATCGAACCCTTCCTAAGACTAAGGCGGGGGATGAGGACCTAGTTTGCTACACGGTGGAACCTATTGACCCGTCCTTGATCTTGAGCGATTTCATTCACAATCCAAATGACGTGAGGGCCATGATCAGCCCACACCACATTCACTTAATACCCATGGCTCAATGGATAGTCTCTCATTGCAAAAATAGGTGGGAGAGACATGAAGCAATAGCCAAGGCGGTGTCGATTTGCTTATGTGGAGTCTTCCTTTTCACCACTACTGACCACCTCTTAGATACCCAAAATCTCAGCATTATCAGCGGGTTGTGGCGGGGAATGTCCATCTCTTAAGCGATCCTCTCATATCTCTACGAAGGACTAAGCTCCGCTTGCTTAGGAGGACCTCTATTTGGTTCCATGATACTCCTTGAGTGTTGGATGGGAGTGAGAGTCAAATTCCAACCCAAGGAAGACATAACTTCTGCTAGCCGGATCTTTGGGAGCCACCCTTTGTTCTTTATTGGAGGTGCCTTTAGATTTTCTTCTCAGGTTGAATGCAAGACGACGAACAAGAAAACAGGGGATGAATGGCGCCTCTTCCTCAACACTTTGTCAATAGAGAAATTCATCATGCGACCAAGAATCCATCGGAGCACTTTGCTTAGAATACCGCGGCATCAAGTCTTGGACCTCCAGCTAGTGGGAAATACTACCATGGCGATCTACAACCCGCACCGGTGCCATCTTCAGATCGGACTACCTCGGATAGAAGTTCCTGCACTATCACACTACCCTCCCCTTCTACCTAGGAAGATGGGGACCGAGGATGACGAAAGAGCAGTTCAGAACGCGTTAACCATTTGGGAGATCAGTAAGGTGCGTCCGTGGCAAGAGGAAGTGAAAGAGAACGACGACACACGCCGTGGCTACGTGAAGGAATTAAGGAGGATCCGCCCTCTTGCGGATAGGAAACTGAATGTAGCTTGATTTTGTTCATGATGATGATATAAATAGACAATTAGAACTGATGTTGCATTAAGTCCAATTGAATAAGTTTAAGTGAATGATATGAAAGTGATTTTAATTGAAATGAGCATGAGTTGTTGCTTGATTTGGCTTGAATGATCTGAAAGCACAGCCTCTGGAGAGTGTAACGGTCCTGCAAAGGGCCGTTAGAAGAGTGTGACGGTCTGGCGATAGGCCGTCGGGGGAATGGACTGAGAATTCTGTTCTCTGGAGGATGTAACGGCCTAGAGACAGACCGTTAGAACGATGTGACGGTCTGCATGAAGACCGTCAGAGATGGACCTGTTGAGAGAATAGAGCCAACACCCTGAAGACAATGTGACGATCATGGATGGACCGTTATATGAGTGTGACGGCCAGATGCCGGTGCGTTACATACCTGGACTTGCATAGTTGTGAGATTTCAACCCGAGCTTGAACCTGCGCTCTGCACACACTTAGACAAGAAACAAGTTAGATCTGTTCTTAGACTCAACCCCTTGTCTTAAAGCAAGTTAGAGAATGACCATTTCTTGATATTTGGTCAAGGGGTGGAGCCTTATCAAATAAGCGGAAAACATAATAGAAACAATGCGATGCATGCAATGCATATGATGGCATATTTTTGGAGTTTTGGGAAATATCTGAATTTTTGTGAGATGTTGGAAATATTTGATTCTTTTTTGAAATATTTGATTTTTTTTGGGATTTTGAAATGTACGATTTTTGGATTTCGATATATGATTTTTTTTGGATTTTGGAAATATATGATTTTTTTGATTTTGAAATATATTATTTTTTTGGTTTTTGGAAATATATGATTTTTTGGATTTTGAAATATATGATTTTTTTGGATTTTGAAATCCGATGCTTCCCCCGGCAACGTGGGCCCTTCGTATTACATTAAGAGTTCCTAAGGTTGGCGTGCAACAAGGTGACAACCCCTGGCCAAGACCTGATTCGTAAAACGCTGCTTTTACAAAGGCCATACCCAGGGTACTAGTCTTAGTCCTAAAAAGGAAAAAAGAATACAGGGGTAAGCTTAGGCCAGATATGGAAGTTGGTAAGACTTGATTTCCTCTCCAAACAACCCATTAGAGATTTGGTCTCTTGCGTCGGGGCTTTGTGTCCGTCATCGAACCTTAGTCCACTCTAGGCATGCATACGACCGGGCTCATTCATCCCGCGGGGAACTGTACTGCCACTCTTGTCATGCCTAGCTTTTCTTTCTTGCCTTTCTGGAGCTTCAGGATCATGATCGATAGACTTTTGAGATAATTCTTTTGATTTTGTCACAAAGATTGCTCCTTTGGTTTCTTCTTTTCTTTGCTCTACGCTTGTGGCGTCAGGTCATAACGGACTGCCCCTATTTGAAACCTCCTCTCGTTAGGGTGCCTGGATCAGTCATCGCCTCCTTATTCACCTCTTTGCCCCTGGATTCAGCCGAAGAAAGAAACGGACATGGACTTCGACTTTCCCCCAAAGCATGGCTAAGGAGAAACGATGTCTACAAAACGGAAATCCGACCAGGGATGTCGTGTAGTGTGTGATTGCCGTACTCGGGACTTCTCTTTCATGGTGAAGGAAAGGAACGCCTTACTGCCGGGGTGGCACGGGTTAGACTCTAAGGAAAGAAACGCTTAAGATACAACCCATTCCAAGCGTGAGAGAGCTCCTCACCTTCTGCGTTCACTAAGCGATAAGCATTCCCTGGATAAGCCCCTTTTACAACGAACGGCCCTTCCCAGTTAGGTTGCAATTTAGACCTAGGACCTGCAGACCGAATGAATTTACGTTTCAAAACCATATCACCTTTTTGAAATTTACGTTCAATCACCTTCTTTTTAAAATAACGCGAGACTCTCTTTTGATAAACGGATACGTGATCGGCCGCGTTCATCCTCTTCTCATCCAAGAGTTCCAACTGAACGAGCAACGCCTCTCGACGTTCATCGAGATTAAGCTCCTTATCAAGCTGCACTCTAAGGGAAGGGATCAAGATCTCATAGGGAAGCACCGCCTCCATCCCGTAGGTAAGAGCGTAGGGAGTCTGTCCCGTGGGAGTACGGACGGAGGTGCGGTAAGCCCACAGAGCTTCCATTAATCTCTCCGGCCAATCGAAAAACTTATGAAATTCGCATGTTTTCTTTATGATTTTAAAAAGGGTTTTATTAGTGGCTTCGGCTTGACCGTTGCCTTGAGGATAATATGGAGATGAATGATGCAATGCAATATTGAACTTCTTACATAGGTCCTTGAGCTCTTGAGAGACGAACTGGGGTCCGTTGTCGGTGATGATGCTGCTTGGCACTCCGAACCGCGAGATGATATTCTTCATGATAAAGCGGCACACCGTTGAAGCTTTGATCTCTGCGTACGCCTCCGCTTCGGCCCATTTGGTGAAGTATTCAGTGGCAGTAAGGATAAAGGATTTCTGTTTGATCTAAGAATTAGGATCACCGAGCGGGCCCACAACGTCAAAAGCCCACATAGAGAATGGCCAAGGAGCGGAAAGAGGATGGAGAGAT
The DNA here is from genome assembly GCA_022559845.1 of Amorphophallus konjac. Classification (NCBI taxonomy): domain Eukaryota; kingdom Viridiplantae; phylum Streptophyta; class Magnoliopsida; order Alismatales; family Araceae; genus Amorphophallus; species Amorphophallus konjac. Next base: position 133,476,067 of record CM040127.1, on the reverse strand, counting down.
GAAGCTGGAGCATGGATTTTATCAGCGTGGAGTTGGCATTTAAGACACCTCCGGACGTAGAGGGAGCAATCTTCCTCTAGACTGGGCCAATAGTAGCCCTGCCTAAGGATCTTCTTTGCTAGAGTCTGGCCATTGACATGACATCCACACTCGCTAGAATGGGCTACTTCAACCACCTTCCAAGCCTCATCATCATCTAAGCATCGCATGAGCATTCCATTGGTAGCACGCCTGTATAGTTCTCCTGCAACGATAGTATACCTTGAGGCGGCCCTCCTTATTGACTTACGCTGCTCGGCATTTGCCCCTTCTGGGAACAATCTGTCTTTGCAAAATAACTCAACTTCATGATACCAAGGCAATTCTTCTTCCTCCAGGATCTCTTCTAGTGCCATCAAAGATACTTCCTTAAGGTCTTCCTTCTTAGCCCTCACCTCTACAGTTTTCGTAAGGTTGATGTACCAAGGATCTTGAAGAGAGGGTGTGTCCATTCTCTGAACGATGATAGTCTCAGTATTCTGACTGAGAGGGAAAGATAGAGAGGAGGCAAGCGATGCTAAGGCATCGGCTAGAATGTTCTGAGACCTAGGAGTATGAATGTAGATTAGCTTACAGAATTGCCTAGCTAGGAGCGTGACCAAATCTTGATATGGATTAAGCTTGGGGTCACGAGTGCGGTAAGTGGACAGAACTTGCCGCAAGACGAGCTGAGAGCCTCCTATGATATTCAAGTAACGCGTGCCCAGAAGGTAGGCATGCCTTAATCCGGCTAGGAGAGCCTCATACTCGGCGAAATTGTTGGTAGCAGGAAATCGAAGTTGATAAGCAAAGGGAATTGTCACTCCCTCTGGAGTGAGCAGAACAGCGCCGATCCCTCGGCCTTGAGAATTGAGTGCACCATCAAAGTGCAGAGACCAAAAGGGATGATGAGAAATGACAGAGAGATGCTCATCAAGGAAATCGTTCTGAATAGAATCAGTGTGAGGGATGGGGAGATGGGCGAGATGCTCAGTGATGGCGTATCCTTTGACCACCTTCTGAACGACAAATGTGACATCGAATTGGGAGAGGAAGCTCTGCCAGCGAGCTAACCTACTAGAAAGTGTTGGTCTTTTGTGACTTCCCTAGTGTTTTGATGATGAGCATCACTATGTTAAATATTGTTATTTTTAATCAGATATCATGAGTAATGTTATGCATTCGAACTTTCCATGATTAACAAGAAAAACTGCTATGAGATAACACCCTGCATGTCCGTACCGTTCCCTTCATACTTAGTGTTGGTTGTGTTCACTTCACTTCGTGTTGTCTTTTTCAACATCGTGTTGTTCCAACAATGTTTGTTGGTTGTCTTCGTGTCGTGTTTTGTTCCAGTGCGTGGTGAACACTGCAGCACCTCGTGCTGCTTTCTGTGCCACTTCATGTCGTTCTATCGATGTCACCCCTGTTGTCTTCGAGTCTCTTGGTTTGGCCAAGTCTATACAGCATCATCTTTACCTTCGTTTCAAGCCAAAGTCTACACATTGGCTTAGCGTCATGCATCAGTCTTCAAAGTCCATACAATGCACTGTAGCATGTTCGAAGCTAAGTCCATACACTTGTTTAAGCTTCCAAGTCTGTACATTGGCCTTCAAGCTTTCCAAGTCTATTCATTGGCAGCTGAACTTTGAAGTCTATACATTGGTCTTCACTTCAAGTATGTACAGCCATTGTCTTGCCAAAGTATACGTTGTGAACCCTCAAGTCTGTACAGACTTTGCCTTGTTCAAGTCTATACATCGTCCAGTTCTTTGGCAAGTCTATACCTTGTTTCAGTCCTTGTTATTTTCATGTCGTCCTCATCTTCGAGTCGTTCGTACGTTCGAGCAACTTAGTACTCGAGTTGTTTTCGTGTGTATTCAAGTCTTTTTAGTAATGTGTCGTTTCACCTCGTGCCGTTCTCTTTGTTGTTTGTTATGTCGTGTTGTTTTTGTATTCATGTCTTCGTGTTGCTTTTGTATTCGTGTCTTCGTGTTATTCTTGTGTTTATGTCCTCGTGATTGTTTATTTCTATCTTCGTCCAGGTTCCTTCTGATCGCGTGTCTGTCTACCTTTTCACTCTGTGAGACTTCCTTCTCACCTTGTGCTGTTCTCTTCTGACTTCGTGTCGTTTTCTTTGTAGTGTTAGCGTTATTATTATGTATCTCGTGTCGCTCTCTTCGTAGTGTTTATTTTGTTACAGTGAGACTTCGTGTCATTTTCCTTGTGGTGTTAGCTTTATTATTATGTATCTCGTGTCGTTCTCTTCGTAGTGTTTGTTTTGTTACAGTGATACTTCGTGTCGTTCTCTTTTTACCTCGTGTTGTTTGCATCTGACCTCGTGTCATTCTCTCCTTGTCTCGTACTGTAATAATCTTGTGTATCTCGTGTCGTTCTCAGTAAAGTGCATCTCGTATTGCTATCACATACCTCATGCAGTTTTAGTTCTTGTGGCCCTCAGTGTTAATGGTTTTTTATCTCCTTACAGGTCCGAGGAAGAACATTCACCAGTGACTGGGCTGCACGTGATCCAATGCTAAAGGAACCAATGCTATAAAGGCACGTGGCAAGAAGGTTCCGGACGAAGTGTGGGAGGCACACGCATTCTGCACCTCATCCACCTGCTGCTGCTGCTATATAAGGAAGCCTTCGTCCACAGATGGAGGTTGATCGAAAGGAAAAGGCAAAAAAGGAGAAGTGAGAGAGTTCGATCCAGAAGAAAAGAAAGAGAAGAAGAGCAGAAGGAAAAGAAGAGAAAGAAAGAGTTAGAAAGCTCGTGAGGGTTAAGAGAAAAAGAAAGTGAGAGAGAAGAGAAGAGGAAGAGAAGCTCATCTGAAGATCTATCTACTGGACCGTGGATCAGATCCAGGCCAGTCAGCTCCGTTGAGAGCCACATTGTGCATTTCGTTTTTCAGCGTTCTGTTTGCTGAAGTTACTTTCATTTCGTGTTTCTATTTTTCCCTTTCTTATTTGGTTATCCTTGTTCTTCCGATTCTCAGTAGTGAGGTCGGGTTCCTCCTGTGGATCAGGAGAAGGGAGATCTGATCTCCGGTTGCAAGTAGCTGAGAGCTACTTGTGGGTTCCCTCTGGTCAGAGGAAGGGAGACTTGTCTCCGGTTCTGGGCTTGCGGGTTGCAAGTCCAGGGGTCCCTCCGGTTGGGAGGAAGAGGGGAGGATGTTCCCCTGGTCAAGCTGTGTGGCAGCAACTGTTTGCAGACTGAGTCTGCTTGTCTAGCATTGGCTAGTGAAGCCTCACTCCGGTTGGGAGTGAGGGGTGGACGTAGGTCTGAAGGACCGAACCACCTAAAAAGTATATTGAGCAATGGTTTGCTTTGTGTGCTTGCTTCCACTAGATGCTTGGATAGGCGCGCTCCTTGTGTTTGCTCATAAGTTTAATTGAATTCGTTTCATTCTGTGTTTGCATCTAGCATCTGAGTTTTTAATTGGCCATTGTTTATAGAAGGATACATTCACCCCCCTCTGTATCCGGGCCTAACACCCTAACACTTGGTATCAGAGCGGGTATTTCCCAACATGTGGTCCAACAGCCAGGGAAACGGATCCGCTGGTCCTCGCAGCTACATTGCTGAAGGGCAGTCAATCACCCGTCCCCCTTTCTTCGATGGTAATAACTATTTTTTCTGGAAGAATAGGATGGAAGTCTTTATCAGGGCCCAAAGCCACAAGCTCTGGAGAGTAATTACAGATGGACCGTACCAACTTCCACCGAACGAAGACATATGGACAGAGGAACAGGTAAAACTCTCTGCACTGAATTGGACAACTCTTAGCATCATACAGTGCGCCGTCCACCCTGAAGAGTACTTGAGGATTTCAGCGTGCAAGACTGCAAAGAAAATGTGGGATGAATTGCAGTTAATATATGAGGGCACATCTCAAGTGAAAGCTACCAAGATCAATATGCTTACAACTCAGTATGAGTTGTTTAAGATGAAGCCAGAGGAGTCGATCACAGAAATGTATGCTAGATTGTCTGTGATCATCAATAGTCTGAGAGGTTTTGGAAAGGAGATTCAGCAAGAAGACATTGTCAGGAAGATCCTTAGGTCCCTAACTCCCATCTGGGATACTAAGGTGACCGTCATAGAGGAATCAAGAGATTTATCCACCATGTTAGTAACCCAGCTGATTGGGTCTCTCATGACCCACGAAATGAACTTCAGACAAGGGAATGATGGACATGACAGAAAGGGAAAGAATGTTGCTCTGAAAGTCTCACGACATACTAAGAAGAGCAGCAGCAGCAGCAACAGTGGTGGTAGCAGCGAAGACTCTGACGGATTCTCAGACCTGGACAAGAGCGAGCAGGCCATGCTCACCAGGCAATTCAGAAAGTTCCTGAGGACTAAAAGGAAATTCTACAGGAGAAAGAGATTCAATGCTGCAAGGAAGTCTCCTGAACGAGAACTTGAGAAGAATCGGTTTGTTAAGAAGGTTACATGCTACCATTGTCAGAAACCTGGTCACATGAAAAGTGAATGTCTAGAGCTGCAAGCGAAGGCTCCCGGATACCAGAAGAAGATGGTGCACAAGAAGAAGAAAGCCATGCTGTGCACATGGAGCGACGAGGAGGAGGATCCAGAAGCCACCTCGTCCAGTGAAGATGAAGAGAAGACTTGCCTCATGGCCAACCATGAGGAAGAGGTAACGAACTTATTTGAGAATTTTACTTTGGATGATTGGGAGGACGCTTATGGCGACCTGTTAGCTAAATATAATTTTCTAACCAAGGAGCACAGAATGCTTAAACGGAAGTTTCACTCTGTTTCTGAGGAACACTCTATTGCTGTTACGGACAACATGAAGACCAAGGAGATGGCCATTGAGCTAGATCAGGCTAGAAGTGAGATCGAGAAGTTTAGAATGGAAAGAGAGGAAAATCTAGCTAGGATGAATGAGCTGAAGAGTAAAACTGAAGAGAGTAAAAAGGAGTTTAGACTGATTACAGAAAAATATGAGGCAGTTAGAAAAGTTAATCAGGAACTCCTGGACCAATGTAACGAACTTCAGAAGGAGATTGAGGACAAAAGAAAAATGCTAGAAAAATTTACAGAGGGGAGAAACAATCTGGATGCCCTTCTGGGGTCGAGGGTAAACTTCAATAGGGAAGGATTAGGATACAATCCCACAAGTAAAAAACCCTTTGAATTCAGAACTGTCACGTTCTGTCCCGCCAAGGGCAAAGAAAAACTGGAAACCCCATCCAGCTCCAAATCTGTCTCTACATTGAAGGTTTCGACCAACAAATCTACTCAATCCACTGGTCAGCGGACTAAGTCAAGAAATCCTGAGACTAGAACTGTTCCTGTGCAACAGGTGTGAAACAAGGGTTTTCACACGACCATTCCTATTGATGTCACTAGAAAGGTGAATAGTTTCGCTAAGAAAATTCAGCATGGTAGTTATCAAGGAAAGCATGCGAACATGCATCACCTTCAGCACAATTTTTATTTGAATAAAAATGCCTACATGAATTATGCTCAGCACACACGTGTTTCCTCTAAGAGGCCAAACAACAATTTCTCTGCTCGGAAAGAACATAATTTTAATAGGAATAGGCTCATTCAACACCCACTGAGAAATGCCAAGAAGGAAGAATCAATTTACATGAAACCTCTGAAAAGAACAGTAAAACAAATGTGGGTTCCTAAGTGTGATTTGGATAAATTGAAAACTATCTTTGGACCCAATTTGAATTGGGTCCCACATTACTTTGTCTGAACTTTCGCAGGTTAGCCTGGCAGCCGAGCATAACAAGTGGTATCTTGACAGCGGCTGTAGCAGGCACATGACAGGAGACCGGTCCAAATTTAGCAAACTGAAAATGAAGTTTGGGGGCCTGGTCAAATTCGGTGGAAATAACAGAGGAAGAATAATTGGAATTGGTACAATTGGTAAGTCCTCTACTAACTCCATTGAAGATGTGTATCTTGTAGAAGGACTTCAGCACAACTTGATAAGTATTAGTCAACTCTGCGACAAAGACACAAGGTACTCTTTGACCACAATTCCTGTACTATTTTTGAGCTGAATTCTGATAACGTCATGTTCAAAGGTCATAGAGTAAACAATGTATACATCATAGACCTGGATGATAATCCTGAAACTCACTTGTGTATGTCTGTAAATTCTAAACAGGTTGCGTTTGACTGGCATAGGCGTCTAGGCCATGCTAGTTTGTCTACATTGAATAAACTGTCTAAGCATAACCTAGTTAGAGGTTTGCCCCAAATAAGATTTCAGTTAGGATCCAAGCTATGTGATGCTTGTGCACTTGGTAAATAGACTCGTGCAGTTTTTAAGTTGAGAACTGAGAATCTTTCATCTAAACCACTGCAGCACTTGCACATGGATCTCTTTGGTCCTACTCGCATACAAAGTTTGTCAGGTAAGAGATATGGATTAGTCATAGTGGATGACTACACTAGATTTTCTTGTTGTTTTGTTTAGCAAATAAAAATGATGCTTTTGTTCACTTTGAAGAACTTTTCAATAAAATCAAACTACAAGGTGAACATAATATCATTACTATTCAGTCTGACCACGGAGGAGAGTTTGAGAACTCTTCATTTTCTGAATTTTGCTCAAAAGAGGGAGTGACTCACAGATTCTCTTCTCCCAGGACACTGGAGCAGAACGGAATTGTTGAGAGAAGAAACAGGTCAATAATTGAAATGGCCAGGACTATGCTGATTGAGAGTGGACTTCCAAGGAGATTTTGGGCTGAAGCTGCGAATACTGCATGTTACATTCTGAACCGAGCCTTGGTAAGACCTACTCATAGGAAAACTCCTTATGAACTTCTCAAGGGTAAGCAGCCAAACATTTCTTACTTAAAAGTTTTTGGCTCGAAATGTTTTATTCACAATAATGGTAAGAATGGTTTGGACAAATTTGAAGCTAGGAGCTCTCCTGGAATTTTTCTCGGATATTCAGAAACTTCAAGGGCTTACAGAGTTTTTAATAAAGCTGAGCAAACTGTTGAAGAAACACCGCATGTAGTGTTTGATGAAAATGATTTCTCTAACAAAGTGATGGATGATGATAGGGAGCCATCTAATGAGGGAGATTTCTTGGAAAGAATTGAAGAAGAAGAAATGCAGCCAGCTGCTCAACCAGAAAACTCACAGCAAGAAGGAGCATCCGAGGTAGGTGAACCCTCAGGTGAGATAATATTTCACAAAGACCACCCTAGTGAAAATGTCATAGGAAATTTGCATGATCCTCCTAGGACTAGGTCTCATTTTAGAATTGTCCAAGAACAGGACTTAGCTGCATTGGTATCTCAGGTGGAACCCAAATCTGTGGAAGAAGCCTTAAAACATGATTCTTGGCTATCCGCCATGTGTGAGGAATTAAATCAATTTGAGAAAAATATTGTATGGGAACTAGTTCCCAGACCTGATAACACTCATGTCATTGGCACTAAATGGGTTTTCAAGAATAAAGTTGATGAGAACGGAGCTATCTCTAGAAACAAAGCAAGACTTGTAGCTCAAGGCTACAGTCTGGAATTTGATGTGGATTTTGATGAATCCTATGCCCCAGTGGCTAGGATGGAAGCTATACGAATTCTGCTGCATTTGCATGCTCTAGGAACCTTCGGCTGCAGCAGATGGATGTCAAAAGCGCATTCTTAAATGGGATATTGAAGGAAGAGGTATATGTTGAACAACCTCTAGGTTTTAATTTCTCTGTTCAGCCTAACATGGTTTTTAGGTTGAATAAAGCCCTCTATGGATTGAAGCGGGCTCCCCGAGCCTGGTATGAGAGACTTTCTGAATTTCTCTTGAGCAAGGGCTACACTCGAGGTAAGGTTGACCAAACCCTCTTCACCAAAAATCTCGAAAAGGATTTAATAGTGGTCCAGGTATATGTTGATGATATCATCTTCGGATCTAACAATTCAACATTGTGTAAAGAATTTTTTGAATCTATGTCTCATGAATTTGAAATGAGTTTAGTTGGCGAACTAAAGTATTTTCTTGGGCTACAGGTCAAACAGATGGAGGATGGTTGTTTCATAAATCAAACCAAGTACACTCTGGAGATGCTGAAAAGGTTTGGAATGACCAACCTCAAGACTATCTCAACACCCATGGGCACCAACTCCTCACTGGATTCAGACGAAAAAGGTAGAGAAGTGGATGCTAAATTATATAGAGGTATGATCGGTTCACTCCTCTACTTAACAGCATCCAGGCCTGACATTCAATTTAGTGTAGGGATGTGTGCCAGATACCAGTCTAGGCCTACTGAATTGCATTTGGCAGCTGTAAAAAGAATCTTTAGATACTTATCTGCTACCCATGATCTAGGTCTTTGGTATCCTGCATCATGTAGTTTAGATCTCATTGCATATACAGATGCAGATTATGCAGGATGTAAATTGGACAGGAAAAGTACTAGTGATCACTGCGAATTTTTAGGAGGATGCCTAGTCTCTTGGGGATCCAAGAAGCAACACTCTGCGGCTCTTTCTACTGCTGAAGCTGAGTATGTGGCAGCAGGGAGCTGTGGCACACAGGTTATATGGATAAAACACCAGCTTCTGGATTACTCAGTTGAGCTAGGTTGCACTTCCATCTTTTGTGACAATACTAGTGCAATAAACATTGCAAAGAATCCTGTACTTCATTCTCGAACTAAACACATCAAAATCAGGCATCATTTTATTCATGATGAAGTAGCTAGGAAGACCTTTGAATTGATCCATGTTGGCACTAACTCACAAATTGCAGATATTTTCACTAAGCCACTGGATACTGAAAAATTTAGCACATTGCGCAGAGAATTAGGTATTTATAGAATTTCATGATTGAATAATTGATCTCTAAATAATCTATCATGTGCTCTTATGCTTATCTTTGCCCATTATCTGTTACTGAAAATAACCTCATTATGGGTGTTTGCTGATTCACTCGTACTGATTGATACCACTTTGTTTTCTTTGAGGTGTTTTGAGGGTTGTCTTGGTTAAGTCTGAGTTGGTGTCAAGGTCTCAGGGGGAGCTAGATTAATAATTGGTGTCATGCTCTTTTGGCCAAATTTGAACATACTTTGAACGGACTTTTGCTGACCTTATAAGAGAATCAGTTTGAGTAGGTGGATAAAAGAAATTTTTGAATGTTTTATCCGTTAAGACTGTTCATCTAATTTCTTGTTGGAATTTCGGCTGTTAGTCCCACTGAGATCAAAATATGAATTCAAGACTATCTTCCTACATTGTAACTGACTTCTGATCTAGCCAGTACAGCATACCTACTTAGTCTAAGTTGAGTCCGAAATGAGGTATATAGTGTTTTTGTCTGAAAAACTTTGGAACTGGTGTATTGTTCTCAAACTGAGTCAAGACTAATTTACAAGGATTAAAGTGCAGTTTAATGAAAAAAAAAATTCATGAAAGAAGTTTTACAAATCTTGTTATCTGTTCATTGAGAAAATGGGACTTTCATCAATGAAGTGAAAGAATTCCATGTCATGAGATGGCAGTAAATCAGGCTTAATTAGCTATCTTGATCATACAGAGCTAAGGTATATATCTGGTTAGTAACTGGGGTGTCTGGCCTCTGGTAAAGGTGTCACCTTAATGTCAACACCAGTTAGAATACTATCTCTGTCCTCTTGTCAGAAGGGGTAATGTGGTCTTGCCACCAAGTAACTGGGGATTCCTGCCTCTAAACAAGGTGTCTCCCTACTGTCAAAGGTGTACTTGACAGATTTATCTTTGATCTTGACCATCTTTGAAAAATTTTCTTCCTCTTGGTATCCAGATTCTGTTCACTTGGCATTTAGGTCTTGGTATGTTTGTTTTCAATACCAGAGGTCTTTGTTTTTCCTGACTTCCTTGCTTTATATTCTCTGAGTAAAGACTTACTCTGACCATACTGGTATCTTGTACCTTACTTGCTTAGAATCTGGTTCTGTGTATGGAGCAAATCTTCATTCACCATTTTGCACACAGTCTGACTAACTGATCCTCAAAATCCTCACATAAAATTAATGGCTTTCTTAATTGCTTAAATATCTCAATAACTCTCCTTTCTCAGCCATACTCTCTATTGTTTTCTCTCCACTGTCAGCAATTGTCTTTTAGTGATATCTTCAGATCTGCCCCTAGTTTTTGATGATGTCAAAGGGGGAGAGTGTCTTGCTAGTGTCTTGCTTGTGCTTTTGTGCTTTGCTGAGGGGGAGTGAAAGATAAGTGTGTAGATGTTGTGTTCAGGGGGAGCTCTTGGGAGTCGTCAGAGGAGGCGAGTGTGTTGTGTGCCTGCATTGCTTATTTTCACAGCTTACCTTCATGCACTTCATCTCTGTTATTTAATATAGTGTTGCCATCATCAAAAAGGGGGAGATTGTTGGTCTTTTGTGACTTCCCTAGTGTTTTGATGATGAACATCACTATGTTAAATATTGTTATTTTTAATCAGATATCATGAGTAATGTTATGCATTCGAACTTTCCATGATTAATAAGAAAAACTGCTATGAGATAATACCCTGCATGTCCGTACTGTTCCCTTCATACTTAGTGTTGGTTGTGTTCACTTCACTTCGTGTTGTCTTTTTCAACATCGTGTTGTTCCAACAATGTTTGTTGGTTGTCTTCGTGTCGTGTTTTGTTCCAGCGCATGGTGAACACTGCAGCACCTCGTGCTGCTTTCTGTGCCACTTCGTGTCGTTCTATCGGTGTCACCCATGTTGTCTTCGAGTCTCTTGGTTTGGCCAAGTCTATACAACATCATCTTTACCTTCGTTTCAAGCCAAAGTCTACACATTGGCTTAGCGTCATGCATCAGTCTTCAAAGTCCATACAATGCACTGTAGCATGTTCGAAGTTAAGTCCATACACTCGTTTAAGCTTCCAAGTCTGTACATTGGCCTTCAAGCTTTCCAAGTCTATTCATTGGCAGCTGAACTTTGAAGTCTATACATTGGTCTTCACTTCAAGTATGTACAGCCATTGTCTTGCCAAAGTATACGTTGTGAACCCTCAAGTCTGTACAGACTTTGCCTTGTTCAAGTCTATACATCGTCCAGTTCTTTGGCAAGTCTATACCTTGTTTTAGTCCTTGTTGTTTTCGTGTCATCCTCGTCTTCGAGTCGTTCGTACGTTCAAGCAACTTAGTACTCGAGTTGTTTTTGTGTGTATTCAAGTCTTTTTAGTAATGTGTCGTTTCACCTCGTGTCGTTCTCTTTGCTGTTTGTTATGTCGTGTTGTTTTTGTATTCATGTCTTCGTGTTACTTTTGTATTCGTGTCTTCGTGTTATTCTTGTGTTTATGTCCTCGTGATTGTTTATTTCTATCTTCGTCCAGGTTCCTTCTGATCGCGTGTCTGTCTACCTTTTCACTCCGTGAGACTTCCTTCTCACCTCGTGCTGTTCTCTTCTGACTTCGTGTCGTTTTCTTTGTAGTGTTAGCGTTATTATTATGTATCTCGTGTCACTCTCTTCGTAGTGTTTGTTTTGTTACAGTGAGACTTCGTGTCGTTTTCCTTGTGGTGTTAGCTTTATTATTATGTATCTCGTGTCGTTCTCTTTGTAGTGTTTGTTTTGTTACAGTGATACTTCGTGTCGTTCTCTTTTTACCTCGTGCTGTTTGCATCTGACCTCGTGTCATTCTCTCCTTGTCTCGTACTGTAATAATCTTGTGTATCTCGTGTCGTTCTCAGTAAAGTGCATCTCGTATTGCTATCACATACCTCATGCAGTTTTAGTTCTTGTGGCCCTCAGTGTTAATGGTTTTTTATCTCCTTGTAGGTCCGAGGAAGAACATTCACCAGTGACTGGGCTGCACGTGATCCAATGCTAAAGGAACCAATGCTATAAAGGCACGTGGTAAGAAGGTTCTGGACGAAGTGTGGGAGGCACACGCATTCTGCACCTCATCCACCTACTGCTGCTGCTATATAAGGAAGCCTTCGTCCACAGATGGAGGTTGATCGAAAGGAAAAAGCAAAAAAGGAGAAGTGAGAGAGTTCGATCCAGAAGAAAAGAAAGAGAAGAAGAGCAGAAGGAAAAGAAGAGAAAGAAAGAGTTAGAAAGCTCGTGAGGGTTAAGAGAAAAAGAAAGTGAGAGAGATGAGAAGAGGAAGAGAAGCTCATCTAAAGATCTGTCTACTGGACCGTGGATCAGATCCAGGCCAGTCAGCTCCGTTGAGAGCCACATTGTGCATTTCGTTTTTCAGCGTTCTGTTTGCTGAAGTTACTTTCATTTCGTGTTTCTATTTTTCCCTTTCTTATTTGGTTATCCTTGTTCTTCCGATTCTCAGTAGTGAGGTCGGGTTTCTCCTGTGGATCAGGAGAAGGGAGATCTGATCTCCGATTGTAAGTAGCTGAGAGCTACTTGTGGGTTCCCTCTGATCAGAGGAAGGGAGACTTGTCTCCGGTTCTAGGCTTGCGGGTTGCAAGTCCAGGGGTCCCTCCGGTTGGGAGGAAGAGGGGAGGCTGTTCCCCTGGTCAAGCTGTGTGGCAGCAACTGTTTGCAGACTGAGTCTGCTTGTCTAGCATTGGCTAGTGAAGCCTCACTCCGGTTGGGAGTGAGGGGTGGACGTAGGTCTGAAGGACCGAACAACCTAAAAAGTCTATTGAGCAATGGTTTTCTTTGTGTGCTTGCTTCCGCTAGATGCTTGGATAGGCGCGCTCCTTGTGTTTGCTCATAAGTTTAATTGAATTCGTTTCATTCTGTGTTTGCATCTAGCATCTGAGATTTTAATTGGCCATTATTCATAGAAGGATACATTCACCCCCCCTCTGTATCCGGGCCTAGCACCCTAACAGAAAGGACATGCTTTTCTAAGAGATAGCGGATCGGGTCCATTCTAGAGATCAACCTACCTGGGTGGGCAAAGAAGTAATGTTTAAGCTTCTGAGCTACCAACACTAAGGCGGCACAAGTCTTCTTCATAGAGGTGTATTTAGCCTCAGCCGGGTTAAATAACCGAGAGAGGTAATAAGCAGCCCGCTCTTTCCCTTCGTCATCTACTTGTGCTAAGACCGCCCCTAGGGAGTCCTCAATGACCGAGATGTATAGAATTAGGGGTTTCCCAGGGACAGGAGGTTGCAAAACTGGGGGATTGGATAGATATTCCTTTAAATCCTCATAGGCCTTCTGACAGTCTTGATTCCATTCAAACTTAACCCCCGCCTTTAGTAATTCGTAAAACGGGCGGCACCTTTGAGAATCTTGGGATATGAATCTTCTGATGAATTGCAATCTTCCAATTAGTCCTCGAAGTTCTGTGATGTTCTTTGGCGGAGGCATGTCCATGACGGCCTGTGCTTTGTTAGGATCAATCTGGATCCCCCGTTTGCTCACTATGAGCCCTAGAAACTTCCCTGAAGAGACTCCGAAAACACACTTCTTCGGATTCATTTTCATCTTGTACTCCATTGCCCTTTGCAGCACCTTAGCCAGAATAGAGGGGTGCTCTTCTTTTGTCCTTGACTTTACCAAAATGTCATCCACGTAGGCTTCCATATAGATATGCATCATGTTGTGGAAAATAGCCATCATCGCCCTTTGGTAGGTGGCACCCGCGTTCTTCAGACCGAACGGCATAACCACATAGCAGTACGTGCCCCAGGGTGTCGTGAAGGAGGTCTTCTCTTGATCTTCAGGAGCGAGACAGATCTGATTATATCCTGAGTATCCATCCATGAATGACAAAGATTCGTACCCGGTGGTGCTATCGACCAGGGCGTCGATGTGAGGCAGCGGGAAATCATCTTTGGGACATGCTTTATTAAGATCCCTGAAATCGATGCAAATACAAACCTTTCCATCCTTCTTGATAACAGGGACTATGTTCGCCACCCACTGATGATATAGAACCACTCTAATGAATCTGGCCTTGTACAACTTGTCGACTTCTTCATTAATCCTCAAGGCCATGTGGGGTGAAATCTTCTTGACCGTTGTTTCATAGGTGTTGCCCCTGGTTTAAGCACGAGTCGGTGTTCCACTAAGGAGGGGTCAAGACCTGGCATGTCCTCATAAGACCAGGTGAAAGAATCGCTATACTCCCTTAGAACCTTGATCAAATCTTCTTCTACTTGCGGAGGGAGATTAGCGGCAATAATGATGGGCCTTGGGTCTTCTTCAGTTCCCAGATTTATTTCTTTCGTAGGTTCATCCACTGCCGATGATGGCTCGTCAAATTTCTTTAACCATCGTGCATACAGATTGGCAGTGTCATCTACATTACTGTCCTCATCGTCAATCGGGTCCTTTTCATCCAGGATTTCATAGACACCGAGTTCATCATCGCTCCACAGGCCCTCTATTTCCTCTTCATCTTCGATTATGATTGCGGTAGTAATGAATTCTGGGCACCTCAAAAGAGCATGACATCGCTGAGCTAGATCTTGCAGGAATCTATCGGGGACAGATTTTGGAGGACGCGCAAGCGGGCACGGCTCAGAGGAGGAAGGGTTGGACGAGCTAGAACAAGACCCTACTTCTCTAGACCTAACTGACTCTACTTCCCTAGACTCGACGGACCCTAATCCTAACCTAAGGGAAAGAAAATCTAGTGGAAGGGAAGGAGCAGGGGACTCGTGCCCCTGGGCGGAGGATGGAGACAGGGTAGCGTAATCTTCCACTGAAATCTCCGTTTTAAATTTGACGTTTTTTTTAGAACAGTGGAGACCACACAACAGGATGTAGGAGGCGGGAGTTGAATGGGGAACAACTCGGGGAAGATGCAATCGAAGAATGGATCGGAGGATCGGAACCACATCTTGTGGAGTGGAGTGGTAGGTGAAGGAGGAGTGAATAGATCGACCAGATTAATAGGAGGACAACGCCCACAGGCGCAAGGAACAAACAAGATTTCAGGTGGTCCCTCCGTAAAGTAATTATCGACCATCATAGGGGGAGAACGAGGAATGGGCTCCAATAGTTGGAGGAGAGATGTGAGACGGGAAGGAGACCAAGAGATGATAGCAGGTGAGCTCCCTTTTTCCCGTGGATGCTGAACTGGCTGCTTCTTCGGCCTCCATTGGACGAGCCGAACCTCCTGATGCTTCTGTCGTCGGCCCTCTTCGTGGAACAATCTTTCAAAGGCCTGACTATAGTTAATCATGTCATCAATTGGCCCTTTTGGTGGTAGAGGGGGACCGACAACTGGACAAACTGAATCTTTTCTTTCTGGCAGAACTGGCGGCGGGCTCAATGTGCCTGGTTGAAGAGGCCCTCTGACAAAATGCTGACGGTAGTCCCAGGTGAGTGGCCTAGAGTCACCCATCTTAGATAATGCGGTCTCTCGGTAGCCGAGACCTCTCCTGTTCATCTTTCTTCCCTTGGGGATGGGCTTGGTCCTTCCTTGCAATTGAGCACCGAGGCCTCTACCTGGTTGGTAGCCTAGTTTCAATATAATGTCCCAGCCCTTAGAATCTTGGATCTGGGGCTTCATCTTGATATCAACCGTAGCAGCGACGGGCTTGCGGGGCGCATAAGCCCAAGGAAAGTCCATATCTAGTACAGAGATAACTGGCCGGCTGCTTGGCCATAAGGTGGGAAGAACCTTTTCTGAAATAGCCTTAACAGATTGGACCGTGGATAAGCTCTTAACTTTGACGACCCTCCCTTGGAAAGGGAACTTAATGCATTGATGTGCAGTGGAGGGTATGGCGCTGAGAGTGTCAATCCATGGGCGACCCAAGATAGCCTTGAACATAGGGTCAATGTCTAGCACATAGAACTCCACGGGCATAGTAAGAGGCCCAAGTTCTGCTTGAATAGTGACCACCCCGTGACATGCTCTCCTCGAGTTGTCATATGCAGTTATGGTAGTGGGGGTTGGGCGTATAAGTTCTTCTGGTATATTGTAGGCCCTGAGAGTGCTGAGTGGACATACATTGATAGACGCCCCTGTATCAACTAGTGCCGCCTCAATACTGACTTTGTTCAGAATAATAGTGATGCAAAGCGGCATTTGCCGAGCTTCCAGTGGTGCTAGCTCGATTTCAGAGAAGGTAATAGCGGGCCCCTTGGAGATTGTTGCCAGTGCCGTAGGTAGACTATCGACTGCCATGTCTTCACTAACCATCACCTTTTTTAGAAAGTTTCTGAGAGCATCTTGGTGAAGGGTAGATCTTTTAATGAGTTCGAGAATAGATATCTTGGCGGGCACCCTATCCAAATGATGTAGCAGGTCGTATTGGGTACCCGGCAGAGGTTCGGCTTCTTCCTGCTCGGCGGCCGGCTGGGAAGACTGGGGATTAAAAGTAGTGGGATAATTCTGATGGAACAGCCGCCCGCTCCGTAGGGCGAGGTTTTGTGCTGGCATGGCATCAGGAGACGATATAATTGGCCTGGTGGCGTGGATGAGTGGAATAGGTGGTGTAGGAGAGAGGAGTTGGTAGGATGTGGTATTAGTGGAGGTGATAAGTGGCGATGGGCGGATGATGGATGAGGGATTAGTGGAAGGCGGGGTGGTGATGATGGGTGCTGGTATGGGGGGAGGACAGGCTAGTGGAGGTGTGGTGATGAGTGAGGGGTTGGGAGATGGTGTAATGATGGTAGCGGGGGTAATTGGTGAGGGGTGTGATAGGATTGTGGGTGGTGTCGGAGCTACTGGAGCGGGTATGAATGGGAGAACAAGTGGTGAAAGTGTTGGGTGTGTCGGTAACATGCTAGAGGAAACAAGGGGGTTACGGTAATTATGGTGGAGGGCCATTATTTACGGTGTGGTGCCATCGTCATCAAAAGACCACCCGACGTTAGGGGGCGGGGGCTGGACAACATTGACCTGAACCGGTGCTGGCGGCTGAGGTTGCGGAACGGGAGGATGGCTCAGCATCGGGTTGTGATGAATCCCCAAATCCTGAACCGATTGCTATTGTTGTTACTGTGGCTACTGCTGTGGCTGCGGTGCCTGTTGTTGTTGCACTTGCTCCCTCGGCGGCTGCCTTCTCTTCTCTTTGATTTCAACAATGGCCTTGTGCATCTCGGCCCAATCAATTCTCTGTCCTTCATGGAGGTCATACACTAGGTCCCTAAACTAAAAACATCCTTCAATTGTGTGCCCCGACTGCCTGTGGAATATGCAATACTTTGTTTGATCAACGGCTATGTTCTAAATGGGCCGTTCCGGAGGAAGTTGTATAGCATTCACTGACATGAGAGCCGAGAAGATATCCGTGAGGGTTTCTGGCAAGGGTGGGTATTGTGCCCTTTTAGGAGCCGGACGCTTGTTGTTGGTGTTGTAGCCGTTGGGTGGAGGGACATTGTGGTATTGTGGAGGTTGTGGTGTTTGCTGTGGTGCGGTGAAGGTATTTTGTGGAATGGTGAAGGTAGGCGGAGGGTTTTGTGGGGTGACTTGGAAGCTTTGGGGAGCGGGGTTCTGTGGAGTGCGAGGATTTTGGGGGAAGCGGAAGGGTGCGGCTTGGAAAGGAAAAGTAACGGCTTGAACTTGCTCGTTTGTCTGGATCCCCTCGGTAACAGGCCCTTGAGGCTTCTTATGATACTTGGGCTTTTGGTTTTCAAAGAGCGAGTGTATGGGGGAATCCTTGAACTGAGTTTGAATAATGTGCGCCCGGCTATAAAGTTGATGCATGTTGGCTATATCATTCATAGCTAGTATGTTGCGGAAGGTCGGAGTGGCATTTGAAATCAGCAATTTGACCTTCTCTTCCTCCGGAATGTGGCCGGGCACTCTAGCGGCCATCTGCCTCCATCGGTCAGCGTAGGTAGCAAATTCCTCATCCGACTTCATCTTTTCGGCCACCAGGTCTGTAAATGAATATTTCGGGCCGACTCTATCTTGGAACCTCTGAATAAACTTATCTTTTACTGTCTTGAAACTCTCGGCATCTTCCAATGGC
Source organism: Amorphophallus konjac (assembly GCA_022559845.1). Lineage (NCBI taxonomy): Eukaryota > Viridiplantae > Streptophyta > Magnoliopsida > Alismatales > Araceae > Amorphophallus > Amorphophallus konjac. The sequence continues at coordinate 133,458,202 of CM040127.1, read as the reverse complement.
AAAGAATAAAACCATTCCAGTGCAACACCATCTAGCGATCAGCGAAATAGATACGCCATGAGGCGATCATCATGCTGAAATTGAGCCGACTCGTATAAGAAGACCCTCACATGAACAACAGGATTGTTGTTCCTATCATACTTTCTATAATTGGGGAGATTAGACTGTGGAGGGAACCGAATGTTCTAAAAACTCGGGACGGGAATGTCTGCCAAATATTGAGGGCCAACCCGCTTTTGAAGAAAGTCAAGTTGCTGCTGCATGGCGGCCCACTTATCAAGCAACTCCTACTCTCGGGAGGGAGCAAGGACAGTAAAGGATGAATTTTGAGGAACGGAAGGGTAAACAGATGGAGGAGACGGCCCATAAGAAGGATGGTGGATCGAAGGATGACCCACATTGGATTGGACCTGGGCTACCCCTTGCTGAGGGCGCATAAAATCATTCAGACCAATAAGAACTTGCGGCATAGCTGGGCCTGAGGTGTGATGATCCGATGGGAAAGAAGGGACAAGGGTATTGCCCTTATCAATGAATTGCTGGGCCGAACCAGAAGACTAGCCCATCTCAAGATTGGAGAAGCGGAGGGTCCTAGGTTGGACCGGAGTGAGATCAATAGAAGTGGGCTGGACAACGGGTCTGTCGGATCTAGGTTGAGCGACGGACGGATTGGAATGACCAAAGATAATAGGAGAAGGCGGGATGTTGGACCCCTGCATAACCTGATAGACCGCCTGAAGCTGGGCCGGGTCTAATTGAGACATCATCTGAAGGACAGAATTGGCGGAAGGAAGAGGAGGATTTTGAGTGGATGGAGCAATCTGCATAGGGATGGAAGATGAGGGAGGAAGGGGTTCCTCCCTGGACTGGAACGAGACAACCCTAGAGGGGTCCTCTAGAAGCCCTTGAGGGAGAGACTCCTCTTGGGACCGAGGAAGATCAAAGGAAGCCATAGTAGATTCAAAGAGTGGGTTGAAATAGGATGAGGAGAGGGACTCGCCCCCGGGTGATGAAGCCTCTAACGGATGGAGGGGACTCCACATGCAACGGACAACCTTAACAAGATGCAAACAACAACACACAATAATAACACAATAAGTGACCAAACTCAGACGACTTCTAGCAAAGATGTAAGCGAAAAAGAAATGAAGACACTATAAGTCAACCAAGTTGCTTAAGATGATGCCACAAGATTTCTATGATTTCTCCTTTGGAACTTTAGTAGATTGATTAGAAATGTGCTCTCAACAATGGGTTCCTAATAGGAGAGGGGTGTGAGGCTTGGTTTGACCCTAAATGTGATCACTCCTTCACTTATGCAATCCTAGACACGGGGTGGAAATGTACAACCGGCCCGGCGTCCGTGTGGGAATCCACGGCTCGCGGAGACTAATGGAGGTCCCTGGTGTGATTTCCTAGTCGGCCCCAAGGAATATGGAGACGAGAGGTCCGCACACCAAGGTAGGAAAATGCAATCTAATGTATGGAAATATGCATGAACCTATGCGCACCGGAGTGCATGCAAATTCTAACCTAGAATCTTGCAATCAAGTATGCACACAATGAATATGAATGAGCAGAATAATGAGGGAGGGGATCAGGTATCACCCGAGTAAGAATATCACAGCAGAAACTACGGAAAGAGAATGCGCCTCGGGATGCGTACCTATCTGGAGTATGTAACGGTCTAGGGGACCTACGTCAGAAGTAATTGATGGTCGAAGACCAGACCGTCAGAAGCAATATAACGCAGGAACTGGAGACCGTCAGAGGAGCCAGGGAACCAGAAACAACAGAAAAGAAAAGGGAAATCCGGGGAAACCCAAGACAAGGAAATGATGGCAGGTTTAACAGAGATCAAAACATGATTGGCACAAGTGGTCCCACCGTGATCGCCAAAAAACTGTTGATTTGTTTTCTTCCTTTTGTTATGTGATGTGATGAATGATAAATATGATGAGCAAATAACAATGATCTCAATCAACCTATGAACATGTGGACCATGAACCTAGGCAATCAGAACAAGCTCTAGCATGGGCAATGCTATCTCAATCAAACTAAACTAAAGAAGGAAAAGAAAAAACACACGCCGGAGCGTAGAGCAAAGGAATAAATGAAAACACACCGCGTGGGTGGAACAAGCAAGATAAATAAGAGATATGAGAAAGAGAAAACCAATGCTCAATACTAAGAAAGAACGTGATCGCCACCAAGGTAAACACAAGCCAAACACCTGAGAAATACCTTAGAATCGGAGGATGATGCACCCGCCCACGGGAGAGAGAAACCAATAGGAAACTGCAGCTCTGTTGAATGTAACGGCCCAAATCCTACGCGTCACAGGAGTGTGACGGTCGCCTGATGAACCGTTAGAGGAACCTGACGTGCCTGGTGAAGACCGTCAGAGTGTCTGCAGAACAAGCTCGTGAATTCTTCAAACTCCAAACATTCCAGTCGGCTAGAAATCATGGGCCTCATCTAATGAACCCTGTAAACCTGCCAAAGAACGTAGAACACAAGAAAATAACCCCAGATTAGCCTTTCACACAACGTAGCATCAATTCTCGAATGAACATAATATCATGCAAAAGGAAAGGGGAATACCGGGGAGTTTGGTTTTTTAACCCCTCTGGGCGTTTTAAAATATAGGAAGGATGTTTAGATGATTGAAACAAGGGGAAGAACGTGGAAGAAGGAGTAGGACAATGCTATGATGCAAAGGAGAAGGGGAGAACAAAAATGTGCCAATGATGAACTAAACACTTGAAACTAAAGTACTCCCTTGACTGAGATGCAGATGGACGTAGAAAATCAATTCTCCTCGGTTGGATGTGGCTCCAGAATGCGGCAGCACTTCGACGCAAACTCCAGATTTCTCCTCTTTAGGCCATGAAGTTAAGGGTTCTATTTATAGACCCTCAAACTCTCCGGTCGAGCAGAGGATAATCTAGCTAAAAAGGAGGATGATTCTTAGCAAACTCTTGAAGATAATTCTCCCAAGAGTCCATAGAAACAAACAGAAGGTTCTGAGGATCAGATTTAGAAGAGAAACCATAAGATCAAAACTCTCAACTCGACCACGGAGTAGCAGAGAAAAGACCAGACTTGCCAGGACTCTCTGTTGGATGTAACGGCTGCACGAAAGACCGCCACAAGGATTTAACGCTCCAGGAGTAGACCGTCACAAAACCTTATCTCTTAAGAAGATAAGATCAACGGGAAGAAGTTGCAAATAGTTGGACTCTGAAGAAATGTGACGGTCGAGGGATAATGCGTTAGAGGAATATAACGGCTGCACAACGGATCGTTAGAATCAATGGATAGGAAAAAGGATAAGCACTGGAAGAAAGGCCTTAAGCTGTAGGACTCTTCAAGATCTAACGGCTGTGGGATGATGCGTCAGAAAGATGTAACGCCCCTGAGGTGGACCGTTAGAGACAATGGATAGCCAAAGAAAACAAAAGCTTGCTAAGCTTCATCAAATGACAAGCCACAAGGAATCAGACCCAACCAAGGAATCAAGACCCATGAAATAAACCTCCAACTGATCAAGAAAGCTCAATGAAAGGGAATACCTTGGAGCATCATATAGAATGAACAAGGAGATGACCCGACTTATTGGTCATAAAACGGGTGTCAACACCTGTGGGGCACAGGCTCGCTAGTTCCCCAAGCGTGGGTTGTGACCACAGTCATCGGAGCAACCAAGTATCCTTACTGATTTAAATATATGTTTTTATGATAGGAGACCCATCAACGGGAAGGGATACATGTTGCTATCGAAAGCTTTATACCGACCAGATTTATGAAACCACCCTTGCATCCCCGGGGGCTTGCCTCATTGTGGCATAGCCTCTAGTGGATCTCCCTCAAAGGGCTGGACATCAATAGACATAGGGTTGGCAGCAAGGTAATGCACACTACTGAGCTAGAGACGCAGCAATCCCTTGGCTAGTGGAGCCCCTCGTAGGCCGGTCCTCGGGGCTGTCCCTGTCCAATTTGGGATCCTGGAGTAGCCACTCATGGCTTACTCTTAATTTTAGGGGCCATCTCAGAATACCCGTGGATGTGCTTCCATTTCTCACCCCCCAAATGCTTGGGTCTAGGGGAGGTGCTGCCCAAATTTGGTCATAAATATGGACTTGAACAAGATGAACCAACGATGAAAATGTGAACTTAACAAAGGAACAATACTGTGATGAATAAAATCAGAACAGAGCTGACTGTGATGACAATGGTAAGAAAAAGAAAATCACTTAAAAAAGAAAATACGGAGAAGAAAAGGATAAAAGAAAGAGCTAACCAGCAACATACTCAAATGATCAAATAAAGGAGTCCATGAACATATGAACAACATGCTTATATGTGCATTTGCACTCTTGATCTTTCAGAATTTGACAGTACTTGGGGGCTTGATGCTTTCTATTTTGGGTTCCCTGTGTAGAAATCAGAACGGGGGGTCAACCCATGCACCTGAGGGGGTCGACCCCTTTTTAGTGCCTGCTTGGCTACTGGCCAGCAATGAGAGCTGTTGTAGAACAAATTAAACCCCTATATGCATCAAGCAATGAGTATTAGTACTTACTAAACTTGGGTGAACATGAATTCACTTCCTCATGCATTCTTTGGCATTAAGCAATCAATTCACATTTGCATTGGAATATACGTGCATCATGTGTATGAATGAACCCCGTGCATATACTACCCATGCATGCTTGAATGTCCTAATCGCTTGGTATATCAAACGGTGGGTTGGAGAAAGTTTGGTTACGCCCATCCGAACCTTCCCACTGTGCGTGCGTATGTAACTCCGCCTCGTACTAGGGTCAAATTGCGTAGATGTAATAGTGACTCTTGCATACTTGCATAGATAGAAATATTTGCATAATCACCTACATCCTCCAGAATATCATCTTCTCCCTCTTTCATATGTAATAGAATCATGTCCTTGCATTTAATTAGCAAAGGGTCCCTGCTGGCTTTCCATAAATAAAATATAGAAGTTTTCTGCATAAATGAAAATCTAAACCCATCATGCATCTCCTCTGGTATGCATTCTTCACTGCATTGATGGTGCATAGATTAGATCCATGCATGTTGCATGTTGCTGCATTGAAAACGCATACATGGCCTTTCATGGAAAAGCCCCCCCCTTACTATGCATACTTTCTATTTTGGGCTCCCTATGCAGGAACCTACACATGGGTCGACCCTTGCAGACCCAGGGGTCGAACTGTTGGATTTCCACTGTCTCTCTTAGGGATTTGCTATTCCACGTGGATTATGGGGTCGACGTGGGGCATCAATGCGTTGGCAGCCCATCCCGCTGCATGGATTATGGGATGCATGTGGGAAGCCCCTCATCCCCACCCACAGTACGGATAGACGTGGGGTTCTTGCAATGCCATAAGGAAATACGGTCCGCCTTCGCTAATAGGTAGAGCTTTTAGCGCAACGGTTGGGGCATGATCGTGTAAACTGGTATCAGAGCGAGGTCGCGGGTTCAAATCCCCCAGGTGTCGCTGGGGGGGAGATTGTTGGATTTCCAGCATCTCCCTTAGGGATTTGATGTTCCACGTGGATTATGGGGTTGACGTGGGGCATCTGTGCGTTGGCAGCCCATCCCGCCGTATGGATTATGGGGTCCATGTGCGAAGCCCCTCATGTCCGCCCACAACATGGATAGACATGGGGTTCTGCAATGCCATAAATGAATACGGTCCGCCTTCGCTACTAGCTTGAGCTTTTAGCGCAACGATTGGGGCATGATCTTGTAAACTGGTATCAGAGCCAAACTCTCCCTTAGGGCCTCACATCCCGAAGAGTAGTTATGGATGCTAAAGGTTTGGTTGCTGAGGGCCATTCGACCAATAAGCCGCCATTCTTTAATGGCAACAATTATTCTTACTGGAAGAATAGGATGCAGGTCTTTCTCCGTGCTAAGGACTATGAGATTTGGAAGGTCGTGAGTAAGGGTCCATTTGATTTACCTCTAGATGAAGAGTTCTGGACTAAGGAGCATATCTGAAAGTCCACTTTGAATTGGGGTGCCATTAGTGCTATACAATGTGCACTCTATCCCACTGAATTATCCAGAGTGTCCTCCTGTACCACAACTAAGGAGATGTGGGACAAGCTAGAGATCATCTATGAAGGGACATCTCTGGTTAGGGAGACTAAGGTAAATATGTTCGTCTCTGAGTATGAGGCTTTCAAAATGAAGCCTGAGGAGTCCATATCAAAGATGTATGCTCGGTTGAATGTGATTACAAATAGCTAGAGAAGTCTAGGAAAGACTTACAGTGAGTATGAGCTGAACCTTAAGAAGGTTGATGAGCCTGAGAAGAGAATAAAACCCTTAGCTCTTAAAGCCAAATCTAGGAAAGGGTCATCCAGTGAGTACAACAACAATAGTTCTGAGGAGGATCAGGATGAGTTTGCCATGATCACCAGGAAGTTCAAGAAATTCCTGAGAAAAGAAGGGAATGGGCTGAGGAGAAAATACTTTTCTGGAAAAAGAGAGCCCAAACACAAATATGAACTTGCAAAGAAAACTGATGGCATTGTTTGTTACAATTGCGAGAAAGAAGGACATCTCAAGGCAGATTATCTTGAGCTCAAGGATAAGCAGCCCAGGTGGAAGAACAAAAAGGGAAAAGCTATGGTTAGTACCTGGAGCGATGAAGAAGAAGGAAGTCAGAGCAGCTCTTCTGACAGTGAGAAAGAAGAAAAAATTTGCCTGATGGTAAAAAGTGATGATGAGGTAACTTCCCCGTTTGAAAATTTTACACAAGATGAATGGGAAAATGCTTATGCTAAAATTCTTGAAAAATATGAAGATATGCATAGGGAGAACAGACGTCTGAAAAAGAAAGTAAATTCATTAGTTAATGATAATTCTTTGTCTGATCAAATTGCATGTTTAACAACTAAAAATTCAGAGCTGAAGAACTCCCTTGATGAAGCTGAAGGTAGCATAAGCATGATAAATGATTTTAAGAATGAAAATAAGAACTTGCTGAAAACCATTGATGAACTTAAAATGAAAATTCATGAATTTCAGAAAGAAATAAAAATTGTTACTGAAAAGTATGAAGCTATCAATGGTGTAAATAAATGAGTTGAGAAAGTCAATAGAAAACTTAGAAAAAGAAAACAAAGAAAAACAAAACTCCCTTGAAGGCATGGTACAAGGCACAGAAAATCTGAATGCTATCTAGGGAACAAAAGGCAATTTCAGAAAGGAAGGGTTGGGTTTCAACCCAACTAATAAGGTAAGGTTTGATGTAAGAACCACCTCCTTTGTGGCAGAAAAGGGGACATTTCAACTTCTGATAAATATGACTTCTGGAGAAAGTCAGGATAAGAATAAAACTAAAACCATTGAGAAAACTAAGCCTAGTGCCAAGGACAAGGGCAAAGGGAAGGTAGAGGTGTCCAGGGAATCATGCTCATACACTCCCACACCTCAGACCAAAAGTCAGGGTAGGAGTCAGTCTACCAAAGCTAGAGTCCAAGGAAACCCCAAGGCCAAAACTACCAAACCCCCTCAGAAAGGTCTAGATAGAGGCGCCTTTCGTCAAGGCCACTATTAGAATGCTCCTACTCATTCCACACTCTACAACTCCTATCACCAGCCAAATTGGAAAGGCCAAGGTCACATGAAGCCTATGCAGCACTTCCACAACTATCATTCCATTCAGATGCATCGATTTCATCCATGGAACTCCTATAGGCAGACTAGGCACAACAATTTTTGGAACCCGAACTCCTATGGCTCTGTCAATGTCATGCCTAGACAGGCTAGGGTCTATAGTGCATCCACTACTCCCAATGCCTATTGGACTAAGTATTGGCAAAGAATCTTTCAGAATAATTTAAAAAGATGAAAAATGCCACATCTCAGAAATAATTTTCAAATAATAAAAGTGGCAAGAAAAAGCAAAACAAACAAATTAAAAAGGAATCCACAACTGTCATGAAAAAGCCAAATCAAATGTGGATACCAAAACATCTTGTTTCCAGTCTGCATGAAATTAATGTTTTTCTGGGACCCAAGAAACTCTGGGTTCCAAATAATTCTACTTGATTCCCTTGCAGGTATGCTTGTCAGCCAATCACAACAAGTGGTATCTGGATAGTGGCTGCTCTACGCACATGACCGGAGATAAAGCTAAATTCTGCATGTTGGTGAAGAAAGATGCTGGTCTTGTCACTTTTGGTGGTAATATCAAGGGAAAAATCATAGGCTCAGAAAAGGTAGGTAAATGTTCTTCCTGCTTTATTGAAGAAGTTTTGTTAGTTGAGAGGCTAGCTTATAATCTGTTAAGCATTAGCCATTTATGTGATAAAGGGCATAAGGTTGTTTTTTATTCTCTTGCATGCACCATATATGAACCCAACTCTGACTTCGTTAAATTTACTGGTAAGAGAATCAATAACATTTACATGGTAGACTTAGATGATATAGCACACTCTAATCTCTGTCTTAATGTAAATAAAGATAACCTAGCCTACTTATGGCATCGTAGATTAGGTCATGCTAGTTACAGTGTGCTTCATAAACTAAATAAGCATTGCTTAGTAAAAGGGCTTCCTGAAATTTCTTTCAAAAATGAAAATAAAATCTGTAAGGCATGCACCCAAAGTAAACAGACCAGAAAATCATTCAAATCTAGGACTGAAAACCTGTCTTCAAAACCTTATGAGCTAATTCACATGGATTTATTTGGACCCACTAGGTAAGTTAGCTTATCTAGAAAAGGATATGATTTTATGCTTGTTGATGATTTTTCTAGATTCACTTGGGTATTCTACTTAACTCACAAAAATGAAGCCTTTGAAGAATTTCAGGAGTTCTTTTTCAAAATAAAATAGACCAATGAGCATGCTATTTTGAATATCTTATCTGATCATGGTGGTGAGTTTGTTAACTCACAATTTGATAATTTTTGAAGGGAGAATGGAATCTCTCACAAGTTCTCCTCACCAAGAACTCCAAAGCAGAATGGACTGGTGGAAAGGAGAAACCGAACCTTAGTTGAGATGGCTTGGATGATGCTGGTAGAAGGTAACCTACCAAGGAAGTTTTAGGTAGAGGCTATTAACACTTCATGCTACATAATTAATAGAGCCCTGGTAAGACCCACAACTCAAATGACTCCCTATGAAATTCTTAAAGGTAAGAAACCTTCTCTAGCTCATTTCAAGGTCTTTGGCTACAAATGCTTTATTCACATTAACTCTAAACGAGACCTTGATAAGTTTGAACCAAAAAGTGAACCTGGAATATTTCTAGGTTATTCTAATCAGTCTAGAGCCTATAGGATTTTTAACATCAACTCTAAAATTGTTGAAGAATCTCCTCATGTTGTCTTTGATGAATATGCTATTAAAATTGAAACTGGTTTATGTAGGGATAAAATACAAGGAGATTTTCTGAAGTCAAATGAAGATCATAATGAAGAGTCTGCTGAGAAAGCTGAAGCAGGAGCACCAATAACTCAGGGGGAGGTAAGTGGGAATCTAGTTAATCAGGTCACTAACCTTAAATTTCTTAGAGACCATCCACTTGAAAACATAATTGGTGATCTAAATGAACCACTGAGAACTAGGGCACACTTATGAATTGAAAATGAACTGAACTCATTTGCTTTAGTATCTCAGATAGAACCCAAAAACATAGATAGTGTCCTCAAGGATGAACACTGGATTAATGCCATGCATAATGAACTTAGTCAATTTGATCGGAATAAGGTCTGGCACTTAGTTCCTAAACCCACTCATGGCAACATCATTGGCACTAAATGGGTCTTTCGGAATAAAATTGATGAGCAGGGTAAAATAGTAAGAAATAAGGCTAGGCTAGATGCTCATGGGTATAACCAAGAGTTTGGTATTGACATTGAAGAATCTTTTGCCCCTATAGCAAGGCTAGAAGCTATAGGATTCTTTTATCTACTACATTTAGTCTAGGAATAACTCTTCAGCAGATGGACGTTAAATCTACTTTTTTAAATGGTGAAATAAAAGAGGATGTTTTTGTCAAACAACCCCCTGGTTTTGAGTGCCTTGAATTTACTGACCATGTTTATAAACTTCATAAGGCACTCTATGGACTAAAGCAAGCTCCCCGAGCATGGTATGATAGACTGAGCAAGTTCCTCTCACAAAAGGGATTCTCCAGAGGTAAGATTGACCAGACATTATTCACAAAGGTATGTGAAAAAGAAATTCTGATCATTCAAATTTATGTAGATGATATAGTGTTTGGGTCAACTAATTCATCCATGTGTGAGGAATTCTCAGAATTAATGACTAGTGAATTTGAAATGAGCTCAATGGGAGAACTAAAATTCTTTCTTGGACTACAGATCTGTCAGACGGAAGAAGGAACTTTCATAACTCAAGAGAAATATATCAAGGATCTATTGACGAAATTCAAGATGGAAAACCTCAAAGCAATAACAGCACCATGTTGTGCCCCTGTGGTTTTGATGATAGCAAACACTATAAGTCACACTGTGTCTGCATTTAAAAGATTGAATGATGTTGCACTAATAGGATTGCTTGTTGCTATTGCTTATTAGGCTAGTGTATATGTTCAAAGTCAGTGCACGTCACTATTTATGTGCATCTAGGTTTGTGTATTCAAGTCCATGCACATTGTCTTGGCAGATGCAAGTCGGTGCAATACACTGTAGCACACGCAGTCGAAGTCTGTGCACTTGACTGAAGCGTGCACGTTAAAGTCGGTGCACATTTGGCTTGTGCGAGACTGAACTCGATGCATGTTGCATTTCATGCATTCTCACAGTCGGTGCAAGTCTACCTTGTGCTAACCAAGTCCGTGCAACTCTCGTTGCTGCAAGCACACAGGTCTGTACAAAACCAGTTGCTGTGAGCATATAAGTCAGTACATCATTGTCATGTGTCACCACACGATCGGTGCATATCTTCTCTGTGCTCTATGCTAACTTGTGCATATCTGCTTGTATGTCTCCAAGGTTTGTGCTTCGTTTTATGTCAGTTGGGAATAGGTCGGTGCATTCATCTATGTTGAGTTCATAATGTCTGGTCTGTCAAGTCTGCGTCAGTGCATTTGTTTCTCTCTGCAAGGCTGTGTTAGTCGGTGCTAAGTCCAAGTAAGTTAGAACGAGTTTGTGCTGTGCAAGCATGGGATAGAAGTCTGTGCATGTTTAAGTCGAAGGAAATACTATGTCATTGCATTTCCCATCTTTGCACACAATAAGTCGGTGCAACTTCTGTTGCAACCATTGTCTAAGCCGGTGCACATCCTCTTTGTGCATTATGCTAGCCCGTACACATCTGCTTGTATCTCAACTAAGTCTGTGCAAGATTTAGTCTACACTTAGCTATGTCGGTGCACATATGCTCTATGCATGTGCATCTCCTTGTAACCGTGTCGGTGCAACTCTTGCCGTTGGACGCAATCAAGTTGAAGTCGGTGCACTTCTCAAAAGTTTAGCTCAGCTCATGTTTCAAGTCAGTGCAATGCATGTTAGCGCACTTGTTCAGGTCTGTGCATGTCATGAGTCGAAAGAGTTGTAGTCGGTGCATACCTTGTCCAAGGCACTTTCCATCTGTGCATCTTCACAGTATGTCCTGTGCGTTTTTTGAGTCGAGCTTCTTCACGTCTATGCAACTCTCATGGCTGCAAGCATGTAAGTCTGTGCACACTACTTTGGCAAGTCTGTGCATAAGAGGTTTATGGGTCTCGAGTCTGTGCAGTTAAGGCACGCTACATTATTTATCTGTGCATATCTCGCATGATGCATAACAGAGTCTATATTTTGTCCACACCAACTCGGTGCACTCCTTGATTACACTCACACGTAGTCTGTGCATACGTTTACTGTGTGAACGTTAGGTCCGTGCATATGTGTACGCATGACATAGTGAGTCTATGCATGTTTGCCTTAATGCCTCATCAAGTCTATACAATCTTCATAAATGCCTGACAATCTTATGTCTTAATGGACTAACAGGACAACTGTTCGTGATCATTAAGGAGGGCATGTGATCCAAGGTGGATCGTCCCTGAAAAGAGCTACCACGTGGAAAGCTACAGTGCTCAGATTCTGACATGTGGCTAAGGGTTTCCAGAAGTTTCTTGGCGGGAGTGTTCCCTCCACATGCCCCGTGTGTGAGCCCATGGGTCCCTGACTGAAGATATTTAAGACCCCTCTTCTGTGAACAAATAGATAATGCTGAATCGAAGACATCTGAGTGGAGATCTGAGAAGAGAAGAAGAGTAGAACAAGAGCAGAGTTGAAGAAGAAGAAAAAGAGAGCAGAAGATTCTAAGAGCAAAAGAGCTTGTGAGAAGAATTGGAGAGATAGTGGCAGTAAGAGTTTGAGAAAGAAGAAAATGAAGGAAGAGTGAGAGAGATCATGGATAGAAGATTGAAGCAACCTGAAGACCTATTCCACTGGACCTTGGATCAAATCCAGGCCAGTCAGCTCCTGCGAGAGCTATATCTGATTTACAATTTATTTCAACTTTCCGGTGCTGTGATTTTGCCTCTTTTGTTTTTCTTTTAAACCTTTGTTACAAGATGTGAGTCAGCAGAGCAAGCTGTGTTGCTCAGCGGTTGCAGAGGATCGGTTCCTCTGGTCGGCTAAGTTGTATTGTCCAGCGGTCAAGCTGTTCATCAACGGTTGTAGGCAAGCTGTAATGCCCAGTAGTTAAGCTGTGTTTCAGCGGGAATCCACACTCTTGTTTGAGTGTGGGGTGGACGTAGGTCTGTAGACACGCCAAAATTGACGTTTTGTTGATCAAATCTCATGTTATTATATAAATACCCCAAGTGGACTTCAATATTCCTATAACATGAAGTTTTTCTATTTTTGTAAGTTGTTCTGCATTTTTCCTGTATTTTTGTGATTCACGACTTGATTAAGGGCGTTAATTTTAAAAATAACGACCTGTGGTAGGGCGTTTTCAAAGAAAGGACGACCGTATGTGAGGGCGTGAATTCCTGGTGTTATCCCTTAAATTCTGGGATTATCTATTTTCAAAATAAAAGGCTTTTTATGAGTAACGCCTTCTCTCAGGGCGTGATTTTAATTAACGCCGTTATCCAGGGCGTTTTATTTGAGCTTTCAAACAAAGGCAAGGTTTCGTTTCCAAAATTAAATCCAGGAAGAAACGCCCTGTCCAAGGTCGTGTTTCAAGAAGACGTCTTTGTGAAGGTCGTCAATTCATAAAAGACGCCCTGTATTAAGGCGTGTTTTATTCCAGAGTCCTTCCTTTTTCAATCTTTCCCTCACAGTTCCCTGCTGTCTTTGGACTCTTGCTCGATCTTGATCCTTCCCTGGATGCCTCATTGCCTGTTCTTATCCTTCCTTGGTTTGATCACATCCGTTCGAGGCATTATAAATTAAAAATTCGACCGATCGTGCAGAAGGTTAAGCACCTTCAGTATTCGGCGGATTGAGCGCTCAGGTTTTCTTTCATCACGGGCAGAAGCTTTCTTCATCCCTTGCTGCCTCCCCTCTCTGCATCCCTTTGAGCTACATCCGGTGCTTCATCCATCACTATTCGGTTTCTTCCCTTTACTGTCGCCAGGGACAGCAGGGTTCTCATCTTTTCTTCTATTTTGTTTTTATTTTATTCATACCATCATCCCTCTGTCCTTTATATTTCTATTCCTTGTTCATGTTTTGTTGCATTTTTTTATCATCAAACTCCCCTTCCCTTAAGTCTTCTTAAGGGGTTTTAAAAGAAAACAAAAAAGAAGGTGCGCATGTTGAGGTCTTTTCATTATTTTTATGCTAGTTTTTGACTGATACTACTGCACTTTGGCTGATCCCTTTTCTTTTACTTGTCTTTATTGTTTTTTTTTTACAAGGTAATCAATCAAGAAAACCCACTTCGTCGGCCGGCCGATTGGAGTTGGAGGAAGAGATCCACATTTATCCCGCATCACATCTTTCACCAGGTACATGCGATCTTATTTTTTTTATTGAGGTAAACCCTCTGGCGATCACAAACTCCTCCTTTTAGCACCTCGTGCTATTTTATTGCTTTCACTATATCGATTATTCTCTTTTTTTTATATTTAAGTGTGGATTTTAAATAGATCTACAAATTGGCGATCACGGTGGGACATCCACTGTTTTCTTTGTTGATTACCATCTCCATTGACACCCTCGTGTGTCCTTTCCCATTGACACCCTCGTGTGTCCTTTCCCATTGACACCCTCGTGTGTCCTTTCCCTTTAGGCACCCTCGTGTGCCCTTTCCCCTCGGTACCCTCGGTACCCTTTCCTTTGTGCCCCTGCGGCATCTTCCATTGTGCATTCTGCACACTCACCGGATTAGTCAATTGTTGCTTATTAACGCCTTCGACGAGGGCGTCTTTTGATTTAACGCCCCTCACAGGGACGTGTTTTTGTGAATTAACGCCCCCTTCAAGGGCGTGTCTTTATTGCATCTGCTTGCATGATCTTCATTATTTTCTCGTCTGATATTTAACGCCCCTCACAGGGACGTGTTTTCGTGAATTAACGCCTCCTTCAAGGGCGTGTCTTTATTGCATCTGATTGCATGATCTTCATTATTTTCTCGTCTGATATTTAGCGCCCCTTACAGAGACGTGTTTCATTAATTGACGCCCATCTCCAGGGCGTATGTTTCTATAACTGCGGTGTGCTGCAAGCTGATTATACTGTCTGTGGAATTAACGCCCCTCTCAGAGGCGTTTTATTTATTTTCAGCGCCTTCCATCAGGGCGTGCCTCTGAGTTTTGACGCCCTCATTGGAAGGCGTCCTTTATTGATAAACGCCTAACCCTAAGGCGTGTTTGTCCTACGGTCTGTGAGCCCCTCACAGAAGTTACGACAGCCACGCTGCCGTGTTTTCATTTAGTCACGACCTGCCACAGGGCGTGTCTTTCATCTTGCTGTGAACACGACCTTTCCCAGGGCGTGTCTTTACTGTTCTTTTTCACAGATTGGCTATTATTCATTGCTTAGCATTTGTCTTGACATTATATTATTGCTTGGATCATCTTGGTTTGCTGGCTTGGTTGAGAGACCTCCTCTCTCTATCCTAGGACCCACACACCCTTCTTGGAATCGGGACGACCCTCCATTGAGCATTCCGTCTCTTTGGACTGGAAACCCCTTTTCCAAGACCTCCATAAGTCCCCGCACCCGTGGATTCCCTCACGGACGCCGGGCTGGTTGTACCCTTGAAGTACCTGGAGTTTAGAGAACCTATACGTTGTTAAAAGAGAGAAGAACTTAGTTGACCCGGAGGTTACATTTGGATCAAACTAGGTCTCATTTGGCAAAAGAGTGAACCTTCACAAATAATCCACCCTAAATTCGAACATCAAACATTAAAATCTTGCGTTTCTTGCCAACCTTGTTTGCATAAACGTAGTTGAGTGATTTGATTGTCTTGTTTGGATTGTATATTTTGTGACGGTTCCTTCATTGAACATCCTCTTTCTTAAGAATGAAGCTCCGTTCAGGTAAAACCATCAACATGTCAGGCCACGGGTACTCCTATGATGATGAGAATGACAACATATTTGGTCAATATGAGGACCCTCCTCAGGATTCTTTTTATTATGAGGGGAACTACCTTCCTCCTCACCCCCATTACTCACAAGTTCATGTGGTCGATACCACTGTCCATGAGGCGGACCCTTCGTCTCAAGTTCCATCTTCCAACACTTCGGGGAACCCTTCCCCATCCATTAATGTCTCAGATTTGATCCAAGCTCTCTCCCAGTTGGACGACTCCCAACGGCAAGCCATTCAGGCCGCCTTAAAGGGGAAATCCGTCCTTTCTTCTTCTTCTAATCCCCCTCCGGCCGTGAGTGGCCATCAAATCATTAATGACCAGGCGGTCTTGCATCCTCCCTCCTCTCGTCCGCAAACACCTACTGCGGCCATGCCGGCCCAGCAGGCGAGCTATTCAGCAGTCAGGCATCAATCCTCCCAACCTCCTCGGGTTCTACGAACGCCTATGCCACATTCTTTTATTCAAAACCAGGCCCCAGTTGAGCCCGATACCAACACTCTTTTGCTTCAGAAGCTAGCCAGCATGGAGGAGCAGCTCAAGAAGGTTACAGCAACTAAAAATGCTCCGGAAATTTCTCTTCCTACGTTACCAGTGTTCCATTTACCACCTTCTGAAATGCCGAATTTCCGGCGATATAATGGGACCGGTAATCCCTTCATTCATTTAAAGGACTTCCGATATGAGACTTCTTTCTGGCAAGACAATAAGGCATCTCTGGCCTATTTATTCAGAAGATCTCTTGAGGGACCCGCCCTCGAATGGTTTTATTCTCTGGAGCCAGCTGATGCCGGTGACTTCGATGTTATCCAAAGGAAATTCTTGCAAAAGTACAGAGACCGGGTGGGACCTTCCCTTTCAGTTACAGATCTGGTCGCTGAGAAAATGAAGCCCGATGAAGACTTCATTATATTTGCTGACAGGTGGCGGTCTATGGCCGAGAAATTGAAGGACACATTGTCGGAACAAGAGCAAGTAAAAATGGTCATTTCTAATGCAACTCCTCAATTCCGGCACATTTTGGCCATGAATCGGTTGACAACGATGGAAGAGCTCTATGAAAGAGCTCGTTATATACAAACACAAATGAAGGATTCGCCTATCATGGGCATGTTTGAGCCGAAGCCTCGGCTGTTTAAAAAGAATGTAAATGTCAACAGTGGGCCCACGACTGAGGGCACTGTCACAAACGAGCAGGTTGGCGTAGTTGGTCACCCCCACCACCAGTCAAACCCACGACCTCCGCCATCTCCACAGCAGAACCCCCATGTTACCTCCGCTCCACAGCGCCACTTCACACCCCAACCTTCTTTTGCTCCATCACCGAGCCAAGCGCCTCGCACCGACCCTTCAGCACCACCACAATACCACCAGGTTCCCCCACCTTCCAACTATAGCCAACAACAACGGAGACCACCACTAGGCCCCAAGAGGGCTCATTATCCACCACTCCCAGAGAGTCTCCCTGACATTTTTAATGCTTTGATGGCCGCCAACCTGCTCGTCCTACCAAAAGAAAGAACGGTGTGGCCCGACAATGTTGACACATCCCGTTACTGTGCATTTCACCGCGCCCCTGGTCACAACCTTGATCGTTGTTTCCATTTCAGGGATCATATTTATGATTTGAATGACCAGGGTGGCATTAATTGGGATGAAATGAGACAAGTCATCGCCACCATGAAAGAGAGAAGGCCGCATCGGCAACAGCAAAATCAACAACAGCCAGCTCCGCAGCAAGCTCCGCCACAGCAAGCTCCAGCACCCCAGCAGGATATGGGGATTGTCCGTAATCCATTGCCGGAGCACGCTCCTAATCAACACGTGAACCCTGTCACGTCTCTCTACGAGGTGGAGAGAGGGCAGGGATGGCACGAAGAAAACGCCTCTGTCGGGGCATTACACCATGATCCAAACCAAAATCAAACTACTCCGCGCCTTTTGCGCGTTCCTCCTTCTCCTTCTAATCTCCTATCAGGACGTTCTCTTTTACGCCCCGTCAACCCACCTACCACCACCAATTCCGCGACCTTGCCGGCTCGCTCTCTTCTTGACCGCTTACCACCACGGCAACATGCCATTTCCGCAACCTCCAGGCCACTCCTACTCCGCTCACCGACAGCACCTGCTACCCCCTCTACCACCCCTACACCGACAAGAGTTCCTCCACCGCCAGCACAACCATCTTTTGTGCCACGATCTCTCCTTATTCCACCACCTGCCAATACCCCTCGCATTCGGATATCCCTTTCTTCTGTCACGCCTCCGGCGAGGGCACCTTCTTCAAATACTCCTCCCATGCCTCCCGCGGGGGCATCTTTATTAAACACCACTACTACGCCTCCTACGGGGGCGCCCCTTTTATTGAATTCCCCTTTGGTATCCCCTAACAGGATCTCTGCTACCGACATTCCTTCCTCCTCTTCCAACCCTCCCCCTAATGTTGCCCCGACAGAGGCGCGCCAAGGCGTAGCGCCGCTCCGTAGTGGACGGATGTTCCACCGTGTTTTCCCACAGAGAGAGCTAGAGCCCGTGCAGGGGCCACAAGAGCAAGAACAGGAACAAGATTCAGTGCCGGGAACTCAGTATGATCTGTTAAAGCACCTGGATCGCACTCCAGCCAGAATCTCCATTCTTGAATTAATCAAGAGGTCCACCACTCATCAGCTGGCCTTGAAGGAATACCTGCAGAAGGTTATGGTCAATGAGGACCTTCCGGTTGAACAGATAATTACAGTCTTAACCCCTACCAGCAGTCAGCCGGCAATCACATTCCATGAACATGAGTTAGCACCTCTACCAGCAAGAAAGTATGCCCTATGTATCACGGTTGATATCAACAAAGTGGCTGTTAAGCAGTGTTTGGTAGACACCGGTGCATCTATCAATGTGTTGCCTCCGAGCACTCTAAAGCTATGCGGTATCCCTGAGAGCCAGATACGGCCATCCACCATTACTGTCACAGCATATGATAATACAAAGAAACCCCCTCTGGGTATGATTACTCTCAAAGTCAGTTTGGGTCCAGCCACCATTACGGCAGATTTCCACATTCTAGATATGGACCCGACCTTTAATGGTATCCTGGGTCGCCCTTATATTCAGCAGCTTGACGCAGTGCCCTCTACAAACCATCAGTGCCTTAAGTTTCCGCACAAGGGCCGCATCATCAAAGTGACCAGCGTGCCGATCTTACCAGAGGAGGACATACATGTAGCTTCATCAGTTCCTTCCATGTGGCCAGCCAATAAGCCGTTATTATCTGTGTTGGACATTCACTGTCCACGACCGATGCTATCTGAGACTGTTACCACCGTTGCCATGACACCCCTGCCTTCTAAGGGGAAGAAGAAAAAGAAAAATATGATGAATACCCCCGCCTGGAACATTCTGATAAGGATGGGATATCAAGATGGCAAGGGCCTGGGTGCCAAACTCCAGGGCAAGATTAGGCCCATTAAGCCTCAAAAAGTGATTGCACGAGGCGGCTTAGGCTACAAAGCACCGGACAAGAATGAAGGAGAGCCGTGGGCTGTTATGACGTCCACCTTCAAGCCAGATCGCCAGCCGCTCACCTGGACTTTAAAGACACATTTTGTCACCAGTGGCGTTCAGAACAATGAACAGACTACCGTCATTACATCATTGCTTGATTGTCAGGATGTGCACGCCAGACAGTTTGCGCGGCACATTGCCCCACTGGCCACTTACAAAGCCTTGGAGACTTTAAGGCCAGATAAAAGAAGAAAAATGGGTGACCCGGAATGTGACTGGTACAGGTGGTTTGACATGAATGATATCACTTTCTCTTTAAGCCGCCTGTTCATGCCGACAGATCCAGAATGGCCACCATTGATTCAAGAACTGATTGAAATGCCTGCCGCAATCACAGATAAAAGGCAGATGTTAAGTGACTACACAGATACGGGAGAGCCAGATGTCCCCTTTGAAGAAGGATTCTCCGTGGATAGACTGTGGGCTGGCCTTTTCTCCCTCACTTCTGTGCATCCGTCTGTGTTGGTCTCTCTCTATTCTCGTGGGTTTGGTCACGTGCCGCGACCACCACCGATTACCATCAACCTATCTCCCAATTCAATTCAGATTTCCTTCCCTATTGACCTTTCGCTCCTCGAGCGATTTTCTGAAATCTCTATCTCGCCCCCGTATGGGCCATCTTTGATTGAATCTTTCTCCAAAATTGCAATCTCCACTCCCCCCGCTATTCTCCCCTCGCATTGCTTTTTACTTGAAAAAGATAATAAAAACGACGGAAAAGATAAAAATGAAAAAAAAAACGCCGATTTCCCAATTTTCCAATCCTCCATTTCTGTTGAGGAGACCTCATACTTTTCTCCCGAACGCGTCCCGACCCAGGGGCCGCTCCTCCAAGATTCCTTGGTAAGTCTCTTCTCCCCCTCCGATGAGGGGCCCTCCCCTGTATCACCTCCTGTATCCACTTTTTCACCTCCTTCTTTCCCTTATAATCAAGCTAATTGCTCTTCCTCCCCTTCTTCCTCTAATAAAATTCATGGGGTAGATTCACACAAGAAGGCCAAGGGTAAGCAGATTCCTCGCAGATTTTTGTTAGAGTTGGCCGTTAGATGCCAAGCTTGTCTAGCTCTCCCTGAGTTCGTGGAAGATCCGATTATCCTGCCAGAATTAGAAATTGAAGATTTTGTTGCTTCTTATGAGGGTTTGGGCGTTTATGAAATCATGAATGATGAAGACCCTATTGAGGAAGGGGATGAAAGTTATGAAGAATATGAGGACGAAGCTGATGCTTTTGCTAGTGGTATAAGAAGATTCGACGAACCATCAGCCTCAGTAGAAGAGCCTACCAAAGAAATCAACTTGGGTACCGAGGAAGACCCTAGGATTGTCCTCATAAGTAAAAATTTGCCGCCCTCCGAAGAGAAGGCGCTCATCTTAGTTCTTCAAGAATACAAGGACACGTTCGCATGGAGCTATGAAGATATGCCTGGATTAGACCCTGCGCTCGTTGAACACCGTCTTACACTTAAGCCAGGATCTGTCCCGGTAAAACAACGGTTGAGGCGTTTCCACCCTAGCATGGCTTTGAAAATAAAAGAAGAGGTCGATAAACTCCATAAGGCTAGATTCGTTAGAGTCGTCCTCTATCCCAATTGGGTGGCTAACATTGTCCCGGTTATGAAGAAAGATGGAAAAGTTCGAATTTGCATAGATTTTCGGGACCTCAACCGGGCGTGTCCTAAGGATGACTTCCCCCTCCCTCATATTGATGTGCTGATTGATAACACGGCAGGATTTGAGACTCTTTCTTTCATGGACGGCTTTTCAGGCTACAATCAGATTTGTCTAGCTGAAGAAGACCAGGAGAAAACTTCATTCACTACACCATGGGGCACATATTGTTATGTGGTTATGCCCTTTGGACTTAAGAATGCTGGAGCCACTTATCAAAGGGCCATGATGGCAATTTTTCATGACATGATTCATATTTATATTGAGGTGTATGTGGACGACCTGGTTGTGAAATCAAGGACAAGGATTGAGCATCCTGGGGTTCTGGCTAAGGTTTTGCAGAGATCACGAGAATTTCAATTAAAAATGAACCCCAAGAAGTGCGTATTTGGCGTTTCTTCGGGGAAATTACTTGGATTTATCGTTAGCAAGAGGGGAATTGAGGTTGATCCCAACAAGGCAAAGGCCATTAGAGATATGCCTCCTCCCAAGAATCTGAAGGAAGTTCGAGGATTAATCGGGAGGTTGCAATTTATTCGCCGCTTCGTCTCCCAGCACTCGCAGAGGTGTAGGCCGTTTTACGAGCTTACTAAGCCGGGAGTCAAGTTTAATTGGGATGATAAATGTCAGGCAGCCTTTGACGGATTGAAGGATTATTTGGTCAATCCCCCTGTCCTGAGGCCGCCAATTCCAGGCAAACCACTTATTCTTTATGTTTCAGTCCTGGATGACTCCGTAGGTGCTGTCTTAGCTCAAGTGGATGAGGAAGGTAAAGAGAGGGCAGCATACTACTTATCTAAACTCCTTAACCCCTGTGAGCAGAGATATTCAGCTATGGAAAAGACTTGTGCAGCTTTGGTTTGGGTAGTTCAGAAGTTAAAACACTATTTTCTAGCTCACGAGGTTCACCTCATTGCTCGCATGAATCCAATCAAATTCCTCCTTGAAAAATCTGTCCTCACTGATCGATTAGCACGCTGGCAAAGCTTCCTTTCTCAATTTGACATCACTTACATTCAGCAAAAAGCTATCAAAGGTTATGCCATTGCCGAACATCTTGCTCACCACCCTCTCCCCCGTTTTGATCCTGTCGATTCAGAGTTCCCGGATGAAGAATTAATGTCCATTAATCAACCCCCAGATCCTATGTGGACGTTACATTTTGATGGAGCTCTTAATTCTCAAGGAAGAGGGATCGGCATGGTTCTCTTAACACCCGAAGGAGTCACCATTCCATTTGCTGCTCGGCTCACTTTTCCCGTCACCAATAACATAGCCGAGTATGAAGCTCTTTTGGCTGGTCTTAAAACCGCTCATCAATATGGTGTCACTCATTTGCGAATTGTCGGTGACAGTCAGCTTATTCTACGCCAAGTGTTGGTCAAGTGCCGCACTATCAATCCTAAGCTCAAGCCCTACCAAGAACTCGCTTCAGCTTATGCCAAACTCTTCACTAAATTGATTTTCGTTCATGTCCCGCGTAGCCAGAACATTTTGGCCGACGCACTTGCTTCTTTAGCCTCCGCTTTAGTCTTCCCCCCTGAGCGTGATTTTCATGTCCCCCTGATTCATCAGCGTGATACTCCAGCCATTAGGGATCGTGCTTTTCTTGATATTAGGGATCAGGTGCTTGAGAAGGTTAGACGGAAAGAAGCTCTTGAAGGCAGAGAGGTCATGCTATTGGATTGGCAAGAAGAGTTGGCTGACGAAGAAAAGCCTTGGTATTATGAGATTGCCAGATACTGTAATGATCAGTCTTATCCCGAGGAAGCCACTGCCGAAGAAAAGAAAGCAATTAGGAGAGTGGCTCAACGTTATACGTTGGTTGGAGGTGTGCTCTACAGAAGAGGGCTCACCGGTGTTTTGTTGAGATGCCTCGATGATGGTGAATCGTGGAAAGTTGTGGAAGAGGCGCATTCTGGTGTGTGTGGTGGTCATGTAAACAGCCAGATGCTAGCTAAGAAGATTCTTAGACTAGGGTTCTACTGGCCCACTCTTGAAGAAGATTGTTCTATCTATGTTCGAAGGTGTGTTAAGTGCCAACTGCACGCCGACAAGATTCATTCTCCTGCTTCTTCACTCCATCCTACGTCCTCCCCATGGCCTTTTTCCATGTGGGCTTTTGATATCATTGGACCTCTTGGTGATTCGAACCTCCTGACCAAGCAAAAATCATTCATTCTCACGGCAACGGAGTACTTCACCAAGTGGGCGGAAGCAGAAGCTTACGTGGAGATTAAAGCATCAACCGTCTGCAAATTTATCATGAAGAACATCATCACGAGGTTCGGCATCCCAAGCACCATCGTCACCGACAATGGACCTCAATTTATCTCCCAAGATCTCAAGGATCTCTGCAACAGGTATAACATTGCATTGCATCATTCTTCTCCCTATTATCCGCAGGGCAATGGCCAAGCAGAGGCCACTAATAAAACTTTAATCAAGATTGTTAAGAAGACGTGCGAGGCTAGTAAATTCTCGGACTGGCCGGACAAGCTGGTTGAAGCTCTTTGGGCCTACCGCACTTCCATTCGAACCCCCACTGGGCAAACTCCTTTTGCCCTTACTTATGGAATGGAGGCCGTAGTCCCTTATGAGATTCTTATCCCGTCTCTGCGAGTACAATTGGATGAGGAACTCTCTATCGATGAACGTCGTGATTCACTCCTTGCCCAATTGGAACTCCTAGATGAGAAGCGTCTGGTCGCTGCCGAGCATGCGCGCGTTTACCAAAACAGGCTCTCACGTTTTTATCAAAAGAAGGTAATTGAGAGAAAATTTAAGGTCGGTGAAATGGTAATCAAAAGAATTTTTGTAAAGCCGGGTGGCCCTCGTTCAAAGCTCCAACCAAATTGGGAAGGGCCGTTCGTTATAAAAGATGTTTTTCCCGGCAATGCTTATAAACTGGTTAATGCTGAAGGAGAGGAATTAACTCACCCCTGGAATGGTTTGTATCTCAAGAAATATTACCCCTGAACAAAAATCCAAATAAAAATTAAAAAAACTTCACAAGAAAATAGAAATCTCCCAGATAATCCAAAAAAAAAAAAAAAATCTGAATATTTTCAAAATCCAAAACAAAAGAGTTTTCTTTCATGATCCTCCCCTTTGGGCTGACATAACATGCAAAGGTCACCGGTCCGAAAGGTCAAAATCCAAAAATCCATTTGTCAGTCTTGCTAATTTAAAATGGGAATTGACCCCGCACACACTACACACTTTACTCTTGAGCTCAAGCAGTGCAAAATCTGATGGAAAGTCGAAATCAAACTAAAGGCGAAAGACGATATCCATTCTTTTCTTCTTCGGCCCACAAGGGAGGAAGAGAGGTCTTGAGGTAGAAACGCCAAACCTATCCACCGCTTTAGTAGGAGGAAGTCAGGGCCCAAAAGGGAACAAATGCCACAAAAGCCCAAGTACAATTAGGTTGTTCATCAGTTCAAATCTATTCAATGCAAATCAATTCCGAAGTGAAAGTCAAATGGTGGAAAAGAAAAGCATGACAAGAGGGCAAAGTCCCCGCAAGGAAAACCTTGGGCGTATGCATGCATTATGAAAAGGCAAAAAAGGCAACAAAGCGTCCCTACGCCAAAGACCGAACCCCAACAGGCGTAAGGATAGGGGAGGTAGCTTTGCCTCAGGCATCTTTGAATCTTTTGTGAGCTTCCTTATAGCTTCTCTTTTATTTTTGGAAAGTCACGAACCAGCAGAATGGTCGAGACAAACTGAAGAGAATGCACTGTACGAAATCTTGTGTATAAGTTTAACCATATTCACGCCAATTCCCCTTTTAATTATTCAAGAAAGGTTAATGGAACTGAGAAGATGACCAAGTAGGGCCCACCACCTTGATTTCTTTATCAGCCCAATTTGGGAGGAATAAAAAATTAACGCCTTTGTTTAAGGCGCCTTTATGCTGATTCACGCCTAGATCTTAGGCGTTTCTTTAAAAATAATGCCTCTTGGAAGGTCGTGTTTTCAACAAAATCAAAAAAAAAACTTTTCACAGTAGCGCCGTCTCCGAGGGCGTCTTTTAAGAGAGTAACGACCTAATCTAAGGCGTGTTTTTTAGAAAAATCCTCAAAAAAAAAATATATATATATACATACTGAAAAGAACAAAAAAAAATAAATTCTTCATGTTGCATGAATTGCATTCTTGCCTTGACATCTTTTAATTATTGTTTGCATACGTGTGATTGCATGAGGCATCCCCGAGTTTTGATTATTTCATTTTGCCTTATTAAAGGCTTGGCCCCTTGACCCATTATTAAGGTCAAAAAATTTACACCCCTTGCTCACCGGGCAAGGGGCCAAGTCGAACAGATGAATTAACCTGTTTGTTCAAGTGAAAACCACAGCCGCAGATACAGGGCAAAAGTAAAGCAAACACGAGGAACGTGGAAAGAAAAAGTACACAAACACAAGTCCACAACCATACAAGTACTCAGGTAACAAAAGCTCAAATCTTATATATATATATCATCATGTCTATCATGTACAGGTGTGAAGGTGGAGGAGTACAAGTACAAAACTCTCAGCTCTCGCCTCCACCCTCCTCTACTCTCCTGCTCTCAACCTCCTCCTCACCGCCCCGAGCTGGCGCTGGTGGAGGAGGCATAGGCCCCCGCGAAGAAGCCGGAACCCGAACGTGTCCCCCTGCCTCGCTCCTCTCTCGGAGGGAAGAACCCGCCACGAAGGTGGAGCTGGTGAAGGAGTACCCCGCAGCCCGTGCTCGCTCACGGCCTCGCTGCAGCCGCTCCTCGGACACTCGAAGCCGCTCCTGGGAAAGGATCAACTGGGTCCTCGAGTCCGCCAGCTCACGCTCTCGTGCCAACAACTGCTCCTGGAACCGGGCACGCTCCGCCTGGTGCTCCTCGCGCTCACGAGCCCGCTCCTCGCGCTCACGAGCACGCTCCCTCCTCTCCAGCTCCAGGGCAACCCGCAGCTCGGCCACGTCCTGAGGAAGCTCACTGCGCTGCTGCAAGGCCCGCTGAAGCTCTACGATCCGCTGATCACGGATCGACAACTCGGTACGTATCGCCTTCAGCTGAGCAGCCTACAAACAGGTAAACAAATCATCAGTTCCACAGTTCAATAATTCATGAAATGAAATAACAACATGTGACTAAAGGTAGGTCACGCACCTGTGAGCTCGTCGCTCGGAAGCCCTCATCTACGCAGATAAGAGTGGCTCGAAGCTCTTCAGTCTGTAAAAATGAATTTTTATCAGTGCACAATTTATATCTAATCATTATTTGAATGAGGTTTCGAGTTCAGAATTTACCCGTGAAGCAAGGTCACGCTCCGCCACCTCGGCTCGCGCTATCGCACCAGCCAACTGCTCCATGAGTGCAGTCACCTCTGCACTAGGCCCCCTCGAGCTGGAGGCCTCCCCTGGATCTCTCCTCGCTACTCCCTGCTGGGCACGCTGCATTCATTAAGACCGTCAGTGGCTAATCATTAATTCAACACAACAAAAGAAAAAAAATTCATTTGCATATAGGAATAATTTAAACACTCACCAGGGTCTCCAAGTCTGCCCGTGTGGCAGCTAGCTGGTCCTCCAGGATGTGGAGGTGGGCCTGTGCATCTATCGCCGCTATGTCCCTCGCATCCTGCATTCATGTTAGTTGCATAATAGTCACATAAGCATTTGCATTTAACTTAGAAATAAGTGCATTCATACATACCCCTAGAACCCTCATCTGAGGTCTGCCGGCGTGAACCTCCCAGTAGCGCCGGAGGTACTCGGAGCTGTCAGTCGCGTGGGAAACGACTGTGGTCCCGCCTCGCTGCCAGTCGGCGTACTGCTCCTCGAATCGCACCCTCCAGTCGGTCGTCTTGGTGCGACCGCGGGTCTTCTTGCCAATTCCTCGAGGCTCTCCGACCTCGATCCACTCCTGGGGCAGGCCCAGGGTCCTCATCACCAGTCGAAGCCGTAACGGCTCAATCTCGCTCAAGCAGTGTAGCCACAGCTCACGCCCGAAGCGAGGTCGCCCCGATACGACCCAGGGCTGGCCCTCATCAGTCATCCCCTCATATGGTCTCCACTGCACCTGCATTCATGAACACGCATCATTATCATTTCATCATATTCAAATAAACAACAAAAAAGAAATGCATATCATTCATTCATACATACCAGCGAGGGAGGGAAGTCGCGGAACTCTCTCCGTAAAACCCACAACTCGTAGTCAAGTGGGGCGCCAAAGATAACAGGCACCCAGCGTCGCGCCAGAGGGAAGGATCCCTCAGCTCCTGGCCGTGGGTCAACGCGCCCCATCGGCATGTATAGGTGGCTCCACACCTGCATCCATGCATTGCAATTAGTACTATATTCACATGCATCATAACAAAGAAAAGATAAGAAATGAGAAATTGCATACCTGAAGAAGAGGTGAGAAGCCACTGACGGTCGTCTCACGGCCTGTCCCCGTGGACAGATCGGCCATCAAATGCGCCAACAGGGCCGCTCCCCAAGCATATGTGCCAACCGTCTCCAGATCCTCAAGGATGCCTAAGAAGCGGCAGTTGATGACATCGGCTTTCGTCCCCAGCAATAATCTCCCGAGCAGCAGCAGCAGGAACCTCCTCAGGTCTCGGTCCGCTCTCTCATGGTCAGTCGGGTCCTGGCAGCATGCCGCTCTCACCCCGTCGGTCAGTCGCTGAGCAAACTCACCTAAGGTCTCCCCCGACCTATGCCTAGCGTCTCCTAGACCCATCACCGTAGTCAGGTCCGTACGGAAAATGGTCCTACACTCGCTAGGTCCCTCGTAGACCATCTCAAGCCCTAATAGCCTCTGGGCCATCTCTGAATAGTCAGAATAGGTGAACCCACTCACGGCCTCACCATCTACCCGTAAACCTGTAATCCTGGCTACATCTTCTAAACTAGGAATCATATGCCCCCAGGGCATCAGAAAGGTCCGGCTAACCCTATCCCATCTCTCCCTCAAAACCTGGATCAGTGCTAGGTCGGGTCTGAAAGGCTCAATGGATAGAAAAGCCCCAAACCCCATGGCCTCTACTCTAACCCTCTGGAAGTCGGGGAGACCCTGGTATGCTGCCCAGACCATGACCCATGAGATACGGGTCCTCATCAACCCCTGCATGCATTAAAAGAGAATTATTTTTCTTAATTATTTGAGTATCCATGTGGAATTGCATTTGATTTGGGTTAAATATTGAATTTTAGCATTTTTTTTGAATTCACGGCCACCCTCAGGTCGTTTCTTGATAAATTCACGCCCCTGTGGGGGGCGTTTTTCAAAGTGAACTTTAATGTAACGCCCTTAATAAGGGCGTTTTTTATGTTAATCACGCCTCAGTCTTAGGCGTTCTTTGGTGGCTGTTTTGCTATTTCTGAAATATACTGTTAATCACGCCTCAGTCTTAGGCGTTCTTTGGTGGCTGTTTTGCTATTTCTGAAATATACTGTTAATCACGCCTCAGTCTTAGGCGTTCTTTGGTGGCTGTTTTGCTATTTCTGAAATATACTTGTAATCACGCCTCGGTGTTAGGCGTTTCTTGTTGAATTAACGCCCTGTGGTAGGGCGTTTTCCTAAAGGTGGTTAATTTTTGGGTCGTTAATGAATGAAGCGACGCCCACTGGTTTGGGCGTCTCTTGTTGAATTAACGCCCTTCTGGAGGGCGTGGGTTTCTCAATTAACAGAAGAATCAAATAACTGACAGCATGCGAAATAATTCATGAAAATATTTTTGGAAATTGTTAATGAGCATGGAATTCATGAAAAAATCATAAATTTTAAGAAACGACATGCTTCAGGGCGTTTTTCATGAAGGATAATTAATTTTCAGAAATTAAAAATAATTAACGCCCTGGATCAGGGCGTTTCGTTTGAGTAACGCCTCCATGGGAGGCGTGTTTTTTTTTTGAGTTGCAGGTTTAATGCCCGAAGGCCATGAAAAATCATAAAAAACATATAAATAAAATAAAAAAAATTGGAATGGGGAGGGGAACCTACCTTCTTGTGCTTCTGGGGTTGTGGCCGTGGCAGCGGCCGTCTGGGCCGCCGGAGTTGCCCCCGGGGAGCGACCGCCGCCGTGCACGGCGGTCCTTCTTCTCCTTCTTCTTCTCCTTCTTCTTCTCCACCTTCTGCATCTCCTCCTCCTATCGCTGCTTCGTCGGCGTCGTCGCCGCCGGCCACCACCGGCTCTTCTTCAAAGGCCACGACGGCGAGCTCCTCCACAGAAATTTCTTCTTCTTGGGCGTGGGAGGCGTCGAGGTCAACCACGTCTGGGGCACTAATTCTTTGGCGTTTGGCCATGGCTAGGGTAGGAAGTGAGACAGAGAGAGACAGAGGGAGATTGAGAGAAGAGAACGAGAGAGAGAGAATGGGCGGTTTCGGTTAGGGTTTGCAGAGAAAGGACGAAATGAAAACGGAAGGAGGAAGAAGAAGGAGGCTCGATGGCTTTTGAGTCTCGAAAAGAAGACACGCCCTGGAGAAAGGCGTATATAATTGAATTCACGTCCACCCTTTGGGCGTTTTATGGAAATTGGCGACGAGGATTAAGGCGTTAATTTAGTTCGCATGGGGAACGATAACCGTCGTCAGACGCATTGAATGGGCGTTGATTGATGTGAGGGAAGTCATCATTACTGTTTGAAGTAACGCCTCTGGTAAAGGCGTGTTATTCTTGAAACGTGACTATGGAAAAGGCGTTATTTTGATGAGATAACAATTATATTCTTTTGGGTTTGAATCTGTTCACGCCTTTCTTAAGGTCGTCATTCAAAGTAACGCCCACTGCTGCAGGCGTCAACTGTTTACGAAGGGCCCGTTAAAGCGCCTTGAAATAAGGCGTGTATTTGTTAATTCGCGACGCTCTTGGAGGCGTTATTCACAACAGAAACACATGTTTTTTGATGATTTCGTTCATAATCACAGTGGCAGTTGGCTCAATCAGAGGACAATCTTTATTATTTTGAAAAGAGGAATTACAATGACTAATGAGCCACTTTGGGCCTTATTTTTCTCAATGAAGTTACATAATTTTTCCACTGTTCCTTGTCTTCATCCAGGTCTTCTACAGGTTGATGAAGCTTGCTCAGCCTCCATAAAGCTTGAATGGTGATAACCTCTTCACCGTCTTCGTTGTTGCCTAGATCCCTTGACTTGATTGGAGGAAGATGAGAGATGTCATCTAAGTGTTGCCTTGGGAGCCCAAGCTGAGGAAGGCACCGGTGTGCATTATATAAAACAAAGTCCGAAGCACCAATAAGACGAAGGTCCGTCCCGATGGAAAAGCGTGCACGAAGTTCCTGCATTTTAAATACACCCGGGGCGCAAGTAAAAAGATTCTTTGGCATTACCTTTAGGTGCTCCCTCCAATCCCCTCTCTTCTTGATTTGAGGAATTCGGTTGGTCACTCTATTGCTTATACCTAATGAACCGGTTATATATGAGAGTGGGCTCTTTGAGAAAATTCTTGAGGGTTGTTGGGCTTCGTGGCATGAGTCGAATTTGAAGTGTAGATCAACCCAACTTGAGAGTGCTAGCATGCACCCGTAAATAGGCCTTCCCATGGACGCCGCTGTGAGCCCGCTATAGAGATATGCTAGGATCGCCGGTCCAACTCTCTCTCCTTCCCATAAGCTCACCACTGCGCTCAATTGGGACTCCTCTAGAAAGTCTTCCGTGGATGGGAATAGGAGTGCTCCTGCCAAGCACACCACGAAGGCTTTGGTCACTCTTTCTATCTCCTCTTCCTCTTTAGCTTGATCCGCTCTCTTGTATACCCATGAGGCGAGCTTCAAGAGGTTAACTCCTTTAGTGACCTTGATTTGGTTCACTATATTCGGGCTAGGTATCAACGAGGTTAGCAACTCGTGGGAGGAGATGGGTTTTGGCATGATGGCCATCTTTTCTTCTTCTCCGTGCTTCATCTTTCTTAAGCCTAGGATCATCTCTACTTCCTCCAGCAAGATGGTGGCTTCAAAAGTGGAAAATAAGAAGGTATGGGTGGAAGGATGCCATGTCTCAATCAATGCTCCTATGGCAGCCCAATCTATGTGGATTTGATCATAATGCTTGGCATGGGTTATCAACCCCAAGAGATGCCATCTAGCTACATATACCCTCATGTCTGATGTGAATTTGGAGAGGATGAGGGGCAACCATTTGATTTGGACATATCTTCTAGCCCCTGGAAGATTTGGGTACTCCTGTGAGAGGAGGGGAAGAAAACAAAAAGAAGAGGTACATGAGCATATGACATGAGCATGTGAGCAGTTCGCTGGAACAGTATGCACAATAAGAAAGTTAAACTAACCTGATTCATGCATATCCTGTTGCTTATATGACCTTGGATATCGTTAATCCTGGGAGTTGAGTTTTTTTGTCTTTTCAGCGCCCTGTCCATCGTTGGGAGAGGCTTGGACGATGCAACCTGCAAGCAGATGAAGAAGAAGAAAGGCAAGAACGGGAATACAGAGTTTCGGCGGCTGCAGGGTTGAGATTGTTTATGTTGAAGGAGGGCCTCCTATTAATAGAGATATAGAGAGTTGTAAGGCTGTTGGAAGTTAGAAGTTCGATTGGGTTAAGGACTGTGCTGTTAAACTAGGAAACGGAAGTTCGTGTTGAATTAACAACGTTGGTTAGGGCGTCGATTTTTAAATTGACGACCTGACTGACGGCGTTTTTTATTTAACGCCCTGGAATGGGGCGTGTTTTTCTAAGCCTCCATTACTGTTTACGCCTTTGTGTAGGGCGTGTTTTAAATGATTAACGACTTATGGTCGGGCGCTTTCATGATTTTAACGCCCTATTCTTAGGCGTGTTTTATTGGATTATGAATTTTGATCTCTTCATGCTTTGATGCTTTTAATGAACCTAAGTGCTATTATTGTGATAAAATTGTCTATGATTAAGCACTTATGATCATGTCATATTCTGAATTGATGGAAAAAGGCTAATAAGTTTAAAGTGCAGAAGTTTGCAGGATTCGAGGCGTTTTGATCACTCATAGGAGCAACATCTTGCCACCGTGTATCTGTTTCTTGTAAGCATTGTTACTATATGATATCTACGCTAGTATATTATGTCAAGGACCTTGTGGTTCTGATGAACCTGAATTTTGAGTTCCCCTTCATCAAAAACGATGACGATTTCAGGAGAATCATGATCACACGGATAGGCCGTTAAAGCTTTGGGACGATGGTTCCACTTTCTGAGTTGATGCGCGGACAAACGGGCTTCGGCTTAGTGTTAGCTCAGAAATATGGATTCTTGACCAGACTTAAACAGCTTAGCAATATTATCCTTGATTATTTTCTATTTAGTTTGTTTTAACCTTTTCTTTTAGCCCAGCATGCATCATGTAGGACTTTGAGTTTCATGCTAAAAAATCTTCATATTATGGCAATAATGAAGTTCACTCGCTCTCGATTGAATTGACATGAGATATTCCACTTTAAATCAAGTACTTCGTTCTATTTGAAGCCATTCAGGCTGATTCCTTGAAAGTGTTCCTTTTGTTGGATCTCTATCCAGATTCTTTTTACTTTTCTGTAAAATTTACCTTGGTTGCAGCACATCCACATTTGCTGGTAATCGCTCTCCAATGGTCTTTCCCTGCCGTGCCCACGCGCACACCCTTTATTATTTAGTTTAACCTCCTTTTATCCAACAAATTGATTGTTTCCTTGGAACCACTCAGAGTTGTTTCATTTAGAATCTTGGAAAGATTTCCAATGCTTAGTATCTGAGGCGTGTCACATCACACCTTGGCGTCTCCTTATCAGTTCGTTCCATTTCGTTCCTTTCATTACACTTCGCTCCATTTCTGTCTCACTCCCTTGCAAAGCAGACGCCAAGGCGGGGCAGCTGTAGACACGCCAAAATTGACGTTTTGTTGATCAAATCTCATGTTATTATATAAATACCCCAAGTGGACTTCAATATTCCTATAACATGAAGTTTTTCTATTTTTGTAAGTTGTTCTGCATTTTTCCTGTATTTTTGTGATTCACGACTTGATTAAGGGCGTTAATTTTAAAAATAACGACCTGTGGTAGGGCGTTTTCAAAGAAAGGACGACCGTATGTGAGGGCGTGAATTCCTGGTGTTATCCCTTAAATTCTGGGATTATCTATTTTCAAAATAAAAGGCTTTTTATGAGTAACGCCTTCTCTCAGGGCGTGATTTTAATTAACGCCGTTATCCAGGGTGTTTTATTTGAGCTTTCAAACAAAGGCAAGGTTTCGTTTCCAAAATTAAATCCAGGAAGAAACGCCCTGTCCAAGGTCGTGTTTCAAGAAGACGTCTTTGTGAAGGTCGTCAATTCATAAAAGACGCCCTGTATTAAGGCGTGTTTTATTCCAGAGTCCTTCCTTTTTCAATCTTTCCCTCACAGTTCCCTGCTGTCTTTGGACTCTTGCTCGATCTTGATCCTTCCCTGGATGCCTCATTGCCTGTTCTTATCCTTCCTTGGTTTGATCACATCCGTTCGAGGCATTATAAATTAAAAATTCGACCGATCGTGCAGAAGGTTAAGCACCTTCAGTATTCGGCGGATTGAGCGCTCAGGTTTTCTTTCATCACGGGCAGAAGCTTTCTTCATCCCTTGCTGCCTCCCCTCTCTGCATCCCTTTGAGCTACATCGGTGCTTCATCCATCATTATTCGGTTTCTTCCCTTTACTGTCGCCAGGGACAGCAGGGTTCTCATCTTTTCTTCTATTTTGTTTTTATTTTATTCATACCATCATCCCTCTGTCCTTTATATTTCTATTCCTTGTTCATGTTTTGTTGCATTTTTTTATCATCAAACTCCCCTTCCCTTAAGTCTTCTTAAGGGGTTTTAAAAGAAAACAAAAAAGAAGGTGCGCATGTTGAGGTCTTTTCATTATTTTTATGCTAGTTTTTGACTGATACTACTGCACTTTGGCTGATCCCTTTTCTTTTACTTGTCTTTATTGTTTTTTTTTTACAAGGTAATCAATCAAGAAAACCCACTTCGTCGGCCGGCCGATTGGAGTTGGAGGAAGAGATCCACATTTATCCCGCATCACATCTTTCACCAGGTACATGCGATCTTATTTTTTTTTATTGAGGTAAACCCTCTGGCGATCACAAACTCCTCCTTTTAGCACTTCGTGCTATTTTATTGCTTTCACTATATCGATTATTCTCTTTTTTTTATATTTAAGTGTGGATTTTAAATAGATCTACAAATTGGCGATCACGGTGGGACGATGGTTCCACTTTCTGAGTTGATGCGCGGACAAACGGGCTTCGGCTTAGTGTTAGCTCAGAAATATGGATTCTTGACCAGACTTAAACAGCTTAGCAATATTATCCTTGATTATTTTCTATTTAGTTTGTTTTCATTAAGAAATATTATCCTTGACCAGACTTAAAATAAAAATGCCTTTTATTTTGCTGACAATTTTATTAGCCTTTTTATCATCAAACTCCCCTTCCCTTAAGTCTTCTTAAGGGGTTTTAAAAGAAAACAAAAAAGAAGGTGCGCATGTTGAGGTCTTTTCATTATTTTTATGCTAGTTTTTGACTGATACTACTGCACTTTGGCTGATCCCTTTTCTTTTACTTGTCTTTATTGTTTTTTTTTTACAAGGTAATCAATCAAGAAAACCCACTTCGTCGGCCGGCCGATTGGAGTTGGAGGAAGAGATCCACATTTATCCCGCATCACATCTTTCACCAGGTACATGCGATCTTATTTTTTTTTATTGAGGTAAACCCTCTGGCGATCACAAACTCCTCCTTTTAGCACTTCGTGCTATTTTATTGCTTTCACTATATCGATTATTCTTTTTTTTTATATTTAAGTGTGGATTTTAAATAGATCTACAAATTGGCGATCACGGTGGGACATCCACTGTTTTCTTTGTTGATTACCATCTCCATTGACACCCTCGTGTGTCCTTTCCCATTGACACCCTCGTGTGTCCTTTCCCTTTAGGCACCCTCGTGTGCCCTTTCCCCTCGGTACCCTCGGTACCCTTTCCTTTGTGCCCCTGCGGCATCTTCCATTGTGCATTCTGCACACTCACCGGATTAGTCAATTGTTGCTTATTAACGCCTTCGACGAGGGCGTCTTTTGATTTAACGCCCCTCACAGGGACGTGTTTTTGTGAATTAACGCCCCCTTCAAGGGCGTGTCTTTATTGCATCTGCTTGCATGATCTTCATTATTTTCTCGTCTGATATTTAACGCCCCTCACAGGGACGTGTTTTCGTGAATTAACGCCTCCTTCAAGGGCGTGTCTTTATTGCATCTGATTGCATGATCTTCATTATTTTCTCGTCTGATATTTAGCGCCCCTTACAGAGACGTGTTTCATTAATTGACGCCCATCTCCAGGGCGTATGTTTCTATAACTGCGGTGTGCTGCAAGCTGATTATACTGTCTGTGGAATTAACGCCCCTCTCAGAGGCGTTTTATTTATTTTCAGCGCCTTCCATCAGGGCGTGCCTCTGAGTTTTGACGCCCTCATTGGAAGGCGTCCTTTATTGATAAACGCCTAACCCTAAGGCGTGTTTGTCCTACGGTCTGTGAGCCCCTCACAGAAGTTACGACAGCCACGCTGCCGTGTTTTCATTTAGTCACGACCTGCCACAGGGCGTGTCTTTCATCTTGCTGTGAACACGACCTTTCCCAGGGCGTGTCTTTACTGTTCTTTTTCACAGATTGGCTATTATTCATTGCTTAGCATTTGTCTTGACATTATATTATTGCTTGGATCATCTTGGTTTGCTGGCTTGGTTGAGAGACCTCCTCTCTCTATCCTAGGACCCACACACCCTTCTTGGAATCGGGACGACCCTCCATTGAGCATTCCGTCTCTTTGGACTGGAAACCCCTTTTCCAAGACCTCCATAAGTCCCCGCACCCGTGGATTCCCTCACGGACGCCGGGCTGGTTGTACCCTTGAAGTACCTGGAGTTTAGAGAACCTATACGTTGTTAAAAGAGAGAAGAACTTAGTTGACCCGGAGGTTACATTTGGATCAAACTAGGTCTCATTTGGCAAAAGAGTGAACCTTCACAAATAATCCACCCTAAATTCGAACATCAAACATTAAAATCTTGCGTTTCTTGCCAACCTTGTTTGCATAAACGTAGTTGAGTGATTTGATTGTCTTGTTTGGATTGTATATTTTGTGACGGTTCCTTCATTGAACATCCTCTTTCTTAAGAATGAAGCTCCGTTCAGGTAAAACCATCAACATGTCAGGCCACGGGTACTCCTATGATGATGAGAATGACAACATATTTGGTCAATATGAGGACCCTCCTCAGGATTCTTTTTATTATGAGGGGAACTACCTTCCTCCTCACCCCCATTACTCACAAGTTCATGTGGTCGATACCACTGTCCATGAGGCGGACCCTTCGTCTCAAGTTCCATCTTCCAACACTTCGGGGAACCCTTCCCCATCCATTAATGTCTCAGATTTGATCCAAGCTCTCTACCAGTTGGACGACTCCCAACGGCAAGCCATTCAGGCCGCCTTAAAGGGGAAATCCGTCCTTTCTTCTTCTTCTAATCCCCCTCCGGCCGTGAGTGGCCATCAAATCATTAATGACCAGGCGGTCTTGCATCCTCCCTCCTCTCGTCCGCAAACACCTACTGCGGCCATGCCGGCCCAGCAGGCGAGCTATTCAGCAGTCAGGCATCAATCCTCCCAACCTCCTCGGGTTCTACGAACGCCTATGCCGCATTCTTTTATTCAAAACCAGGCCCCAGTTGAGCCCGATACCAACACTCTTTTGCTTCAGAAGCTAGCCAGCATGGAGGAGCAGCTCAAGAAGGTTACAGCAACTAAAAATGCTCCGGAAATTTCTCTTCCTACGTTACCAGTGTTCCATTTACCACCTTCTGAAATGCCGAATTTCCGGCGATATAATGGGACCGGTAATCCCTTCATTCATTTAAAGGACTTCCGATATGAGACTTCTTTCTGGCAAGACAATAAGGCATCTCTGGCCTATTTATTCAGAAGATCTCTTGAGGGACCCGCCCTCGAATGGTTTTATTCTCTGGAGCCAGCTGATGCCGGTGACTTCGATGTTATCCAAAGGAAATTCTTGCAAAAGTACAGAGACCGGGTGGGACCTTCCCTTTCAGTTACAGATCTGGTCGCTGAGAAAATGAAGCCCGATGAAGACTTCATTATATTTGCTGACAGGTGGCGGTCTATGGCCGAGAAATTGAAGGACACATTGTCGGAACAAGAGCAAGTAAAAATGGTCATTTCTAATGCAACTCCTCAATTCCGGCACATTTTGGCCATGAATCGGTTGACAACGATGGAAGAGCTCTATGAAAGAGCTCGTTATATAC
Organism: Amorphophallus konjac; assembly: GCA_022559845.1. Lineage (NCBI taxonomy): Eukaryota > Viridiplantae > Streptophyta > Magnoliopsida > Alismatales > Araceae > Amorphophallus > Amorphophallus konjac. The sequence goes on along the minus strand of CM040127.1, from coordinate 133,421,088 downwards.
AAACACAAATGAAGGATTCGCCTATCATGGGCATGTTTGAGCCGAAGCCTCGGCTGTTTAAAAAGAATGTAAATGTCAACAGTGGGCCCACGACTGAGGGCACTGTCACAAACGAGCAAGTTGGCGTAGTTGGTCACCCCCACCACCAGTCAAACCCACGACCTCCGCCATCTCCACAGCAGAACCCCCATGTTACCTCCGCTCCACAGTGCCACTTCACACCCCAACCTTCTTTTGCTCCATCACCGAGCCAAGCGCCTCGCACCGACCCTTTAGCACCACCACAATACCACCAGGTTCCCCCACCTTCCAACTATAGCCAACAACAACGGAGACCACCACTAGGCCCCAAGAGGGCTCATTATCCACCACTCCCAGAGAGTCTCCCTGACATTTTTAATGCTTTGATGGCCGCCAACCTGCTCGTCCTACCAAAAGAAAGAACGGTGTGGCCCGACAATGTTGACACATCCCGTTACTGTGCATTTCACCGCGCCCCTGGTCACAACCTTGATCGTTGTTTCCATTTCAGAGATCATATTTATGATTTGAATGACCAGGGTGGCATTAATTGGGATGAAATGAGACAAGTCATCGCCACCATGAAAGAGAGAAGGCCGCATCGGCAACAGCAAAATCAACAACAGCCAGCTCCGCAGCAAGCTCCGCCACAGCAAGCTCCAGCACCCCAGCAGGATATGGGGATTGTCCGTAATCCATTGCCGGAGCACGCTCCTAATCAACACGTGAACCCTGTCACGTCTCTCTACGAGGTGGAGAGAGGGCAGGGATGGCACGAAGAAAACGCCTCTGTCGGGGCATTACACCATGATCCAAACCAAAATCAAACTACTCCGCGCCTTTTGCGCGTTCCTCCTTCTCCTTCTAATCTCCTATCAGGACGTTCTCTTTTACGCCCCGTCAACCCACCTACCACCACCAATTCCGCGACCTTGCCGGCTCGCTCTCTTCTTGACCGCTTACCACCACGGCAACATGCCATTTCCGCAACCTCCAGGCCACTCCTACTCCGCTCACCGACAGCACCTGCTACCCCCTCTACCACCCCTACATCGACAAGAGTTCCTCCACCGCCAGCACAACCATCTTTTGTGCCACGATCTCTCCTTATTCCACCACCTGCCAATACCCCTCGCATTCGGATATCCCTTTCTTCTGTCACGCCTCCGGCGAGGGCACCTTCTTCAAATACTCCTCCCATGCCTCCCGCGGGGGCATCTTTATTAAACACCACTACTACGCCTCCTACGGGGGCGCCCCTTTTATTGAATTCCCCTTTGGTATCCCCTAACAGGATCTCTGCTACCGACATTCCTTCCTCCTCTTCCAACCCTCCCCCTAATGTTGCCCCGACAGAGGCGCGCCAAGGCGTAGCGCCGCTCCGTAGTGGACGGATGTTCCACCGTGTTTTCCCACAGAGAGAGCTAGAGCCCGTGCAGGGGCCACAAGAGCAAGAACAGGAACAAGATTCAGTGCCGGGAACTCAGTATGATCTGTTAAAGCACCTGGATCGCACTCCAGCCAGAATCTCCATTCTTGAATTAATCAAGAGGTCCACCACTCATCAGCTGGCCTTGAAGGAATACCTGCAGAAGGTTATGGTCAATGAGGACCTTCCGGTTGAACAGATAATTACAGTCTTAACCCCTACCAGCAGTCAGCCGGCAATCACATTCCATGAACATGAGTTAGCACCTCTACCAGCAAGAAAGTATGCCCTATGTATCACGGTTGATATCAACAAAGTGGCTGTTAAGCAGTGTTTGGTAGACACCGGTGCATCTATCAATGTGTTGCCTCCGAGCACTCTAAAGCTATGCGGTATCCCTGAGAGCCAGATACGGCCATCCACCATTACTGTCACAGCATATGATAATACAAAGAAACCCCCTCTAGGTATGATTACTCTCAAAGTCAGTTTGGGTCCAGCCACCATTACGGCAGATTTCCACATTCTAGATATGGACCCGACCTTTAATGGTATCTTGGGTCGCCCTTATATTCAGCAGCTTGACGCGGTGCCCTCTACAAACCATCAGTGCCTCAAGTTTCCGCACAAGGGCCGCATCATCAAAGTGACCAGCGTGCCGATCTTACCAGAGGAGGACATACATGTAGCTTCATCAGTTCCTTCCATGTGGCCAGCCAATAAGCCGTTATTATCTGTGTTGGACATTCACTGTCCACGACCGATGCTATCTGAGGCTGTTACCACCATTGCCATGACACCCCTGCCTTCTAAGGGGAAGAAGAAAAAGAAAAATATGATGAATACCCCCGCCTGGAACATTCTGATAAGGATGGGATATCAAGATGGCAAGGGCCTGGGTGCCAAACTCCAGGGCAAGATTAGGCCCATTAAGCCTCAAAAAGTGATTGCACGAGGCGGCTTAGGCTACAAAGCACCGGACAAGAATGAAGGAGAGCCGTGGGCTGTTATGACGTCCACCTTCAAGCCAGATCGCCAGCCGCTCACCTGGACTTTAAAGACACATTTTGTCACCAGTGGCGTTCAGAACAATGAACAGACTACCGTCATTACATCATTGCTTGATTGTCAGGATGTGCACGCCAGACAGTTTGCGCGGCACATTGCCCCACTGGCCACTTACAAAGCCTTGGAGACTTTAAGGCCAGATAAAAGAAGAAAAATGGGTGACCCGAAATGTGACTGGTACAGGTGGTTTGACATGAATGATATCACTTTCTCTTTAAGCCGCCTGTTCATGCCGACAGATCCAGAATGGCCACCATTGATTCAAGAACTGATTGAAATGCCTGCCGCAATCACAGATAAAAGGCAGATGTTAAGTGACTACACAGATACGGGAGAGCCAGATGTCCCCTTTGAAGAAGGATTCTCCGTGGATAGACTGTGGGCTGGCCTTTTCTCCCTCACTTCTGTGCATCCGTCTGTGTTGGTCTCTCTCTATTCTCGTGGGTTTGGTCACGTGCCGCGACCACCACCGATTACCATCAACCTATCTCCCAATTCAATTCAGATTTCCTTCCCTATTGACCTTTCGCTCCTCGAGCGATTTTCTGAAAACTCTATCTCGCCCCCGTATGGGCCATCTTTGATTGAATCTTTCTCCAAAATTGCAATCTCCACTCCCCCCGCTATTCTCCCCTCGCATTGCTTTTTACTTGAAAAAGATAATAAAAACGACGGAAAAGATAAAAATGAAAAAAAAAACGCCGATTTCCCAATTTTCCAATCCTCCATTTCTGTTGAGGAGACCTCATACTTTTCTCCCGAACGCGTCCCGACCCAGGGGCCGCTCCTCCAAGATTCCTTGGTAAGTCTCTTCTCCCCCTCCGATGAGGGGCCCTCCCCTGTATCACCTCCTGTATCCACTTTTTCACCTCCTTCTTTCCCTTATAATCAAGCTAATTGCTCTTCCTCCCCTTCTTCCTCTAATAAAATTCATGGGGTAGATTCACACAAGAAGGCCAAGGGTAAGCAGATTCCTTGCAGATTTTTGTTAGAGTTGGCCGTTAGATGCCAAGCTTGTCTAGCTCTCCCTGAGTTCGTGGAAGATCCGATTATCCTGCCAGAATTAGAAATTGAAGATTTTGTTGCTTCTTATGAGGGTTTGGGCGTTTATGAAATCATGAATGATGAAGACCCTATTGAGGAAGGGGATGAAAGTTATGAAGAATATGAGGACGAAGCTGATGCTTTTGCTAGTGGTATAAGAAGATTCGACGAACCATCAGCCTCAGTAGAAGAGCCTACCAAAGAAATCAACTTGGGTACCGAGGAAGACCCTAGGATTGTCCTCATAAGTAAAAATTTGCCGCCCTCCGAAGAGAAGGCGCTCATCTTAGTTCTTCAAGAATACAAGGACACGTTCGCATGGAGCTATGAAGATATGCCTGGATTAGACCCTGCGCTCGTTGAACACCGTCTTACACTTAAGCCAGGATCTGTCCCGGTAAAACAACGGTTGAGGCGTTTCCACCCTAGCATGGCTTTGAAAATAAAAGAAGAGGTCGATAAACTCCATAAGGCTAGATTCGTTAGAGTCGTCCTCTATCCCAATTGGGTGGCTAACATTGTCCCGGTTATGAAGAAAGATGGAAAAGTTCGAATTTGCATAGATTTTCGGGACCTCAACCGGGCGTGTCCTAAGGATGACTTCCCCCTCCCTCATATTGATGTGCTGATTGATAACACGGCAGGATTTGAGACTCTTTCTTTCATGGACGGCTTTTCAGGCTACAATCAGATTTGTCTAGCTGAAGAAGACCAGGAGAAAACTTCATTCACTACACCATGGGGCACATATTGTTATGTGGTTATGCCCTTTGGACTTAAGAATGCTGGAGCCACTTATCAAAGGGCCATGATGGCAATTTTTCATGACATGATTCATATTTATATTGAGGTGTATGTGGACGACCTGGTTGTGAAATCAAGGACAAGGATTGAGCATCCTGGGGTTCTGGCTAAGGTTTTGCAGAGATCACGAGAATTTCAATTAAAAATGAACCCCAAGAAGTGCGTATTTGGCGTTTCTTCGGGGAAATTACTTGGATTTATCGTTAGCAAGAGGGGAATTGAGGTTGATCCCAACAAGGCAAAGGCCATTAGAGATATGCCTCCTCCCAAGAATCTGAAGGAAGTTCGAGGATTAATCGGGAGGTTGCAATTTATTCGCCGCTTCGTCTCCCAGCACTCGCAGAGGTGTAGGCCGTTTTACGAGCTTACTAAGCCGGGAGTCAAGTTTAATTGGGATGATAAATGTCAGGTAGCCTTTGACGGATTGAAGGATTATTTGGTCAATCCCCCTGTCCTGAGGCCGCCAATTCCAGGCAAACCACTTATTCTTTATGTTTCAGTCCTGGATGACTCCGTAGGTGCTGTCTTAGCTCAAGTGGATGAGGAAGGTAAAGAGAGGGCAGCATACTACTTATCTAAACTCCTTAACCCCTGTGAGCAGAGATATTCAGCTATGGAAAAGACTTGTGCAGCTTTGGTTTGGGTAGTTCAGAAGTTAAAACACTATTTTCTAGCTCACGAGGTTCACCTCATTGCTCGCATGAATCCAATCAAATTCCTCCTTGAAAAATCTGTCCTCACTGATCGATTAGCACGCTGGCAAAGCTTCCTTTCTCAATTTGACATCACTTACATTCAGCAAAAAGCTATCAAAGGTTATGCCATTGCCGAACATCTTGCTCACCACCCTCTCCCCCGTTTTGATCCTGTCGATTCAGAGTTCCCGGATGAAGAATTAATGTCCATTAATCAACCCCCAGATCCTATGTGGACGTTACATTTTGATGGAGCTCTTAATTCTCAAGGAAGAGGGATCGGCATGGTTCTCTTAACACCCGAAGGAGTCACCATTCCATTTGCTGCTCGGCTCACTTTTCCCGTCACCAATAACATAGCCGAGTATGAAGCTCTTTTGGCTGGTCTTAAAACCGCTCATCAATATGGTGTCACTCATTTGCGAATTGTCGGTGACAGTCAGCTTATTCTACGCCAAGTGTTGGTCAAGTGCCGCACTATCAATCCTAAGCTCAAGCCCTACCAAGAACTCGCTTCAGCTTATGCCAAACTCTTCACTAAATTGATTTTCGTTCATGTCCCGCGTAGCCAGAACATTTTGGCCGACGCACTTGCTTCTTTAGCCTCCGCTTTAGTCTTCCCCCCTGAGCGTGATTTTCATGTCCCCCTGATTCATCAGCGTGATACTCCAGCCATTAGGGATCGTGCTTTTCTTGATATTAGGGATCAGGTGCTTGAGAAGGTTAGACGGAAAGAAGTTCTTGAAGGCAGAGAGGTCATGCTATTGGATTGGCAAGAAGAGTTGGCTGACGAAGAAAAGCCTTGGTATTATGAGATTGCCAGATACTGTAATGATCAGTCTTATCCCGAGGAAGCCACTGCCGAAGAAAAGAAAGCAATTAGGAGAGTGGCTCAACGTTATACGTTGGTTGGAGGTGTGCTCTACAGAAGAGGGCTCACCGGTGTTTTGTTGAGATGCCTCGATGATGGTGAATCGTGGAAAGTTGTGGAAGAGGCGCATTCTGGTGTGTGTGGTGGTCATGTAAACAGCCAGATGCTAGCTAAGAAGATTCTTAGACTAGGGTTCTACTGGCCCACTCTTGAAGAAGATTGTTCTATCTATGTTCGAAGGTGTGTTAAGTGCCAACTGCACGCCGACAAGATTCATTCTCCTGCTTCTTCACTCCATCCTACGTCCTCCCCATGGCCTTTTTCCATGTGGGCTTTTGATATCATTGGACCTCTTGGTGATTCGAACCTCCTGACCAAGCAAAAATCATTCATTCTCACGGCAACGGAGTACTTCACCAAGTGGGCGGAAGCAGAATATAAATAGGCAACAAAGCGTCCCACCGTGATCGCCAATTTGTAGATCTATTTAAAATCCACACTTAAATATAAAAAAAAGAGAATAATCGATATAGTGAAAGCAATAAAATAGCACGAAGTGCTAAAAGGAGGTTTATCCTTTTAGCAATTAGTTTATCCCTTCATTACAGTACTAATTGTATATTTATCATTAAGAAGTGTAATGAAGGGATAAACTCAGGGATAAACTAATTGCTGTAGACACGCCAAAATTGACGTTTTGTTGATCAAATCTCATGTTATTATATAAATACCCCAAGTGGACTTCAATATTCCTATAACATGAAGTTTTTCTATTTTTGTAAGTTGTTCTGCATTTTTCCTGTATTTTTGTGATTCACGACTTGATTAAGGGCGTTAATTTTAAAAATAACGACCTGTGGTAGGGCGTTTTCAAAGAAAGGACGACCGTATGTGAGGGCGTGAATTCCTGGTGTTATCCCTTAAATTCTGGGATTATCTATTTTCAAAATAAAAGGCTTTTTATGAGTAACGCCTTCTCTCAGGGCGTGATTTTAATTAACGCCGTTATCCAGGGCGTTTTATTTGAGCTTTCAAACAAAGGCAAGGTTTCGTTTCCAAAATTAAATCCAGGAAGAAACGCCCTGTCCAAGGTCGTGTTTCAAGAAGACGTCTTTGTGAAGGTCGTCAATTCATAAAAGACGCCCTGTATTAAGGCGTGTTTTATTCCAGAGTCCTTCCTTTTTCAATCTTTCCCTCACAGTTCCCTGCTGTCTTTGGACTCTTGCTCGATCTTGATCCTTCCCTGGATGCCTCATTACCTGTTCTTATCCTTCCTTGGTTTGATCACATCCGTTCGAGGCATTATAAATTAAAAATTCGACCGATCGTGCAGAAGGTTAAGCACCTTCAGTATTCGGCGGATTGAGCGCTCAGGTTTTCTTTCATCACGGGCAGAAGCTTTCTTCATCCCTTGCTGCCTCCCCTCTCTGCATCCCTTTGAGCTACATCCGGTGCTTCATCCATCATTATTCGGTTTCTTCCCTTTACTGTCGCCAGGGACAGCAGGGTTCTCATCTTTTCTTCTATTTTGTTTTTATTTTATTCATACCATCATCCCTCTGTCCTTTATATTTCTATTCCTTGTTCATGTTTTGTTGCATTTTTTTATCATCAAACTCCCCTTCCCTTAAGTCTTCTTAAGGGGTTTTAAAAGAAAACAAAAAAGAAGGTGCGCATGTTGAGGTCTTTTCATTATTTTTATGCTAGTTTTTGACTGATACTACTGCACTTTGGCTGATCCCTTTTCTTTTACTTGTCTTTATTGTTTTTTTTTACAAGGTAATCAATCAAGAAAACCCACTTCGTCGGCCGGCCGATTGGAGTTGGAGGAAGAGATCCACATTTATCCCGCATCACATCTTTCACCAGGTACATGCGATCTTATTTTTTTTATTGAGGTAAACCCTCTGGCGATCACAAACTCCTCCTTTTAGCACTTCGTGCTATTTTATTGCTTTCACTATATCGATTATTCTCTTTTTTTTATATTTAAGTGTGGATTTTAAATAGATCTACAAATTGGCGATCACGGTGGGACATCCACTGTTTTCTTTGTTGATTACCATCTCCATTGACACCCTCGTGTGTCCTTTCCATTGACACCCTCGTGTGTCCTTTCCCATTGACACCCTCGTGTGTCCTTTCCCTTTAGGCACCCTCGTGTGCCCTTTCCCCTCGGTACCCTCGGTACCCTTTCCTTTGTGCCCCTGCGGCATCTTCCATTGTGCATTCTGCACACTCACCGGATTAGTCAATTGTTGCTTATTAACGCCTTCGACGAGGGCGTCTTTTGATTTAACGCCCCTCACAGGGACGTGTTTTTGTGAATTAACGCCCCCTTCAAGGGCGTGTCTTTATTGCATCTGCTTGCATGATCTTCATTATTTTCTCGTCTGATATTTAACGCCCCTCACAGGGACGTGTTTTCGTGAATTAACGCCTCCTTCAAGGGCGTGTCTTTATTGCATCTGATTGCATGATCTTCATTATTTTCTCGTCTGATATTTAGCGCCCCTTACAGAGACGTGTTTCATTAATTGACGCCCATCTCCAGGGCGTATGTTTCTATAACTGCGGTGTGCTGCAAGCTGATTATACTGTCTGTGGAATTAACGCCCCTCTCAGAGGCGTTTTATTTATTTTCAGCGCCTTCCATCAGGGCGTGCCTCTGAGTTTTGACGCCCTCATTGGAAGGCGTCCTTTATTGATAAACGCCTAACCCTAAGGCGTGTTTGTCCTACGGTCTGTGAGCCCCTCACAGAAGTTACGACAGCCACGCTGCCGTGTTTTCATTTAGTCACGACCTGCCACAGGGCGTGTCTTTCATCTTGCTGTGAACACGACCTTTCCCAGGGCGTGTCTTTACTGTTCTTTTTCACAGATTGGCTATTATTCATTGCTTAGCATTTGTCTTGACATTATATTATTGCTTGGATCATCTTGGTTTGCTGGCTTGGTTGAGAGACCTCCTCTCTCTATCCTAGGACCCACACACCCTTCTTGGAATCGGGACGACCCTCCATTGAGCATTCCGTCTCTTTGGACTGGAAACCCCTTTTCCAAGACCTCCATAAGTCCCCGCACCCGTGGATTCCCTCACGGACGCCGGGCTGGTTGTACCCTTGAAGTACCTGGAGTTTAGAGAACCTATACGTTGTTAAAAGAGAGAAGAACTTAGTTGACCCGGAGGTTACATTTGGATCAAACTAGGTCTCATTTGGCAAAAGAGTGAACCTTCACAAATAATCCACCCTAAATTCGAACATCAAACATTAAAATCTTGCGTTTCTTGCCAACCTTGTTTGCATAAACGTAGTTGAGTGATTTGATTGTCTTGTTTGGATTGTATATTTTGTGACGGTTCCTTCATTGAACATCCTCTTTCTTAAGAATGAAGCTCCGTTCAGGTAAAACCATCAACATGTCAGGCCACGGGTACTCCTATGATGATGAGAATGACAACATATTTGGTCAATATGAGGACCCTCCTCAGGATTCTTTTTATTATGAGGGGAACTACCTTCCTCCTCACCCCCATTACTCACAAGTTCATGTGGTCGATACCACTGTCCATGAGGCGGACCCTTCGTCTCAAGTTCCATCTTCCAACACTTCGGGGAACCCTTCCCCATCCATTAATGTCTCAGATTTGATCCAAGCTCTCTACCAGTTGGACGACTCCCAACGGCAAGCCATTCAGGCCGCCTTAAAGGGGAAATCCGTCCTTTCTTCTTCTTCTAATCCCCCTCCGGCCGTGAGTGGCCATCAAATCATTAATGACCAGGCGGTCTTGCATCCTCCCTCCTCTCGTCCGCAAACACCTACTGCGGCCATGCCGGCCCAGCAGGCGAGCTATTCAGCAGTCAGGCATCAATCCTCCCAACCTCCTCGGGTTCTACGAACGCCTATGCCGCATTCTTTTATTCAAAACCAGGCCCCAGTTGAGCCCGATACCAACACTCTTTTGCTTCAGAAGCTAGCCAGCATGGAGGAGCAGCTCAAGAAGGTTACAGCAACTAAAAATGCTCCGGAAATTTCTCTTCCTACGTTACCAGTGTTCCATTTACCACCTTCTGAAATGCCGAATTTCCGGCGATATAATGGGACCGGTAATCCCTTCATTCATTTAAAGGACTTCCGATATGAGACTTCTTTCTGGCAAGACAATAAGGCATCTCTGGCCTATTTATTCAGAAGATCTCTTGAGGGACCCGCCCTCGAATGGTTTTATTCTCTGGAGCCAGCTGATGCCGGTGACTTCGATGTTATCCAAAGGAAATTCTTGCAAAAGTACAGAGACCGGGTGGGACCTTCCCTTTCAGTTACAGATCTGGTCGCTGAGAAAATGAAGCCCGATGAAGACTTCATTATATTTGCTGACAGGTGGCGGTCTATGGCCGAGAAATTGAAGGACACATTGTCGGAACAAGAGCAAGTAAAAATGGTCATTTCTAATGCAACTCCTCAATTCCGGCACATTTTGGCCATGAATCGGTTGACAACGATGGAAGAGCTCTATGAAAGAGCTCGTTATATACAAACACAAATGAAGGATTCGCCTATCATGGGCATGTTTGAGCCGAAGCCTCGGCTGTTTAAAAAGAATGTAAATGTCAACAGTGGGCCCACGACTGAGGGCACTGTCACAAACGAGCAGGTTGGCGTAGTTGGTCACCCCCACCACCAGTCAAACCCACGACCTCCGCCATCTCCACAGCAGAACCCCCATGTTACCTCCGCTCCACAGCGCCACTTCACACCCCAACCTTCTTTTGCTCCATCACCGAGCCAAGCGCCTCGCACCGACCCTTCAGCACCACCACAATACCACCAGGTTCCCCCACCTTCCAACTATAGCCAACAACAACGGAGACCACCACTAGGCCCCAAGAGGGCTCATTATCCACCACTCCCAGAGAGTCTCCCTGACATTTTTAATGCTTTGATGGCCGCCAACCTGCTCGTCCTACCAAAAGAAAGAACGGTGTGGCCCGACAATGTTGACACATCCCGTTACTGTGCATTTCACCGCGCCCCTGGTCACAACCTTGATCGTTGTTTCCATTTCAGAGATCATATTTATGATTTGAATGACCAGGGTGGCATTAATTGGGATGAAATGAGACAAGTCATCGCCACCATGAAAGAGAGAAGGCCGCATCGGCAACAGCAAAATCAACAACAGCCAGCTCCGCAGCAAGCTCCGCCACAGCAAGCTCCAGCACCCCAGCAGGATATGGGGATTGTCCGTAATCCATTGCCGGAGCACGCTCCTAATCAACACGTGAACCCTGTCACGTCTCTCTACGAGGTGGAGAGAGGGCAGGGATGGCACGAAGAAAACGCCTCTGTCGGGGCATTACACCATGATCCAAACCAAAATCAAACTACTCCGCGCCTTTTGCGCGTTCCTCCTTCTCCTTCTAATCTCCTATCAGGACGTTCTCTTTTACGCCCCGTCAACCCACCTACCACCACCAATTCCGCGACCTTGCCGGCTCGCTCTCTTCTTGACCGCTTACCACCACGGCAACATGCCATTTCCGCAACCTCCAGGCCACTCCTACTCCGCTCACCGACAGCACCTGCTACCCCCTCTACCACCCCTACACCGACAAGAGTTCCTCCACCGCCAGCACAACCATCTTTTGTGCCACGATCTCTCCTTATTCCACCACCTGCCAATACCCCTCGCATTCGGATATCCCTTTCTTCTGTCACGCCTCCGGCGAGGGCACCTTCTTCAAATACTCCTCCCATGCCTCCCGCGGGGGCATCTTTATTAAACACCACTACTACGCCTCCTACGGGGGCGCCCCTTTTATTGAATTCCCCTTTGGTATCCCCTAACAGGATCTCTGCTACCGACATTCCTTCCTCCTCTTCCAACCCTCCCCCTAATGTTGCCCCGACAGAGGCGCGCCAAGGCGTAGCGCCGCTCCGTAGTGGACGGATGTTCCACCGTGTTTTCCCACAGAGAGAGCTAGAGCCCGTGCAGGGGCCACAAGAGCAAGAACAGGAACAAGATTCAGTGCCGGGAACTCAGTATGATCTGTTAAAGCACCTGGATCGCACTCCAGCCAGAATCTCCATTCTTGAATTAATCAAGAGGTCCACCACTCATCAGCTGGCCTTGAAGGAATACCTGCAGAAGGTTATGGTCAATGAGGACCTTCCGGTTGAACAGATAATTACAGTCTTAACCCCTACCAGCAGTCAGCCGGCAATCACATTCCATGAACATGAGTTAGCACCTCTACCAGCAAGAAAGTATGCCCTATGTATCACGGTTGATATCAACAAAGTGGCTGTTAAGCAGTGTTTGGTAGACACCGGTGCATCTATCAATGTGTTGCCTCCGAGCACTCTAAAGCTATGCGGTATCCCTGAGAGCCAGATACGGCCATCCACCATTACTGTCACAGCATATGATAATACAAAGAAACCCCCTCTAGGTATGATTACTCTCAAAGTCAGTTTGGGTCCAGCCACCATTACGGCAGATTTCCACATTCTAGATATGGACCCGACCTTTAATGGTATCTTGGGTCGCCCTTATATTCAGCAGCTTGACGCGGTGCCCTCTACAAACCATCAGTGCCTCAAGTTTCCGCACAAGGGCCGCATCATCAAAGTGACCAGCGTGCCGATCTTACCAGAGGAGGACATACATGTAGCTTCATCAGTTCCTTCCATGTGGCCAGCCAATAAGCCGTTATTATCTGTGTTGGACATTCACTGTCCACGACCGATGCTATCTGAGGCTGTTACCACCGTTGCCATGACACCCCTGCCTTCTAAGGGGAAGAAGAAAAAGAAAAATATGATGAATACCCCCGCCTGGAACATTCTGATAAGGATGGGATATCAAGATGGCAAGGGCCTGGGTGCCAAACTCCAGGGCAAGATTAGGCCCATTAAGCCTCAAAAAGTGATTGCACGAGGCGGCTTAGGCTACAAAGCACCGGACAAGAATGAAGGAGAGCCGTGGGCTGTTATGACGTCCACCTTCAAGCCAGATCGCCAGCCGCTCACCTGGACTTTAAAGACACATTTTGTCACCAGTGGCGTTCAGAACAATGAACAGACTACCGTCATTACATCATTGCTTGATTGTCAGGATGTGCACGCCAGACAGTTTGCGCGGCACATTGCCCCACTGGCCACTTACAAAGCCTTGGAGACTTTAAGGCCAGATAAAAGAAGAAAAATGGGTGACCCGAAATGTGACTGGTACAGGTGGTTTGACATGAATGATATCACTTTCTCTTTAAGCCGCATGTTCATGCCGACAGATCCAGAATGGCCACCATTGATTCAAGAACTGATTGAAATGCCTGCCGCAATCACAGATAAAAGGCAGATGTTAAGTGACTACACAGATACGGGAGAGCCAGATGTCCCCTTTGAAGAAGGATTCTCCGTGGATAGACTGTGGGCTGGCCTTTTCTCCCTCACTTCTGTGCATCCGTCTGTGTTGGTCTCTCTCTATTCTCGTGGGTTTGGTCACGTGCCGCGACCACCACCGATTACCATCAACCTATCTCCCAATTCAATTCAGATTTCCTTCCCTATTGACCTTTCGCTCCTCGAGCGATTTTCTGAAAACTCTATCTCGCCCCCGTATGGGCCATCTTTGATTGAATCTTTCTCCAAAATTGCAATCTCCACTCCCCCCGCTATTCTCCCCTCGCATTGCTTTTTACTTGAAAAAGATAATAAAAACGACGGAAAAGATAAAAATGAAAAAAAAACGCCGATTTCCCAATTTTCCAATCCTCCATTTCTGTTGAGGAGACCTCATACTTTTCTCCCGAACGCGTCCCGACCCAGGGGCCGCTCCTCCAAGATTCCTTGGTAAGTCTCTTCTCCCCCTCCGATGAGGGGCCCTCCCCTGTATCACCTCCTGTATCCACTTTTTCACCTCCTTCTTTCCCTTATAATCAAGCTAATTGCTCTTCCTCCCCTTCTTCCTCTAATAAAATTCATGGGGTAGATTCACACAAGAAGGCCAAGGGTAAGCAGATTCCTTGCAGATTTTTGTTAGAGTTGGCCGTTAGATGCCAAGCTTGTCTAGCTCTCCCTGAGTTCGTGGAAGATCCGATTATCCTGCCAGAATTAGAAATTGAAGATTTTGTTGCTTCTTATGAGGGTTTGGGCGTTTATGAAATCATGAATGATGAAGACCCTATTGAGGAAGGGGATGAAAGTTATGAAGAATATGAGGACGAAGCTGATGCTTTTGCTAGTGGTATAAGAAGATTCGACGAACCATCAGCCTCAGTAGAAGAGCCTACCAAAGAAATCAACTTGGGTACCGAGGAAGACCCTAGGATTGTCCTCATAAGTAAAAATTTGCCGCCCTCCGAAGAGAAGGCGCTCATCTTAGTTCTTCAAGAATACAAGGACACGTTCGCATGGAGCTATGAAGATATGCCTGGATTAGACCCTGCGCTCGTTGAACACCGTCTTACACTTAAGCCAGGATCTGTCCCGGTAAAACAACGGTTGAGGCGTTTCCACCCTAGCATGGCTTTGAAAATAAAAGAAGAGGTCGATAAACTCCATAAGGCTAGATTCGTTAGAGTCGTCCTCTATCCCAATTGGGTGGCTAACATTGTCCCGGTTATGAAGAAAGATGGAAAAGTTCGAATTTGCATAGATTTTCGGGACCTCAACCGGGCGTGTCCTAAGGATGACTTCCCCCTCCCTCATATTGATGTGCTGATTGATAACACGGCAGGATTTGAGACTCTTTCTTTCATGGACGGCTTTTCAGGCTACAATCAGATTTGTCTAGCTGAAGAAGACCAGGAGAAAACTTCATTCACTACACCATGGGGCACATATTGTTATGTGGTTATGCCCTTTGGACTTAAGAATGCTGGAGCCACTTATCAAAAGGCCATGATGGCAATTTTTCATGACATGATTCATATTTATATTGAGGTGTATGTGGACGACCTGGTTGTGAAATCAAGGACAAGGATTGAGCATCCTGGGGTTCTGGCTAAGGTTTTGCAGAGATCACGAGAATTTCAATTAAAAATGAACCCCAAGAAGTGCGTATTTGGCGTTTCTTCGGGGAAATTACTTGGATTTATCGTTAGCAAGAGGGGAATTGAGGTTGATCCCAACAAGGCAAAGGCCATTAGAGATATGCCTC
Source organism: Amorphophallus konjac (assembly GCA_022559845.1). Taxonomy (NCBI): domain Eukaryota; kingdom Viridiplantae; phylum Streptophyta; class Magnoliopsida; order Alismatales; family Araceae; genus Amorphophallus; species Amorphophallus konjac. Next base: position 133,405,990 of record CM040127.1, on the reverse strand, counting down.
CTCCCAAGAATCTGAAGGAAGTTCGAGGTGTTAGAAGTTAGAAGTTCGATTGGGTTAAGGACTGTGCTGTTAAACTAGGAAACGGAAGTTCGTGTTGAATTAACGACGTTGGTTAGGGCGTCGATTTTTAAATTGACGACCTGACTGACGGCGTTTTTTATTTAACGCCCTGGAATGGGGCGTGTTTTTCTAAGCCTCCATTAATGTTTACGCCTTTGTGTAGGGCGTGTTTTAAATGATTAACGACTTATGGTCGGGCGCTTTCATGATTTTAACGCCCTATTCTTAGGCGTGTTTTATTGGATTATGAATTTTGATCTCTTCATGCTTTGATGCTTTTAATGAACCTAAGTGCTATTATTGTGATAAAATTGTCTATGATTAAGCACTTATGATCATGTCATATTCTGAATTGATGGAAAAAGGCTAATAAGTTTAAAAGTGCAGAAGTTTGCAGGATTCGAGGCATTTTGATCACTCATAGGAGCAACATCTTGCCACCGTGTATCTGTTTCTTGTAAGCATTGTTACTATATGATATCTACGCTAGTATATTATGTCAAGGACCTTGTGGTTCTGATGAACCTGAATTTTGAGTTCCCCTTCATCAAAAACGATGACGATTTCAGGAGAATCATGATCACACGGATAGGCCGTTGAGTTGTTAAAGCTTTGGGACGATGGTTCCACTTTCTGAGTTGATGCGCGGACAAACGGGCTTCGGCTTAGTGTTAGCTCAGAAATATGGATTCTTGACCAGACTTAAACAGCTTAGCAATATTATCCTTGATTATTTTCTATTCAGTTTGTTTTAAACTTTTCTTTTAGCCCAGCATGCATCATGTAGGACTTTGAGTTTCATGCTGAAAAATCTTCATATTATGGCAATAATGAAGTTCACTCACTCTCGATTGAATTGACATGAGATATTCCACTTTAAATCAAGTACTTCGTTCTATTTGAAGCCATTCAGGCTGATTCCTTGAAAGTGTTCCTTTTGTTGGATCTCTATCCTGATTCTTTTTACTTTTCTGCAAAATTTACCTTGGTTGCAGCACATCCACATTTGCTGGTAATCGCTCTCCAATGGTCTTTCCCTGCCGTGCCCACGCGCACACCCTTTATTATTTAGTTTAACCTCCTTTTATCCAACAAATTGATTGTTTCCTTGGAACCACTCAGAGTTGTTTCATTTAGAATCTTGGAAAGATTTCCAATGCTTAGTATCTGAGGCGTGTCACATCACACCTTGGCGTCTCCTTATCAGTTCGTTCCATTTCGTTCCTTTCATTACACTTCGCTCCATTTCTGTCTCACTCCCTTGCAAAGCAGACGCCAAGGCGGGGCAGCTGTAGACACGCCAAAATTGACGTTTTGTTGATCAAATCTCATGTTATTATATAAATACCCCAAGTGGACTTCAATATTCCTATAACATGAAGTTTTTCTATTTTTGTAAGTTGTTCTGCATTTTTCCTGTATTTTTGTGATTCACGACTTGATTAAGGGCGTTAATTTTAAAATAACGACCTGTGGTAGGGCGTTTTCAAAGAAAGGACGACCGTATGTGAGGGCGTGAATTCCTGGTGTTATCCCTTAAATTCTGGGATTATCTATTTTCAAAAATAAAAGATTTTCCACACTTAAATCCACACTTCCCTGAGTTTATCCCTTCATTACACTTCTTAATGTTCCATCTTGATATCCCATCCTTATCCCTGAGTTTATCTTCTCCACCTTCTGCATCTCCTCCTCCTATCGCTGCTTCGTCGGCGTCGTCGCCGCCGGCCACCACCGGCTCTTCTTCAAAGGCCACGACGGCGAGCTCCTCCACAGAAATTTCTTCTTCTTGGGCGTGGGAGGCGTCGAGGTCAACCACGTCTGGGGCACTAATTCTTTGGCGTTTGGCCATGGCTAGGGTAGGAAGTGAGACAGAGAGAGACAGAGGGAGATTGAGAGAAGAGAACGAGAGAGAGAGAATGGGCGGTTTCGGTTAGGGTTTGCAGAGAAAGGAACGAAATGGAACGAACTGATAAGGAGACGCCAAGGTGTGATGTGACACGCCTCAGATACTAAGCATTGGAAATCTTTCCAAGATTCTAAATGAAACAACTCTGAGTGGTTCCAAGGAAACAATCAATTTGTTGGATAAAAGGAGGTTAAACTAAATAATAAAGGGTGTGCGCGTGGGCACGGCAGGGAAAGACCATTGGAGAGCGATTACCAGCAAATGTGGATGTGCTGCAACCAAGGTAAATTTTGCAGAAAAGTAAAAAGAATCGGGATAGAGATCCAACAAAAGGAACACTTTCAAGGAATCAGCCTGAATGGCTTCAAATAGAACGAAGTACTTGATTTAAAGTGGAATATCTCATGTCAATTCAATCGAGAGCGAGTGAACTTCATTATTGCCATAATATGAAGATTTTTCAGCATGAAACTCAAAGTCCTACATGATGCATGCTGGGCTAAAAGAAAAGGTTAAAACAAACTAAATAGAAAATAATCAAGGATAATATTGCTAAGCTGTTTAAGTCTGGTCAAGAATCCATATTTCTGAGCTAACACTAAGCCGAAGCCCGTTTGTCCGCGCATCAACTCAGAAAGTGGAACCATCGTCCCAAAGCTTTAACAACTCAACGGCCTATCCGTGTGATCATGATTCTCCTGAAATCGTCATCGTTTTTGATGAAGGGGAACTCAAAATTCAGGTTCATCAGAACCACAAGGTCCTTGACATAATATACTAGCGTAGATATCATATAGTAACAATGCTTACAAGAAACAGATACACGGTGGCAAGATGTTGCTCCTATGAGTGATCAAAACGCCTCGAATCCTGCAAACTTCTGCACTTTTAAACTTATTAGCCTTTTTCCATCAATTCAGAATATGACATGATCATAAGTGCTTAATCATAGACAATTTTATCACAATAATAGCACTTAGGTTCATTAAAAGCATCAAAGCATGAAGAGATCAAAATTCATAATCCAATAAAACACGCCTAAGAATAGGGCGTTAAATTCATGAAAGCGCCTGACCATAAGTCGTTAATCATTTAAAACACGCCCTACACAAAGGCGTAAACAGTAATGGAGGCTTAGAAAAACACGCCCCATTCCAGGGCGTTAAATAAAAAACGCCGTCAGTCAGGTCGTCAATTTAAAAATCGACGCCCTAACCAACGTCGTTAATTCAACACGAACTTCCGTTTCCTAGTTTAACAGCACAGTCCTTAACCCAATCGAACTTCTAACTTCCAACAGCCTTACAACTCTCTAGATCTCTATTAATAGGAGGCCCTCCTTCAACATAAACAATCTCAACCCTGCAGCCGCCGAAACTCTGTATTCCCGTTCTTGCCTTTCTTCTTCTTCATCTGCTTGCAGGTTGCATCGTCCAAGCCTCTCCCAACGATGGACAGGGCGCTGAAAAGACAAAAAAACTCAACTCCCAGGATTAACGATATCCAAGGTCATATAAGCAACAGGATATGCATGAATCAGGTTAGTTTAACTTTCTTATTGTGCATACTGTTCCAGCGAACTGCTCACATGCTCATGTCATATGCTCATGTACCTCTTCTTTTTGTTTTCTTCCCCTCCTCTCACAGGAGTACCCAAATCTTCCAGGGGCTAGAAGATATGTCCAAATCAAATGGTTGCCCCTCATCCTCTCCAAATTCACATCAGACATGAGGGTATATGTAGCTAGATGGCATCTCTTGGGGTTGATAACCCATGCCAAGCATTATGATCAAATCCACATAGATTGGGCTGCCATAGGAGCATTGATTGAGACATGGCATCCTTCCACCCATACCTTCTTATTTTCCACTTTTGAAGCCACCATCTTGCTGGAGGAAGTAGAGATGATCCTAGGCTTAAGAAAGATGAAGCACGGAGAAGAAGAAAAGATGGCCATCATGCCAAAACCCATCTCCTCCCACGAGTTGCTAACCTCGTTGATACCTAGCCCGAATATAGTGAACCAAATCAAGGTCACTAAAGGAGTTAACCTCTTGAAGCTCGCCTCATGGGTATACAAGAGAGCGGATCAAGCTAAAGAGGAAGAGGAGATAGAAAGAGTGACCAAAGCCTTCATGGTGTGCTTGGCAGGAGCACTCCTATTCCCATCTACGGAAGACTTTCTAGAGGAGTCCCAATTGAGCGCAGTGGTGAGCTTATGGGAAGGAGAGAGAGTTGGACCGGCGATCCTAGCATATCTCTATAGCGAGCTCACAGCGGCGTCCATGGGAAGGCCTATTTACGGGTGCATGCTAGCACTCTCAAGTTGGGTTGATCTACACTTCAAATTCGACTCATGCCACGAAGCCCAACAACCCTCAAGAATTTTCTCAAAGAGCCCACTCTCATATATAACCGGTTCATTAGGTATAAGCAATAGAGTGACCAACCGAATTCCTCAAATCAAGAAGAGAGGGGATTGGAGGGAGCACCTAAAGGTAATGCCAAAGAATCTTTTTACTTGCGCCCCGGGTGTATTTAAAATGCAGGAACTTCGTGCACGCTTTTCCATCGGGACGGACCTTCGTCTTATTGGTGCTTCGGACTTTGTTTTATATAATGCACACCGGTGCCTTCCTCAGCTTGGGCTCCCAAGGCAACACTTAGATGACATCTCTCATCTTCCTCCAATCAAGTCAAGGGATCTAGGCAACAACGAAGACGGTGAAGAGGTTATCACCATTCAAGCTTTATGGAGGCTGAGCAAGCTTCATCAACCTGTAGAAGACCTGGATGAAGACAAGGAACAGTGGAAAAATTATGTAACTTCATTGAGAAAAATAAGGCCCAAAGTGGCTCATTAGTCATTGTAATTCCTCTTTTCAAAATAATAAAGATTGTCCTCTGATTGAGCCAACTGCCACTGTGATTATGAACGAAATCATCAAAAAACATGTGTTTCTGTTGTGAATAACGCCTCCAAGAGCGTCGCGAATTAACAAATACACGCCTTATTTCAAGGCGCTTTAACGTGCCCTTCGTAAACAGTTGACGCCTGCAGCAGTGGGCGTTACTTTGAATGACGACCTTAAGAAAGGCGTGAACTCTGGTCACGCCAAAATACAATGCTTAGTATTTTATCCCTTCATTAGTTTATAATTAAGCACCTTCTTTTTTTTATCATCAAACTCCCCTTCCCTTAAGTCTTCTTAAGGGGTTTTAAAAGAAAACAAAAAAGAAGGTGCGCATGTTGAGGTTTTTTCATTATTTTTATGCTAGTTTTTGACTGATACTACTGCACTTTGGCTGATCCCTTTTCTTTTACTTGTCTTTATTGTTTTTTTTTTTTACAAGGTAATCAATCAAGAAAACCCACTTCGTCGGCCGGCCGATTGGAGTTGGAGGAAGAGATCCACATTTATCCCGCATCACATCTTTCACCAGGTAAAACCATCAACATGTCAGGCCACGGGTACTCCTATGATGATGAGAATGACAACATATTTGGTCAATATGAGGACCCTCCTCAGGATTCTTTTTATTATGAGGGGAACTACCTTCCTCCTCACCCCCATTACTCACAAGTTCATGTGGTCGATACCACTGTCCATGAGGCGGACCCTTCGTCTCAAGTTCCATCTTCCAACACTTCGGGGAACCCTTCCCCATCCATTAATGTCTCAGATTTGATCCAAGCTCTCTACCAGTTGGACGACTCCCAACGGCAAGCCATTCAGGCCGCCTTAAAGGGGAAATCCGTCCTTTCTTCTTCTTCTAATCCCCCTCCGGCCGTGAGTGGCCATCAAATCATTAATGACCAGGCGGTCTTGCATCCTCCCTCCTCTCGTCCGCAAACACCTACTGCGGCCATGCCGGCCCAGCAGGCGAGCTATTCAGCAGTCAGGCATCAATCCTCCCAACCTCCTCGGGTTCTACGAACGCCTATGCCGCATTCTTTTATTCAAAACCAGGCCCCAGTTGAGCCCGATACCAACACTCTTTTGCTTCAGAAGCTAGCCAGCATGGAGGAGCAGCTCAAGAAGGTTACAGCAACTAAAAATGCTCCGGAAATTTCTCTTCCTACGTTACCAGTGTTCCATTTACCACCTTCTGAAATGCCGAATTTCCGGCGATATAATGGGACCGGTAATCCCTTCATTCATTTAAAGGACTTCCGATATGAGACTTCTTTCTGGCAAGACAATAAGGCATCTCTGGCCTATTTATTCAGAAGATCTCTTGAGGGACCCGCCCTCGAATGGTTTTATTCTCTGGAGCCAGCTGATGCCGGTGACTTCGATGTTATCCAAAGGAAATTCTTACAAAAGTACAGAGACCGGGTGGGACCTTCCCTTTCAGTTACAGATCTGGTCGCTGAGAAAATGAAGCCCGATGAAGACTTCATTATATTTGCTGACAGGTGGCGGTCTATGGCCGAGAAATTGAAGGACACATTGTCGGAACAAGAGCAAGTAAAAATGGTCATTTCTAATGCAACTCCTCAATTCCGGCACATTTTGGCCATGAATCGGTTGACAACGATGGAAGAGCTCTATGAAAGAGCTCGTTATATACAAACACAAATGAAGGATTCGCCTATCATGGGCATGTTTGAGCCGAAGCCTCGGCTGTTTAAAAAGAATGTAAATGTCAACAGTGGGCCCACGACTGAGGGCACTGTCACAAACGAGCAAGTTGGCGTAGTTGGTCACCCCCACCACCATTCAAACCCACGACCTCCGCCATCTCCACAGCAGAACCCCCATGTTACCTCCGCTCCACAGCGCCACTTCACACCCCAACCTTCTTTTGCTCCATCACCGAGCCAAGCGCCTGGCACCGACCCTTTAGCACCACCACAATACCACCAGGTTCCCCCACCTTCCAACTATAGCCAACAACAACGGAGACCACCACTAGGCCCCAAGAGGGCTCATTATCCACCACTCCCAGAGAGTCTCCCTGACATTTTTAATGCTTTGATGGCCGCCAACCTGCTCGTCCTACCAAAAGAAAGAACGGTGTGGCCCGACAATGTTGACACATCCCGTTACTGTGCATTTCACCGCGCCCCTGGTCACAACCTTGATCGTTGTTTCCATTTCAGAGATCATATTTATGATTTGAATGACCAGGGTGGCATTAATTGGGATGAAATGAGACAAGTCATCGCCACCATGAAAGAGAGAAGGCCGCATCGGCAACAGCAAAATCAACAACAGCCAGCTCCGCAGCAAGCTCCGCCACAGCAAGCTCCAGCACCCCAGCAGGATATGGGGATTGTCCGTAATCCATTGCCGGAGCACGCTCCTAATCAACACGTGAACCCTGTCACGTCTCTCTACGAGGTGGAGAGAGGGCAGGGATGGCACGAAGAAAACGCCTCTGTCGGGGCATTACACCATGATCCAAACCAAAATCAAACTACTCCGCGCCTTTTGCGCGTTCCTCCTTCTCCTTCTAATCTCCTATCAGGACGTTCTCTTTTACGCCCCGTCAACCCACCTACCACCACCAATTCCGCGACCTTGCCGGCTCGCTCTCTTCTTGACCGCTTACCACCACGGCAACATGCCATTTCCGCAACCTCCAGGCCACTCCTACTCCGCTCACCGACAGCACCTGCTACCCCCTCTACCACCCCTACACCGACAAGAGTTCCTCCACCGCCAGCACAACCATTTTTTGTGCCACGATCTCTCCTTATTCCACCACCTGCCAATACCCCTCGCATTCGGATATCCCTTTCTTCTGTCACGCCTCCGGCGAGGGCACCTTCTTCAAATACTCCTCCCATGCCTCCCGCGGGGGCATCTTTATTAAACACCACTACTACGCCTCCTACGGGGGCGCCCCTTTTATTGAATTCCCCTTTGGTATCCCCTAACAGGATCTCTGCTACTGACATTCCTTCCTCCTCTTCCAACCCTCCCCCTAATGTTGCCCCGACAGAGGCGCGCCAAGGCGTAGCGCCGCTCCGTAGTGGACGGATGTTCTACCGTGTTTTCCCACAGAGAGAGCTAGAGCCCGTGCAGGGGCCACAAGAGCAAGAACAGGAACAAGATTCAGTGCCGGGAACTCAGTATGATCTGTTAAAGCACCTGGATCGCACTCCAGCCAGAATCTCCATTCTTGAATTAATCAAGAGGTCCACCACTCATCAGCTGGCCTTGAAGGAATACCTGCAGAAGGTTATGGTCAATGAGGACCTTCCGGTTGAACAGATAATTACAGTCTTAACCCCTACCAGCAGTCAGCCGGCAATCACATTCCATGAACATGAGTTAGCACCTCTACCAGCAAGAAAGTATGCCCTATGTATCACGGTTGATATCAACAAAGTGGCTGTTAAGCAGTGTTTGGTAGACACCGGTGCATCTATCAATGTGTTGCCTCCGAGCACTCTAAAGCTATGCGGTATCCCTGAGAGCCAGATACGGCCATCCACCATTACTGTCACAGCATATGATAATACAAAGAAACCCCCTCTAGGTATGATTACTCTCAAAGTCAGTTTGGGTCCAGCCACCATTACGGCAGATTTCCACATTCTAGATATGGACCCGACCTTTAATGGTATCTTGGGTCGCCCTTATATTCAGCAGCTTGACGCGGTGCCCTCTACAAACCATCAGTGCCTCAAGTTTCCGCACAAGGGCCGCATCATCAAAGTGACCAGCGTGCCGATCTTACCAGAGGAGGACATACATGTAGCTTCATCAGTTCCTTCCATGTGGCCAGCCAATAAGCCGTTATTATCTGTGTTGGACATTCACTGTCCACGACCGATGCTATCTGAGGCTGTTACCACCGTTGCCATGACACCCCTGCCTTCTAAGGGGAAGAAGAAAAAGAAAAATATGATGAATACCCCCGCCTGGAACATTCTGATAAGGATGGGATATCAAGATGGCAAGGGCCTGGGTGCCAAACTCCAGGGCAAGATTAGGCCCATTAAGCCTCAAAAAGTGATTGCACGAGGCGGCTTAGGCTACAAAGCACCGGACAAGAATGAAGGAGAGCCGTGGGCTGTTATGACGTCCACCTTCAAGCCAGATCGCCAGCCGCTCACCTGGACTTTAAAGACACATTTTGTCACCAGTGGCGTTCAGAACAATGAACAGACTACCGTCATTACATCATTGCTTGATTGTCAGGATGTGCACGCCAGACAGTTTGCGCGGCACATTGCCCCACTGGCCACTTACAAAGCCTTGGAGACTTTAAGGCCAGATAAAAGAAGAAAAATGGGTGACCCGAAATGTGACTGGTACAGGTGGTTTGACATGAATGATATCACTTTCTCTTTAAGCCGCCTGTTCATGCCGACAGATCCAGAATGGCCACCATTGATTCAAGAACTGATTGAAATGCCTGCCGCAATCACAGATAAAAGGCAGATGTTAAGTGACTACACAGATACGGGAGAGCCAGATGTCCCCTTTGAAGAAGGATTCTCCGTGGATAGACTATGGGCTGGCCTTTTCTCCCTCACTTCTGTGCATCCGTCTGTGTTGGTCTCTCTCTATTCTCGTGGGTTTGGTCACGTGCCGCGACCACCACCGATTACCATCAACCTATCTCCCAATTCAATTCAGATTTCCTTCCCTATTGACCTTTCGCTCCTCGAGCGATTTTCTGAAAACTCTATCTCGCCCCCGTATGGGCCATCTTTGATTGAATCTTTCTCCAAAATTGCAATCTCCACTCCCCCCGCTATTCTCCCCTCGCATTGCTTTTTACTTGAAAAAGATAATAAAAACGACGAAAAAGATAAAAATGAAAAAAAAACGCCGATTTCCCAATTTTCCAATCCTCCATTTCTGTTGAGGAGACCTCATACTTTTCTCCCGAACGCGTCCCGACCCAGGGGCCGCTCCTCCAAGATTCCTTGGTAAGTCTCTTCTCCCCCTCCGATGAGGGGCCCTCCCCTGTATCACCTCCTGTATCCACTTTTTCACCTCCTTCTTTCCCTTATAATCAAGCTAATTGCTCTTCCTCCCCTTCTTCCTCTAATAAAATTCATGGGGTAGATTCACACAAGAAGGCCAAGGGTAAGCAGATTCCTTGCAGATTTTTGTTAGAGTTGGCCGTTAGATGCCAAGCTTGTCTAGCTCTCCCTGAGTTCGTGGAAGATCCGATTATCCTGCCAGAATTAGAAATTGAAGATTTTGTTGCTTCTTATGAGGGTTTGGGCGTTTATGAAATCATGAATGATGAAGACCCTATTGAGGAAGGGGATGAAAGTTATGAAGAATATGAGGACGAAGCTGATGCTTTTGCTAGTGGTATAAGAAGATTCGACGAACCATCAGCCTCAGTAGAAGAGCCTACCAAAGAAATCAACTTGGGTACCGAGGAAGACCCTAGGATTGTCCTCATAAGTAAAAATTTGCCGCCCTCCGAAGAGAAGGCGCTCATCTTAGTTCTTCAAGAATACAAGGACACGTTCGCATGGAGCTATGAAGATATGCCTGGATTAGACCCTGCGCTCGTTGAACACCGTCTTACACTTAAGCCAGGATCTGTCCCGGTAAAACAACGGTTGAGGCGTTTCCACCCTAGCATGGCTTTGAAAATAAAAGAAGAGGTCGATAAACTCCATAAGGCTAGATTCGTTAGAGTCGTCCTCTATCCCAATTGGGTGGCTAACATTGTCCCGGTTATGAAGAAAGATGGAAAAGTTCGAATTTGCATAGATTTTCGGGACCTCAACCGGGCGTGTCCTAAGGATGACTTCCCCCTCCCTCATATTGATGTGCTGATTGATAACACGGCAGGATTTGAGACTCTTTCTTTCATGGACGGCTTTTCAGGCTACAATCAGATTTGTCTAGCTGAAGAAGACCAGGAGAAAACTTCATTCACTACACCATGGGGCACATATTGTTATGTGGTTATGCCCTTTGGACTTAAGAATGCTGGAGCCACTTATCAAAGGGCCATGATGGCAATTTTTCATGACATGATTCATATTTATATTGAGGTGTATGTGGACGACCTGGTTGTGAAATCAAGGACAAGGATTGAGCATCCTGGGGTTCTGGCTAAGGTTTTGCAGAGATCACGAGAATTTCAATTAAAAATGAACCCCAAGAAGTGCGTATTTGGCGTTTCTTCGGGGAAATTACTTGGATTTATCGTTAGCAAGAGGGGAATTGAGGTTGATCCCAACAAGGCAAAGGCCATTAGAGATATGCCTCCTCCCAAGAATCTGAAGGAAGTTCGAGGATTAATCGGGAGGTTGCAATTTATTCGCCGCTTCGTCTCCCAGCACTCGCAGAGGTGTAGGCCGTTTTACGAGCTTACTAAGCCGGGAGTCAAGTTTAATTGGGATGATAAATGTCAGGCAGCCTTTGACGGATTGAAGGATTATTTGGTCAATCCCCCTGTCCTGAGGCCGCCAATTCCAGGCAAACCACTTATTCTTTATGTTTCAGTCCTGGATGACTCCGTAGGTGCTGTCTTAGCTCAAGTGGATGAGGAAGGTAAAGAGAGGGCAGCATACTACTTATCTAAACTCCTTAACCCCTGTGAGCAGAGATATTCAGCTATGGAAAAGACTTGTGCAGCTTTGGTTTGGGTAGTTCAGAAGTTAAAACACTATTTTCTAGCTCACGAGGTTCACCTCATTGCTCGCATGAATCCAATCAAATTCCTCCTTGAAAAATCTGTCCTCACTGATCGATTAGCACGCTGGCAAAGCTTCCTTTCTCAATTTGACATCACTTACATTCAGCAAAAAGCTATCAAAGGTTATGCCATTGCCGAACATCTTGCTCACCACCCTCTCCCCCGTTTTGATCCTGTCGATTCAGAGTTCCCGGATGAAGAATTAATGTCCATTAATCAACCCCCAGATCCTATGTGGACGTTACATTTTGATGGAGCTCTTAATTCTCAAGGAAGAGGGATCGGCATGGTTCTCTTAACACCCGAAGGAGTCACCATTCCATTTGCTGCTCGGCTCACTTTTCCCGTCACCAATAACATAGCCGAGTATGAAGCTCTTTTGGCTGGTCTTAAAACCGCTCATCAATATGGTGTCACTCATTTGCGAATTGTCGGTGACAGTCAGCTTATTCTACGCCAAGTGTTGGTCAAGTGCCGCACTATCAATCCTAAGCTCAAGCCCTACCAAGAACTCGCTTCAGCTTATGCCAAACTCTTCACTAAATTGATTTTCGTTCATGTCCCGCGTAGCCAGAACATTTTGGCCGACGCACTTGCTTCTTTAGCCTCCGCTTTAGTCTTCCCCCCTGAGCGTGATTTTCATGTCTCCCTGATTCATCAGCGTGATACTCCAGCCATTAGGGATCGTGCTTTTCTTGATATTAGGGATCAGGTGCTTGAGAAGGTTAGACGGAAAGAAGTTCTTGAAGGCAGAGAGGTCATGCTATTGGATTGGCAAGAAGAGTTGGCTGACGAAGAAAAGCCTTGGTATTATGAGATTGCCAGATACTGTAATGATCAGTCTTATCCCGAGGAAGCCACTGCCGAAGAAAAGAAAGCAATTAGGAGAGTGGCTCAACGTTATACGTTGGTTGGAGGTGTGCTCTACAGAAGAGGGCTCACCGGTGTTTTGTTGAGATGCCTCGATGATGGTGAATCGTGGAAAGTTGTGGAAGAGGCGCATTCTGGTGTGTGTGGTGGTCATGTAAACAGCCAGATGCTAGCTAAGAAGATTCTTAGACTAGGGTTCTACTGGCCCACTCTTGAAGAAGATTGTTCTATCTATGTTCGAAGGTGTGTTAAGTGCCAACTGCACGCCGACAAGATTCATTCTCCTGCTTCTTCACTCCATCCTACGTCCTCCCCATGGCCTTTTTCCATGTGGGCTTTTGATATCATTGGACCTCTTGGTGATTCGAACCTCCTGACCAAGCAAAAATCATTCATTCTCACGGCAACGGAGTACTTCACCAAGTGGGCGGAAGCAGAAGCTTACGTGGAGATTAAAGCATCAACCGTCTGCAAATTTATCATGAAGAACATCATCACGAGGTTCGGCATCCCAAGCACCATCGTCACCGACAATGGACCTCAATTTATCTCCCAAGATCTCAAGGATCTCTGCAACAGGTATAACATTGCATTGCATCATTCTTCTCCCTATTATCCGCAGGGCAATGGCCAAGCAGAGGCCACTAATAAAACTTTAATCAAGATTGTTAAGAAGACGTGCGAGGCTAGTAAATTCTCGGACTGGCCGGACAAGCTGGTTGAAGCTCTTTGGGCCTACCGCACTTCCATTCGAACCCCCACTGGGCAAACTCCTTTTGCCCTTACTTATGGAATGGAGGCCGTAGTCCCTTATGAGATTCTTATCCCGTCTCTGCGAGTACAATTGGATGAGGAACTCTCTATCGATGAACGTCGTGATTCACTCCTTGCCCAATTGGAACTCCTAGATGAGAAGCGTCTGGTCGCTGCCGAGCATGCGCGCGTTTACCAAAACAGGCTCTCACGTTTTTATCAAAAGAAGGTAATTGAGAGAAAATTTAAGGTCGGTGAAATGGTAATCAAAAGAATTTTTGTAAAGTCGGGTGGCCCTCGTTCAAAGCTCCAACCAAATTGGGAAGGGCCGTTCGTTATAAAAGATGTTTTTCCCGGCAATGCTTATAAACTGGTTAATGCTGAAGGAGAGGAATTAACTCACCCCTGGAATGGCTTGTATCTCAAGAAATATTACCCCTGAACAAAAATCCAAACAAAAATTGAAAACTTCACAAAAAACCAAAGAAAATAGAAATCTCCCAGATAATCCAAAAAAAAAAATCTGAATATTTTCAAAATCCAAAACAAAAGAGTTTTCTTTCATGATCCTCCCCTTTGGGCTGACATAACATGCAAAGGTCACCGGTCCGAAAGGTCAAAATCCAAAATCCATTTGTCAGTCTTGCTAATTTAAAATGGGAATTGACCCCGCACACACTACACACTTTACTCTTGAGCTCAAGCAGTGCAAAATCTGATGGAAAGTCGAAATCAAACTAAAGGCGAAAGACGATATCCATTCTTTTCTTCTTCGGCCCACAAGGGAGGAAGAGAGGTCTTGAGGTAGAAACGCCAAACCTATCCACCGCTTTAGCAGGAGGAAGTCAGGGCCCAAAAGGGAACAAATGCCACAAAAGCCCAAGTACAATTAGGTTGTTCATCAGTTCAAATCTATTCAATGCAAATCAATTCCGAAGTGAAAGTCAAATGGTGGAAAAGAAAAGCATGACAAGAGGGCAAAGTCCCCGCAAGGAAAACCTTGGGCGTATGCATGCATTATGAAAAGGCAAAAAAGGCAACAAAGTGTCCCTACGCCAAAGACCGAACCCCAACAGGCGTAAGGATAGGGGAGGTAGCTTTGCCTCAGGCATCTTTGAATCTTTTGTGAGCTTCCTTATAGCTTCTCTTTTATTTTTGGAAAGTCACGAACCAGCAGAATGGTCGAGACAAACTGAAGAGAATGCACTGTACGAAATCTTGTGTATAAGTTTAACCATATTCACGTCAATTCCCCTTTTAATTATTCAAGAAAGGTTAATGGAACTGAGAAGATGACCAAGTAGGGCCCACCACCTTGATTTCTTTATCAGCCCAATTTGGGAGGAATAAAAAATTAACGCCTTTGTTTAAGGCGCCTTTATGCTGATTCACGCCTAGATCTTAGGCGTTTCTTTAAAAATAATGCCTCTTGGAAGGTCGTGTTTTCAACAAAATCAAAAAAACAACTTTTCCCAGTAGCACCGTCTCCGAGGGCGTCTTTTAAGAGAGTAACGACCTAATCTAAGGCGTGTTTTTTAGAAAAATCCTCAAAATATATATATATATATATACATACTGAAAAGAACAAAAAAAAATATATTCTTCATGTTGCATGAATTGCATTCTTGCCTTGACATCTTTTAATTATTGTTTGCATACGTGTGATTGCATGAGGCATCCCCGAGTTTTGATTATTTCATTTTGCCTTATTAAAGGCTTGGCCCCTTGACCCATTATTAAGGTCAAAAAATTTACACCCCTTGCTCACCGGGCAAGGGGCCAAGTCGAACAGATGAATTAACCTGTTTGTTCAAGTGAAAACCACAGCCGCAGATACAGGGCAAAAGTAAAGCAAACACGAGGAACGTGGAAAGAAAAAGTACACAAACACAAGTCCACAACCATACAAGTACTCAGGTAACAAAAGCTCAAATCTTATATATATATATCATCATGTCTATCATGTACAGGTGTGAAGGTGGAGGAGTACAAGTACAAAACTCTCAGCTCTCGCCTCCACCCTCCTCTACTCTCCTGCTCTCAACCTCCTCCTCACCGCCCCGAGCTGGCGCTGGTGGAGGAGGCATAGGTCCAATGCTTTCACTATATCGATTATTCTCTTTTTTTTATATTTAAGTGTGGATTTTAAATAGATCTACAAATTGGCGATCACGGTGGGACGATGGTTCCACTTTCTGAGTTGATGCGCGGACAAACGGGCTTCGGCTTAGTGTTAGCTCAGAAATATGGATTCTTGACCAGACTTAAACAGCTTAGCAATATTATCCTTGATTATTTTCTATTTAGTTTGTTTTAACCTTTTCTTTTAGCCCGCCTCGGCTCGCGCTATCGCACCAGCCAACTGCTCCATGAGTGCAGTCACCTCTGCACTAGGCCCCCTCGAGCTGGAGGCCTCCCCTGGATCTCTCCTCGCTACTCCCTGCTGGGCACGCTGCATTCATTAAGACCGTCAGTGGCTAATCATTAATTCAACACAACAAAAGAAAAAAAATTCATTTGCATATAGGAATAATTTAAACACTCACCAGGGTCTCCAAGTCTGCCCGTGTGGCAGCTAGCTGGTCCTCCAGGATGTGGAGGTGGGCCTGTGCATCTATCGCCGCTATGTCCCTCGCATCCTGCATTCATGTTAGTTGCATAATAGTCACATAAGCATTTGCATTTAACTTAGAAATAAGTGCATTCATACATACCCCTAGAACCCTCATCTGAGGTCTGCCGGCGTGAACCTCCCAGTAGCGCCGGAGGTACTCGGAGCTGTCAGTCGCGTGGGAAACGACTGTGGTCCCGCCTCGCTGCCAGTCGGCGTACTGCTCCTCGAATCGCACCCTCCAGTCGGTCGTCTTGGTGCGACCGCGGGTCTTCTTGCCAATTCCTCGAGGCTCTCCGACCTCGATCCACTCCTGGGGCAGGCCCAGGGTCCTCATCACCAGTCGAAGCCGTAACGGCTCAATCTCGCTCAAGCAGTGTAGCCACAGCTCACGCCCGAAGCGAGGTCGCCCCGATACGACCCAGGGCTGGCCCTCATCAGTCATCCCCTCATATGGTCTCCACTGCACCTGCATTCATGAACACGCATCATTATCATTTCATCATATTCAAATAAACAACAAAAAAGAAATGCATATCATTCATTCATACATACCAGCGAGGGAGGGAAGTCGCGGAACTCTCTCCGTAAAACCCACAACTCGTAGTCAAGTGGGGCGCCAAAGATAACAGGCACCCAGCGTCGCGCCAGAGGGAAGGATCCCTCAGCTCCTGGCCGTGGGTCAACGCGCCCCATCGGCATGTATAGGTGGCTCCACACCTGCATCCATGCATTGCAATTAGTACTATATTCACATGCATCATAACAAAGAAAAGATAAGAAATGAGAAATTGCATACCTGAAGAAGAGGTGAGAAGCCACTGACGGTCGTCTCACGGCCTGTCCCCGTGGACAGATCGGCCATCAAATGCGCCAACAGGGCCGCTCCCCAAGCATATGTGCCAACCGTCTCCAGATCCTCAAGGATGCCTAAGAAGCGGCAGTTGATGACATCGGCTTTCGTCCCCAGCAATAATCTCCCGAGCAGCAGCAGCAGGAACCTCCTCAGGTCTCGGTCCGCTCTCTCATGGTCAGTCGGGTCCTGGCAGCATGCCGCTCTCACCCCGTCGGTCAGTCGCTGAGCAAACTCACCTAAGGTCTCCCCCGACCTATGCCTAGCGTCTCCTAGACCCATCACCGTAGTCAGGTCCGTACGGAAAATGGTCCTACACTCGCTAGGTCCCTCGTAGACCATCTCAAGCCCTAATAGCCTCTGGGCCATCTCTGAATAGTCAGAATAGGTGAACCCACTCACGGCCTCACCATCTACCCGTAAACCTGTAATCCTGGCTACATCTTCTAAACTAGGAATCATATGCCCCCAGGGCATCAGAAAGGTCCGGCTAACCCTATCCCATCTCTCCCTCAAAACCTGGATCAGTGCTAGGTCGGGTCTGAAAGGCTCAATGGATAGAAAAGCCCCAAACCCCATGGCCTCTACTCTAACCCTCTGGAAGTCGGGGAGACCCTGGTATGCTGCCCAGACCATGACCCATGAGATACGGGTCCTCATCAACCCCTGCATGCATTAAAAGAGAATTATTTTTCTTAATTATTTGAGTATCCATGTGGAATTGCATTTGATTTGGGTTAAATATTGAATTTTAGCATTTTTTTTGAATTCACGGCCACCCTCAGGTCGTTTCTTGATAAATTCACGCCCCTGTGGGGGGCGTTTTTCAAAGTGAACTTTAATGTAACGCCCTTAATAAGGGCATTTTTTATGTTAATCACGCCTCAGTCTTAGGCGTTCTTTGGTGGCTGTTTTGCTATTTCTGAAATATACTGTTAATCACGCCTCAGTCTTAGGCGTTCTTTGGTGGCTGTTTTGCTATTTCTGAAATATACTGTTAATCACGCCTCAGTCTTAGGCGTTCTTTGGTGGCTGTTTTGCTATTTCTGAAATATACTTGTAATCACGCCTCGGTGTTAGGCGTTTCTTGTTGAATTAACGCCCTGTGGTAGGGCGTTTTCCTAAAGGTGGTTAATTTTTGGGTCGTTAATGAATGAAGCGACGCCCACTGGTTTGGGCGTCTCTTGTTGAATTAACGCCCTTCTGGAGGGCGTGGGTTTCTCAATTAACAGAAGAATCAAATAACTGACAGCATGCGAAATAATTCATGAAAATATTTTTGGAAATTGTTAATGAGCATGGAATTCATGAAAAAATCATAAATTTTAAGAAACGACATGCTTCAGGGCGTTTTTCATGAAGGATAATTAATTTTCAGAAATTAAAAATAATTAACGCCCTGGATCAGGGCGTTTCGTTTGAGTAACGCCTCCATGGGAGGCGTGTTTTTTTTTTGAGTTGCAGGTTTAATGCCCGAAGGCCATGAAAAATCATAAAAAACATATAAATAAAATAAAAAAAATTGGAATGGGGAGGGGAACCTACCTTCTTGTGCTTCTGGGGTTGTGGCCGTGGCAGCGGCCGTCTGGGCCGCCGGAGTTGCCCCCGGGGAGCGACCGCCGCCGTGCACGGCGGTCCTTCTTCTCCTTCTTCTTCTCCTTCTTCTTCTCCACCTTCTGCATCTCCTCCTCCTATCGCTGCTTCGTCGGCGTCGTCGCCGCCGGCCACCACCGGCTCTTCTTCAAAGGCCACGACGGCGAGCTCCTCCACAGAAATTTCTTCTTCTTGGGCGTGGGAGGCGTCGAGGTCAACCACGTCTGGGGCACTAATTCTTTGGCGTTTGGCCATGGCTAGGGTAGGAAGTGAGACAGAGAGAGACAGAGGGAGATTGAGAGAAGAGAACGAGAGAGAGAGAATGGGCGGTTTCGGTTAGGGTTTGCAGAGAAAGGACGAAATGAAAACGGAAGGAGGAAGAAGAAGGAGGCTCGATGGCTTTTGAGTCTCGAAAAGAAGACACGCCCTGGAGAAAGGCGTATATAATTGAATTCACGTCCACCCTTTGGGCGTTTTATGGAAATTGGCGACGAGGATTAAGGCGTTAATTTAGTTCGCATGGGGAACGATAACCGTCGTCAGACGCATTGAATGGGCGTTGATTGATGTGAGGGAAGTCATCATTACTGTTTGAAGTAACGCCTCTGGTAAAGGCGTGTTATTCTTGAAACGTGACTATGGAAAAGGCGTTATTTTGATGAGATAACAATTATATTCTTTTGGGTTTGAATCTGTTCACGCCTTTCTTAAGGTCGTCATTCAAAGTAACGCCCACTGCTGCAGGCGTCAACTGTTTACGAAGGGCCCGTTAAAGCGCCTTGAAATAAGGCGTGTATTTGTTAATTCGCGACGCTCTTGGAGGCGTTATTCACAACAGAAACACATGTTTTTTGATGATTTCGTTCATAATCACAGTGGCAGTTGGCTCAATCAGAGGACAATCTTTATTATTTTGAAAAGAGGAATTACAATGACTAATGAGCCACTTTGGGCCTTATTTTTCTCAATGAAGTTACATAATTTTTCCACTGTTCCTTGTCTTCATCCAGGTCTTCTACAGGTTGATGAAGCTTGCTCAGCCTCCATAAAGCTTGAATGGTGATAACCTCTTCACCGTCTTCGTTGTTGCCTAGATCCCTTGACTTGATTGGAGGAAGATGAGAGATGTCATCTAAGTGTTGCCTTGGGAGCCCAAGCTGAGGAAGGCACCGGTGTGCATTATATAAAACAAAGTCCGAAGCACCAATAAGACGAAGGTCCGTCCCGATGGAAAAGCGTGCACGAAGTTCCTGCATTTTAAATACACCCGGGGCGCAAGTAAAAAGATTCTTTGGCATTACCTTTAGGTGCTCCCTCCAATCCCCTCTCTTCTTGATTTGAGGAATTCGGTTGGTCACTCTATTGCTTATACCTAATGAACCGGTTATATATGAGAGTGGGCTCTTTGAGAAAATTCTTGAGGGTTGTTGGGCTTCGTGGCATGAGTCGAATTTGAAGTGTAGATCAACCCAACTTGAGAGTGCTAGCATGCACCCGTAAATAGGCCTTCCCATGGACGCCGCTGTGAGCCCGCTATAGAGATATGCTAGGATCGCCGGTCCAACTCTCTCTCCTTCCCATAAGCTCACCACTGCGCTCAATTGGGACTCCTCTAGAAAGTCTTCCGTAGATGGGAATAGGAGTGCTCCTGCCAAGCACACCATGAAGGCTTTGGTCACTCTTTCTATCTCCTCTTCCTCTTTAGCTTGATCCGCTCTCTTGTATACCCATGAGGCGAGCTTCAAGAGGTTAACTCCTTTAGTGACCTTGATTTGGTTCACTATATTCGGGCTAGGTATCAACGAGGTTAGCAACTCGTGGGAGGAGATGGGTTTTGGCATGATGGCCATCTTTTCTTCTTCTCCGTGCTTCATCTTTCTTAAGCCTAGGATCATCTCTACTTCCTCCAGCAAGATGGTGGCTTCAAAAGTGGAAAATAAGAAGGTATGGGTGGAAGGATGCCATGTCTCAATCAATGCTCCTATGGCAGCCCAATCTATGTGGATTTGATCATAATGCTTGGCATGGGTTATCAACCCCAAGAGATGCCATCTAGCTACATATACCCTCATGTCTGATGTGAATTTGGAGAGGATGAGGGGCAACCATTTGATTTGGACATATCTTCTAGCCCCTGGAAGATTTGGGTACTCCTGTGAGAGGAGGGGAAGAAAACAAAAAGAAGAGGTACATGAGCATATGACATGAGCATGTGAGCAGTTCGCTGGAACAGTATGCACAATAAGAAAGTTAAACTAACCTGATTCATGCACATCCTGTTGCTTATATGACCTTGGATATCGTTAATCCTGGGAGTTGAGTTTTTTTGTCTTTTCAACGCCCTGTCCATCGTCGGGAGAGGCTTGGACGATGCAACCTGCAAGCAGATGAAGAAGAGGAAAGGCAAGAACGGGAATACAGAGTTTCGGCGGCTGCAGGGTTGAGATTGTTTATGTTGAAGGAGGGCCTCCTATTAATAGAGATCTAGAGAGTTGTAAGGCTGTTGGAAGTTAGAAGTTCGATTGGGTTAAGGACTGTGCTGTTAAACTAGGAAACGGAAGTTCGTGTTGAATTAACGACGTTGGTTAGGGCGTCGATTTTTAAATTGACGACCTGACTGACGGCGTTTTTTATTTAACGCCCTGGAATGGGGCGTGTTTTTCTAAGCCTCCATTAATGTTTACGCCTTTGTGTAGGGCGTGTTTTAAATGATTAACGACTTATGGTCGGGCGCTTTCATGATTTTAACGCCCTATTCTTAGGCGTGTTTTATTGGATTATGAATTTTGATCTCTTCATGCTTTGATGCTTTTAATGAACCTAAGTGCTATTATTGTGATAAAATTGTCTATGATTAAGCACTTATGATCATGTCATATTCTGAATTGATGGAAAAAGGCTAATAAGTTTAAAGTGCAGAAGTTTGCAGGATTCGAGGCGTTTTGATCACTCATAGGAGCAACATCTTGCCACCGTGTATCTGTTTCTTGTAAGCATTGTTACTATATGATATCTACGCTAGTATATTATGTCAAGGACCTTGTGGTTCTGATGAACCTGAATTTTGAGTTCCCCTTCATCAAAAACGATGACGATTTCAGGAGAATCATGATCACACGGATAGGCCGTTGAGTTGTTAAAGCTTTGGGACGATGGTTCCACTTTCTGAGTTGATGCGCGGACAAACGGGCTTCGGCTTAGTGTTAGCTCAGAAATATGGATTCTTGACCAGACTTAAACAGCTTAGCAATATTATCCTTGATTATTTTCTATTTAGTTTGTTTTAACCTTTTCTTTTAGCCCAGCATGCATCATGTAGGACTTTGAGTTTCATGCTGAAAAATCTTCATATTATGGCAATAATGAAGTTCACTCGCTCTCGATTGAATTGACATGAGATATTCCACTTTAAATCAAGTACTTCGTTCTATTTGAAGCCATTCAGGCTGATTCCTTGAAAGTGTTCCTTTTGTTGGATCTCTATCCCGATTCTTTTTACTTTTCTGCAAAATTTACCTTGGTTGCAGCACATCCACATTTGCTGGTAATCGCTCTCCAATGGTCTTTCCCTGCCGTGCCCACGCGCACACCCTTTATTATTTAGTTTAACCTCCTTTTATCCAACAAATTGATTGTTTCCTTGGAACCACTCAGAGTTGTTTCATTTAGAATCTTGGAAAGATTTCCAATGCTTAGTATCTGAGGCGTGTCACATCACACCTTGGCGTCTCCTTATCAGTTCGTTCCATTTCGTTCCTTTCATTACACTTCGCTCCATTTCTGTCTCACTCCCTTGCAAAGCAGACGCCAAGGCGGGGCAGCTGTAGACACGCCAAAATTGACGTTTTGTTGATCAAATCTCATGTTATTATATAAATACCCCAAGTGGACTTCAATATTCCTATAACATGAAGTTTTTCTATTTTTGTAAGTTGTTCTGCATTTTTCCTGTATTTTTGTGATTCACGACTTGATTAAGGGCGTTAATTTTAAAAATAACGACCTGTGGTAGGGCGTTTTCAAAGAAAGGACGACCGTATGTGAGGGCGTGAATTCCTGGTGTTATCCCTTAAATTCTGGGATTATCTATTTTCAAAATAAAAGGCTTTTTATGAGTAACGCCTTCTCTTAGGGCGTGATTTTAATTAACGCCGTTATCCAGGGCGTTTTATTTGAGCTTTCAAACAAAGGCAAGGTTTCGTTTCCAAAATTAAATCCAGGAAGAAACGCCCTATCCAAGGTCGTGTTTCAAGAAGACGTCTTTGTGAAGGTCGTCAATTCATAAAAGACGCCCTGTATTAAGGCGTGTTTTATTCCAGAGTCCTTCCTTTTTCAATCTTTCCCTCACAGTTCCCTGCTGTCTTTGGACTCTTGCTCGATCTTGATCCTTCCCTGGATGCCTCATTGCCTGTTCTTATCCTTCCTTGGTTTGATCACATCCGTTCGAGGCATTATAAATTAAAAATTCGACCGATCGTGCAGAAGGTTAAGCACCTTCCGTATTCGACGGATTGAGCGCTCAGGTTTTCTTTCATCACGGGCAGAAGCTTTCTTCATCCCTTGCTGCCTCCCCTCTCTGCATCCCTTTGAGCTACATCCGGTGCTTCATCCATCATTATTCGGTTTCTTCCCTTTACTGTCGCCAGGGACAGCAGGGTTCTCATCTTTTCTTCTATTTTGTTTTTATTTTATTCATACCATCATCCCTCTGTCCTTTATATTTCTATTCCTTGTTCATGTTTTGTTGCATTTTTTTATCATCAAACTCCCCTTCCCTTAAGTCTTCTTAAGGGGTTTTAAAAGAAAACAAAAAAGAAGGTGCGCATGTTGAGGTCTTTTCATTATTTTTATGCTAGTTTTTGACTGATACTACTGCACTTTGGCTGATCCCTTTTCTTTTACTTGTCTTTATTGTTTTTTTTTTACAAGGTAATCAATCAAGAAAACCCACTTCGTCGGCCGGCCGATTGGAGTTGGAGGAAGAGATCCACATTTATCCCGCATCACATCTTTCACCAGGTACATGCGATCTTATTTTTTTTTATTGAGGTAAACCCTCTGGCGATCACAAACTCCTCCTTTTAGCACTTCGTGCTATTTTATTGCTTTCACTATATCGATTATTCTCTTTTTTTTATATTTAAGTGTGGATTTTAAATAGATCTACAAGGTCTGGAGGACTGAAGCACCTAAAAACCTTCTGTCCATTGTGGTTTTTTTTGCCTTGTCTGATCCGCTAGATGTTTGCTTGGGTTCGATCTACATTTCCTATTTAGAGGGTATTTGGTTTGCTCACCGAGCATTTGACTCTTGACTTGAGAGAGTCACTTTGAATTATTGTTCATTGTTACTGGAGAGTGTAAAATTCACTCAAGTCATGTGAGCGTCAAAATTGCATTTGACTGCTTGATTGGGTTCGGCCAATAGCATAGGTCTACTTAGGAGTATGCATTCTTGCAGCTCAACTGTTTGATCAAGAGAATCATTGTCCACCTTTTCTTGTAGAGCTTGACTAGTTTTAATTCAGCATTTGTGTTTGGTTATAGTTTTTAATTGGGCAATTTTATAAGGGAATTCATTCACCCCCCCCCTCTGAATCCGAGCCTTGGTCCTTACTCTTGGTATGAGAGGATACCATCTAGGACTCATTTGCACCCTACGATTGGTATCAGAGCAGGTCTCTGACTTTCCAGATCCAACGATCTGCAGAGGATCCTGCTACTTTTGGTGCTTTACTGATTTCTATTATCTTATTCTGGTGCATTACTCATCGAGCGCTTACTGTTTTAAAATATGTTTGATACAATGGCATCTTCTGTAGTTTTTGATGGTTCTAACTTCGAGAAATGGTTACGCAGTCTGTGCGGTATTATAAACTCTATAGATCCAAAATTGTGGAATCTCATTAAACATGGTCCACATGTTTTGCCTCGAGAGGAGAGTAAATGGTCCTAGAAGGACAAACAAAAGAATAGTGAGAATATAAGAGTTCAGGGCATTCTGCTGAATGTTGTAGATATTAATGTCATCTCTTCAATTCCTACCTACAGGACTGCGAAGGATATCTGGGATTCAGTGATCATATTTCATGAGAACCAGAAATGTCTTATGGCTATAGGAAATACTTCAAGTAATGAAAAAGAAGATCAGGTAAATTCTGAATCTGATTTTGATGAAATGACTATTGATGGTTTAAAAGATATGTATGCTGAATTGTATGAAAAATATAGAAAAGCAAATCTGAATGTAAAAAATTGAAAAAGAAACTGGATGCTAGCATGAGCCCATGTTTCTAAAATGTTGACTTTGAAGATCTGAGAGCTGAGAACAATTGTTTGAAGAAACAACTAGAAAATCTTGATGCTATCAAATCTGTGAATATGGAACTTCAGAAAGATATTGAAAATCTGAAAAGAGAATCTGAAACTGAAAATAATCAGAAGATTTCCAAATTTCCTTGTGAAAACTCTAAAAAATTGAAGAATTCTTATGATAATTGCGTGTCTGAACTAAAGGAAAGACTTGGTTCGATTGATGATAATCAGGCTCATATCAATAATGTAGTTCAAAATGAAAAACCCTTGAATGATTTTGAGTGTGTTAGCTCTGAATTGAATGCTCTGAAGTATGAGAATGAATGTCTTAGGAAACAATGTGAAAAACACAGTTGAAACAACTTACTCTGATAAATCAGTTTGTAATAAATGTCAATTTCTGAAGGAATTAAATGAAAGCTTCCACAGTGATTTAGAATGGCATCAAAACTTAGCTGCATCCTTGAGGGAAGAAAACAAAAATCTGTTGGATGAAAAACTGGAAACTGAACAAAGAGAGGAAAGGTTGAGTGAAGAGTTGAATTCCAAATCTGATGACCATAGTGAATAGATTGAACAATTGAAATTAGAAAATGAGAGACTCAAACATCTCAACTCTACAATTTCTGAAAAACTCTTAGCCTTAGAAAAAGGAAAAACTATTTATAATGAAGAATCTAAAAAATTGAGCAATCTGGAAGAAGAAATTGAGAAACATAAAACTGCAAACAAAGTGTTAAAAGAATGTGTGAAATACAGTGAACAAGAAATTACTGGTTATGAATTACATATTGCATCCCTAGAAGATGAGATTAAGGACATAAAGAATTCTTTATCTAAATTTGTTGAAGGTCAAGATAATTTGGATAAACTGCTGGGGATGAAAGTGAATTTTCAGAAAGAGGGGCTGGGGTATAATCCAGTAAATAAGAAGAGCTTTAGAAACAAAATTCATACATCATTTGTAAGTAGCTCAGAACAAACCAGCATCAAAACTCCATTGGTTTTTCAGTTCACTGCACAGAAAAATCCAAATCTTGCTTCTATTCAGAATAGTAAGAAACCTACTAAAAAGGCTGAAGGAAATAAAAATTTACAGAACAAGCCTACACACACTCATGTTTAAAATGTGCATGCTGTCCACAACACCAACACACATATTTATGCACATAAAAAGAGAATTTCATGCCATTATCGTGGTAGGCTCGGCCATTTGATGAATGACTACAAATTGATGAAAAAGGATGATCTAAATGCCAACACAATGCATGCTAGGAACTCAAATGCTAAATCCCATGTTCTAAAACAAACTCATGCATTTCAGAATAAGAAAATTCATTGTTTTTATTGTGGCAAGATGGGCCATATTGCCGCCCACTGTTGGCACAACCAGGGGAGAGGTGTTTATTTCAAATCTGCTAAATTCCCTGTAAATCAGTATGCTGTTGGTAGGAATACATCGGTTGTAAATGAAAAATGTTTTGCATGTTTCAATTGTGGAAAGCCAGGTCATAGGACAATTGAATGCTGGCATGCTCAGGGTAGAAAATTTAATTCTAAATCTGTCAACTTCCCTGCATAGAAAGATGTTTTTTTTCCTGGTCCTAAAGGTAAGCACATTGAGTGCTACAATTGTGGGAAGGATGGCCAAACAGTCAAGGACTGTTGGTAGGCTAAAGAAATGAAAGTGTTTCATAGGAAGCATGAACACAGATTTAATTATAACTAGAAATTCAATGCTCATCCTTTCATGCACAAAAAGCACACAAAACCTGTTAGTTTATGTTATTATTGTGGTCAGTTAGGACATTTAATGTCTAACTATTTTATGATGAAGTCTGATGATCTATTTACTCAGAAAATGTGGAAAGCACCCTCTAGAGGTGCCACTGACAATTTAGGACCCAAGAATTCTTGGGTTCCTAAATTTATAAAATAAGGAACCTTCTTGCAGGTGTGCCTTGGGGCTGAAGAACAAAAAGGGGTAAATAAACTAAGGCACCCAAATTGGTAAAACCCCATGCAAGTAATATTTCTCATTCTTCACATCTGTTCAATTGAATTTCTTAGGAACATATTTTAACAGCATATCATGTTAAATCTGATTAGACAAAAGTTTCGTGCATACATGTTCTTTTATTTATTTTGACATTTACATTGAGCTACATGAGTTTATTTATTCATACTTTGAGCTATGTGTGCACATATTCATTGAAGAAATGTTGAATTCATTCCTCATGCACTTATGCTTTGGCACCTGAGTGTGCACATTGAAAAGGTTAGAAACTCATGAGCACAGTCTGCATATTCATGATGCATGATTGGTCAAACTCCCTGCATGTTGAGTATTGCACATGTTGCATTTAAAAACTTCATTCATTGTGTTTAGTCAGAGGGAGTTTGGTTACCTCTGCATAATGTTCATGACATTCATGTTTAGGAAATATCTCTAGTCGAGTCATTGCATAGGCATACATGTAGTGAATTGCATTACTTTTTATTAAGTTTTTGAAAAATTCCATAAAGAAGAGAATCACTGCATATAGACAGGGGGAGCCTTCTAGTGTCATCAATCTTGTCTGAATTCCATGTCTGTCTCTCCTCTAAGTTGTTGATAAAGAGTTGAACTAGAATTAATTATTGTCAAGCTGATCTGTCTGAACTCCAGACTCGGTTATTGGTTTCTGAACTGGATTACTCGAGTGCATACCTCCTGCTCCATCCTTGTTAACTCACCGACTCCTTAAAATCTATTTGACATACAAGCATGTGTTGCAATTCTGCCATTTTATATGCATGCTTGATAATGTCTTCTGCTGCTCTCTCAATGAAAATTTCTTGTTTTTTCCAGTGATTTGCTACACTGTCAATGTTCATTTATCTGAATGAGGGAAGGTTTCAATCTGTGTACCCTAATTATAAATCTGGCATATCTCTAAAAGAAGAATCTTCTATTATACTGGTTTAAGAACGTATGATGAATCAAATTGATTTAAGTCTAATGTATTCATTAAGTTTTGATTTAAAAGTCTTGAAAATATCTGAATCATTATTTTAATAAATCTTAACCAATTGCTTCATGTAATTTCATACAAAACCTTCTGAAATCTGAAATTTTAAAACCATGGTTCTCTTTGGTGAAGATACATGTAGAAAGTATTATTCTTAAACATTTCAGTGTACTGAGCATTGCCTGAAAAATCTAAAAACATTTGAAAGAAAATAAAGTAAGAGAAATGACTTTGGTCACAGAGAAACTGGGTTCTCTATCAAAGTAATAGAACAAACCCAAGTCATGAAGTGCCATAGTTATCTCTGCCATAAAAATGATTGAAAATCTGGCAGAGTAATGGCATGGCAGTGTTGAGTAACTAGAGATTCTGGCCTCTGATCAAGGTGTCTCCTCATGTAAAAAGACACTCCAAATTGCTAACTCTGTTCTCTTATTGAGAAGCAATAAGGCTATCACACTGAGTAACTGGGTCACTACACCTGAGACGTGTTGTACCTCATGTAAAAAGGTGTTGATTTAACCAAATTTGCTCAGGAAAAATAAGTGCTGATCAAAAGAAAAATTCTGAAAAATAAGTGTAATCAAAGATAATTCAGATACACTCATGTTTTTTTAATCTCAATACTATCTAGTGTAACTTCCGAAGGAGTCATTGAATCTAAATGAGTAAGATAGAAGGAGGTTAAACAAGAATGTCATATGTGCATTTGGTTCATTTCTATTAAAAAGTGTTTTAGATATGAGTATTGATTTTTCTTGATAAACTTTGTATACATCATTCTTAAATCATGCTGGTAAGTTTAGACTCATTCATAATCTCTTATAATAGAAGAGTCTGAAATTCGCTTATCAAGATTTATGAATTTGGCACCCTATTGAAAATCTTTCTATCTCATCTTTTCATTGGCAATTCAGTCCACATTTTTCTCCACTCTTGGTATCAGATTTACCTCTGATAGTCCCTCTTGGCTGTCCTTGCGATGTTCACAGATCACAACAATTGGTATCATTTGCCTGAATTCCCTCATTTCATGACAACTGGTCTCATAACAATTGGTATCACATGTTCAGGGGGAGAAGGCTTCTTTTATTTGACCTGTCTATCAGTTTCAGTCCATTTTATCTATATCAATGGGGGAGAAGGTTGTACCTTAGTGTTCTTCATGTTTGCTGCAATCCTCTCTTGATTGGTGCTTGGTTGTTTATCTGTCCCTGTGTTTGATGATTACCTTCATTTATACAGGGGGAGTATAGTTCTTCTATGCCTTAATAATGTGTCAAAGGGGGTGATTCTGAATCAATCATTTAATGCATGTTTATTTCTCTCACTCAAACTATTTTATTTTTGCTGAAGTCAAAGGGGGAGAATACTGTGACATGAGTCAGTGTGACTCATAGTGTTGCCATCTTCAAAAAGGGGGAGATTGTTGTGCCCATGTGGTTTTGATGATAGCAAACACTATAAGTCACACTGTGTCTGCATATGAAAGATTGAATGATGCTGCACTAAGAGGATTGCTTGCTCCTATTGCTCATTAGGCTAGTGTATATGTTCAAAGACAGTGCACGTCACTATTCATGTGCATCTAGGTTTGTGTATTCAAGTCCATGCACACTGTCTTGGCAGATGCAAGTCGGTGCAATGCACTGTAGCACATGCAGTCGAAGTCTGTGCACTTGACTGAAGCGTGCACGTTAAAGTCGGTGCACTATTGGCTTGTGCGAGACCGAACTCGGTGCAAGTTGCATTTCATGCATTCTTACAGTCGGGGCAAGTCTACCTTGTGCTAACCAAGTCCGTGCAACTCTCGTTGCTGCAAGCACACAGGTCTGTACAAAACCAGTTGCTGCGAGCATATAAGTCAGTACATCATTGTCATGTGTCACCACATGGTCGGTGCACATCTTCTCTATGCTCTATGCTACCTTGTGCATATCTACTCGTATGTCTCCAAGGTTTGTGCTTCGTTTTATGTCAATTGGGAATAGGTCGTTGCATTCATCCATGTTGAGTTCATAATGTCTGGTCTGTCAAGTCTGAGTCAGTGCATTGGTTTCTCTCTGCAAGGCTGTGTTAGTCGGTGCTAAGTCTAAGTCAGTCAAAATGAGTTTATGCTGTGCAAGTATGGTATAGAACTTTGTGCATGTTTAAGTCTAAGGAAATACTAGGTCATTGCATTTCTCGTCTTTGCACACAATAAGTCGGTGCAACTTCTGTTGCAACCATTGTCTAAGCTGGTGCACATCCTCTTTGTGCACTATGCTAGCCCGTACACATCTGCTTGTATCTCAACTAAGTCTGTGCATGATTTAGTCTACACTTAGCTGTGTCGGTGCACATATGCTCTACGCATGTGCATCTCCTTGTAGCCGTGTCGGTGCAACTCTTGCCGTTGGACGCAATCAAGTTGAAGTTGGTGCACTCCTCAAAAGTTTAGCTCAGCTCATGTTTCAAGTCAGTGCAATGCATGTTAGCGCACTTGTTCAGGTCTGTGCATGTCATGAGTCGAAAGAGTTGTAGTCGGTGCATACCTTGTCCAAGGCACTTTCCATCTGTGCATCTTCACAGTGTGTCCTGTGCATATTTTGAGTTGAGCTTCTTCACGTCTATGCAACTCTCAAGGCTGCAAGCATGTAAGTCTGTGCACACTACTTTGGCAAGTCTGTGCATAAGAGGTTTATGGGTCTCGAGTCTGTGCAGTTAAGGCACGCTGCATTATTTGTCTGTGTATATCTCGCATGATGCATAACAGAGTCTATATTTTGTCCACACCAACTCGGTGCACTCCTTGATTACACTCACACGTAGTCTGTGCATAAGTTTACTGTGTGAACGTTAGGTCCGTGCACATGTGTACGTATGACATAGTGAGTCTACGCATGTTTGCCTTAATGCCTCATCAAGTCTATACAGCCTTCATAAATGCCTGACTATATTATGTCTTGATGGACTAACAGGACAACTGTTCGTGATCGTTAAGGAGGGCATGTGATCCAAGGCGGACCGTCCCAGAATAGAGCTGCCACGTGGAAAGCTACAGTGCTCAGATTCTGACACGTGGCTAAGGGTTTCCAGAAGTTTCTTGGTGGGAGTGTTCCCTCCACACGCCCTGTGTGTGAGCCCGTGGGTCCTTGACTGAAGATATTTAAGACCCCTCTTCTGTGAACAAATAGATAATGCTGAATCGAAGACATCTGAGTGGAGATCTGAGAAGAGAAGAAGAGTATAACAAAAGCAGAGCTGAAGAATAAGAAAAAGAGAGTAGAAGATTCTGAGAGCAAAAGAGCTTGTGAGAAGAATTGGAGAGTCAGTAGCAGTAAGAGTTTGAGAAAGAAGAAAAGGAAGGAAGATTGAGAGAGATCGTGGAGAGAAGATTGAAGCAACCTAAAGACCTATTCCATTAGACCTTGGATCAAATCCAGGCCAGTCAGCTCCTGCGAGAGCTATATCGGATTTGAAATTTTTTTCAACTTTCCGGTGCTGTGATTTTCCATCTTTTGTTTTTCTTTTAAACCTTTGTTACAAGCTGTGAGTAAGCAGAGCAAGCTGTGTTGCTCAGCGGTTGCAGAGGATCGGTTCCTCTGGTCGGCTAAGCTGTATTGCCCAGCGGTCAAGCTGTTCGTCAGCGGTTGTAGGTAAGCTATAATGCCTAGCAGTTAAGCTGTGTGTCAGCGGGAATCCACACTCTGGTTTGAGTGTGGGGTGGACGTAGGTCTGGTGGACCGAACCACCTAAAAACCTTCTGTCCATCATGGTTTGTTTGCCTTGTCTGATCCGCTAGATGTTTGCTTAGGTTCGATCTACATTTCCCATCTTGAGGGTATTTGGTTTGCTCACCGAGCATTTGACTCTTGTCTTGAGAGAGTCACTTTGAATTATTGTTCATTGTTACTAGAGAGTGTAAAATTCACTCAAGTCATGTGAGCATCAAAATTGCATTTGACTGCTTGATTGGGTTCAGCCAATAGCATAGGTCTGCTTAGGAGTATGCATTCTTGCAGCTCAACTGTTTGATCAAGAGAATCATTATCCACATTTTCTTGTAGAGCTTGACTAGTCTTAATTCAACATATGTGTTTGGTTACAGTTTTTAATTGGGCAATTTTATAAGGGAATTCATTCACCCCCCTCTGAATCCGAGCCTTGGTCCTTACTCTTGGTATCAGAGGATACCGTCTAGGACTCATTTGCACCCTACACACCATTGGAAACATCTACCAGCCTTGATTCTGATCCTGAAGGTAAAATGGTAGACCCCAAACTCTACAGAGGTATGATCGGATCCTTGCTATATCTTACTTCATCTCCCCCTGACATTCAATTTTTAGTATGCTTGTGTGCTAGATTTCAAGCATGTCCTAAGGAATCACATGTAATTACTGTGAAACAGATTTTTAGGTATCTGTCTGGCACCATTGATTTGGGCTTATGGTATCCTGCTAAGTGTGAGCTCGACCTTATAGCTTACACTGATGCAGACTATGCCGGGTGTAGGATAGATAGGAAAAGTACTAGTGGATATTGTCAATTTCTTGGTGGGTGTCTAGTGTCTTGGGCATCTAAGAAACAACATAATGTAGCCTTATCCACTGCCGAGGCAGAGTATGTGGCTGCAGGAAACTGTGCTACCCAAGTCCCCTGGATTAAACACCAATTAACTGACTATCTTATCAATCTTGGGTGTATTACAATCTTTTATGATAACACTAGTGCTATTTCCTTAACGAAAAATCATGTTCACCACTCTAGGACTAAACACATTAAAATCAAACATCATTTTCTTAGAGATGAGGTCAGTGAAAAAAAGATTGAACTTGAATTCATTGGAACTGAAAAATAGATTGCTGATATTTTTACAAAACCACTTGGAAATGAAAGATTTAAATTTTTAAAGAGAGAACTTGGTCTTTGTAAATTTTCAGCATGAATGCTTATCTCATCTGCTTTGAATTTTCTGAATAATCTCTGCATTGTTAGCTATTGAATGTATCTCTACTGCATTTCATGGTTGACCCATTGGTATATAAAATGGAAGATGGGGGAAGGGCAGATATTCTCTGTCTGAAAACCTACGCTATGCGTGAGGACAGTCCTCCGCCTAGTACAATGGGCCAATGCATATATATCTAGAGTAAGTCAATGCATTTTTCATATTCATCTGAAACCTAATGCACATAGTCAGGGGGAGTCTGTGTATTCTCATATCACCCATGTTTCATACATTTCACCTTCATTTCATACAGTTAGATACGGTGAGTCTAGAATAATTCTGTTAGAAATAGAACAGATTCTGATTCAACTCTTGAATAATGTCAACTCTCTGGCATTGAGTCCTTCTTCAGTCTATCAGATACTCTCTTGTCTGTCTGATCTTGCCATTGTGGCCAGTAAAGATTTCTTGCAAATCTCTCTTTTGTCTACATCAATGACAAACTACTGTTCAGTTCATTAATCCAAGCAGACAAAATCAGACATCTTCTCTTAGAAGAAACAGTGGTGCATCTGGAAAGAATTGCTGGTTTAAACCTAATGAACTCTAGAGACTAACCACAAAACTCAATGAAAAAGGAATCTTGCTATACTTTTAATATTTATTAACCAACCTAAAATATCATGTCTAATGGAGTCTTTCAGAATCTAATACTGTCTTAACTCAGGTAGTCTTCGTTGAGAAAATCTAGAAGTTTGTATTGTCTTTAAACAACACTTTCTCTAGAACCAATAAGAAGTTGAAATATAATTTTAAGGCAGGCAGAGCAATGATTGAATGTACTGAGAAGCTGAGCACTTCATCAATGAAATGAAGAAAATCTCATTTCATGAAGTACTTCAACTCATCTCTGTTCGAAGAACTATCAAAAGGTTAGTTTTATTGATTAACTAGGGTTACTGGCGTCTGATAAATGTGTACCCTTACGCAAAAAGGTGAAGACTATACCTGAAATAGAATTGTAAACCCTGCTTAGTAACAAGGGGCACTAGCATCTGATAAACGTGTGCTCTTTTGTCAAAAGGCAAGGTTTGTACTTGACTATTCTCAAATAAAAAAAATGATAAAATGCTTCTATTTTTCCTGCGTTAAATCAGAATTGTGCTTCTTGTTTAACCTCACTACAACTTCTGGTTACTCTTGATAACTACATTGGTGTTTAGACATTAAAGATGAAGAAAGACAAAATCTGATATGCTTTATGTTTCTTTGGTTCATTTACATTAAAAGTTCACAAAGATTCTTTTTCAATAGAGTACTGTTGACAGCCTCTAACTTTCATAGTCTTTAAACCACATAATTTCTGGTCAACATTATCTGCATTCTTATATCTGAAGAATCCTTGCTAGGCTTGCTTAGTTACTGAACAACCAGTCAGTTTGTCCATCAATAATTCACAGTTTCTCCACCACTCCTTTGCACTTGATACTCGTTTGATCACCTCTTTTTGCTGATGTCAAAGGGGGAGAACTTTTGATGGGGTAGTGTGATGGGGAAGAGAAAGTTTTTGCATGGTGTTCGATGTAAAAATTGCATTTGTCTGAACATAGTCTAGTATGAGTCTGTCATAGTTGCCATCAAAATGGAGATCAAAGGGTAATCTGTTGCCATCATCAAAAAGGGGGAGAATGTTGTGAGAAGATTGAGTGGGGTAATGTGCATTTCATATATTTCATGTCACCTTCCATACATAACAGTCTACTTAGTTTTGATGATTGGCAACATTATTTTTGTTGATTAAATTTTGATGATTGGCAACACTATTTTTTGTTGGTTAAATTTTGATGATTGGCAACATTAATTTTGTTGACTAGTTCTTGATGATTGGCAACTGCTTATTCTGCTACAATCCTTACTAGCTCCATTGTCAGTAGACTTCATGCAACATGCCATAAGGTCGGTGCACATTCTGTAGTGCATATTAGAGTCGGTGCATGTTTGGTTCTAACTATATTTGAGTCGGTGCAGGTTTGGTGTTAGCCACATTTAAGTCAGTGCAGGTTTGGTATTAGCCATATTAGAGTCGGTGCATGTTTGGTTCTAACCATATTAGAGTCGGTGCAGGTTTTGTGTTAGTCATATTGGAGTCGGTGCATGTTTTGTCTTTAGGTCACACTAAGGTCGAAGCATGTTTCTCCAATGCACGTAGGAGTCGGTGCAGGTTCTACCTTAGCCGTACTAAGGTCGGTGCACGTTCCGCCTTAACCATACTGAGGTCGGTGCAAGTTCGGTCTTAGGCTGTACTATAGTCAAAGCACACTTTGCATTGTGTCCTCTAAGGTCTGTGCACATTTGTAATAAAGTCGGTGCACGTGTCCTCTATGCAAACCAAGGTCAATGCACAATGTGTCTCTTGCAAGTTAGGTCTACATACATGCATTGTCAAGGTCAGAGCATGTTAGGCTCCTTGGATGACAACATCGGTGCATGTTTTATGCCATGGCCTATCAGGTCTGTGCATCCTTTTTATGCTCTAAGGCATTGCGCATAACACCTATATAGGTAGTCTGATCATATATATATATATATATTTCATTCTTCTTAAGCATTAACTTCGATATTCTATGTGTTTGATAAAATGCTCCTAATCTATTTGGCAGAAAGCTATGCACGTGATCCCAGATTTCTCTGTACCTATGACTGGGCACGTGATCCCAAGAAGATGCGTCTAGAGGATGCCGCCACATAGATCCTTTCTCATTTAGATTCTGACACTTGGCTGAGACCTTCTAGAAACCTATCAGCGAAAATATTCCCTCCACACACCCAATGAGTGAGCTCGCGGGTCCCCAGGTCTGAAGCCTTATATAAAGCCTTCTTCTGCGATAAAAAAGAAGCGACAGAGATATACAACGGAGACAAGAAAAATAGAGCAGAAGGTAGAGAAGAGAAGAAAGAGAGGAGAGCCTACCATGAAGAAAAAGAAGAGCGTCGTAAGGCTGAGGAAGAAGAGAGTTTGTGAGAGCCAGCCGTTGTAATTGACTCCTGGATCAAATCCAGAGTCAATCTGCTCCTAGAGAGCTACATTGTTTCATCATTTCTTCATTTCCATCATTTCTTTCTTTCTTTCCATTTCTTTCTTGATCTTGTTTAAGCTGTGTATCAGCGGGCGAGGTTGAATCCTCGGATAGCAAAGCTGTAAGGCTCAGCGGTAGCAACCTGTGAGGCTCAGCAGTCTGGGATGAGTTCCCCAAAGCTGTAGATCAGTGGTTTGTAGGGATTGATTCCCCGAAGCTGTGGATCAGCAGATTGAAGCTGTGAATCAGTAGTAAGCCACACTTGGTATGAGTGTGGGGTGGATGTAGGTGAAAGCCGAGCCACCTAAAAATCTTTGGTGTTTTGTATGATTATTTCTGCTTAGGCTGGTCGTGAGCATATCTTGCTTGTTTTTATCTCGCTGAGATAAATGCCTAGGATCTTTAATTGATATTAACTCTCTCATCGTTTCTTGCTGAATCTGTCTGTTTACATATTCTCACATCACTCTCTATATCTGCTAATGCCCTGATTTATATTTAGAATGCTCATAGTGGTTAGTGTGCACATGACTTCAATCCTATGACTATCTGAGCACATTATAAAGATCTTCAAAATTCAAGTATATGAAAAGGTAATACATGAAAGTTTGACAGCATCAATCTGAAGTGCTTTATCCTTGCGTGAGGGATCTTTTGATCATACCTCTGCCAAGTACTTGATCGTTGATCTTATAACAAAGCTCAATTAGCCCTTACTGAAACTCACTGCTCACTAATCTCTTTTCTGTCTGTCATCTATTGCTTATGTGATTAGTGGATTTGATAGCTTAGTAGTAGATCCTTTACTTTTAGCATTATATCTTTCTGTGGTGTAATTTTTACTGGGTAGATCTATTCACCCCCCTCTAGATCTTAGCATCCATCCATTCCAACACGAACCCCCTCAGATCTATCCCCCTTGTCTGCCCTCTTTGTTCAGTGAGTTGCACAGGGTCAATGTCGATCGGTACGGTCCTTTGTCCAAGACTGCACATTCCATATGCAAAGGGAATAAATCAAAACCTCATCCATTGATGCGGGACGGCAAGTGACTTGACGCCAATTTGAATGCGAACCTTGGACTCTAGGCAAACTCGCAACTTGTCCCCGGCGAGGGAAGCGTGCAGACGTGCGCGGTTGAGAAACTGGCAATGAGTCTGGGTGGTCAATTCTCTTTCGTGCCCGGATCGAGACATGGGATGGGTCACACATTCACTCACTCTCGCAGTGGTGATAAAAATTGAACGGGATAATTTCCTATCACTCTAGCAGCGGTATATGAATATATACGAAGTAAGTAAAATGCCGACTGAGGGAGCGGAAACGATACCTCCACGCTACCGGGCGTGGGGAAGGCGACCCCGGCCAAGACTCGTACTCTCGGTGTACAGTAATTAAATAATTACATAAATGAGTTTACTATCCACTCCACGCAGGGAGGTAAAGGGCTACAGTGGGACCCGGGAGTAGCGAACTCGGGTTGACGGGTAGCAAGCCGGAGGGGCTTTCGGGCCATAGACGGACTGCTGGTCCGATTCGGTTCTGCTGGGCCTACGGGACAGCAGGCGGGTCCGGCTGCTGGGACGGTGGCGTCCGGGCGTCTCCTTGTTGCGGCGGCTGGCTGGGAGGCTGTTGGGGGGTTACTGGTCGATCCCCAGGAGCGACGGTTGTTGGTTCTACACTGGCATATTTTCCAGGGATTCATACGGTATCCTCCTTTGCTGGCCTGTCTCGGGACAGAACTGCGCGCCTCCAGGAAAATAATTGTTGCGCCCAGATCCGCTGTCGGATCGAGGCTAGATCGACTCTGTTGGAAAGAGGACTCAAAGGGATACAACATGTTTTAATTTCACATCCATCAAGTAAATATATTTCAAATGAAAAACTATGAGCTCCACAAACTTTTCTAGCTCAAAATTCAGATCACACATGACAGAATGAGATCTGCTTGAAAATGAATTTTGACCAAAAGGAAAACGGTGGATTTAGACTCTGGGAATTTATGGGTGGAAGGGGGGATGTGAGGATGACACACAAATATGTTGGGATTTTTCTGACATGGTTTAGGGGGTGGGAAAAATAAAAGAACAGACTACTATCCAGCAGATCTACAAACTGGCAGACTTTCAGGGGTGGAAATAAATGACTGGGAAAAATAGCAAACGTAGGCTGATTGGCCTGAAAATGTAACTGGAGGTGGGGGACGACAGAAGGAACAAACCCTCAAAATTTAAGGTCGACCAGATAGATGGATTGGGAAAACCAACCTAAACTTTAAGCTCCTATCTTGGATCTCGAAATTCTGGACAACAGGTTGAAGATTCGGTTGTGGCGGCTCGATGGCGGCTCCGATGGCGGCGACGGTGGCTAAGCTTCACACCCAGGGGAGGAGAAAAAACTTTGAATCACTCCAAGAATATGGTATCACACCATGGATTTCTACTCGAATCTCTGGTGTAAGAAGGGGAGAGGGAGGGGGCGCCCTTGGGCAATTGTGCACAAATGCAATTTTCTCTTCATTAATCTCTGAAAATATGGAAAATACATGGGTTTTATATGAAATATAAATGACCTAAACTAACCTCAGATCTAGGGTTAGGGAGGGGTAATTAGGGGAGAGAAGAATTTTTTCCCATGTGGTCAAATACAACAATTATAAAAAACTAAAAGGGGGGGATTATTTAAATCCCACATGGGGACAAGAGAGGGGGGCGCCCCCCTCTTGGAGTCAACATGGGGAGCTGGTCAATATTCCCCCTTGGAGCATGGACCAGCCCCACATGGGCCCTAGAGAGTCTAGGTGGCCCAATGGGAGAGAGGGTGGGGTCCCGCCGGGCCTCCGCGGCCTTTTTGCAAAGAAACCCACCAATTCCTAATGACTAACCCAATGGCTTATAATGCCTTACAATTGTAAACTCAATTGACTCAAAGATATAAATGCAAACAAAAAGTTAGTGGCCTTGCTTTTATGTCCCATCAATTCTCCTCGGGTGGTAGAAACTCGACCCCGTCGAGTAAGGGGTGCGGCTATTCACATGGCTCTTGTGGATCCGTCACTATACCAGGCAGCGCGGAGGTACACTCCACTCCTAGTAATCGTCACCTTCTCATCCCATATATGTTGTATATGCTCACGCTGTTGTGGGAATGAGGCCAGTGGTGGACACTCCCGGGTGGGGTCACTCTCAAAGGGAGGAGACGGCTCAAAGACTCACTAGGAATCACCGTTGGGTCCCTTTATGTGACTAGATCCGAGACATTGTGGTAGAGCTGATCCCAAATTCCAGCAAGTCTACAACGTACGCATGAGATCAGACTTGCATCACACTCGAAAGAGACTAATGCTTGCGAGCTTGCATTAGACCGACTCAACTATGCAACTCCTATATACTCGATAGAGAAACTGTATAAATAAGCAAAATAGACTCATAGACTATGGTATGAGGACAGACGGAGAGACACCAACTAATG
The DNA here is from genome assembly GCA_022559845.1 of Amorphophallus konjac. Lineage (NCBI taxonomy): Eukaryota > Viridiplantae > Streptophyta > Magnoliopsida > Alismatales > Araceae > Amorphophallus > Amorphophallus konjac. The sequence continues at coordinate 133,366,901 of CM040127.1, read as the reverse complement.
ACTTCCTATGACTGACGACACACACAAGGGACTTACCAAGGAAGACTCGGTAAGAAGGTTGGACACTGTCTGCATACACTAAGTGTAAAGATAAGCGGACCCACAACTTGATACCGTGAGTCTCAACCCTTGTCAACCATCTCCTATTTGAGAAGACTCATCCTCGGGTACAGAACTGTAGGAGGATAAGGAGGCGGGTGACGGGAAGGTAATCCGGATGTTTGGTGTGGAGCATGGAAAATGGGAAGTCCAGACATTATCTCTCAAACGCATGGAAGAAATTAGACCATACCGTGTTAACATAGGGTGTCGACAGTGGTACGATAGTCTCTAGCGGTTGTGCCACTGTAGGATAGATGGGTAAAAGTGGGATGGCTGACTGCATGGGGTCGGCGGATGGCACTTGTAACGTGGACAAGGTGGGTGGGGCAGACAGCTCCAGGACGACCAGTGGGGTTGGGGTGACTAACAGACTCTAGCCTTCTATTGGATCGCTCTCTAACCCCAAAACATAAGTGAGGTACTCCTCGGCCAACTCTCGGTCAGCCTCATAACTCACTAGAATAACCCCGGGTGGGGCATCCTCGGAATGTTTATCCTCTAAGATAGGGGAATGTGAAGGACACTGGTCGGAGAAGTGGCTACTCCCACTATAGGTGGCCACATGAGCGGGCTCCGGGTGTGGTGGCGGGCGTGAGTCCGGAGGAGGAACGGGCCGCTGGGGGTGGGTGGCTGGTGACACGGAGGTGCTCGGCTGAATGCCGTCGTGGAAGATGAACTCGCCGGGTAGGTGAGGTGGGTGTAAGGTGCAGTTCCTCCTATCCCTGTCAAAGGTCGCTCTCCTCACTTCCATACAAGTTTTCCCTAAAATGATGCATGAACCGGCAAGTGTGTCGACCTTACACCATGCTCCATCGTCATAAAGAATGGGGCCGAACCTCCATTGAAACTCTACGAACGCTAAGCCACCGTTGAGAATAATCTCCCCGATCTTAGAGAGAGACTCAACTATGTCCTGTGAGAGACAGTTAAATGACACCCTATTGATGAAGTGTTAGAGTGCAAAGCACGGATTCAGAAGGGGCGGTGAATGAATCCCCATTCAAAAACCATTGCGGAATTAAAATCTCAGATGGCTTAATCGATTAAGCACTCTGCAGTTGACACATGAAAGCACATGCTGAATGACTAGCTCACACTTACCCGTAAATCTGACAGACAGTATGAGATACTAATCAAGGACCCAGACTGATGAAACGATGAACACCCTACCAAACCATCAAGCACCCAATGGCAAGTTAACACACAGAAGAATCTTTTAACAATACTCAATGTAAACTGAGAGACTCAGGCTCACATATGAGTTGTAATTCAACTGAGCGTATGAACAAACACTTCACATTCATATTAACTCCCCAAGATATCACAAATAATCAAGCACACATAACCTGTGAAGGGGAGATAGATGATATGGAAGAACTCATAAAGCAAACCACGATAGATAGGATTTTTAGGTGGTTCAGTCCTCCAGACCTATGTCCACCCCACACTCAAACCTGAGTGTTGATTCTGCTACCAAACAGCTTGAAATCGTTTGGCCTCATAGCTTGCCTACAAACGATGCCTAATAGCTTGAACCAGAGGAACACACTCCTCTCTTCTTCCAACCCGGAAAGAACCACTAGTGGCACCCAGTCACTAGCAAATCAGAGAACAAATCTCCCTTCCTCTGAAACCCAGAAGGAAACCACAAGTGACACCTAGTCACTTGCAAACCAGAGGTCACAGACCTCTCTTCCTCCACACCAGAGTGAATAACCACGAGCGACACCAAGTCACTCGCAAATCGGAGGACCAATCCTCCCTTCCTCCAAGCCGGAGGGAACCTAGCGACACCATTCACTAGCAACCAGAGACCCAAGTCTCTCTTCTCCTGAGTCCATAGGAGGAACCCCGACCTCAAACCAGAGAATCGGAAAATAAAGTGAAATCGGAAAATGAACAAAGGAAAATACAAACGAAGGAAAGAAAAATGTAGCTCTAACTGGAGCAGGACTGTTCTGGATTTGATTCTGGAACAGATGAATACAGATCTTCATGTTAAGAATCGGCTGCTTCGATCTCGACCTCTCTTCTCAGCTCTATCTCATTCTTTCTTCACTTCTAAGCTCTCTCGCACTTTCTTCACTTCCTTTTTCTCCCTATTCCTGCTACTCTCTGAATTCTTTTCTTGCGACCTTTTCTATCTTCTCTTTTTCATTCTCTTGCAGGCTCTCTCTTTTTCTCTCTTGAACTCTCCTATTCTTTTCTCTACTCTTATCTTCTTCTGCTCCCTAATAGTTCTTCTTGATCTCGTACAAGAGTTATCTTCTTAACTTACAGAAGGATGACTTATATACTCCCTCAGACTGAGGCCACGCGCTCATGCACTAGGCGTGTGGAAGAAACACTCGCACCTGAAAGCTTCAGGAGAATCTTGCCACGTGCCATAATCTGAACGATTGGGACCCCATGTGGCAGCTTCTTCCAATAACGATCACCCTTGGATCACGTGCTTGTTAATTGTTCTGTTGTTCTCACGTGCCCTTGTTCTTCTGTTCCTTATAAGTTAGATACTCAGGTGCACATATGTTGCTCGAACTATGGCTTCCCTGGCTTGATCACTTGCGTTCACAAGTTCTATAAACTGCACGTACTGGGAATGATTGCACCGAGCTTGTTCTATCAGAACAGGGCATTGAGAATGGAATGCACAGACCTTGATGCCCATGAACGATGATATGCACCGAGTTTGTTGGGCAGCCTGACTGACATATATGCACGAGCCTTAGACATAACCTGAATGCACCGACTTAACTGATTACGTGCATGCATAGACGTTAAAGCCATGAAGTGCAATATAATGCATTCAAGACATGCTCAGACCTAGACCAGTAGTTAAACACACATCAATATATATATATGCAACCGTGACATTCAATCAAGCATATGAAGTCAATTCAGGCACATGAAGTGACTCAGCTATCATCAAAACATTCTTCAACCATTCATTCTCAAGTGGTGACTCATAGTGTTGCTATCATTAAAACTCATGAAGCAAAACCTCATCAAAGCACAGGGGCACAACAATCTCCCCCTTTTTGATGATGGCAACACAATGAGTCACACTAACACTGACTTGTCAAATTATTCTCCCCATTTGACTTCAGTAAAAAGAGGGTAGTTTGCGAGAAAAAGAATATAATGCATGAGCCTATTCCCCCCCTTTTGAAATAATCAAACAGATCATGATAGAGAAAGAGTAATACTCCCCTTATCAACATGAATGCAGGACTACTCTCCCCCTTTGTACTCCAGACCTCCCCTTTTGACATAATCTTGAATATTTATAATGCCCAGAACTCCCCCTGAAAGCATGAGAGGAATCGAAAATGCAAGCACAAGATGTAACTACAGGGATGAACTCTGGTTATCCAATGAATCAATCTGGAATCCACCACCACAAGAATTCTGAAACAAAATTGGTTGTGGCACCTTACATTTGTATGGACAGAACAATGCAGGTGAAAGACCCACAGAACCAGAACCAGTTACAAGAGTCATTCGTCAGGGATACAGAAACAAGATGGAAGATTCCAATAGTGTGGAGGGTGAAACTGATGATGTAAATGAAGTAGATGTGGCCAAGGGTAGGAGTAAATAACAGCAAGAAAGGCACAAGATCTCCAATAGGTGAGTTAGCATGATGATTAAGTTGTCAGAGGTGAACCTAATCAGTGAAAATTATATGGCAGGTACCACATTAAAAAGTCTTCACAAGGAAATACTCTCCTATCATAGGGGGTTATGAATTAAAAGACATGACCCAACTGATTTAACCATGATGTATACCAAATTTGTCAATTAAATTCAATACTCATATCTGAAGGTAGGTTTTAATAAAGGTGAACCAATTAACCAAGCAATACTCAATAACAACCACCTTCCATCTTACTCAAATGAACTCGATGACTCCTTTGAGAGTCACACAGAGCAGTATTGAGATTAAACACCCTTACTAGAATGTGAGTTGACTGTTTTTGCAAGATATTTTCTTTTGATTAGCACATTATTTTTTCTGAGCAATTTAAGTTGATCAACACATTTTTACATAAGGCACAACACGTCTTAGGTGAAGTGACCCAGTTACGCAGTGTGATAACTTTCATTGCCTCTCAACTTTGAGAGCAGAGTTAACAATAGAAGTGTCTTTTTACATGAGGAGACACCTTGATTAGAGGCCGGACTCTCCAGTTACTCAACACAGACATGCTATTGCTCTGTCAGATTTTTCAATAAATTTTCACCAGATATAACTATGGCACTTCATGACATAGGTTTACTCTACTTCATTGATAGATAACCCAGTTTCTCAGTGACCAAGTCATTGCTCTGAATTCACTTTTTCCTTTTAGTCAACATTTTTTAGGTTAATGTTTAAAAACAATACTCACACTATGTGTCTCTACCAAAGTAGCCTTGATATCACATTTTCATATTACAGACGCGTGAGACTAGCGTATTTATGACACAGTTGGTTAAAATTTATTAAAACTCATCATTCAGATACTTTCAATACATTAGAATACAAATCTGAGAATACATTAAACTTATATCAGTCTGAATCAGTAGAAATTCTTAAACCTATATGATAGGAATTTCTTTTAAGAGTTCAGACTAAAACATGGTACATAACATAAGGATCTCAGATCAGTCTAATGAATGCAACTAAACAACTTATCATTCCTAGGACAAGAACCAGATTAATCAGACCAGCTTGAAAGGATGTGAGTGTTGGATAGGTACAAGCTATTGTGACTCCTATGTGCTGATGGTGTTGACATGCAACTTTACTTCATATGGCAACACATTGTTTTGATGAATTGGCAACACATTGTTTTGATGAATTGGCAACACTGTATAAGTTTTGATGAAATTACTTTATCAGATTGTCTGTGTGTTATATGCATTTTATCTTATCTTAACACTGAACACACACTCATAGTCTCAATGTCTATACATCGCTGTTGGGCATCAATGTCTGCATAAGAGCATCAGGCACCAAGTGTGTACATTGCATAGCATGCAGGCGTTAAAGTCCATACATCCACAGTGCTGTGGCCAAGTCCATACACTATCCGTCTCATTTAGAGTCTAAGGTGAAGTCTGTACGTTGAGCGTCTCACGCAAAGTCCACACATTGGCCTTCAGGTTTGAAAGTCTGTACATCGGTCTTTCAGCAAGTCTGAACATTGTCCATACAGTAGTGCGTCAACTCCTTAAACTGATGCGTCGACGCTTCAGTTCAGTTTCTTCAGTTGATAAAGTCTATACATCTACAGTGGACTTTGAAGTCTATACATTGGGCCTTACATTCCAACTCTATACACTGAACCTTCGTTCATCAAAGCCTCAAGTCTGTACAGCATGAAGTCTACATTTTGGCTTCACGTTTTCAATGTCTGTACAGTGGCTTTCGCATAGGCAAGTCTGTACATCGGGCTCCTTCTAACTAAGTCAATACACTCCCTCACTCTGTACACACTAAGTCTATACAGCATGATCGTCTTTTCAAGTCTATACAGAGTTCTTCACTTAAACTGATGACTTATCCAATACTCTATCTGACAGGTGTTCTGATCGTGAAGCTTATGGAGGGCACGTGATTCGAGACTGAAGGGCAGACAGGCTTGTGACACGTGTGCTGAAGCTGGCTGAGAGGCTGACACGTGTACACAGCAAATCAAGAAAGAAGCTCCTGGATTATTCCGGTGTGTCAACTCATTGAGCAAGTAGCGTCGACGTAGCAGTTACAAAAAGAGAACCAATGGGTTACTGGGTTACTCAGATGCGTCAACGCCACCCATTGGCAGCGTGGACGCAGCAGTTCAAGTAACTCCTTGCAACCTCTGGAAGTACCCTGGCAGCGTCGACGTTGTAGCTCGTTGGGTCGACGCATCAGTTTGATGGAACGACACCTTTTAGCTGCTAGTACACACCGATGCGTCAATGCAGTAGTGGAGCGGCGTCGACGCAGCACGCCCATCTGCTGAAGACATGATCTCTGGATCATCGATGCGTCAACGCCATGGGCTGATGGAGTCAACGCAGCAGTCTTGAGTTTTGCTGATCGAACGTCTTTGAATTGTAGGGCACGTGATCCAAGGTGCCTGGCTCGTGAACTAGATGCTGACACGTGGATGGAATTGTCTCGAAGCTGGCAGATTCCATTGGGCGGGAAAGCATGGAAGCCACGCGCCCTTATCCACCTGCTGCTGTTATATATATTAGTCATCATCTTCTGTACAGGTTGATCGAGATTAGCAAAGTCTATACATCCTGCTTGAAGCAGAAGCCACCGAGATCCACTATGAGAATAAAGAAGAAAGGCAAAGAAGAAGAAAAAGAGAGAAGAAGAAAAAGAGAGATGAGTTGAGAGAGAGCTATTGTGAGAGCTTGTGAATCGGTCTCTTGGTCCAGTTACCAGAGCTGATATTGCTCAACCTTGAGCTACAGTCGTTTTGGTTTTCTTCCATTCGATTGTGTGTTTCGTTTGTTTTCAGTCTTTGTTATTTTCCTTTGAAAACTCCTGTTCTATCAAGCTGTTAGTCAGCGGGATCAAGCTGTGAGGCAGCGGGTTGCAGAGGTGTTCCTCTGGTCGGCTAAGCTGTAGTGCCCAACAGAGCAAGCTGTGATGCTCAGCTGTTGCAGAGGATGTTCCTCTGGTCGGGATAAGCTGTAAGCCCCAGCCGTTGTTGGCAAGCTGTAGAGCCCAGCAGTTTGAAGCTGTGTATCAGCAGTAATCCACATTCGAGTTGAATGTGGGGTGGACGTAGGTCGGATTGACTGAACCACCTACAAGCCTTGTGCCTCTCGTGTGTTTGATTGCTTGTTCAGCAGATCTTGTGTGTTTCATTCGGTGCATTGGCTGTGTTCGTCTAGTGTTCTTCTAATTCCGCATTTGATTCTAGGCCAAATTTTTTAAATAGCTAGTTGATCTATTCACCCCCCCTCTAGATCCACATCCTGTGGTGATAGAGCCTTCCATCTAACTTCAACATTTGGTATCAGAGCTAGACTCTTCTACAGGGACTTACCGCCCGAAGAGGATAAGCACAGATGGACGGAAGAGGGATGATAGCTGAAGGACACTCCACATCCAAGCCCCCATACTTCGATGGAACCAACTACGCATACTGGAAGCACCGTATGCAGGTATTCTTGAGGGCTAAAGATTATTAAATTTGGAAGGTGGTTAGCAAGGGACCTTTCGAGCTGTCTCCAAATGAAGATGTATGGACTAAGGAAGAAATCAGAAGGTCCACGCTCAACTGGAGTGCAATCAATGCAATCCAGTGTTCTCTGCATCCCACCGAGTTCTCACGAATATCTGCCTGCTCCTCAGCGAAGGAAATGTGGGATGCACTTGAAGTCATCTATGAGGGAACTTCACAAGTCAGAGAGACTAAGACTAATCTACTGGTCTCAGAATACGAAGCCTTCAAGATGAAGCCTAATGAGACGATCAAGGAAATGTATGCTCGGCTGACCATTATCACAAATGGTCTCAGAGGCTTCGGGAAAAAATATTATGAGTACGATGTAGTCAGGAAGATCTTGCGATCCTTAACCCCAATTTGGCACACCAAGGCCACAGTTATGGAAGAGTCAAGAAATCTGCATAATACTAAGGCAGATGAGATGATCGGATCTCTAATGGCTTATGAGATGAATATGCCAAAGATAGAGGAGGCTGACAGAAAGAGGAAGCCTATAGCTCTGAAGGCTGGTGCTAGCAGATCCAGTCGATCCAGCCCCAATGGATCATCAACTGAAGAGAGCTTGTCTGAAGAAGAAGTGGCAAATGCTGATATTGCCATGATTACTAGGGAATTCCGGAGATTTCTTAAGAAGGAAGGAAGAAGATTCAGCCGAAAAAATCCCAACAGTGGCCGCCGAGACACAAGGTATAAATCAAACCCTGCAAAGAAAGCTGAAACTAATGTTTGCTATCAATGTAGGAAGGGGGGTCACTTTAAAGCTGAATGTCCGACAAATCAGAATCTCAAGGACAAGTCCAAGAAGAAGAACACAAAAGGGAAAGCTATGGTAAGTACCTGGAGTGATGAGGACGAGGGATCTTTGAGCGTCACTTCGAACAGTGAAGTTGAAGCTGAGAAGCCAATCTGTCTCATGGCAACCAGCTCAGAAGATAGAGAGGAAGAATCTGATGAGGTATCCTCTCGCTATGAAAATTTTACTATTACTGATTGGATGGTTGCCTATGATGAACTTACTGACAGAGTAGATGAGGTCAGAAAAGAAAACAGGCATCTTCGAAGAAAAATTAAAATCATGCAAAATGATACTTCATTGTCTGATAAAATTGTCTGCTTAGAAACTGAAAACAGTAAGCTGAAACTCACATGTTCTGAATTTGAAGAAATCAATAAAGAACTGAAAATGTCTAAGGAAGAAAATGTGAGATTAGACAATGAAATTGATGCATGGAAACTGAAAATTCAGAATTATGAAAATGAGATAAAGATTGTTTCTGAAAAATATGAAGTTGTCCTCAATGTGAATAATGAGTTAAAAAAATCTATTGATGAAGTTCAGAAAGATAATGAGGATAAGCTAAAAACAATTGAGAAAATGACCCAAGGATCTGAAAATTTAGATGCATTATTGGGGTCAAAAGTAAATTTCAGAAGAGAGGGCCTAGGATTCAACTCTAGTGCAACCAAAAGCTTTGGAATGAAAACTATTTCCTTTGTTTCACAAAAGGAGAAAGGACCTCTGATCAACATGAATTCTAATAATGCTATAAAGACAAATTTGAATCTGAAAAGGCTGAATGCAGAGGAGAAGGGCAAACAGAAAGTAGGTGAGCCTAGTAGAATTGGCACTTCCAAACCTAGCTCTAGTGCTCAACCCAAGGTTAGGGGTCAGTCTGTTCAGATAAACAAACCTCACGTCAATGCCAAAAAGTCTTCACCACCATCATCACAGAAAAGGACCCAACCAAAACCTATGAATAGGTCAGCAGGGTCAAGGGTGCAGGGAAGACAAAACATTTTCAGAAGTCAGCCCAACAAATTCAATTCACCTAGAGTTCAGCCCTACTACCCCAAACAGCCAATCTATCCTAATGGGTATGGGTGGACTAGAACTCAAGGGATGTATACAGGGTATGTTCATTAACCTACACACTTTTACAGACCCTATGTCAGAAATTGGGAAAATGGGTGTGGTAGTCAGATGCCTAGGAATTACCAATATTTCCACAGCCAGTCTAGGAACTACCATGGCCAAAACTTTATGAATGCAACCTGGCTGAAGCATTGGCACAATAACAAAAATTCTGTGAATAACTTTGTTGGTGCATATAAGAAGAAAGTCAACAAGAAAAAGCAAAACAAAAGGAAATCTGGAAAATCCACTGAACAAAACTGCTTCAAACAAATGTGGATTCCCAAAACCATGCTTTCTTTCTTTACTTGCACTTCATCTGCATTGGAGCCCAATCAGACTTGGGTTCCAAACTCTTTGCCCTAATTATGTGTGCAGGTATGCCTGGCAGCCAAGAGCAACTTGTGGTACTTGGACAGTGGCTGCTCCAGGCATATGACAGGAGATAAGGCCAAGTGTTGTATGCTAACTGAAAAGCTAGGAGGCCTTGTCACCTTTGGAAGCAACACAAAGGGTAGGATCATTGGATCAGGTAAGGTAGGTAAGTGTTCTACCTGCTGCATTGATGATGTTATGCTGGTTGAAGGGTTAGCTTACAATTTACTTAGTATCAGCCAGTTGTGTGATAAGGGTCATAAGGTTTTATTTGATTCTCAATGCTGCAAGGTTTTTGAACCTGATTCAGAAATTATAAAATTCTCTGGAAAAAGAATAAATAACACATACATGATAGATCTAGATGATATTCAGCATTCTAACCTATGTCTTACTGCCAATAGAGAAGATTTAGCATTTTTATGGCATCGTAGGTTAGGCCATGCTAGTTATACCATTTTGCATAAACTGAACAAGCATAGCATGGTTAGAGGACTTCCTGAAGTTTCATTCAAGAAAGAAAATAAAATCTGTGATGCATGCACTCAATCAAAGATAACTAGAAAGTCATTTAAGTCTAGAACTGAAAATCTGTCTTCAAAACCCTATGAGCTGATACACATGGATCTTTTTGGGCCAACCAGATCTGTCAGCTTATCAGGAAGGAGGTATGGGTTTGTCATGGTAGATGACTTTTCTAGGTATACTTGGGTTTATTTCTTATCTAATAAGAGTGATGCTTTCTCAGAATTTCAGGAGTTCTATGTTAAAATAAATCAGAAAATTGAAAATATTTTGACTGATCATGGAGGTGAGTTTGAAAACTCACAGTTTGATGAACTCTGCAGGTCAAATGGAATCAACCATAGGTACTCCTCACCAAGGACACCTGAGCAGAATGGGGTTGTGGAGAGGAGGAACAGAACCCTAGTGGAAATGGGTCGTACACTTCTTACTGAAGGTGGTCTACCAAGAAAATTTTGGGCTGAAGCAGTGAACACTGCCTGTTATGTAATTAACAGAGTCATGGTAAGACCTTCTACCCAGCAAACACCATATGAGATCTTAAAGGGTAAGAAACCTTCTATTGCTCATTTCAAGGTTTTTGGTTGCAAATGTTTTATTCATATAAATGATAAAAGAGACCTTGATAAATTTGAACCTAAAGGTGAACCAGGAATCTTTCTTGGTTATTCTGAAAACACACGAGCATATAGAGTGTACAATCTGAACTCTAAAACTGTTGAAGAATCTCCACACATAATTTTTGATGAATCCTTGGTAAATTCTAACATTGGTCAATACAGGAATGAAGACAATGGTGAAATCTTGAAGGAAGGAGATCCTGAAGACAATTCAGAGGATGAAGAAGGACATACAGAACTTAATGAAGAGGAGTCTACAGTTCAGGGGGAGGTAAATCAAACACATGACAATTCAATTGTTAACATTAGATATCTTAAAGATCAACATATAGATAATATAATTGGAAATCTGCATGACCCCCCTAGGACTAGAGGTCTCCTGAGAATTCAACATGAATTAAATGCATATGCTCTTGTCTCTCAAATTGAACCCAAGTCCATTGACTGTGCCCTCAAGGATATGCGTTGGATTAATGCCATGCATGAGGAACTTAATCAGTTCGACAGGAACAAGGTGTGGCACTTGGTTCCACCTCCTGATCATGGAACATTCATAGGGACTAGGTGGGTCTTCAGGAATAAATCTGATGAATTAGGGAATATTGTTAAAAATAAAGCCAGACTTGTTGCTCAGGGGTACAACCAGGAGTTTGGTATTGACTTTGAAGAGTCATTTGCCTCTGTAGCCAGATTAGAAGCTGTTAGAATCTTATTAGCTTATGCATGTTCCCTAGGTATAATTCTCCAGCAGATGGATATAAAATCTGCATTCTTGAATGGGGAAATTAATGAGGATGTCTATGTTAGACAGCCCCCTAGATTTGAATGTCTAGATTTCCCTAATCATGTTTATAAATTAAATAAAGCTCTCTATGGTCTTAAGCAAGCTCCCAGAGCTTGGTACGACAGGTTGAGCAAGTTCCTCACTGATCAAAATTTCACTAGAGGAGTAGTTGATCAGACCTTGTTTACAAAGGTGAGTCATTCTGAAATTCTTATTGTACAGATCTATGTGGACGATATCATTTTTGGGTCAACTAACCCCAAATTGTGTGATGAATTTTCTGAAACAATGACTAATGAGTTTGAAATGAGCTCAATGGGTGAGCTCAAATTGTTTCTTGGACTGCAGGTTACACAAACAAAGGATGGAATGTTTATCACTCAGTCCAAGTACACAAGGGATCTACTCAAGAAATACAAGATGGATAACCTTAAAGAGATAGCTTCTCCAATGGGTACTTCTACAAGCTTGGATGAAGACACTAAAGGTAACCCATTTGACCAGAAATTATACAGAGGTATGATCGGATCCCTTCTCTACTTAACAGCATCTAGGCCTGATATTCAATTCGCTGTAGGATTATGTGCTAGGTTTCAGGCCAGTCCTAAAGAAAATCATTTTAAAGCAGTGAAAAGGATTTTTAGATATCTGCTAGGCACCCAAGAGCTAGGATTATGGCATCCTGCTAGGTGTAAGTTAGAGCTTCTAGCTTACACTGATGCTGATTATGCTGGGTGTCGAGTAGATAGAAAAAGCACTAGTGGCTACTATCAATTCCTTGGTGGCTGTCTAGTATCTTGGGCATCTAAGAAGTAACACACTGTAGCCTTGTCTACAGCTGAGGCTGAATATGTTGCAGCAGGTACTTGTGCTGCCCAAGTACTTTGGATTAAGCACCAACTAGATGATTATCAGATAAAATTGGAATGTATTCCAATTCTATGTGATAATACTAGTGCCATATGCCTTGCTAAAAATCATGTTCATCATTCTAGGACTAAGCACATAGAAATAAAACATCATTTTCTAAGAGATGCTATGAACAAAAAGGAAATTGAACTGGACTTCATTGAAACAGACAAACAAGTTGCTGATATTTTCCCTAAGCCACTTGGAAATGAAAATTTTTAATTCTTTAGAAGAGAACTTGGCTTGTGTAAATTTCAGCATAATGAATAAAATCTTTATTAACTTGAATTAAACATCTGAGCTACTTTGAATAAACTTCTGATTTGGAATTGTTGTTGATAGATTGAATAAACATTGTGCAACAGACTTATGATAATGCATGACTCTCATATATTGTTATTGCACTCATGATCATCATGCATATAGACAGGGGGAGTCTTGTCAGTTTTCAAGGTGAACTGCTGCGTCGACGCTGCTACAATGTGGCGTTGACGCAATGAACTAGATCTGGAAATATTTCTGTTTCACTATTCTGATGAGTTGACGCTGTAATAGCATGGAGTCAACGCACTAACACTATCTCAGTATCTTATACTATTTGTCTCTCATCTGATGCGTAGACGCCTTGAACTCCAGCGTTGACGCCGTCTATTCAATCCTTGATTCTGAATGATTTAGTCTGACAATATGGCAATCTTTTAGTCAGTTCTAATATTAAGCAATAGAAAACAGATTTCTTCTTTCATAAGAACGTTAATTGCTTAAAGACTGACTTAATGGTTTAAAATTTATAATCTTTAGAGTTGAAAGACTACAATCAGTAAATAAGGATGCTGAAAAATTGATAAAGCTCTCAACCCTTATCTTATTTCATGTCAGACAAAGCTAATTATATCTGAAATCTGAAAACTCATCTGAAATCATGTTAGAGAAGCTAAGTATGTGTATTGTCCTTGAACAAGTCATTCTGAAACAAATAAAGGGCAGCTAAGACAGATATTGAAAAAACATTAAAAATCATTAATAATAGCATTGACAGAGCAATGACTGGTAAATCACTGAGAAACTGAGTGGTCCATCAAAGAAGTGGACACCACTCATGTCATGAGGTGTATCAGCTATCTCTGTATAAAATGATCAAAACAGTAGGTTGTCTTCACTGAGTACTTGGGGGTAACTGGCGTCTAATAAACGTGTACCCTCACACAAAGAGGTGTCAATCAATTCTATTGAACTTGATCATAGGCAAGATGGTCCATCATGTTGAGTATCTAGGGGTATTGGCGTCTGATAAACGTATACCCTTACGCAAAAAGACTTTTGGTACCTGAATGCCCTAAATGAAACAATATTGAAAATGTTGTTCCTTAGAAGAAATTTCATGGATGTCAATTGTTTAATTTCAATACATGACCTGATTTCTCTTAACATATATTATTGAGTCTATTAAAGTAAGATATTTTGAAACTGAATCTCTCATGTAAATATGACTCTGGTTTATTGTTTTATCATGAACATCTACCTTATCCAATGAATGTAGTGCATGAACTTTCATTTTTATAACCTTTAAACCAGAAATTCAATTTCTAAGCCATTTCTAGGTTCATATGACTGAAGGTTCTGTGCTTTGGTTACTTAATTTCTGAACTACTTACTAAGAATGCCAGTCAGCTAAACTTTCTTTCTCTTCGCTTGCATTCACTTTCCCTCCTATTTGTTGATGGCAAAGGGGGAGAATATTATCTGAATTCATTTCTTCAGTTTAGGGGGAGAAACTTTTGTAGCATGCAGCATGTCATCATAGCATATACGTGCACCTGCACAACAAATCATGTCTTTCATCAAAAATGCATCTGTATGACAGGATGTTGTCACTCTACATGATAGGGGGTTGCCATCATCAAAAAGGGGGAGATTGTTGTGACTCCTATGTGCTGATGGTGTTGACATGCAACTTTACTTCATATGGCAACACACTGTTTTGATGAATTGGCAACACATTATTTTGATGAATTGGCAACACTGTATATGTTTTGATGAAATTACTTTATCAGATTGTCTGTGTGTTATATGCATTTTATCTTATCTTAACACTGAACACACACTCATAGTCTCAATGTCTATACATCGCTGTTGGGCATCAATGTCTGCATATGAGCATCAGGCACCAAGTGTGTACATTGCATAGCATGCAGGCGTTAAAGTTCATACATCCACAGTGCTGTGGCCAAGTCCATACACTGTCTGTCTCATTTAGAGTCTAAGGTGAAGTCTATACGTTGAGCGTCTCACGCAAAGTCCACACATTGGCCTTCAGGTTTGAAAGTCTGTACATCGGTCTTTCAGCAAGTCTGAACATTGTCCATACAGTAGTGCGTCAACTCCTTGAACTGATGCGTCGACGCTTCAGTTCAGTTTCTTCAGTTGATAAAGTCTATACATCTACAGTGGACTTTGAAGTCTATACATTGGGCCTTACATTCCAACTCTATACACTGAACCTTCGTTCATCAAAGCCTCAAGTCTGTACAGCATGAAGTCTACATTTTGGCTTCACGTTTTCAATGTCTGTACAGTGGCTTTCGCATAGGCAAGTCTGTACATCGGGCTCCTTCTAACTAAGTCTATACACTCCCTCACTCTGGACACACTAAGTCTATACAGCATGATCGTCTTTTCAAGTCTATACAGAGTTCTTCACTTAAACTGATGACTTATCCAATACTCTGTCTGACAGGTGTTCTGATCGTGAAGCTTATGGAGGGCACGTGATTCGAGGCTGGAAGGGCAGACAGGCTTGTGACACGTGTGCTGAAGCTGGCTGAGAGGCTGACACGTGGACACAGTAAATCAAGAAAGAAGCTCCTGGATTATTCCGGTGCGTCAACTCATTGAGCAAGTAGCATCGACGTAGCAGTTACAAAAAGAGAACCAATGGGTTACTGGGTTACTCAGATGCGTCAACGCCACCCACTGGCAGCGTGGACGCAGCAGTTCAAGTAACTCCTTGCAACCTCTGGAAGTACCCTGGCAGCGTCGACGTTGTAGCTCGTTGGGTCGACGCATCAGTTTGATGGAACGACACCTTTTAGCTGCTAGTACACACCGATGCGTCAATGCAGTAGTGGAGTGGCGTCGACGCAGCACGCCCATCTGCTGAAGACATGATCTCTGGATCATCGATGCGTCAACGCCATGGGCTGATGGAGTCAACGCAGCAGTCTTGAGTTTTGCTGATCGAACGTCTTTGAATTGTAGGGCACGTGATCCAAGGTGCCTGGCTCGTGAACCAGATGCTGACACGTGGATGGAATTGTCTCGAAGCTGGCAGATTCCATTGGGCGGGAAAGCATGGAAGCCACGCGCCCTTATCCACCTGCTGCTGTTATATATATTAGTCATCATCTTCTGTACAGGTTGATCGAGATTAGCAAAGTCTATACATCCTGCTTGAAGCAGAAGCCACCGAGATCCACTATGAGAATAAAGAAGAAAGGCAAAGAAGAAGAAAAAGAGAGAAGAAAAAGAGAGATGAGTTGAGAGAGAGCTATTGTGAGAGCTTGTGAATCGGTCTCTTGGTCCAGTTACCAGAGCTGATATTGCTCAACCTTGAGCTACAGTCGTTTTGGTTTTCTTCCATTCGATTGTGTGTTTCGTTTGTTTTCAGTCTTTGTTATTTTCCTTTGAAAACTCCTGTTCTATCAAGCTGTTAGTCAGCGGGATCAAGCTGTGAGGCAGCGGGTTGCAGAGGTGTTCCTCTGGTCGGCTAAGCTGTAGTGCCCAACAGAGCAAGCTGTGATGCTCAGCTGTTGCAGAGGATGTTCCTCTGGTCGGGATAAGCTGTAAGCCCCAGCCGTTGTTGGCAAGCTGTAGAGCCCAGCAGTTTGAAGCTGTGTATCAGCAGTAATCCACATTCGAGTTGAATGTGGGGTGGACGTAGGTCGGATTGACTGAACCACCTAAAAGCCTTGTGCCTCTCGTGTGTTTGATTGCTTATTCAGCAGATCTTGTGTGTTTCATTCGGTGCATTGGCTGTGTTCATCTAGTGTTCTTCTAATTCCGCATTTGATTCTAGGCCAAATTTTTTAAATAGCCAGTTGATCTATTCACCCCCCCTCTAGATCCACATCCTGTGGTGATAGAGCCTTCCATCTAACTTCAACACAAGCTGGTAGAGCAAATAACAGCAGGAGAGAAGAGCGTCAAATATATACAGAATAGAATCTATTTCAGTAGCTGAGTCTGGAATACAGACAGATCAGCTAAACAAGTAGAGACAGTAGAGAATTTAGGTGAACCACCTAAATGCAGAGAATGGATCAGATTGCTAGACAAAAAGAGTTCAAGAGGTGAAGAAGTGATGAAATAGGAATGCTCCCCCTGTCTAGACGCAATATGTAATAAAACTACACATGAGCATCATGAAGATTAAACGAAAGCAGTCAATCTCTCTCTGACTAAGTGCATGGTATACAAAGAAAACGCAACACATGGTTTTATGATGAAAGCTCATGAAACAGATGTGCAATTCAATCAAAAGGAGATTACCCTGAACATTATGTGCAATTCGAATTTTCAGATGGTTTTAATTCAGCACAGACAGAATCAACATGATATTCAAACCTTTCAAACTCACAATTTCAGATGATAGAATTCGAAGTAAGTGCTCAGAACAGACCTGAAGAGCCGAATCATGGGGTCTTTTAATTTTTAGTGCCTTGGTTTATTGACCCCTCTTTATTCATTCCAAGGCACACCTGCAGCAAAGTAATCATTTTGATCATGCAGGAACCCAAGTAGCCTTGGGTCCTTTATTAGCCCTAACAGGAGTTATGAACAGTTTCTTAGCGACATTGTCATCAAAATTCATCAGATAACAATTGGCCATGAAGTGACCAAATTTACCACAATATCTACATGAAATAGCAGATTTTCTGGTCCTATGATGCATATCAACAGCAGCATGAGACCTATGAACCTGAGCATGAAATGTTCTGTTGTTTACATAGACATTTTGTTTCTTATTCTTAATTAGCCAACATTCAGCAGATTTGTGACCTGGCTTACCACAGTTAAAGCATGAAAAATTCACATGTCATTTTGCAGAGAATTTGACGAAATAGAGATTAACAGAATTTTCCTGAACATGCCAATAGTCCTTGACTGTATGGCCGTGCTTCCCACACTCGAAGCACCTGATGTGCTTACCTTTAGAACCATTTTTACCCTAAGTATTATTCCTATGAGATACTAACCAGCATTCAAAAGCCTTGTGACCAGGCTTGTTACAATTGAAGCATATGATATGTTGGTTTGAGGCATGTTTATTTTTATAAAAGTCATGATGATTTGCATAGAATTTAGCATACATCCTATTATCTTGTTCTATGACAAAGCATTCATCCATAGGTGACCATGCCTACCACAGTAATGACAATAATCATTCTATTCATGTGCATGCGAGTGAGTAATAGGCTTATGAACATCATGCACTAATCCATCAGATTCCACAGAGCTAGCAGAGTTAACAGCATAAGCAGGGACAACCTTGAATTTATTCATGTAAGCATCATTTTTCAGTTGTTTGCTCCTTTTCAAGGCATTTATTTATTTTTCAGTTATCTGAGCCTTAAATTGGAATATTGATGATGAAGGTGTTTTGAGGTTTTTATTTTGTTTCGAGGATTGACTTGTGGTACCGGCCACATCAGAGCTTTGCACAAAAGTGGTGTATAACTTTTTTCTAGTCATTTCCTTTACATCAGAACAGCAACTTATCCCCTTGAATTTTCATCCTCACCTTTTATGACAACTTTCACTTTTCTTTCATTTTTAGCAGACTTAGGTGTTGAGTTTTCCAGATCATGAATTTTATTTTCCAAAGAGGCAATGTGGATTTCATAACTAGCAATCTCCTGTTCACTACAATTAACACATTCACTTAATACTTGGTTTGCAGTTTTATATTTCTCAAGTTCTTGTTCCAGATTGCTCAAATGTTTAGATTCTTCATTGCAAGTAGTTTTTCCTTTTTCTAAGATGAGAAGTTTTTCGGACATACCAGTGTTTAATCATTTTGACTTTTCAATTTCAGCTTTCAATTCATTGTTTTCCTCCCAAGGTTTTTTAGCTTGAATTTCCTTATTAGCAGATCTTTCTCTCTCGATAGCCAGAAGCCTCTCTGAAATAACAGTATTTAGGACCATGAGTTTCTTATTTTGTTCTTTCAGTTCTTTGTTCTCTTTGGTCAGTCTCTCAATTTCTTCATCATTGGATATAGAATCGAGTCTTTCAATTAGTTCCTCCTCTCTTTCTTCCACTTTAATTTTCTCAACAAGTAGATTTTTGTGATCCTCTTTAAACAAAGCAATTAGTTTATTCAGCCATTCATTTTCACTGTAGAGTTCCTCATTACGTTCTCGCAGAACCGGGCACTTGTTGCAGCTTGACTCTACAGAAGAAATATGTACAACTTCCTTATTGACTTCATTCATTCTAGCCTTGAGATTTTCATTATCTTTTTGAACTTCTACATTTTCAAACTTCACTTTTCCGTTATAGAATTAATCTCGATCGATTCTTGCATGCTTTTTAGATGCTCATCTTTCTTCTTATTCAGCTGATTCTCAAGTTCTGATATCTTGTTCAAACATGTTTGATTTTCAATTTTTAAAGAGCCATTTTGTTCCTTAAAATTTTGAACATCTATTAAGCAAGTATCATAAGACTGTTTCAATGTAGGACAAACATCACAAACGATTTCAGATTTACGTTGTTCAATCTTTTTCTTTAGCCTTTTATTCTCAAATTTCATTTTCTTGGACAGATCTAACAAATCTTCATACATTGCAACCAATTCATCAAACGAGGGTTCATCAGATCCGGAGCTTACCTGAGAAGGAGTATCATCATCATCATTTCTCCGGTTGGCCATCAAGCATTTATCCTCTTCCCCCTTGTTTGCAGCAGTTACTCTGTCCAAGATTTCCTTTCCTGACACACTCCTGAGAACAAAAGGAAATTTGTCAGCATTCACTACATCTCTTAGAATATTAAGAACTGTGATATTCTCACGGTTCTTTGATTTATCCTCACTGGACCACTTAGTCTCATTTCGGGGCAACTTATGTGGGCCTTTCGATATGAGTTTCCATAGACTCGGGTCAATGGAATTCATGTAGACGCAGAGACCTCGCAACCACTTGCTGAAGTTAGAACCATCAAAGACGCAAGGACGAGCCATATGGAAAACTTGAAAAACAACCTTAGCACACAAAGTAATCACAGATGAATGCACCAAAATCCCTTGATCAAAATTGAATAGAGAGCAATAGGAGTAGCACCTTAAATAGTAGGATCCTCTGCAGATCGTTGGATCTGAATGTACATAGACCTTCTCTGATACCAATTGTTAGAGTGCAAAGCACGGATTCAGGGGGGGTGAATGAATCCCCGTCCAAAAACTATTGCGGAATTAAAATCTCAGATGGCTTAATCGATTAAGCACTCTGCAGTTGACACATGAAAGCACATGCTGAATGACTAGCTCACACTAACTCATAAATCTGACAGACAGTATGAGATACTAATCAAGGACCCAGACTGATGAAACAATGAACACTCTACCAAACCATCAAGCACCCAATGGCAAGTTAACACACAGAAGAATCTTTTAACACTACTCAATATAAACTGAGAGACTCAGGCTCACATATGAGTTGTAATTCTACTGAGCGTATGAACAAACACTTCACATTCATATTAACTCCCCAAGATATCACAAATAATCAAGCACACAACTTGTGAAGGGGAAATAGATGATATGGAAGAACTCACAAAGCAAACCACGATAGATAGGATTTTTAGGTGGTTCGGTCCTCCAGACCTACGTCCACCCCACACTCAAACCTGAGTGTGGATTTCACTACCAAACAGTTTGAAATAGCTGGGCCTCACAGCTTGCCTACAAACGCTGCCTAACAGCTTGAACCGGAGGAACACACTCCTCTCTTCTTCCAACCCGGAAGAAACCACTAGTGACTCCCAGTCACTAGCAAACCAGAGAACAAATATCCCTTCCTCTAAAACTAGAGGGAAACCACAAGTGACACCCAGTCACTTGCAAACCAGAGGTCATGGACCTCTCTTCCTCCACACCAGAGGGAACAACCACGAGCGACACCAAGTCACTCGCAAACCGGAGGACCAATCCTCCCTTCCTCCAAATCGGAGGGAACCTAGCGACACCCAGTCACTAGCAACCAGAGACCCAAGTCTCTCTTCTCTTGAGTCCACAGGAGGAACCCCGACCTCAAACCAGAGAATCGGAAAACAAAGTGAAATCAAAAAATGAACAAAGGAAAATACAAACGAAGGAAAGAAAAATGTAGCTTCAACTGGAGCAGGACTGTTCAAGATTTGATCTGGGAACAGATGAATAGATATCTTCACGGTAAGAACCGACTGCTTCGATCTCGACCTCTCTTCTCAGCTCTATCTCGTTCTCTCTTCACTTCTCAACTCTCTTGCTCTTTCTTCACTTCCTTTTTCTCCCTATTCCTACTACTCTCTGAATTCTTTTCTTGCGACCTTTTCTATCTTCTCTTTTTCGTTCTCTTGCAGGCTCTCACTTTGTCTCTCTTGAACTCTCCGATTCTTTTCGCTACTCTTGTCTTCTTCTTCTCCCTAATAGTACTTCTTGATCTCGCCCGAGAGTTGTCTTCTTAACTTGTAGAAGGATGACTTATATACTCCCTAAGACTGAGGTCACGTGCTCATGCCCTAGGTGTGTGGAAGAAACACTCCCACCTGAAAGCTTCAGGAGAATCTTGCCATGTGTCAGAATCTTAATGATTGGGACCCCACGTGGCGGCTTCTTCCAATAAGGATCACCCTTGGATCACGTGCCAGTTAATTGTTCTGTTGTTCTCACGTGCCCTTGTTCTTCTGTTCCTTATAAGTTAGATACTCAAGTGCACATATGTTGCTCGAACTATGGCTTCCCTGGCTTGATCATTTGCGTGCACAAGTTCCATTAACTGCACATACTGGGAATGATTGCACCGAGCTTGTTCTATCGGAACTGGGCATTGCACCGACCTGGTCGAGCTGAGAAGCCTTCCCTTGATGAGAAGGAGTGCTTCGACTTTGAAGCTCATCCGTATGAAGCTTTGCTTACACAACATACGATTACATCGACTCAGCTATACGTACCTTCCAATGTGCACAAACTCAATAGAGATAAGGAAACTATGCACAGGTATGACTTGAGTATATAAGAAAGAGATGCACAAGCTTTATGCACACGGAGGAAGAAATGCACCGACTCAATTACGTGTCACAGCATGAGATGCATCAACCATGTGAAAGCAAGAAATGGAGAATGCACCGAGTTTAAGCATGAGCACGCTAAGAATGCACTAGGTTAAGTACTCGCAGCAACATGAGTTGCACAGACTTAAACTCCATGTAGTATCATGTGAGTAAAACAATGCACTGACCTAATGCGAAGAAAGCACAAAGAAGATATGCACTGATGCATGACTTAATCAGCGTGCAATACCAGAGGTTGCATCGATGCACCTAACACATGAAGGCGTTGCACCGACCTTGCACAGATAGAATGCACAGACTTGGAGACGCGAGCTAAGCAATGCACCGACCTAACACTCGCCAAGGCTGCATGCATAGATAATGGAATGCATATACCTTGATGCCCATGAACGATGATATGCACCGAGTTTGTTGGGCAGCCTAACTGACATATATACACGAGCCTTAGACATAACCTGAATGCACCGACTTAACTGATTACATTCATCTATAGACGTTTAAAGCCATGAAGTGCAATATAATGCATTCAAGACATGCTCTGACCTAGACCAGCAGTTAAACGCACATCAATATATATATATGCAACCGTGACATTCAATCAAGCACATGAAGTCAATTCAGGTAGATGAAGTGACTCAGCTATCATCAAAACATTCTTCAACCATTCATTCTCAAGTGGTGACTCATAGTGTTGCTATCATTAAAACTCATGAAGCAAAACATCATCAAAGCACAGGGGCACAACATGAAGTCGATCTCCGTATGCAACCCATTAGGTAGAATGGCAGTGGACACTATAGGGCGCTGGAACGACTCAGTTATCGACTTTTGGGTAGGGTCAACCGATGGTTGAATGATAGGGGCTAGCCCCAGGGGTCGGGCCTTGAGAGCCTTGAATTGGGCCACAAGGGATGACCACTTGGACGCTTGGTCTCGAGGAACAGCCATGGGCTGGTGGGTAGTTGGACATGCAGACAACTGAGTGACACTCTAATGGACTAGACATGACCCTATACAACAATGTAAAGTTGGAATGCATACTCGACTACAAACCTAGACTCAACTAGTATCCGGTACGTGGCGGAGGTTTGATCCGAAGATCGCACTCATGCAAGTGTGCTACCTTCCCAATACGCGTAACCTATCATTCCGGGGACACCTTTTAATATACCAGGTAATGCAAATGCAACCTAAGACAAAATTACCCTAGACTCTAACCTGCTCTGATACCAATTTGATGCGGGATGGGACACGACTCGACACCCATTTGAATGCGAACCTTGGAATCTAGGCAAACTCGCGACTCGCCCCTGGCGAGGGAAGCATGCGGACGTGCGCGGTTGAGAAACTGACAATGAGTCTGGGTGGTCAATTCTCTTTCGTGCCCGGATCGAGACACGGGGCGGGTCACGCATTCAGTCACTCTCGCAGCGGTGATAAAAATTGAACGAGATGAATATATACGAAGTAAGCAAAATACCAAGTGAGGGAGCGAAAATGATACCTCCACGCTACCGGGCGTGGGGAAGGTGACCCCGACCAAGACTCGTACTCCCGGTGTACAGTAATTAAATAATTAAAGAAATGAATTTACTACCATCTTTACGCAGGGAGGTAAAGGGCTATAGTGGGACCCGGGAGTAGCGAACTCGGGTTGACGGGTAGCAAGCCAGAGGGGCTTTTGGGCCGGAGACAGACTGCTGGTCTGGTTCGGTTCTGCTGGGCCCACGAGGTAGCAGGCGGGTCTGGCTACTGGGACGGCAGCATCCGGGCATCTCCTTGCTGCAGCGGCTGGCTGGGACGCTACTAGGGGGTTGCTGGTCAATCCCGGGAGTGATGGTCGCTGGTTCTACACTGGCATATTTTCCAGGGATTCATACGGTAGCCTCCTTTGCAGGCCTATCTCGGGACAGAACTGCGCGCCTTCACGAAAACAATTGTTGCGCCCAGATCTGGTGTCGGATCGCGGCGAGATCAACGTCATTGGAAAGAGATCTCAAAGGGATACAACATATATTAATTTCACATCCATCAATTAAATGAATTGGAAATGAAAAACTCTGTGCTCCACAAACTTTTATGGCTCGGAATCCAGATCACACTGGGCAGAATGAGATCTACCTGAAAATGAATTTTGACCAAAAGGAAATGGTGGATCTAGACTTTGGGAATTTAATGGGTGGAAGGGGGGATGCGAGGATGACACACAAATAGTTTGGAAAATAAAAGAACAGACTACTATCCTGCAGATCTGTAAACTGGCAGACTGTCAGTGGTGGAACTAAATGACTGGGAAAAATAGCAAACGTAGGTTGATTGGCCTAAAAATTTAACTGGAGGTGGGGGACAATAGGGGGAACAAACCCTCAAAATTTGTGGTCAATCAGAAATATGGATTGAAAAAACCACCCAAAACTTTAAGCTCCTATCCTAGATCTCAAAATCCTGGACAGCAAGTTGAAGATTCGGTTGTGGCGGCTCGACGGCGGCTCCGATGGCGGCGGCGGCGGCAGTGGCTGAGCTTCACACCCAGGGGAAGAGATAGAACTTTGAATCACTCTAAGAATATGGTATCACACCATGGATTTCTACTGTAATCTCTACTGCAAGAAGGAGAGAGGGAGGGGGAGCCCTTGGGCAATTGTGCACAAACACAATTTTGTCTTCATTAATCTATGAAAATATGGAAAATACATTGGGTTTTATATGAAATGTAAATGACCTAAACTAACCTCAGATCTAGGGTTAGGGAGGGGTAATTAGGGGAGAGAAGAATTTTCTTCTATGTGGTCAAATACAAAAATTACAAAAAACTAAAAAGGGGGGGGATTATTTAAATCCCACATGGGGACAAGAGAGGGGGCACCCCCCTCTTGGAGTCAATATGGGGGGTTGGTCAATATTTCCCCTTAGACAATGGACCAGCCCCACATGGGCCCTAGAGAGTCTAGGTGACCCAATGGGAGAGAGGGTGGGGGTCCCACCGGCCCTACGTGGCCTTTTTGCAAAGAAACCCACCAATTCTTAATGACTAACCCAATGACTTATAATGCCTTACAATTGCAAACCCAATTGACTCTAGGATAAAAATGCAAACAAAAAGTTAGTGGCCTTGTTTTTATGTCCCATCATCCATGCATTCTATGAATGAAAGAAATCATGAATAAATCAAAACCTCATATGTATTGCCAGAATAAATGAAAACCACTTGCATGCATTGCATGAATAAATCAGAACCTCATCCATGCATTTCATGAATAAAACAAATCATGAACAAATTAAAAACTCATGCATGCAGCTCATGAATAAATCAAAACCCCATGTGGGCATTTGAAGAATAAGACCAAATACCATACATGCATCAAAACAAACTACATCGAAGGCTTGCACATATGGACTTTCACTTTCTGCTGCTCATCACATCTCCTACATGCATATGAGTCTTGCATCCATCTGGAATACAAAAAAAGAACTAAACATATATATATTCAATTATGTAAAGACCCCTCTTGGTCTCTTATGAGCATAAGAAGGGAGGGGGCTCCCTGCACAAACAGATCCAAGCATCTCATGCATGACCTTGCACATATAAAAAAAGGGGGAATAACATCTAAAATTAACCATGCAAACACAATAAAAAAAGGGATCCTCCATCTGTCAGCCGAACTCTTAGAGTTCAGCAAGCAGAAGGGCTTTGCCCTTAGCTCATCAAGAAACAATAATAAAAAGGGAAGAAAAAGATTGAAAGAAAAAAATGAAATGAAAATGACGAATGAAGCAAAAATATATATATAATGAAAAAGAGAAAGGTCGACTGAACTCTAAGTTCAGCCAGCCATAAGGCAAGGCCCTTGGCCCATCCTAAAGTAATAAAAAGAGGAAGAATAGACATAAAAGAGCATGATTGAAAAAAATGTGAATTAATAGCCCCCAATCCCATGTATTGAATCCATAACTCTAACGCAAAAGCTAAAGAGAAAGAAATGAAGAGAAATGCCAAGCTTAGTTGGCCCGCAAGTTGGCTGCGTCGACATACAGCAAGGCCCAGGTCGACTCAGCCTTCTTCCAAGTCGACTTGGCTATAGGCTGGATCGACCCAACCTTAGCCTGTGTCGACCTAGTCTGGCTTGGGTCGACTCATTTTGCTCAAGCCAATTGATATTGTCTCGAATGGCTTGTTTCTGCCCCATAGGGGCCATGGGTATTAATAAAATGGTGAGATGCTAAAATAGAGCTAACAGAGAACAGCAAAACAAAAAAAAGAGTAAAGAAAAAAACAAAATGAAGGAAGAGCAATAAAAAAATGATGAGATACCAAGAACAATGATAACACAATATAGAATAAAAGAAAATACATGATGAAAACATGTAGTTGGAATAAAATCTACGCCCAAGTGAAATTAAAATAATAAGATAAAAAATGTAAGCATGCATGTTTTGACGTGCATTTCAGAAATCTCATCTCCTCTAGACCCCGGATACGGGAATATACAAAATGTCCATGCAAATCGTGCTTGGACCTCGGGATCTACCCCGTCATGGCCATGGCCCGATTTTGCTCCGGGCCAACATTCCCTTTATCCCTAACAGTAAATTACGCCCGATCACCGGCGAACATGCTTTAAGGGAGTTTTCCTTAATATTGCGACTCTACCAGCATAAATTAGTCCCAGTTTATAACCGAATTGGTTTTCTCCAATGTTTTCAATCCCAGGCTCCGCGGCTTGAGATTACGCCAATTCATCTTTGAACCCATCTGTGTATGCCACGGCGCCAACGTGAGCCAAAATATATGAGCAAGCTTAGTTGAGAAGCCCCTCTAACGGGCTCGAGTATTGCCATCCTACGCACACCCGGATGACTCTGGGACCATCCCGTGTCCTTATGGACGGGCACCCATTACGTTTCCCAACATACCCCGGGAGAAAGGGGAACGCTGCCAAATTACAGTCATTTACCGTATGAATATCGTCGAAATGGTGCAATGACAATAAAAAAAAAGAGCAAGCAAAAGCATGAATGAACTACAATGACGATGTAATGAAGAATAGGCAAATGCATGCATGAGCCCTAATGATAAGAAGGGAAGGGCGAAAAGGAGAAGAAATGACAATAAGACCAAAAATATAAATACACACACACACACACACACACACACACACACACACACACACACACACACATATATATATATATATATATATATATAGCTATACTTAAAAGAAAGAAAAGGAAAAAAGGAAGCCTAAGTTCACTCAATTTTTCGGGTTAAGTAGACTTAGGTCGACCGAACTCAAGTTCGGTCAGCCCAACTCAACTGAACTGAGTTCAGTCAACCAGGGTCCTAAAAAAATGTATAAAAATTTATATATATATAAAATCAAAAAAAGATAATAATAATAATAACACTAATAAAATGGTAAAAATGCAATAGAGCTCAAAATAAAACACATAAAAATGAACTAAAAAATGAAAGAAAATTTGATTAAACAAAAATTCTCATGAGTTGCACAATCCAAGCGACCTTTCAACAAAAAAAATAATAACAAACGCATGTGAAAAGAAGTGGCAAAATCATGCTCAAATCCCGAACAACCAAATAAAAAGATGATGAATGAATAAAACCAATGAAGGCACAATAACTAGAAATAAAAAAAATATATATGCATCATGGAAACCATGTTAATAAGAGATACCTTCTTGCATTTTCATGCATGCTTTAGCTTATTCTCTTTCTAAGCCATATGGCCCTCTTTCCTTGCGATTAATCAAGGGTTTTCTCCGTCTCAGGGAGATGTAATTAATGACGATACCTATATAGAACGATAGACTTCCGGTCCCGACACGAATACCACCTTTGTCTGATCAGTCAGATAGAGCGCACAGTAAACTTGTCACTTCTGTGGTTGGCACGCCTTGCACCAATAAGCCAAATAATAAAGGAAAAAAATGTTCCCACAAGCTAGCACGCCCGGTGGGATGAAAGTCTCCCTTCATCTTCTCACCAGGTTTGAGGGCCCTCAAGGCCCCTTATTGAATACTGATAGTTTGTCTCTTCTCATTTGCAGGAGACACCATGGTCGTTTGATTGGCTGCACTCACTTTCGGCCCCCAAGTCATGATTGATCATGCCACGTATGGGTACCTTGCAGTGCCAACTACATTCGGGAGTTTCCCGCCTACTGTGGGCTTCTCCAATTTTCTAGGGGTAGCCTTTGTGGAGCTCATGTGTGTCCAGGAGGATGACTCTATTGCCATCGCAGAAGCGACACCGACTGATGCTTCTACGGTGGGCTGTTACGTCAACCACCTCCACTTCCACACGTCCGTCAACAAGAAGCGCTCATTGGCTTCCAGGAAGGCGGCCAAAAAGAATATTGGTACGCTACAAGGCTAGTTATCTATTTCGGGAAAGTCCATACTCATCGGAGGGGTACAAGTATTCTTGAATGGCCCACTGGCCAGAACCATACCCGATAGGGTCATCCCAATGGTGTCGGTCTGCAACTCTTTCTAGCTGCTGGCACAGAACAAAACGGACCGTGTGGTATCCACCTCTAAAGCAAAAGATGGGCCAACCCCAAGGCTGAGCCAGTACAAACAAATCTGGGTGCTGTGGACACCAAAAAAATGACAATGATGATCATGGTGACATTCGCGTCTACACATTCGAGCGCGAGTCGAAGACGGAAATGCCGAATAAGCCTCATACCTCACCCGATCAAGACGAGGACTCGCTTGGTGGTCCGCTAGCCGATGAGGGAGCCCCCGGGCGGAAGATACGGCCACAACTCTACAGCCGACCGTGCCGAGAGCTGAATCAAAGAAGAGCCGGGAACTCTGGCACAGTCTCAGCTTGCATCGAAAGTCACACAAAGTCTGGGATAGAGCCATAGAGGCTGCAAACGAAATATTATGGAGGCCATACATCGCAACCGGAACATTCTGGGAGTGCCAATATTCATATAAACGGATGTGACTTTGAGAAGAATCCGTTCGGTACTTAAAACGGCATGGAAGGGCCTTAAAGCGGCGCACCTTAAAACAGCACGCCCCTTTGCTTAAACGGCGCGCCCCACCTTTTGCTCTAGTACGAGCCCCCTTGCTTTCGTTAAAATGGTGCCACTCCTCTTTATGCTAAAACGGCGCGCTCCTGTTGGAGGGTCACCCCTTTGAATGCACTAAAACGGCGCCGTTTTAACCCCTCATTCTCAAAGCCCACAGTAGACTATTCTCTGAAGCGTTTCCTCGGCGCGCAATCAACCCATCCCGTCATCAGTCCGATCCCCTATTTTCGGGCGCAAATAGAGAGAACTTACCTGAAATGGTCAGGCCTCCTGCGTCCGACCAACGTGCAACTGCCTGAGCTCCTCAAGCTCCCTGGAATGGCAATCTTCGAGCTCTGCACCGAACGTCGCTTCCCCGCCGGTCACCGTCGGCCAATCTCGTGGAGGCACCATGCCTACTCTATCAACCACTCCACCTACAGGCCACTCGAGAGCTTCAGACACAGAGGGGGACGAGAAGAATGGAACGAAAGGGAAGGGGAATTCAGAGACTTCTTCCCCCACCTCCATATGTAGGTAACGAACCCGTCAAAAAGAAAAAAGGAAAAAAAAAGGGGTGCTCTCGGCTGGGTTCAGCGAAAAGAAGAAGAAGAAGAAGAGAGAAGGAATTTGGTCCCCCGGCGCCGGCAAGGTGAAGAAGAAGAAGAGAGTGAGTGTGAGAGAGGAGAGGTGAGTCGGAGGGGGAAGAGCCTGTGCTCTCTCCCCCTCCCTCGTCAATGTATTCTTTTCCCCCTTGCGATGTATTTCTTCTTTGTCAAGAGATGAATCCCTTCGGTTTTAAAAGTATTCCCCGGTCATGCGGATGAATAAAAAGAAAAGGGCCTTTTGCAATCTTAGTATCCTCTGCTCTAATCCCCGGTTCCCTCTTCTTCTCTCCTCCTCCTCCTCATCCAAGACTCTTCGAGGCTTGCTTCTCCATAGCACGGCCTTCGAAGGAGTTCGTCACCGGATGAACATTCATTGCCCTTGTGGCAAACATTCGCCCCGCCCTGAAGATCATTGCCCGTGAGTCGTGGTCGCTCTCGCAGGCTGGCCCTCGAGCGTTCTACACTCACACTTGGGCTAACGGACCGCCGTGAGGCCGTTTCGCATTTTGAGAGTTTACCCGGGAGTAATCCGTGTGGTGGCTTTCGCTTCTCTCTGGCAAGTCCTGGCCCGGGGGAGGTGCTGCCGGATTTTCTCCAGGGCCAAGAGCATGCAAGAACACTCAAGAACAAACTGAACGTTTAATTTCACATACAGCAACTTCTGTGAACAACCACTGAACCTCTGTGAACAAACCCCCCCGAATAAAACACTTAAACCTCCTGCTCACTCACCTTAACAAACCATCAACGATGCTTAAACCTTCATCCTATTGATGTATGGTGTCAATTGAACAATCAATCTAACTATTGACCCCTCTGCAGGCCAGAGAATCAAGAACAGAAAGTAAAACAAGTCCACAGAACGAATAAAAACTCAAGACATGATGTCCCGACGTGGCCTAATCCGACGCGGTCACTATTCCACCGCGCCGGTTTAACACCATTCTCATAATCCCTCATCTCCTTCTTTGAACGCTAAAACGGCGCACCCTTTCATTCTCTACCCGTTAACCGGCGCGCCCTTCTCTCCTGGGCTTGGACCCCCCTTAACCGGCGCGCCCTATGGCACCTCCCTTTAACCGGCGCGCCCCCATGGGTGCCTCTACCCGGCGCGCCCTTGACTCCCTCTTGTCCCGGCGTGCCTCCCTTGTTTAACCCTTAAAACGGCGTGGCATTAAAACCGGCGCCCCCCCCTTTAACGTTCTAAATCGGAGCGCATTTGTCCTTCACTATTCACCTTAAAACGGCGCCCCATTTCCTTCTTTGAACTCTAAAACGGCGCCATCCTCTTCCTTCGCTAAATCGGCGCGCCTCCTTAATACAAAGGGGAATAAATAAGCAAAAAATGGTGATAAAAGGTCAATCATGCTAATAAAAGAATAAAAGAAACTCTATCACCCGCGACCTGACCGCGCAGGTCGATCCGCGTGTGAGGGCGCACGTTGGTGAGTATGGGCTCCACACTTAACAATCCGCTTCCCCGGACTGTGTTTGAAGAGAAAAGCAATGATGCCCCACTAGGTCGGACTTGGATATCGGGAGCCCTCACCCAAACGTGACCATGATCCGATCTTATCCCGGGCCGACAGTTCGTTAACTCGACCCGCTTCTCCCGGGATCTAATCCCGCAACCCCACATTAAACTTGCCATGTCTACGGCAGACATTTGCACGGTTTTATCATCGCCTTCGATGCTTCAAACGTGGACTCGCGTCCGAACAATGAATGGTCCGTTAGTGACCGACATATATCCCAGGATCTAATCACGTGCTTGCATTAAACTTGCCGTACTCACGGCAGACATTTGTACGGGTTTATTTTCGTTTATGTCTTCAATACGGATCTTTGTCCGAACATAAAATGGTCCATGAATGACCAACAAAATCTGAATGGAACGAGACGGCTCTCGTCTTCCC
Source organism: Amorphophallus konjac (assembly GCA_022559845.1). Classification (NCBI taxonomy): domain Eukaryota; kingdom Viridiplantae; phylum Streptophyta; class Magnoliopsida; order Alismatales; family Araceae; genus Amorphophallus; species Amorphophallus konjac. The sequence goes on along the minus strand of CM040127.1, from coordinate 133,335,554 downwards.
CCAACCACACGTGTGGGAATATCACTAAGACTTTCGTGAGTCACGTCGGGACCTCGGGTTCGCCCCAACCATGGTCATTACCTGACCCACATCTAGGCCTATAGCCAGCTATCTCTATATACGTCTTTATTTTGGAATCTAGTCCCGAGACACTTTCCCGCTGCCCTTCGGCACCGGAAATATTAACGATGCCCACGCAAGCCTCGTTTGGACCGCGGGAGGCGCCCCCGGAGTGGTCCTGACTCGATCTCGCACCGGGCCAATAAACTCACTGATTCCCGACCGCTTTAACCGGGATTCAACCCAATGTCTCATGTCCCTTTGAACAATAAATTTGTCGTACCCCGGCATACATATGCTCCGGTTTTCCCAGTGACGATCACGATTTTCTGAGGCCGAACGCTCGTCCGAATATCAAAATGGTCCCTTGAGTGACTGACATATTTCGAATGCTCGCTTCCCTAGACATAGGGCTTTCTGACTGATTCGAGACCGCTATCGGCTTGTTTCCCTCAATATAGTTTTCTGGCCATGAGGCCCTGATTCCCGGTGATTAATCAAGGGTGTTCCCCTCTTCGAGGGGATGTAAATAACGCCGTGACCTTTATGGCGCGGCGGGTCTCAGTCCCGACACGAACCACACAATCGTCTGATTAGTCAGATCGAGCGCACAATAAATCATCACTTTGTGACTGGCACGCCCACGCACTTAATAAACGCCAATAAACAAATAAACAACGATTTTAAATAAAAAGTACGTCCACAGGTGCCCAAGAGGACCCGAGTTGTCCCCGTCGTCTGGGAAGAATTTGAGAGGGTTGCCAAGGAAGACCAAAAAAAATTATACGGGCTGAGATGACAGCCATAGTCCAACCTTCGCCAATACCTCCCACCCATGCCCGGCTGGGGAAAGTCTTCTACCATTACGAACATTGCTACAAGAAAGCCCATTCAAGGTGCTCGACCCACATGCTCCCTATGCAAACGAGAGCACTATCCCCTATCTCCCCAACCTTGCAAGTGCGGGAAGAAGAAAACCATACTATGAGAAGCTATCCGTTGGGACGATGAAGACTCCTATAGGCCACGAAAGATGTCTGAGAGGGCCATGAGTGTTGCACTCCACTGAGCCTAGGATCGAGAGGCTATCAACATTTCTCCCATGACTCCTCACCTCAGGAGAGGTCGAGGACAAGAGCTTCGATCTGTGAGAGGTTGGCTGTTCCTCAAAGACCACCCATTGGAATCATGAAAAAAAAGGAAATAAACGGGTCTACACCTGCCATATGGCTGGAGTGTCTAACTGCCACGGGACTCCACCCCTAGAATACGAAGAGATGCTTGGGCTTGCTGAGAGGTAGGGCTCTCTCGCAAAAAGAAAAGAGGCTGCAAGTGAGATGCCACAGACCCTCGCAGAAGAAATCAGTTCAGATAAGGCTGTGACAGCTGTAGCCACCAACATAGCTGCAACTGAAATCGACGGTGGAATGCTGTCCACGTCGTCTGAAGAAATCCCAATTGAAGGCAGAGGTGGCGCTCCCAACCCATTTATAAATGACCCTGTGGTACTATTGTTACTGCAAAAGTACCAGCGAGAGGTTGAAATGCTAAGGAAGCTACTGAATGAAACGAATACACGTGCATCTACGCCCAAGCTGGTTGAACCCCTCCCAAGATATCAAGGGGCAGTGGCCAAGTCTTCAAAGTTGGGCCATAGATAGCCGCATCTCAGCTGGCATCCACTTTTACTGGGGGCACCTTGTCCCAGCAACCACAATACACAGCTCTGGAGCAACCTCTAGCTCTTCAACACCACGGGGTTGCCACCATCCCTCAGGTGGCGGTGCCAATGACACTACACCTACAGCAAGCTCCTGTCTATCGAATCCCGATTGGATCGGCCATGATGAATGAGCTAATAGTGGAGCAAATGATCGAGGCAAGGTTGGTAAAAGGGGGCGGTAATGATTATGCCTCCTTCAACGTATATGAGGTACCATACCCAGCCTATCACGCTGCCAAAAGATTGCCACCCGGCATCAATAAGCCACCAAAATTTGATAAATTTGACAGGCAAGAGTCCCCGAAAAAGCACATTGCATATTACATGACAGTCATGGGTGACTTGGCGTCGAACGAGTTAGACTTTCTGAAGTTCTTTGGGTCCTCACTAACAGGACTCGCCTTCGAATGGTATTCCAGCTTGCTAGCCGGGTCGATTTATGATTGGCTAGACATGTAGCGGAAGTTCAATGAAAGATTCTACTTCGCTGAGGCAGTGGTGACCATGGCTGAACTTAATGCAACTAAGCAAAGAAATGATGAAACAGCTGTAGAATATATCAAGAGATGAAGGAATCTCAGCATGAGGCGTAGGTGTCCTCCGCATCAAGAAGATGTAGTACAAATCTACAAACAGAATCTGAAGAAAGAGATTCTTGAGAAGATAATTGAGATCGAGATCAGGTCTTTCGATCGACTAAAAGATGTTGTGATAGAAATTGAGGACTTCTTCGCAAGGTATCCCTCCTCCTCTGCTGACCCAAGCCATAAAGCCAGGCAAGCTGATAAATGGTTGATACTTAAAGCATTCCATACTGTTGGCTTCAAGGCGAAAAGACACAAAGGGGAGCACAACCCTCCTCCCGGTGAACCCGCTGGACGTCGAGAGAGGCCGCTCCAGCAGAAAAAGACAAAGAAGCTCTATGCCTTCCCAAGGGATAGGACTCAAGCCTTGTTCGAGTGGGCCATCAAATATAACAAGATCACTCTTCCAAAGCCGAAGAGGCCTAATGATGTCAAAACAAGGGATAATCCCCGCTTATGCCCCTATCGTCAAATCCTTGGGCATCCCATTGAGGATTGCCAGATATTCAAAGACATCGTCCAAGGCTTGATCAAAAAAGGGGAGCTGCAAATGGGGGAGTACAGGGTCGACCCCCCACGCCCTCATGAAATGCCCACTCCGGGGGCATCAGTCAACTTGATATTTGTATATCAACACTTATTTGGAGAACTGTCAGAGGCTTGCACCCAACACATTTATGAACACTATATCTGATGTGACACAACACCTTGGAGGTGGCAGCCACTTGACCAATGCACCTTGGACCTATATTCGCAAGCAAGCAATCGATCGGCGAACCCACTCTAGCGGACTCACCCGTGTAGCGCACACTCGGATCCGTAGATGGACCGGCGATAGTGGAGAGGGTCCGAGGAGGGACCTCGCCTTTCCGAGGATTTGACTAGCTTGGGCTGAACCCCTAAGGGGCTGGGATTCCAAATTCTGTGGGCGGCCAGCACACCAAGGGCGTGGGTTGTAGGGTCGCACTCTCAACTCACTCCGCGGTGGTCACACAATTCAATGGAGTTTGAGATCGAGCGCTCACCTCACCGCCGACGGGCAACTAGAAACGATACTAAGACAAGCAAAAGTAAAACCAGCAGAGGAAGTGACCAGAAGCTCACCTGATCGGCGTGAGGACGCCGATCCCGGCCTGAGACGATGGCGAGCGGGGAAGCGTGGGCTACCCACACGCCGCGCCGATGACGCTTCGGTCGCTTACCTGCTAGTACAATCACTACGCCCTCACAGAGGGGGTGGACTAGGGGTGGGGATAATTAATTACAATCAAAACTACCTCCACGCAGGGAGAGGTGGTCAACCGGCCAGGCAAGATCGGATGGAGAGCTAAAGGAGTCGCCGAAAGAGGACTTCACCGATTCTGCCCGCTTCTAGAACTGCCTAATAGGTACTCGCTGTTGGCGCTGCCACGGGTTCTCCCGAACTTGGAATTCGTCAAAACCAGTGCTCAATCTTCACTGACTGATCCGGGAGGGCTTCTGAATTTTCTTGTGGGTTCGAGTCATCGTTGACGGTTGGGGCAGGCACTGGACGAGTGCTGCTCTGTTCTGGCTCTGACTGGTCCCAGGACGCTGCAGCAGGTTGACAAACTCGCCACGAACTCCCCCGATATCCGAATGATGCGGGACCAAAACGGACGCGAGCGTGAACGAGTCTTCTTCGATCCACAACCAAGAATAGCACCAGAGGAGGTCGGAGTCGAGATAACCAGCCTGAAGAGTGGGGGGGTATCAGGACTATCTCTGATTGGCCAGACCTGCGTACCTGAGGGAAAATAATTGGAACGGGGTACTCCGAACTCCAAAGGAGGCTCCGCTTGTTTTTATGGATAGGGGACTGGTAAAGGTTCGTCCTGGTCAAATGGTGTGCCAAGGGGAGCTGGGGTGTGGTTGCAGCAGCTTCTGAACTAAGGCTCTGGTCTCTGCTCAGGTGCCGGATGCGCAGTCGGGCAAGAACGGACGTCGCGGATGGCTCCAACCTCAGAATGAGGCGTGATCACCTCGCCTGCAAAGCCGACTGGAAGAGCTTTCCGGAAATATATGATACACCTCCAGAAGATGCACGGTGAAGACGTGACTGCCTCTGCAACTCGACCCTTGACTGTTGCCTACAAACTGAGATGAACCGGGTGGTGATAGGTGATGGGAAACGGGGTAGATGGGATGGGAGATGGGGTGGATGGGTGTGGGGGAGACCCCGGGCTGTGTGGGGGTCTGGTAGAGGGTGATCCAAGGTGTGGGAGGGGTAGAATGGGGGCTGGAAGATGGTCTAGCAGGTGGAGGAAGGGGGAGCTGCGAATTTGGGTTGGGAAGGAGAGAGGGAAGGAGAGATCTCTCCCAAGGTTGGAATGTGACTTAATGGGGGTTGTTAATGGGGGTCTTGGGGATGGGAAGGGGTGTGTTGGGAGATGGAGAGGTGTGTTGGGGAAGGGAAGGGGTGGCTTGGGGAAAGGAATGGTTGCTTGGGGAAGAGGAAGGGTTGCTTGGGAGAATGGAGAGGTGCCTAGGAGAGGGGAATTCCACCTAGGGGTTGGAGGGGAATTGAATGAGTGTATGGGGAAGGGGGAGGGGTCTTAATGAGAGGTGAATGGGGAGGAGAGAGAGAGAGAATTTTGAAATTGGGGGTGGGGAGGAGAGAGAATGGGGTTCGCCCCCTTTAGAGAGAGAGAGAAGAGAGAGAGGGGGGGGAATCCACCCCTTAGAGAGAGAGAGAGATTCTCACAATTGTAGTGGAATTTCAAATTTTCTTTCAATCATTCATTAGCCCTCAAATGAGGGAATGGGGTCCTATTTATAGGAAACCCACATTTTACAGAAAGTCCCTGACTTTTGGATAAATAACACTAAACCAAGGGGAAGGGGGCGCCCTTGGGCCTAGCCCATATAATTGGGCCCATTAACCTATCAAACCAACATAATTACTCAAGACTTAGATAAATTACTACCTAACCTAGGTATTGGACTCAAATATAAGGAAAATTACATGATAAGACTCAAATAAGCAAATGAAAAATACATCATATGACTCGAAATAAGGTGGCAAACAAGATGTAGCACTGCCGGTGATAATCAGAATCTCAAAAAAATGTGGAGTGGTCGGAGATGTCCCCATCATACCCCCGGGGTGCGGAGAACTCGACTCTGTCGAGTATGGGTCCACCGGGGGGGAAGTAGTCCTCCAAAGCAGCTTGGGGTGAACCACGACCTCCAAACTCAACCATGCATCCTAGTCGGGGGACGGCTCTTCAGCCTCTCAAGGTGGCTCAGGCACACCCTCTTACTGGCGATGGTACCCTGCTTGCCTAGTATTGCTTCCGTGTGCACACGTCAGACTCTCAGGCTGATATATGGAGGCTCTTCGAGGGTATCACTCACAAAGGTGGGGGTAGGCTCATGGTGCTCACTGGGTTCCACTGCGGTGCCCATATAGGGTGCTAGATCCGCCGCGCCGAAAGTGGGGTGTATCCCAAAATCCATTAGCAAGTCCAACCCATAAGCCGCGTTATCAAAGTCACTCGGAACTTGACAAGGTCCAAGTCCTCGTGCCCTCAAGCTGGAGGTGACTCTAGGGTAGAGCCACTCCAATGCCATCATCGATAGGTTGCCTATATAGAATTCCAAGTGGTGCTCGCGAGTCTTTGCTCGCTCTTTGTGAACCTCACCGCCCATTGCTAGATGCTTGCTTGAATGAGTATGCCATGAGCTACGGTGTGGTGTGGGTGGGAAGTGTGTGGTATGCAAAGGGGGACCGGGACAACCATATGTAGACCTATCATGCAATGATGCTGTGTAGACTTTGGTCGGCCTAGGTGGGCCAGGGCACCCGTAGGTGTACCTATCATGCAAAGTGGTGATAAATATCGGGGGACCCGGACGTTGGGTGCGGATAAGACGACAACGGAGATCCAGAGGGGGGTGAATGGATCTTCTAAAGATTTTTGGCCAAATTAAAACCGTATGAAGAGATACTCACAAGGTCGATGGACAAATGCTCAAACAAAAAGGATGCAAACCCGATTGGTCACTAGGACAGCCAAGAGAATCATGGTCCTAGCAACCATCTAGCGATAACAATCACACAGTCAGTGCAATCAAACCATATCGACCCAATGCAATCATCTAGCGGAAGTAGAAACAGAAATCACAGATCAAACCACTGCACAAGGGATTTTTAGGTAGTTCGGTCACCAAGACCTACGTTCACCCCTCATTCCAAACCGGAGTGAGGCTTCCACTAGTAATGCTAGAAACAGCAGACTCAGTCTGCAAACAAGTGCTGCCAAACAGCTTGACCAGGGGAACAACCTCCCCTCTTCCTACCAACCGGAGGGACACCCCAAGTGACTCCCAGCCACTTGGAAACCAGAGACACACAGTCTCTCTTCCTCCAGACCAGGAGGGAACACCTGGACTTGCAACCCACAAGACCAGAACCGGAGGACGAATCCTCCCTTCCTCCAAACCGGAGGGGAACCTAGAGACCCAAGTCTCTCTTCCTCTGAAACTCAGAGGGAAGCACATGTGACACCAAGTCACCTGCAAACTAGAGGTCTCGGACCTCTCTTCCTCCACAAGGGAGGGAACCACTGATGACACTAAGTCACCAGCAACCTGGAGAAACAAATCTCCCTTCTCCTGAAACCACAGGAGGAACCCGATCCCCAATAGGGCAATCGGGAGAAACACAATGAAATGTAAACGAAACCAAGAAAGGGAAAATACAGTAATCAGAAAACTATAAAGATGGTAGCACAACTGTGGGTCTCAAATAGAGCTGACTGGCCTGGATATGATCCACGGTCCAGCAAGAACAAATCTTCAAGTAGCTTTGCTTTTTCTCCTCTAACTCTCTATCTCTTTCTCTTCTTCAATCACTCTCTGCTTTCACGGCTTCTCTTTTCACGATCTCTCCTTCTTTCTATTACTGTCTCTCTTCTGCTCTATCAATTCTTCTGCTCAGGCTCACTCCTCTTCGTTCTTCCTTCTGGGGGCTTTTCTTCTCTTTTTCCAGCACTTTCTTTGAAGGGGCAAAGAGACCCTTTATAGGGACAAAGCCTTCGTGTGGATCAAGCAGCAGCTAGGGCGTGTGTGCTTCAGTCCACGTGGCGGCTTCTCAGCATCTTGGATCACGTGCCAGGTGCCAGTCTCGGATCACATGCCCAGTCACCTACAAGATTAATGAAGAGTTCAATCGATGAACAATATCAGCTGAAAATAGTGTACAGACTTTATTCAGTAGGCAAGACAATGGTTGTATAGAGTTAGTTGTGTGAAGGAGGACGAGTGTATAGACTTTACGTTCAATATGCAACAGAAGACTCTGTATGGACTTTGCATAGACGATGCATGAGACGAAAGCTCTGTACAGACTTGGTGTGCCGTGCATGAACAGTGCAGTGTATTGACTTATTGTAGTGCGAGCATTACTGCTGCCAGTGTACAGACTTGATGATGCGCAATGCATGAACAACTGATGCAGTGTACAGACTTGGTGTTAACATGCATGAGAGTAATGAGTATATAGACTTGATGTTAACATGCATGAGAATAACGAGTGTATAGACTTGATGTTAACATGCATGAGAACCCAATGTACAGACTTGCTATCCCTGCAGCAGACGACTCCATTGTATAGACTTTGTACTTTGAACGACAAAGCATGCTGTATAGACTTGAAGTGAAGACCAATGTATAGACTTCAAAGAATGGATGATCAGACAATGTATAGACTTCACAGTTCAGGTACCAATGTATAGACTTGGAAAGCTTGAAGGCCAATGTACAGACTTGGAAGCTTGAACCAATGTATAGACTTGGAAAGCTTGAAGGCCAATGTACAGACTTGGAAGCTTGAACCAATGTATAGACTTGGAAGGCCTGAACCAATGTACATACTTGGAAGCTTGAAGGCCAATGTGTAGACTTTACCAATGTATAGACTTGGGGTTCTGAACGTAGGTAAAGACTGGGAATGTACAGACTTGAAGAAATGACTTGAGACAGACACGATGCACGCTGTACAGACTTTGAGTGAAGGCATGAATGGTGAATCAATGTATAGACTTGCACAGTGCTGCCAATGTATAGACTTTGATGCCCAACGGCAAAGTATAGACTTGCAAGTGTGAGACGCTGAATGAGACGATCGAATGTACGGACTTGGGCAATGTGTAGACTTTACGTGCAGGTTGCCAGCGTTGTATAGACTTGTTGCGTGCAGGCGGCCAGCAATGTATAGACATTGCAGACCATGCTACAGTCCACTATATGGACTTTGAGTCCGTGTAGCTACAGTGCAGAGACCATGTACAGACTTGTACAGTGAATGCTCAAACGAATTGAGATGCAGGATGATTGTATAGACTTCTAGACACTATAGACTTGAACAGCGTGAGACGTTAACTAAGACCGATGAGAATGTATAGACTTTAATGAAGAATGCACACGATGCAAAGAACTCTGTACACACTTGGCCAATGTACAGACTTGGCAGTAGCATGATGGCGAGTGATGTATAGACTTCGTGTGCAATGGCCAACAATGTGCAGACTTAATGATCATGCAAGTGAGCGATATATAGACTTGTGTTGCACATCGTAGGTAAAGATGAGGAGTGTATAGACTTTACCTAAAGACGCTGGATGCACAACCCAACCGATGTACAGGCTTGTTCCAGCAATGTACTAACTTAGAGTGAAGCACATATAGAAAGCAGTTGAGCAATGCACTAATGCAGGATAACACATCCATATGCCCAAGGCAGAACAATCATTCAGACCAATCATTCAGACACATATTCATGATATGCTATCATCAAAATCATTGAGTTCAGACTACATGTCACAGTTAATGCATGAAACAAATACTGTATGAAGTAAACACATATGACATCAAACATATGAGACTCATAGTGTTTGTCATCATCAAAACACAATATCCAACACCGGACATCCGTAGATGCTTTTGACATGTGTATGACCAATGTTAAATGAGGGAGGGCCGATACACCTGAATATGAACCAATCATGCATCCTACTTGACATGTGGGTGATATGAACGAGTGGACCCGACTTAAGAATCATGCCAAGTGGTGTTGTACACCAAGACATATGCACTCTTGTACCAAAGATGTCTCCTATGTGTGGGCTTTTGGAATTCCATTGGAATGGGTCAAAGGGGTCTAGGAAGGTTGATATCATGAAGTGGGACACTTCCTCGATCCCTAAGTGTATATTGCCCAAAGTCATGACTCCCATGGTGTAATCTGATTCTTGGAAGGGAGGGGTTTGGCCCAACATGGTGGGTGGGGGTAAGGTAAGGTGGGTGGTGAGTAAGGTGGGTGGGTCACATAGGGAACTAGACTCCCATAGGAAGGGATCAAAGGGGTCGTGGAAAGGTCTTCCTAGAGGGAGGCACTCTATGTCTTCAAGGTTCTCAAATGGTGAGTCATCCTCCTCCAAGGTAATTGGGTCAAGGTCTCTAGTGGGTTGGCCAATCAAATCAATTGGAACCTCAATGGGTGGGGAGTGGGACAAGATGGGTTTCTCATACTTGGGGAGAAAGAGGAGGATTTCTCTCGTATAATGGCCACTAGTGTAGATGGAGGGGATGGAACCAGTGGTGGGGTATGCTAGGAAGATGGTGCTAGACTCTGATGGTCCTATGGCTAGCATTTCGGTCAGGTGGACTTGCCATTGTAAGCAGTCCACTAGGTCCCCTAAGTCTCCCACAAGGTAGGAGGTTTGAAGTGTGGCATGGGAAGACCGGGTGGACACAATTTGGGCTTGATACCCCAAGGGTGAGAGGTAGGGTGGTAAGCTAGGAATGGTGGGGCCTCGCTTGAGCCATTGGAGTATGGACTCATTCATGGTGAGGGTGTGCGGCTCATGAGGACCCGGACTAGGAGAGGTGGGTGGAAGTGGGGGGTCTAGGATGTTCTCTATGGTGGGAGGTGGATCCGGATCGGCATCCATCTCCACTTGGGTATGTGTGTGGGCCACAACTTCCAAGGATAATGGGGTAGGAAAGTCTATGGTGGGTGGAGTGATAATGGTCGGTGCATGGTACTCTCGGGGTGGACTTGGGTTGGGCTTGGTCAGGTAAAGCAGGAATGCCAAACACGTAAAGCAACCGACAGTAAGGGCAGATGCCAGCCATAAAGAGAAAGAAAAAAAAGAATGCAAAGACTAAAAAAGACATGTTGCTCTCTCTTGCAATACATTGTCAGCCTCGTCCAACGTGGCTCAAACTTCTGACGCTGAAATCTGCTTTGTGCCAATAAGGGCAAATCAGGCCAAAGCTTCTACCGTCCACCATGCTACTGGGTCTAGGAGAATATCAAGATAACCCCCACCGGCTAATGAGGAGGTGCAATATCACACTCCTCCTCCACCTAGAGGTATAAAACCACAAGAGTTTGTCTCGAATGAGCTAACCATAGCCAGCAATGATGACGGGATGCCACTCGTCCCATTCAAACCGGAGGCGGAAGGCAATACTCCCGGGCCCTCCTGGCAGGACCCTGCCTTGATGGCATTATAACATCAAAAGTAGAAAGAAGTTGAAATTCTGCGAAGGCAGCTAAATGAAATGACTATGCGTCTATCTACGCCAATACAGGTAGAAATTCTATCTGAGACTGCGCAAGGTGTTACTAAGTCACCTGAAGTCTCACCACGGCCGGCCATGCCCTGAACGATACTTGGACACGGATGGGGCATTCTCCCTCGTCAACTGCAGCATGCGATGTCAACATGCCCTTCAGTTTCCCGGGCATGTCAGGGGGAAACTATAGTGCCTCGAACAACGGTGCCAATGAGCCTGCATATGAAGCCAGCTACACTGTACCTGAGTCCAACAAGTCTGATGACAATGGACAAATTAAGGGCGGAACAAACAATGGATATGAAGATGGCCGAGGGAGAAGTCATTGAGGCCGAATTACAAATAACCAAGAAAAAAGATGATGAGTCTGCCCTGGACTACATAAGAAGATGGAGAAATCTCTATGAGAGATGTAGGCACCCGACAAGCTATGAGGATGCCATTCAAATCTGTAAATGAAATTTGAAGAAGGAAATCCTGCAAAGGGTCATCGGTATTGAAGTCAAGACCTTTGAATAGTTGAATAATATGGTGCCTGATATCAAAGCTTTTCTGGCAAAGTGTTGCCCGGTTGCTACAGCCCCAAGCCAAATGAAAAAATCGACCGAAAAACACCCGACACAGAAGGAAATTTGCACCACAAATTTTGAGACCTTCGAGCAACAAAAGAAGAAAATAAAAGAGGCAGCTAGCCTTTCTTCCGCCAAGCCGGCAAAACAAGAGCCCTAATTGAGGGACAAAATGAAGAAACCATACTCCTTTCCGAAGGATAAGACTTAGACTCTTTTCAAATGGGCCCGTGAATATGGCAAAGTTGTGCTCCCGGAGCCGAAGAGACCGAACGATGTCAAAAGAAAAGACGATCCCCAGTTCTGCCTTTATCACCAAAGGATGGGACATTCTATTGAAGACTTCTATGTCCTCGAAGATATCATCGAAGGCCTAATCAAGAAGGGCAAATTACAAATGGGTGAGTGCAAGGTGGACCCACCATGCCCTCATCAAATGCCTGTCATCAAGACAATGGCCCAGATGGCCTCACTGCATCAGCTACTCCCCGAAGACATAACGGGGGCTAGCATCTAACATGCCTACAAGGCTTAAAGACTAATATACGTAAAAAAAAAAGAGAACAAACTCCCTAGCAGTATTACATGATAAATGCCCGAGGACATGAAATGACCACGTCGTCTGTAGGAGCGAAGAAGATCCATCAATTACAACCACTAATATTGAAAGACTAAGAAACTAATCCTTGGCATATGCGCGAGGAGCCCGCTCTCGCAGAAACTACAGCTGTCTGGGCCATCTCCCACATAAATCAAAGACAAAAGAAGGCGGTCGCTAATTCCATGCATAGTTGTCACCAAATATCCCTTGGGGGGGCAATGGTATCCAGTAGTCCCACTGGAGCAATAGTAGGGTAGTCAAGTGCACTAACAGCCCCACCAGACAGAGCACCCTGCATTACGGAGAAGTCTGCGCCAGGCAGCCCAATGAACTTAAAAAAGAAAACAAAGAAAGAGAGAAAAGAAAGAAAAAAAGGAGGGAAAAAGGAAAAAGAAAGAAAAAGAGATAAAAAAATGAATGATCAAATGAAAATAAAAATGAACGAAATGATGACAGAAAGAATGAATGAAAGAATGATGAAGAAAAAAAATGATGATCAACAGAAGAAGGAACCACTTTTGGCGAGTTCCGACCCTTGGTCCCACTAAGTATGCTGGCTTGGCCTAGACCTTCCGTCTTCATCAAGTGCGTTGATTTTGACAGTCCGTCGAGTCAACATCAATATCCATATTCCATTATGCCTTGGCCTAGACCTCCCATCTTCGCCAAGTTGGTTGACATCGACAGTCCGTCGAGTCAACATCAATATCTATATTCTATATCCTGCCCTTGTCTCAGACCTTCCATCTGAGCAAGGTTAGTTAACCTCAACGTATCGTCAGGTCGACGTCTATATTCTCACTGGCCTGGACCTTACGTCTCCACCAGGTTGGTTGAGTTCGACATGACGTCGGGTTGCCATCTACATATTCTACCCTTTTCTCGGACCATCTATCTAGGCAAGGTTGTTTGACCTTGATATCTCGTCGAGTCAACATCTATATTCCATTCTGCCCTGGCCTAGACCTCACGTCTCCGCCAGGTTGGTTGTCTTCGACATGACGTTGGGTTGACATCTGTATTCTATTCTGCCCTGGCCAAGACTTCACGTCTCTGCCAGGTTGGTTGGCTTCGAAATGTCATTGGGTCAATATTTACATAATCTGCCCTTGTCTCGGATCATCCGTCTGAGCAGGGTTTGTTGACTTCGACATCCCGTCGGGTCGACGTCTATATTCTGCTCTTGGCTTAGACCTCACGTCCCTACCAAGTTAGTTTACTCCGACGTGTTGTCGGGTCAACATCTACACCTATTTTGTCCTTGCCCCGGACCTTCCGTCCGAGCAAAGTCAGTTAACTTTGACGTTCCCTCGAGTCAACATATACCATGTAAGCCAAGTTGTCCGATGTCATGACATTTTATCTAAGAATGTAAAATTTTCTACCTTGGCATCATGACATACCGTCTAAGCCAAGTTATCCGGCGTCATGACATTTTGTCTAGGCCGGTAAAATTTTCTGCCTTGGCGTCATGACATACCGTCTAAGCCAAGTTGTCCGGCATCATGACATTTTGTCTAAGCCGGTAAAATTTTTTACCTTGGCGTTATGACATACCATCTAAGCCAAGTTGTCCGACGTCATGACATTTTATTTAAGCCGCTAAATTTTTTACCTTGACGTCATGACATACCATCGAAGCCAAGTTGTCCGGCGTCATGACATTTTGTCTAAGCCGGTAAATTTTCTACCTTGGCGTCATGACACACCGTCTAAGCCAAGTCGTTCAACGTCACGACCTTCGGTCTAAGCCGACAATCATCCTACCGTTGGCCCGGAACTGCTCTCCGAACCAATGAACAAAAATATCCCTTCTACCCTTGGCGTCACGATCTTCCATCTAAGCCAAGTCATTCGGCATCACGACCTTCGGCCTAATCCGATAATTATCCTACCTTTGGTTTGGAAATACCATCCGAACCAATGAACAAAAGACCCCCCTTTGTTAACATAAACCCTTAATCCCCTTGGGATTCACCACAACACATAAAACCCTCTCTCCAACACCATACCGTTTGCGCAAATGCCCAGCAAAGTGCTGCAAAAAGATATTCACCCACATAGTTGCTGATGTGACACACCCTCGGACCTAAATTAACAAGCACAACCACAAGGCTATGAAGCCTATGTAAGCGGACCTTCGTATGGCGCACACACTTTAACCCGGGGGGTAACTCGGGGATGCCGAGTCGAGGAAATGGGACAAGCCCCTTGCTGGTAGAGGGCCAGCAAAGTCTAAGGCAAACCTCCCTTTGAGGTGCGGATACTCAACTCAATGTGTTGGCCTTGGCCGAGGGACGTGGATCACTCACTCACACCCACGGTGGTCGCACAAAGTGTGGTGGAGCCTAAGATCGGGCCCTCTCTTCCTTACCGATGGCACGATTGGAGAATATTAAATGAACAAGAATAATTGAGAGAAAGGGACGAGATTTTACCTAGCCGGTTTGAAGAAACCGGCTCCGGTCGGAGACGTGGGCGAGCGGGGAAGCGTGTGTTCCCCACACGCCGCACCGATGAAGCTTCGATCCTGAAATTTCAGATTTACATGCACTATGCCCCTTGCAAGGGGGTTGGACTAGGGGTGGGGGTTCAAATTACAACCAAAATATTCCTCCACGTAGGGAGGGGCCTTCAGCCGGCCAAGGGGGGAGGGGAATTCGAGCTATAAGCAATGGAGGACACCGAAGCCGGTTCTGCCCGCTGCCTGTGTCTCAGGACAGACAGTCAGGTTTTTAGACGCTGTGGCCAGCACCGAATTTTGTTGCAGATGAGACCACTTGGAGATTCTTTGTAGCTTGATCGGGATGATGCTTGAATTTTTATGATTTCTTCGGGCACCACTGCTGGTCGGCGTAGGGGCTTGAACAGGGTGGCAGACCCTCAGATCTAACAGCTTCAGGTTCCCAACAGCAGGAAGAAGAGGTTGCCACGGTCGCTCCCAAGCTCCGAACCAAGTGCCGCAGCAGTCGTTGGAACCGTTGACGAATCCTCTTCGAAGAAAGACTAACGGGAATGCCAGCTGATGTCGGGGTCGACCGGTAGGCTCTCAACACTGAGGAGGGGTCGGTGCAGACTAAGTGGAAGCAGAACCGAGCACCCGAGGGAGAAAATTGATAACTTTCAGGTCCGGTCACCAAATTGGGCTCTTCTTCTTGGAGATGTTAGAAGACTCGTAGTAGAAGATGTTTGAAGAAGAACTCTTGATCCGATTCCCAACACAATCGTCGCAGTAGAGCTTCCAATCCGGCTCTGGTCTCCTGCCAGGGGGATCTGTGCAGTTGTGGGAGAATGGCTCTCCTGGTCGATCACAGACTCGGAATGGGACGGGACCACCACCGTTGCGAAGAAGACAGGCAGACGCTTCCGTCGGTATATAGTATGCCATCTGAAGCTCCAAGGGGACGATGGGGTGGCCTCTGCAACCTGCGGCCAATCTGCTACCTGCAACCAGAACTTGAGAGGGTGGAGATAGGTAATGGGGAATGGGGTAGATGAGAGGGGAAATGAGGTGGTTGTGTGTAGGGGCAACCCACAACTGTGAGGGGGTCTAGGAGGGGGGGTTTCAAGGTGTGAGAAGGGGAGAATGGGGGCTGGAAGGGGGTGTTTGCTATGGGTGAGAGAGGAGCTGCGAATTTGGGCTTGGAGGGAGAGGGGAAGGTGAGGGGGCACAAGTGGGTGGAGGGAAGGTGAGTTTGAATTTTTCTTAATGGAGGGTATTCAATGGTGGTCTTGGGGATGGGAGGGGTTGTGTTGGGGAAGGGAAGGGGTGCTTGGGGTAGTGGGAAGGGTGCTTGGGGAAGTGGGTGGGGTAGTTGGGGGTTGGGAGGTGGAGCTAGGATTGGTGGAAGCTCTCTTGGGACTAGGGGGTGGAGTAATGGGATGTGTGGGGAAGGGGAGTGGCCTTTAATGGGGGTAGGTGGGAGAGTGGTGGTTGGGAAGGGAGGAGAGAGAAAATTTTCAAAATTGGGTGTGGAGGGGAGAGAAAGGGGAGTGAAAGAGAGAGATTAAGAGAGGGATGGGTGGGGAATCTCTCCCCTAGGGTCTCTCACCCAAATAATGGAATCTCTCTACTAGATAAGAAGTTTGAACTCTCAAAATGGCAAGTTTTTCATTCATTGATTCATTACCTCAAAATGGAGAGAGTGGGGTCCTATTTATAGGGATCCCATAATTTACAATAAGACCCAGACTTTTGACACATTGACTAATAACCAACAAGATAAGGGCACCCATGGGCCAAGCCCAATGAATTGGGCCCAATAGCTAACTAATAAACCTTATGACACTCAAACCTAGGGAAATAAGCACAAGACCTAGGGATATGACTCAAATAAAAGGGAAATTACAATGATATGACTCAAATAAAATAAAAAAAATACATAGGACTCAAAATAAATGACTAGACCATGATGTACGCCTCCGGGGTGACGAGAATGGTCGAGAGTGCCAGGACGGATGGTGATGTGACACCACCTATGGACCTATTTTGCAAGCATTCAAGTTTGAGCAGCGGACTCACACTAGCGAGCTCACCCGTATGGCGCACACTAGTGCCCGATGGCGACTAGGCGATGTTGGAGAGGTCCGAGGCGGGACCTTGAGGCTTCAATGGTTGGCTAGTTTGGGGAGAACCCCAAATGGGCCTAGGATGCCCAAATCATGGGCGGCCAACACACCAAGGGTGTGGGTTAAGTGGATGCTCTCACAACTCGCCCGCGGTGGTCACTCAATTTGGGTAGCAATTTAAAATCGGACACTCTCTTACCGCCGACGGAGTAACTATAGCAATACTAAGCTAAGCAAGTCCATTACAGCAATGAGAGATGTTCAGGAGCTCACCTAGCCGGCGTGAAGACGCCGACTCCGGCCGGAGACGGGGGCGAGCGGGGAGGCGAGGGTATGCACCCGCACGCCGCGTCGGTGTCGCTTCAACCTGAAATGGAAAGATTACACCACTACACCTCTCGCAGGAGGGGTGATCTTGGGGTGGGGATTAATCTTATTACATCCAATACTACCTCCACGCAGGGAGGGGCCTTCAGCCGGCCAAGCGGGGTGGGGACTTATGCTAAGGAAACCCGATTTGCCGATCCCCGCCGGTTCTGCCAACCTTCAGAATTGTTGGACAGGGGGCCGATGATGTCACTGCCACAAATTCCAAAGAGCTCAGATATTGAAGAAACCTACGCCAAAAGTTTCCCAACTGACAGAGGATGATGCCTGAATTTTTTGGGAAGCTCTGGACCTCGGGGCTGATCGGACCGGCGACTGGAGCAGGACAGTAACACTCTGCTTCGGACTGATGCAGAACTGATGCAGTGGATTGCAGAAGGCGCTGCGGTCGCTCCCGAACTTCAAATTGAACGAAACTGGCGGTGACGCGATCGTGGTCGGAGTAGCTTCGAGCAGAAGTTGACGGGGCCACAATCTGAGGTCGGAGATGAGAACGGTGGCCAGATAAATGAAGACAGGTCAAACCTGAGTCCACTGGTGGCAGACTGCACACTCCGACGAAATAATTCAGAACAAATAGCTCGGACAGGCGATTGGCGTCGTTCTTTCTGCTACTGATGGAGGACTAGACGAAGAAGAATTTTGTAGAAGAAAGTGTGCTCGAATTCCTCCAAGGTTGACCGTAGAACAGCTTCCAAGATCGCTCTGGTCTTCAGTCTGGGACAGATTGTGCAGTCTTTGAAGATGACGCTCCTCCGGACAGCTCCGAACTCGGAAGCCGGCGAGACCACCACCGTTGGAAAGCTATCTCGATGAAGTTTCCAGCAATGTAGGCCTTGCCACCTGAATCTTTGAGAGACAGTCGTGGCTGCCTCTGCAAGTCACTGTAACTCTGCTGCCTGAAACAGAGGCTGAATGAGAAGAAGATGAGGGGGTGGGGAAGGGGATGGCCAAGAGAGTAAGAGGTGGAGGGTGAACTTGGCTGGTATGGGGAAGGGGGGCTGCGACTTTGGGTGGTTTGGGAGGTGGGGAGATGGAAGGGCACTGCCCTAGGGAGAGGGAAATTTGAATTTGGGCTTAGGGAAGAGCCCCTTCAACCTTGGGGAGAGGAAGGGGTGCTTAGGAAGTGGTGTTGGGTAGTTGGGGGTTGGGAGGTGGGGTGTGGATTGGAGGATGCCACCTTGGGTTGGGGGGGAGTTAAATGGGTGTATGGGGAAGGGGAGAGGTCTTAATGAGGGGTGAATGGGGAGGAGAGAGAAAATTTCGAAAATTGGGGTGGAGGGAGAGAGAGAGAGAGGGGGGACCCCTTAGAGAGAGAGAGCGAGAGAGAGAGAGATCTAGTGGGATTTAGAAGTGGATTTCATTTTTCATTCAATTGTTCATTACTTCAAAATGAGGGGAATGGGGTCCTATATATAGGCAACCCACATTTCTACAAAAGTCCCTGACATTTGACTCAATGACAAATAACCGAAGGGATAGGGGTGCCCTTGGGCCAAGCCCAATGAATTGGGCCCACTAGCCTAACAAACCAACCTAATGACACAATACTTAGGAGAATGACTCACTAACCTAGGTACATGACTCAAATAGAGGGAAAATTACATGATATTGACTCAAATAAAATGTGAAGATTACATGACTAGACTCAAAAATACATGACTAACATAATGGCGCTTGTCGACGAACAATCCGAGTCCGGAGAAAATGTGGAGGGGCAAGGGATGCCCTCATCATACCCCCGGGGTGGGGAAAACACGACCCCGTCGAGTATGGGTCCACCAGGGAAGTAGTACATCGAACTGCGGCTCTGGGTGATCTACGATCTCCATACTCAACCCGCGACCATAGTTGGGGAACGGCGCTTCAGCTCGACAAAGTGGCTTGGTCATACCCTCATGCTGGCGATGGGATCTTGCTTGCCTAATATTGCCGCTGTGTGCTCACGTCGGGCTCTCAGGCTATTTGTGGTGGCACTCCGAGGGTGTCTCTCACAAGGGTAGGTGTAAGTTCGAGGCACTCACTAGGATCCACCGCGGTGCCCTTAGAGCGTGCTGGATCCGCCACATGAGAAATGGGGAGAATCCCAAAACCCTTTTGAAAGTTCAACCCATAAGCTTGGTTGCCAAAGCCACTCGGAACTTGGCAAGGTCCAAGTCCTCGTGCCCTCAGATTGGAGGTGACCCTAAAGTAGAGCCACTCCAAAGCCATCATCGCCAAGTTGTCAACTTGGAACTCAAAGTGGTGCTTAGGAGTTTATGCTCGTTTCTTGTGAATCCCACCGCTTGTTGCTTGATACTTGCTTGAATGCATATGCCATGTACTATGATGCGGTGTGAGTTGACAATGTATGGTATGCAAAGGGGGTCCAGGACAACCACATATAGACCTATCATGCATTGATGTTATGAAGACTTTGAAGGATTTGGGAGGACCGGGGCATCCATAGGTGTCCCTCTTGTGAGTGAGTGTGATGAATGTTGGAGGACCCGGACATCCATGAATGCTCCTAACATGCTTGAGATTTATGATGAATGATGGTGGATCATTACAACCAAATATTGACCACTCATGTTTTCTTCTTGACATGTGGGTGATATGGATGAATGTACCCGACGGACTAATCATGCCAAGCGGTGTGATGTGCCAAGACATATGAATTCCTTTCCCAAAGATGACTTCCTCATGTGGGATGGTGGGGTGGTCTTTGAGCTTCCACTCAAAAGGGTCGAAGGGATCTAGGTAGGTGGATATAGGGTGGGGCACCTTCTTGATCTCTAGGCGGGTGTTGCCTAAGGTCATGATTCCTATGGTGTAACCTGGGTCATGGATGAGGTGGGCTTGGCCCAACATGGTGGGTGGGGGTAGGAAAGGGTGGGTGGTGAATAAGGTGAGTGGGTTATATGGAGATCTAGGCTCCCATAGGAAAGGGTTAAAGGGATCATGGTAAGGGTCACCTTGGTAGGGGTACTCTATGCTCTCAAGGTCCTCGAATGGTGAGTCCTCCTCCTCAATAATTGGGCCAAAGTTGCTAATGGGTTGGCCGATCAAAGCACTTGGGATCTCTATGGTTGGGGAGTGGAATAGGATAGGTTCTTCCTCCATGGGAAGAAGGAGGATGATCTCACTAGTAACTTGGCCATTAGTGTAGATGGAAGTGATGGAGCCAATGGTGGGATATGCTAGGCTAATGGTGTTAGTTTCAGACGGTCTCATGGCTAGCATATTGGTCAAGTGAATTTGCCAATGTAGGTAGTTCACTAAGTCTCCCAAATCTTCCACACAATAGGAAGTTTGATAAGTGACATGTGGCTGAATGGGAATGATTTGTGATTGATATCCCATGGGTAGGTGGCATGGTTGTGAACTAGGAATGGTGAAACCTTTCTTGAGCCATTGGAGTATGGACTTACCTATGGTGAGGTTGGGTGTCTCTAGAGGAGCTAGGCTAGAGGTGTGTGAGTTGTTTGGCCTTTGGATTTCCTCTATGTTGGGAGGTGGATCCGGATGGGCATCCTTCTCCACTTGGGTGGGTGTGTGGGTTGCAACTTCTATTGCTAATGGAGTAGGGGGATCTATGGGGGGTGGTTTGGTGATAGCTAGCGTATGACACACCCGGGGTGGTGAACAAGCATGGGCTTGGGTTGGGATAGGAAGGGGAAGTAGAGGAGGCCTAGGTTGGGGAAAGATTGGTGTAGGAAGCGGGAGGTGGGTTGGGTGAGAGATTTTGGGTTGATTTGTTTTGGGAGATGTGTCCCTTTTTGGGGATGATGGTGGGTTTGTGGTGGTGGTCAAGGGGGCTTGTGGGGTATGGGTTTGGTGAGGGGTTTTGGGTTTGGGGGTGGTGGCCATTATGGGCCTTGGTGGATGGGTGCACACGGGGTCCAATTGGGTTTGTGGACATATGGTTGTGGTGGGAGTTTGTAGGTAGGGTGCTGGTGTGGTGGTTGGGGTAGGATAGGTGGGAAGTGATGTGGAATGGGGAATTAGGGTCATGGGTTGGCTAGGTGGGGATGAAGGAGTTGAAGTGCTCCTTAGGTCTTGGTGATTTGAGTATGAGGGGGAAACATATCTAGCCCTAAGTTGCTCCTTCATGTCCTTCCAAGTGGTGATGGGAGTTTCCCTTCTAAGTACCTTTAGCCCGACAATTTGCATCCAATAAGTTTCTGCCCGTTTGGTAAGTTACATTTTGGCAACCAATACCTTTTCATCCTCGGACATAAGATACCAAGTGAAGTATTGGTCCATTGTAGCTTCTCAATCTAAATATTCTCTAGGAGAGGTTCCATCAAAGGTGGGAAGTGGGAAAGGGACCATCCTATCGTCCGTCCTTGGGACGGGCCTATTTTCTCCAAGTTGGTTGAGTCGGCCCGATATGTTATCAAGCCGCTCATTGGCATAGGTCAAGGCTTTCATGAAGTAGTTGACATGGCCAGGGAAGTTATGGGTGTTAGTGGTAGGCATCTCTTGGTGGCTTGGACTTATGGAGTGGGCCGATTGGTAAGGTCGATATGAGGTGGCCATACTAGGGGACAAGAGTGATGCACTTGAAGACTCTAAATGCATAGACATGCCCTAGGACCAACTTGATAGAGACAAGTTGTGAACTTGCTCTGATACCACTTGATGTGACACCACCTATGGACCTATTTTGCAAGCATTCAAGTTTGAGCAGCGGACTCACACTAGCGAGCTCACCCGTATGGCGCACACTAGTGCCCGATGGCGACTAGGCGATGTTGGAGAGGGTCCGAGGCGGGACCTTGAGGCTTCAATGGTTGGCTAGCTTGGGGAGAACCCCAAATGGGCCTAGGATGCCCAAATCATGGGCGGCCAACACACCAAGGGTGTGGGTTAAGTGGATGCTCTCACAACTCGCCCGCGGTGGTCACTCAATTTGGGTAGCAATTTAAAATCGGACACTCTCTTACCGCCGACGGAGTAACTATAGCAATACTAAGCTAAGCAAGTCCATTACAGCAATGAGAGATGTTCAGGAGCGCACCTAGCCGGCGTGAAGACGCCGACTCCGGCCGGAGACGGGGGCGAGCGGGGAGGCGAGGGTATGCACCCGCACGCCGCGTCGGTGTCGCTTCAACCTGAAATGGAAAGATTACACCACTACACCTCTCGCAGGAGGGGTGATCTTGGGGTGGGGATTAATCTTATTACATCCAATACTACCTCCACGCAGGGAGGGGCCTTCAGCCGGCCAAGCGGGGTGGGGACTTATGCTAAGGAAACCCGATTTACCGATCCCCGCCGGTTCTACCAACCTTCAGAATTATTGGACAGGGGGTCGGTGATGTCACTGCCACAAATTCCAAAGAGCTCAGATCTTGACGAAACCTACGCCAAAAGTTTCCCAACTGACATAGGATGATGCCTGAATTTTTTGGGAAGCTCTGGACCTCGGGGCTGATCGGACCGGCGACTGGAGCAGGACAGTAACACTCTGCTTTGGACTGATGCAGAACTGATGCAGTGGATTGCAGAAGGTGCTGCGGTCATTCCCGAACTTCAAATTGAACGAAACTGGTGGTGACGCGATCGTGGTCAGAGTAGCTTCGAGCAGAAGTTGACGGGGCCACAATCTGAGGTCGGAGATGAGAACGGTGGCCAGATAAATGAAGACAGGTCAAACCTGAGTCCACTGGTGGCAGACTGCACACTCCGACGAAATAATTCAGAACAAATAGCTCGGACAGGCGATTGGTGTCGTTCTTTCTGCTACTGATGGAGGACTAGACGAAGAAGAATTTTGTAGAAGGAAATGTGCTCAAATTCCTCCAAGGTTGACCGCAGAACAGCTTCCAAGATCGCTCTGTTCTTCAGTCTGGGATAGATTGCGCAGTCTTTGAAGATGACGCTCCTCCGGACAGCTCCGAACTCAGAATCGGCGAGACCACCACCGTTGGAAAGCTATCTCGATGACGATTCAGAAATGTAGGCCTTGCCACCTGAATCTTTGAGAGACGGTCGTGGCTGCCTCTGCAAGTCGCTGAAACTCTGCTGCCTGAAACAGAGGCTGAATGAGAAGAAGATGAGGGGGTGGGGAAGGGGATGGCCAAGAGAGTAAGAGGTGGAGGGTGAACTTGGCTGGTATGGGGAAGGGGGGCTGCGACTTTGGGTGGTTTGGGAGGTGGGGAGATGGAAGGGCACTGCCCTAGGGAGAGGGAAATTTGAATTTGGGCTTAGGGAAGAGCCCCTTCAACCTTGGGGAGAGGAAGGGGTGCTTAGGAAGTGGTGTTGGGTAGTTGGGGGTTGGGAGGTGGAGTGTGGATTGGAGGATGCCATCTTGGGTTGGGGGGGAGTTAAATGGGTGTATGGGGAAGGGGAGAGGTCTTAATGAGTGGTGAATGGGGAGGAGAGAGAAAATTCCGAAAATTGGGGTGGAGGGAGAGAGAGAGAGAGAGAGGGGGGGACCCCTTAGAGAGAGAGAGAGAGAGAGAGAGAGAGAGATCTAGTGGGATTTGGAAGTGGATTTCAATTTTCATTCAATTGTTCATTACTTCATAATGAGGGGAATGGGGTCCTATATATAGGCAACCCACATTTCTACAAAAGTCCCTGACATTTGACTCAATGACAAATAACCGAAGGGATAGGGGTGCCCTTGGGCCAAGCCCAATGAATTGGGCCCACTAGCCTAACAAACCAACCTAATGACACAATACTTAGGAGAATGACTCACTAACCTAGGTACATGACTCAAATAAAGGGAAAATTACATGATATTGACTCAAATAAAATGTGAAGATTACATGACTAGACTCAAAAATACATGACTAACATAATGGCGCTTGTCGATGAACAATCCGAGTCCGGAGAAAATGTGGAGGGGCAAGGGATTCCCTCATCAGATGGTGATGACCCCATCATACTCCCGGGGTGCGGAGAACTCGACTCCGTCGAGTAAGAGGTGGTACTGCTCACATGTCTTCCGAAAGAAACCGATTCTTCCACCTAGCGAGGTAGAGCCCGTTCACCTTGCTCCGAGTGATGATTACCTGTTCATCCAATATTCTCTCAAGTTGCTTACGTCGGGCTCTCTGGGCTGATGGTGCTCACATGGGGAGGGGTGGGTGCTCTCTCAAGGGAGGAAGGGGGCTTGAAATTCTCACTTGGTGCCACCGTGGGTCCCTTGTGTGGCACAAGGCTTTCCACATTGAAACTGAAGTTAACTCCGTATCCCTTGAGGAAGCCTAACTTAGTAGTGGGGCTAATGCATCTCAAAACTTGGAAGGGGCTGATCCCACAAAACCTCAATCTTGAGTTGTCTCTATGTGAGAGCCTCTCATTCCTCACCATCCCGGAATCACCCATTTGGATTTCTTGGTGACGCCATTGAGTCGGTCGGCCTTTTGTAGATTTCATGACTCTTGTTGATGTGCTTGCAAAGTTATCATGCAATTTTGTGAATGCTATCCTTTTAGTGGTTATGGGTGGATCTGGACAACCATAGATGGACCTATCATGCCATGATGTCATATGGACCTTGATGAACCTTGGTGGGCCGGGGCAACTATATGTGAACTTATCATGCAATGTTGTCATGTAGACTTTGGT
Organism: Amorphophallus konjac; assembly: GCA_022559845.1. NCBI lineage: Eukaryota > Viridiplantae > Streptophyta > Magnoliopsida > Alismatales > Araceae > Amorphophallus > Amorphophallus konjac. The sequence goes on along the minus strand of CM040127.1, from coordinate 133,310,888 downwards.
GGGCCTAGGTGGGCCGGGGCAACCATATGTGAACCTATCATGCAAAGTGGTGATGAATGTCGAGGGACTCGGACATCCGTAGATGCTTTTAACATGCTTAAGACCCATGATGAATGAGGGGGGACCAATACATCCGAATATGGACCACTGATGCTTTCTACTTGACATGTGGGTGATATGAACGAATGGACCCAACATAGTGTTCATGCCAAGTGGTGTGGTAAGCCTAGACACATGCTTATTTTTCCTATGGGTGACTTCCATGTGTATAGGTGTGGGACAACCTTTGAACTCCCATTGGAAAGGGTCGAATGGATCTAAGAAGGTGGTAATCATGGGGTGGAACACAACCTCATTACCTAGGGATATATGGCCCAAGGTCATGGCTCCCAAGGTGTAACCTGGGTCTAAGATGGAGTGAATTGGGTCAAACATGGTGAGTTGGTGTAGGGAAAGGTGGGTGGTGGATAAAGTGTTTGGGTCACACAAGTCTCTTGACTCCCATTGGAATGGATCATATGAATCATAAAATGGGTTACCTAGGGGGAGGAACTCCATGTCCTCAAGATCCTCAAAAGGTGCTAAGTCATCCTTCTCCATCATAGTTGGGCCAATGTTCTTGGCAAGTGGGTCGACCATGAGAGGAGGGCTTGGTTTTCTACCCGAGATAAGAAGCTCTAAATCGAGGAGAAGGTTGGGCTCATCGGGTGTAGGGAGGAATAGAAGGAGGTCGCTAGTGTAGCAACCAATGGTGTAAACCGAGGTGATAGACCCTATGCATAGGTGTAGGAGGCTAAGGCTCCTAGGTTGTTCGACCATAGGGGCCAACATGCTAGTCATCTCTAATTGCCATGCTATGCCCTTGAGAAGGTCCTCTAAGGTCTCCACTTGATAGGATGCTTGGATTGTAGTGTGATAGGAGAAGAAGGGCACTATGGGAAGGTCTTGTTCTATGGGAGGGAAAACATGGGCCGGGATCTCTCTAGTTGGGCTCTCCTTTAGCCAACTAACAATGGGTTCTCCTAAGATGAGCTCCGCCCCAACTAGAGAGGGTGGTGTAAGGTAAAGACCATCGTTTGAGGTTTCTTCTTCAACTTGGACTTGGGTTTTCTCCAAGGTGGGGGGTGGGTTTGGAGTGCTCACAACTATTGGATCGGGTATGAGTTCTTCTACCAAGGAGGTGAGGGGGTCTTTTGGGGTGATGAGGGTTGATGTGTGGTGCTCCCGGGGTGGATGGTAAAGGGAAACTTGGATTGTGATTGGTAGAGTGGGGTTTGGGAGTGGAAGTAGTGGAGGCCTAGGTTGGGGTAGGATTGGGGTTGGAAGTGGAAGGTGGGTTGGGTGACAAGATTTAGGTTGATGGGTTTTGGGGGGTGTACCCTTTTTAGGGACGATGGAGGGGTAGTGGTGGGGACCAAGGGGAGATGTGGGGTATGGGTTTGGTGAGGGATTGTGGGTTGGGTGGTGGTAGCCGTCATGGGTCTAGGTGGAGGGATGGACACGGGGTCCACTTGGGTTTGAATGGTGGTCCTTATTGGGGAAACTGGGTCGGTTAGGGGTCTCTTCCCCTTGGGATCGACCGGTTGTGGAGGGGGGGAAGTGGGGGCCAATTAAGTTTGGATAGTGAGGTTTGCGGAAGGGGGTTTTGGTTGGAGTGTGGGGACCCTTAGGGGATTTGGTGGAGAGGTGGATGCTTGGTTTATTTGGGCCTTAAGGGAGAGACTTGGTCACGAGTGTAGTTATGATGGTTGAGAAGTGATTTGTTGGGAGTGGTGGGGGAGGAGGCCTAAAGGTGGTATCAAGTTGGTCGGGTGGGGATGGAGGAGTGGTAGTGCACCTCGGGCTAGGGGTGTTTGAGTAGAAGGGGTGGGAATATTTGGGGATGTAGATTTTTCTAAGTTCTTTCTTCATATCATCCCATCAGGAAATGGGTTCTTGTTTCCTAACGTCCCTTAAGCCCACCATGTTCCTTCATTTTTTCTTGGCTTGACCCCGAAATTGCCCCATGGCAATGCGGACTCTTGCGGGTCCATAAACCATAGTTCTCTCAACGTGTTTTTCCATGGTGACCTCCCACTTTAGGTAGGCACTATAGCATGATCCATCGAAGAGGAGATCCTCAAAAGAGATTATGTCAAATGGAGGGTTGATCGGTCCCTTGTGGGGGGTCGAGTGGGATGAATGTGACCAAAGAGAGGTAGCCATGTTGATGAATGCAAATGTGCCCAAGGACTAGACTTAGTAGAGACAAGTCTAAAACTTGCTCTGATACCAATTTGATGTGAAACCACCCTTGGACCTATTTTGCAAGCATTCAAGTTGGGCAGCGGACTCACACTAGCGAGCTCACTCGCTTGGCGCACATTAGTGCCCGAAGGTAACTTGGCGATGATGGAGAGGGTCCGAGGCGGGTCCTTGAGGCTCCAAAGGTTGGCTAGCTTGGGGAGAACCCCAAATGGGCCTGGGATGCCCAAATCATGGGCAGCCAGCACACCAAGGGTGTGGGATGTAATGGTTCATTCACAACTCGCCCGCGGTGGTCACTCACGGCACTAGCAATTTAGGGCCGAGCTCTCATTCACTGTCCGACGAAACAATGGCGATAATACTATGCTAGCAATGAATTGAAACCAGCAAAGAGAGGGACCGAAGCTCACCTAGCCGGCGTGAAGACGCCGACTCCGGTCGGAGACGGGGGCGAGCGGGGAGGCGTGGGTATGCACCCGCACGCCGCGTCGACGGAGCTTCAAACCTATCTCATTTCTGTATGAGAATGCTAGCAAGTTCTTCTCACACTTCCTACATTTTGTATGCATCTTACTTCGATCATAGTCATGCATTCTATGGTCTGTAGGTTATTGGTATTTCAAGTACCGATGTTTCATGCCTCCCTGTGGGGCACATGCTCGCTAGTTCCCAAAGCATGGCTTGTGACCACAGTCATCGGAGCAACAGGGTATCCTCACTGATTTAATTAGATGTTTTCATGATAGGAGACCCATCAACGGGAAGGGATACATGTTGCTATCGAAAGCTTTATACCGACCGGATTTATGAAACCACCCTTGCATCCTCGGGGGCTTGCCTCATTATGGTATAGCCTCTGGTGGATCTCCATCAAAGGGTTGGACATCAACAGCCATAGGGCTGGCAGCAAGGCATTGCACAATGCGGAGCTGGAGACGCAGCAATCCCTGGGCTAGTGGAGCCCCTCGTAGGCCGGTCCTCGGGGTTATGCCTATCCAATTTGGGATCCTGGAGTAGCCACTCATGGCTTACTCTTAATTTTACGGGCCATCTCGGAATACCCGTGGATGTGCTTCCATTTCTCACCCCCCAAATGCTTGGGTCTAGGGGAGGTGCTGCCCAAATTTGGTCAGAAATGTGGACTTGAACTTAACAAAGGAACAATACTGTGATGAATAAAATTTGAACCGGGCTCACTGATGACAATGGTAAGAAAAAGAAAATCACTTTAAAAAGAAAATAAGGAGAAGAGAAGGATAAAAGAAAGCGCTAACTAGCAACCTACTCAAATGATCAAATAAAGGAGTCCATGAACATATGGACAACATTCTTATATGTGCGTACGCAGTCGTGATCTTTTAGAATTTAAGAGCACTTAGGGGCTTGATGCTTTCTATTTTGGTCTCCATGTGCAGAAATCTGCACGGGGGGTTGACCCATGCACTTGAGGGGGTCGACCCCTTTATAGTGTCTGCTTGGCTGCTTGCTAGCAATGAGAGTTGCTGTAGAACAAATTAAACCCCTACATGCATCAAGCAATCAGAATTAGTACTTACTAAACTTGCATGAGCATGAATTCACTTCCTCATGCATTCCTTGGCATTGATCAATCAATGCACATTTGCATTGGAATATACATGCATCATGTGTATGAATGAACCCCGTGCATATACTACCCATGCATGCTTGAATGTCTTGATCGCCTGGTATATCAAACGTTGTGTTGGAGAAAGCTGGGTTACGCCCATCCGAACCTTCCCACTGTGCGTGAGTATGCAACTCCGTCTCGTACCAAGGTCAAATTACATAGATGCATTAGTGAATCTTGCATACTTGCATGCATAGAAATATTTGCATCATCACCTACATCCTCCAGAATATCATCTTCTCCCTCATTCATATGCAATAGAATCATGTCTATGCATTCAATTAGCACAGGGTCCATGCTGGCTTTCCATAAATAAAATGCAGAAGCCTTCTGCATAAATGAAAATCAAAACCCATCATGCATCTCCTCTGGTATGCATTCCACACTGCATTGATGGTGCATAGATTAGATCCATGCATGTTGCATGTTGCTGCATTGAAAACGCATACAGGGCCTTTGCTAGAAACCCCCCCCCCCTTACTATGCATACTTTCTATTTTGGGCTCCCTGTGCAGGAACCTACACAGGGGTCGACCCTTGCAGACTCAGGGGTCGACCCCCCTCAGATCTGTCCCCCTTGTCTGCCGTCTTTGTGCAGTGAGTTGCACAGGGTCAATGCCCTTCGGTCCGGTCCTTTGTCCAAGACTGCACATTCCATATGTAAAGGGAATAAATCAAAACCTCATCCATGCATTCTACGAATGAAAGCAATCATGAACAAATCAAATCCTCACATGTATTGCTTGAATAAATCAAAACCACATGCATGCATTGCATGAATAAATCTGAACCTCATCCATGCATTTCATGAATAAAACAAATCATCAACAAATTAAAACCTCATGCATGCAGCTCATGAATAAATCAAAACCCCATGAGTGCATTTCAGGAATAAGACCAAATACCATACATGCATCAAAACAAACTGCATCAAAGGCTTGCACATATGGACTTTCACTTTCTGTTGCGCATCACATCTCCAACATGCATATGAGTCTTGCATCCACCCAGAATACAAAAAAAGAACCAAACATATATATATATTCAATTATGTAAAGAACCCCGCTGGTCTCTTATGAGCATAAGAAGGGAGGGGGCTCCCTGCACATACAGATCCAAGCATCTCATGCATGACCATGCACAGATAAAAAAAGGGGGGATAACATATGAAATTAAACATGCAAACACAATAAAAAAAGGGATCCTCCCTCTGTCAGCCGAACTCTTAGAGTTCAGCTCACCTATGCTCTAACCTGCCTGTTCAGCATGTAGAATGGCTTTGCCATTAGCTCATTAGGAAACAATAATAAAAAGGGAAGAATAATATTGAAAAAAAATGAAATGAAAATGATGAATGAAGTAAAATATATATATATATATAATGAAGAAGAAAAAGGCCCACCGATCTATAAGTTCAGCCATTCTTAAGGTAAGGCCCTTGGCCCATCCTAAAGGAATAAAAAGAAGAAGAAAAGACATAAAAGATCATGAATTAAAAAAAAGTGAATTAACAGCCCCCAATCCCCTGTATTGAATCCATAACTCTAATGCAAAAGCTAAAAAGAAAGAAATGAAGAGAAATGTGAAGCTCAGTTGGCCCGCAAGTTGGCTGCGTCGACACACAGCAAGGCCCAGGTCGACTCAGCTATCTTCCAAGTCGACTTGGCTGTAGCCTGGGTCGACCCAACCCCAACCTGTGTTAACCCAGTCTGGCTTGGGTTGACTCATTTTGCTCTGGCCAACTGATATTGGCCTGAATGGCTTGTTTCTGCCCCGTAGGGGTCTTGGGTATTAATAAAATGGTGAGATGAAAAAAATAGAGCTAACAGAGAACAACAAAACAAAAAAGAGAGGAAAGAACAAAACAAAATGGAGGAACAACAATAAAAAAAATGATGAGAAACTAAGAACTATGATGTTGCATTCTATGTTTTGATGATGTGAATATTTTTTATATTGTCATAATTGCTAAATGATTTCTTTGATAGATAAGTCGATGCACATACCGACTACTTTGATAATAAGGTTGATGCTAATGTAGCAAACATGCATAGTAAGGTCGATGTTAGTTGCTTGAGCATGAAGCTTGAAGTTTGCACATATAATACTAAGGTCGATGCTTTTATGACAGGAGTAGCAGCAAAGGTCGAAGCACATCGACTAGGTAGAGTAACTATGGTCGATGCACATCGACTATGTACATTAACCAAAGTCGATGCACCTTCAGTCTTCATAGGAGAAAAGTCAATGCACATCATGGCAACGCAGAACAAAGTCGATGCAACTAATGTTGAGTGACTATTCAGGTCGATGCTACTTTCTAAAGACTATGCACATTCAGTCTCCATGGGACAAAGGTCGAGGCACATCCTAACAACGAAGAAGAAAGGTCGATGCACCTTCGTGATTTTAAGATGAGAGGTCAGTGCACATTTAAGCAACCTCAAAAGCAGGTCAATACACATCGGTCAACTATGAAGAGAGGTCGGTGCACATTTAAGCAACCTCAAAAGAAAGGTCGATGCACATCAGTTACCTCTGAAGAGAGGTTGGTGCACATTTAACCAACCTCAAAAGAAGGTCGATGCACATCAGTAACCTCTGAAGAGAGGTCGGTGCACATTTAAGCAACCTCAAAAGTAGGTTGATGCACATCGGACAACTATGAAGAGAGGTCAGTGCAAGTTTCTCCAATCTGCTAGTAAGGTCGATGCAGATGAAGAACCTCTTGCTATCAAGCTAAGTCAGAGCACCTGGAGGACATTACAACAAACACGTGGGGACCTCGTTGAAGATCAAGTGACCACGTGCTACTCAAGGCACGCAATCCAATTCACGTGATAGGTAAAGTGTGCTACCTGAGACTCCCTTTGGCGCGAAAAGATATGTCCACGTGGCATACTATCTGAGAACAATTATTGGAGAATATTCTTCTCCACATGGAAGAGTCTGGTTCGTTGGGGTCGTTAAACCTATGGTACTATGTTCGATAAATAGTGGTGCGGACACACGACGCAATACGGATTGGAGGTCGAGGATACGCCGGGGCCCGCTTAGCTCACGGAGGACAGAGACGCCAAGTCAAGCAACTTACCTTGATTTTATGCCTTTAAGCCTTGTTAAGTCCTATTTAGAACATATGGAGAATTATTGGGTTGTACTATTGTAATAAGGCTAATTGGCCTATGGTCTTGTAATGGGCTAGAATAGTGGCCTAGAGTTATTGGGCTTTTAAATGGGCCAAGCCCAAGGGCTAGTGTGAAAGGGGTTTGGTGGCTTGTAGGCTTCTAGAAGCGGGAGCCCCCTTTCTTGGTCCAAGGTAGGCAACCTACGAAACTTGGACTTCCTTCCTTTGAAAATTCAAAGGAAGGAAGCTTCCTTGGCCCCCCTTGGTCCCCCTCCCTCTCCCACTTGGCTCCCACGAGATTCCCAGCCCCTCCACTTGTCATTCTCTTTTTAAGGGTGTGTATAGTGTCATTTGTAGATTTAATGAAGAATTAATGACAAGAATTAAGTGAAATTTGCTAAGAGTAAGAAGGGTGTGCCCCTCTCCTCTCTCCTCTCTCCCCCTTGCAGAGCTTGAAGGCTCCTTCTTCTGATGTGTGAAGCATCTCTTCTACCTCCTTCCTGAGTGTGAAGCTCAGCACCGCCGCCGCCACCGCCATCGAGCCGCCATCGCACCGCCAACGCCGCTTCTTCGGTATTCTGTACACCCCTAGACAAAATAGTAAAGCATAAATTTTAGCTCTCCATCAGGAGCTCAAGTCGTTCCCAAAATTGGAGGGTGAGTCCCCCACGTCTCCCCCATCCTCCACAAAAAAATATAGGTCATTTACCCCACTTTAGCTATTTTTCCCATTTCCTTCTTTCCACCCCCAACAACCTGCCTTCTGTGCAGATCTTGTTACAGTAGCCCTATTCTTCCTTTGTTCGACCCCCTTAAACATTTCTGATTGAGCTCAAATTTGGACTGGGTGTTCTACCCCCCAAAATACACCACCAAATTTTTTTTTCACGAATTTAGAAGTTACTTTCTTCTCTAAAAAATTAAAACTCAGGCCAAAATCTATTCTATCCTGTGCAGTCTAGATCCAACCCCTGACCACCAAAAAATCCATTTCCCCTTTCAAACCACCTTTCAAAAATCCACAAAAAATATTGGCGTCTTCCTTACTTCTCCCTCTCTAACTTTTATAAAGAACCCAACTCCCAGATCTGATGTTTTCCCTTCAGTCAACCCTTGTTCTCAAGCAGATCCAAATCTATCCTGCCAGATCTGGTTTTGTGAACCAGTAGGTTGTAAATTCGACCAAGGCCATTACAGCGACAGACAAAATTCCTTCTCTAGCCATAGGTCGTAGCTATCTGAAAGAGCTTTCCAACGGCGTAAATTTCGCGTCAATCCGACGTCAGGATTGATCGCAGCAGCCAATCTCGTTAGGTCGCGCAACCCTGAAATAGCAAAACAGACCCGGGGCAGCAATCTTCACTGCCCGGTGATCGGAGCCGCCCGACCTCCCACCAGCAGCGCCATCCCGGTCACCTTCTAGGGATCGTTCATCCAGGCATCCCCTTGGCAGTGGGACCCACCCCGCCCAGTTCGGACGTTTGAGCAGCACGTGGGCCCCACAACCCGCAGCACGCGTCATCCTGACGGCACCGACGGAGCTGTCCAAGACACTGCCCGTCAACCGAAGATCGGTCCTCCCGGGCCCACTTGTAGCCCTTTACCTCCCTGCGTGGAGTGGGTAGTAGAAATTTATTTCTATAATTATTTGATAATTATTGTACCGGCAGTTACCGTACTTGGCCGTGGTCATCTTCCCCACGCCTGGAGCATGATGGTACACTCGCCATCCTCTTCGTGGGCACTTGCTTTACTCGTATACTTTTGAATGCCACTGCATGTGATAGGTTACTAGCTCGTTATATTTTATCACCGCTGCGAGTGAGTGAGTGACCCCTCCCGTGACTCGATCCGAGTACACGCGGAAGAGCCGATACCCGAGACTCACTGTCGGTTCCTCAACCATGCACGATCCCGCGTTTTCCTCGCTTGGGGACGAGTTGCGAGCTAGAGTCCCAGGTTCGCTGGTCCGTCCCACATCAAATTGGTATCAGAGATGAAGGTTGAGTCTAGGGTAGTTTTGGTTAAAAACAAAAAAAAGTGTCAATGTCTAGGTGTCGCATTTGCATACCTTTAGTCGGTATATCAAAAGGTGTTGCCCAAATGTTAGGTTACGCCTATTGGGAAGGTCGCACATTTGCGAGAGAGGATCTTCAGATCCCGTAACTCCGCCAAGTACCGGATATGGGTTGAGTCTAGGTTTGTAGTCGAGTCGGTACTCCAACTTTGCATTGTTGTTTTAGGGTCGTGTCTAGTCCTAGAGAGTCCGGCCTTGTCACCGTGTGTCTGCATGTCCACTACCCGCCACCACCATGGCCGTCCCCTGAGACGATGCATCTGATTGTTCATCTTTGGTGGCCGAATTCAATACTTTCATGGCCTAACACTCGAGCCCTAAGCCAACAACTGAGTCGTTCCAGTGACCTATAGTGTCCATTGCCATCCTACCTAATGGGTTGCATATGGAGATCGACTTCATCAGTAGGGTGTTGTCTAACTGTGTCTCACAAGACATAGTTGAGTTGCTCTCTAAGACCTGAGAGATTATTCTCAATGGTGGCTTCGCATTCGTAGAGTTCCAATGGAGGTTTGGCCACGCTCTTTATGATGATGGAGCATGGTGCAAGGTCGACACACTTGCTCGCCCATGCATCATTTTAGGGCAAGAATGGTTGGAAGAAAGGAGAGCGTCCTTTGACCGGGATAGGAGGACCTGCACCATATACCCACCTCACCTACCCGGCAAGTTCATCTTCCACAATGGCATTCAGCCGACCACCTCCGTGTCACCAACCACCCAGCCCCAGCGGCCCGTTCTGCCTCCTGAATCATGCCCACCACCTCTCCCGGAGCCCACCGATGTGGCCCCCTGTAGTGGGATTAGCCATTTCTCTGACTCGTGTCCTTCACATTCCCCTACCTTAGAGGATAACCATTCGGAGGATGCCTCACCCAAGACTATTCTAGTGAGTTATGAGACTGACCAATAGTTGGTCGAGGAGTACCTCACTAATGTTTTGGGGTTAGAGAGTGATCCAATAGAGGGCCAGGGGCTGTTAGTCACCCCAATACCACCGGTAATCCCGGATCTGTCTGTCCCGCCCACTTTGTCCTCGGAGGACCCCACCATCCCACTTATACCTGTCTCTCCTATGGTAGCACAGCCGTTATTGACTATCAGACCATTGTCAACACCGTTTGTAGACAAGGTATGGTTTGATTTCTGCCATGCGTACAAGAGACCGCATCCGGACTTCCTTCTTGTCGTACTTCACATCAAACGTCCGGATTACATTCCTGTCACCCGCCTCCTGATCCTCTAGCACTTTCATACCCGAGGGCGAGTCTTCTCAAACCGGTGACGGTTGACGAGGGATGAAACTCACGGCATCAAGTTGTGGGTCAGCTTATCCTTACACTTGGTATATGCAGACGGTGTCCGTCATTTTTACCAAGTCTTCCTTAGTATTTCCCTTATGTTGGTGTTTCTTTGTCGTCAATCATAGTAGTACTATGAGTGTCTAGGTTTGCCTAGGGTCATTTATGGCCTAGGGTCATGTGTGTTAGTCTTTGTTTCGTACCGTCTGTGAGAGTCTGCATGTGTCGAGTCGAGTCAGTCTAAGGTCAGCTCACGATGTCAGTCCCTTCGAGTGCGAGGCAAGTCGGATCTAATATGCACGTTGTAGGCTTATCGGAATTTGGGTTCAGCTCTATCTATGTGTCGGATCTAGTCACATATAGGGATTCAGCGGTGATTCCTAGTGAGTCAGTGAGCCGTCTCCTTCCTTTAAGAGTGACCCCACCCCGGAGTGTCCACCTCTAGCCTAATTCCCACAGCCGCGTGTGCATATCGAATCTATACGGGATGATCAGGTGACGGTTACCTGGAGTGGAGCATACTCCGCGCTACCTGGTCGGTGATAGATCCACAGGAGCCACACAAGCAGCCACACCCCTTACTCGACAGGGTCGAGTTCCACCCACCTGGGAAGAATTGGTGTGGACACACGCCGCAATACGCATTGGTGGCCGAGGATATGCCGGGTCTCGCTTAGCTCACAGAGGATAGAGACGCCAAGTCAAGCAACTTATCTTCATTTTATGCCTTTAAGCCATGTTGGGTCCTATTTAGAACATATGGACAATTATTGGGTTATCCTATTATAATAAGGCTAATGGGCATATGGTCTTGTAATGGGCTAGAATAGTGGTCTAGAGTTATTGGACTTTTAAATGGGCCAAGCCCATGGGCTAGTGTGAAAGGGGTTTGGTGGCTTGTAGGCTTCAAGAAGGGGGAGCCCCCTTTCTTGCTCCAAGGTAGGCAACCTACCAAACTTGGACTTCCTTCCTTTGAAAATTCAAAGGAAAGAAGCTTCCTTGGCCCCCCCTTGGTCCCCCTCCCTCTCCCACTTGGCTCCCACGAGATTCCCAGCCCCTCCCCTTGCCATTCTCTATTTAAGGGTGTGTATAGTGTCATTTGTAGATTTAATGAAGAATTAATGACAAGAATTAAGTGAAATTTGTCAAGGGCAAGAAGGGTGCGCCCCTCTCCTCTCTCCCCCTTGCAGAGCTTGAAGGCTCCTTCTTCTGAAGTGTGAAGCATCTCTTCTACCTCCTTATTGAGTGTGAAGCTCAGCACCGCCGCCGCCGCCGCCATCGAGCCGCCATCGCACCGCCAACGCCACTTCTTCGTTATTCTGTCCAGCCCTGGATAGAACAGTAAAGCACGAATTTTAGCTCTCCATCAGGAGCTCAAGTCGTACCCAAAATTGGAGGGTGAGTCCCCCACGTCCCCCCCATCCTTCATAAAAAAATACAGGTCATTTATCCCACTTTAGCTATTTTTCCCCTTTCCTTCTTTCCACCCGTAGCAACCTGCCTTCTATGTAGATCTTATTACAATAGCAATGTTCTTCCTTTGTTCCACCCCCTTAACCATTTTTGATTGAGCTCAAATTTGAACTGGGTGTTCTACCCACTAAAATACACCTCCATAATGTTTTTTCACGAATTTATAAGTTATTTTTCCCCTGTGAAAAATTAAAACTTAGGGAAAAATCTGTTCTGTCCTGTGTAGTCTAGATCCGACCCCTGACCACCAAAAAATCCATTTCCCCAATCAAACCACCTTCAGAAAATCCACAAAAAATATTGGCATCTTCCTTACTTCCCCCTCTCTAACTTTCATAAAGAACCCAACTCCCAGATCTGAAGTTTTCCCTTCGGTCAAACCTTGCTCTCAAGCAGATCTAAATATGTCCTGCCAGATCTGGCTCTGTGAACCAGCAAGTTGTAAATTCGACCAAGGCCATTATAGAGACAGACAAAATTCCTTCTCTGGCCATAGGTCATAGCTATTTGAAAGAGCTTTCCAACAGCAGAAATTTCGCGTCGATCCGAGTTCGGGATTGATCGCAGCAGTTGATCTCGTCGGGTCACGCAACCCTGAAATAGCAAAATAGACCCGGGGCAGCAATCTTCACCGCCAGGCGATCGGAGCGGCCCGGCCTCCCACCAGCAGCGCCTGCCCAGTCACCTTCCAGGGATCGTTCCTCCAGGCATCCCCTTGGCAGCGGGACCCACCCCGCCCAGTTCGGATGTCTGAGCAGCACGTGGGCCCCACAACCCGCAGCACGCGTCATCTGGACGGCACCGACAGAGCTGTCCAACACGCTGCCCGTCAACCCAAGATCGGTCCTCCCGGGCCCACTTGTAGCCCTTTACCTCCCTACGTGGAGTGGGCAATAGAAATTCATTTCTGTAATTATTTGATAATTATTGTATCGGGAGTTACCGTACTTGGCCGGGGTCGTCTTCCCCACGCCTGGAGCGTGGAGGTACACTCGCCACCCTCCTCGTTGGCACTTGCTTTACTCATATACTTTTGAATGCCGCTGCATGTGATAGGTTACTAGCTCGTTATATTTTATCACCGCTGCGAGTGAGTGAGTGACCCGTCCTGTGACTCGATCCGAGTACACGCGGAAGAGCCGATACCCGAGACTCACTACCGGTTTCTCAACCGCGCACGATCCCGCGTTTCCCTCCCTTAAGGATGAGTTGCGAGCTAGAGTCCTAGGTTCGCTGGTCCGTCCCGCATCAAATAGAGAGCAACCCCGATCACAGAATGGGTGAGACTACCAAAAAGCTTAGAGCTTCTGTTGTGAGAAGAATCCATCTGAAAAGAGAGCAGCTCAGGAAGGAAAGAGAGAAGTAAGAAGCTCATTTCGAAGGAAGAGAGAGAGAAAAGAAAATTTGAGAGCAACCAGCCTTGCATCTGAAAGTGCTTCATCGAAGCTATATTCTGTCTTCATTTTACGTTTTCAGTTTTCATTTGATCCTTGCTTTGCGTTTTGTGTTTTCTGTTTCCCTCTGAGTACTCTTGGAGGAAGGGAGACATTGTCTCTGGTAACGAGTGACTTGGGGTCACTCATGGGTTTCCCTCTGGTGTTGAGAAAGGGAGGATCTATCCTCCGATTCTGGACTTGCGGGTAGCAAGGCCAGATCTCAGGTTCTGTGCAGTGCAGGAGCTGGGTTGAGGGATTTGTCTCCCTCAGGGCAAGCTATTAGGCAACGTTGTGTCGCATACTGAATCTACTTCTTCGCCAGCATTTGCTAGTGAAATCCTCGTTCTGTGTGAGCGAAGGGTGGACATAGATTGCGGTTGGCAATCGAACCACCTAAAAACTCCTTTGTCTTCCTGTGTGGTTGTTGCATTGATCTTCATTGTTGGCATTAATTTTCAGTATCCAGATGGTATATAAGAAGACCCAGTCAGAACGATAAGTCAGGCCTATCTGGAAGATGGGCTTCTTGCGTGAGTAGACTTCCAAGTCCGACCTCCGCTGAGTGCCACTGGTTATTTTCTGAACTCACATTTGCTCCACCATTGCTCGGCTACTGATCATGTGTTGTTAAAGGGTTTTGTTTACATTGTCTTTCTAGACCCATCTATTGTTCGATCATTTGCCTGATCATCTCTTTCTACTTTTACCAGTTGTCATATCTTTTGTTGAGATTGTCCTCAGCTGTGTTTTAAGCATTCTGCATCGTATCTCTGGGCTCAACAACTGTGTTCCTTCGATTTGATTTTAAATTGGGGTGATCTATTCATCCCCCCCTTCTAGATCACTCTCTTGTATTTCTATCAATTGGTATAAGAGCAGGTTACTCAAAATGTGGTCTAACGACAAGGGTAGACCTGGAACTAACACTCCTCGCAGCTTCATTGCCCAAGGACATTCAATTAACTATCCTCCTTTCTTTGATGGTGTAAATTTTCTTTACTGGAAGAACAGGATGGAAGTGTTCTTAAGAGCGTAGAGTCACGAACTTTGTAGAGTGATCACCTCAGGACCGTTCGAGCTTCCAGAGGATGAGAATACATGGACAAGGGAACACATCAGGCTTTCCACCATGAACTGGACGACACTAAATCTAATGCAGTGCTCAGTCCGTCCAGAAGAGTATGCTAGGATATCATCTTGCAAGACAGCGAAGAAAATGTGGGATGAACTAGAACTTATGTATGAAGGTACATCCGAGGTCAAGGCTACAAAGGAAAACATGCTAACCTCTGAATATGAATTGTTTAAGATGAATTCATAAGAGACAATTACTGCGATGTATGCTAGACTGTCGTTGATCACGAACAGTCTCACGGGTCTAGGGAAATAGGTCCTAGAATTAGATCTTGTTAGAAAAATTCTTAGGTCATTGACCCCCGCGTGGCACACTAAGGCCACATTCATAGAGGAATCTAGGGATCTATCAAAAATGACAGTCACATAGTTAATCGAATCTCTAATGACATATGAATTAAATTTCAAGAGAAATGTTGAAGAAAATCACAAAAAGGGCAAGAACATTGCTCTCAAGGTTTCTCGCAGTGGCAGTAGCAATAGCAGTAGTAGTGAGGAATTTGACAATTTCTCAGATCTTGATCAAGAGCAGCAAGCCATGCTGACTCGTAGGTTCCAACAATTCCTGAGATCCAAGGGCAAGACATTTAGAAAAAGAAGGTCACAATCGTCTGGTAGGAATCTTAACTCCAAATATGGCAAATTCAAAACTACTAACAAGCTTACTTGTTTTCACTGTCACAGACCCGGTCATATGAAGAGTGACTACCCCGATCTTCTCAAGAAGAACACCAAGGTGCAGAAGAAAATGCCTAAAGCTATGGTCTGCACTTGGAGCGACAAGGAGGAAGATGTTGAAGAAAGCTCTTCTGAAGAGGAAGAGGAAAGACTATGTCTGATGGCCGACACAGACACTGAGATAAGCAATCCTTTTGAAACATACACTTTACATGATTGGGAGGATGCTTATGCTGATTTACTAGAAAAGTTTAATTGTCAAACAAAGGATTACAAAATGCTGAAGAAAAATTTGAATAACATGGTTGAGGAACAAAACTATTTGAGAAAAGAGAATGCAGTATTGAAAAATCAACTTGAAGAAGTAAGCTCCCTGAAGGTTGATAATAAAAAACTTCAAAATCAATTTGAACAAGCTAAAACAAATCTGCATGAGTTCAAAGTAAAATTTCAAGAAATTCAAAAAGAAAATGCTCTCATTCTTGAGAAGTATGAAGCTGTAAAATTGGCTAACCAGGAAATTCAAAAACATAGTGAAAAACTTCATAAAGACTTCGAAGATAAACAAAACACATTGGAGAAATTTGTGCAAGGCAAATCCAACCTAGATACCATGCTAGGTGTGAGGGTGAACTTCAACAAGGAAGGATTGGGATATGATCCCACCAACAAAAGGCCCTTTGAGTTTAAAACTGTAACCTTCTGCTCAAAAAAGGGAAACGAGGAGCTTGACACCCCGTCCAGCTCAGATAGCAAATCCCAAAAATTTGTAGAAACAAATTTCATTCCATCAAAAATCATCAATAAAAATTTTCATGCTAAGCCTACAATGCATCAGAGTAGCAAGACTACTGCTTCAAAGAATCCCGACGTCTACAGAGCTAATACAACTCACTTTAATGGGATACATCGAGGTAATAATTTTAAAAAATAGAAGTAGTTGAATCAACACAGATGGCCCAATCAAAACAAAAATTGGTATCATTATACATCAAATTGTGTACATTCTAATAATTCACAGAAGCAATTTAATCAAAAAGATACTGGAAAAGTTCACAAACAAATACTTACAACCGGAACAACTCATTCTACAACAAGAATAAAACTCATCAAAATCCAATGACCGGTACTAATAAAACTTTCCATGCTGAAACTAAAAACCTAGTTCATAGAAAGGGAACCAGACAGATCTGGATTCCCAAGACTGTTCTGGAAGGGATGGGTAACTTGTTTGGACCCAACATTTCCTGGGTTCCAAATTCTCCTTGTCTAAATTGATTGTAGGTTGGTCTGGCAGCCGAGCATAACAGATGGTACCTGGATAGCGGCTACTCCAGGCACATGACAGGTGACAAGACCAAATTCAGTAAATTGGAAATGAAGGTAGGAGATTTGGTCAAATTTGGAGGGAAGAATAAAGGTAAGATCATCGGTGCAGGTACAGTTGGTAAGTTCCCTTCAAACACAATTGAAAGAGTTTTGCTTGTAGAAGGTCTTCAACACAACCTGCTTAGCATTAGTCAGTTATGTGACAAGGGTCACAGAGTAATTTTTGATAATAATGCATGCAAAATCTTTGAAATAAATTCTGACAAAATCATGTTAATAGGACATAGAGTGAATAATGTCTACATTGTAGACCTTAATGAAAATTCTGAATCAAACCTTTGTTTATCTGCTAATTTAGAAAATAATGCTTACAACTGGCATAGACGGTTAGGCCATGCTAGTTACAGTACCTTAAATAAATTGGTGAAACAAGATTTGGTTAGAGGGTTACCTAAAATAAAATTCAACAATTTCAAAAATCTGTGATGCTTGTTCTCTGGGTAAACAAACCCAGAAGTCATTTAAACTTAGATCTGAGCCATTGTCCTCAAGGCCAATGGAGCTTTTGCACATCGACTATTTGGTCCAACCAGAACTCAGAGTCTAAATGGTAAAAGGTTTGGGTTTGTGATTGTAGATGATCATACGTGGTTTTCTTGGATCTTTTTCTTAGCAAATAAAAGTGATGCATTTCATGTGTTTGAACAGTTTTTCAATAAAGTCAAACAAGAAGGAAAACACAGAATTTGCACAATTCAATCTGACCATGGAGGAGAGTTTGAAAACTCCATGTTTTCTGAATTCTATGACTATGAAGGACTAACCCATAGATTTTCTTCCCCCAGGACACCTGAGCAGATTGGAATTGTGGAAAGGAGAAACTGAACTATTGTGGAGATGGCGCGAACTATGTTGATTGAGAGTCAACTACCAAGGAAGTTTTAGGTAGAGGCGGCCAACATAGCATGTTACACAATCAACACGGCCATGGTAAGACCAGTACATAAGAAAACCCCTTATGAGCTCCTGAAAGGTCAGAAACCTAACCTAGCTCACTTCAGAATTTTTGGCTCCGAGTGCTTCATACACAATAATGGCAAAAAGGACTTAGATAAATTTGAAGCCAAAAGTAGCCCTGGAATATTCTTAGGTTACTCTGAAGTATCTAGAGCATATATGGTTTTCAATATTTCTGAAAAAAAAAGTTGAAGAGTCTCCACATATTATTTTTGATGAAAAAAAAATTGCCACTAATCTTGAAAATGATGATAGGGACTCCAAGCATGATGAAGAGTTCCTAGAGGACAAGCAGAATGAAGAAGATTCAGCACCTGCTGCATCAAGCAGTCCTGATCAGGGTGAGTCATCTGAACCAGGTGAGTCCTCAATAATTTTAAAATTTCTAAAAGATCATCTTGTATAGAATGGTATAGGCAACTTACATGATCCCCCTAGGACTAGGTCATATTACAGAGATGTAAATAACCAAGACTTAGTTGCATTAATGTCTTAAATTGAACCCAAAACTCTAGAAGATGCATTGAATGTTGAATCTTAGGTTAATGCAATGAATGAAGAACTAGGACAATTTGAATGAAATGATGTTTGGAAACTAGTTCCCAGACCTGAAAATGCAACTGTCATTGGAACAAAATAGATTTTTAGGAATAAAACAAATGAAGATGGAATAATTTCAAGAAATAAAGCTAGACTGGTAGCTAAAGGCTACTACCAGGAGTTTGGAGTAGATTTTGATGAATCATATACTCCTGTTGCTAGATTAGAAGCAATAAGAATTTTACTAGCTTTTGCTTGTTCCAAAAATATTAAACTTCACCAAATGGATGTTAAGAGTCCTTTCTTGAATGGATTCATTAAGGAAGACGTTTTCGTAGAACAACCCCCTAGATTTCAGATGTGTGCACACCCTAACCATGTTTACAGGTTGAATAAAGCCTTATACGGACTTAAATAGGCCCCTCGGGCCTGGTATGAAAGGTTGACAAAATTTCTGCTCAGCAAGGGCTACAAAAGAGGTAAGGTGGATCAGACTTTATTTACAAAGGCTCTAAATAAAAATCTCATCATAGTTCAGGTGATGCGGGACGGACACGGGAGACGACACTATATGGTGACACCCTCGGACTCTAGATGAAGACGCGACCAGCAGCACACACCAGGGAGACACTAAGCCCGACACTACGAGCTCCTAGTGGAAAAACGTCGCTAACAGAAGTGGAAGCTCACTCGTCGTCCCAAGCGAGGGAAAGCGCGGACCGTGCGCGGTTAAGAAACCGGCGGAGGTCAAGGGTAGTCCGACTCAACTTCCGGACTCGGATCGAGTCACGGGACGGGTCACACTCACTCTCCCAGCGGTGACATGGACACACGGGCTAGTACCTACACTCTCGGTAGCGGCAAAAGACCATATACAAGCTAAGCAAATGAATGCCAAGAGGTTCAGACCATTACCTCCACGCACCCGGCGTGGCGAAGACAACCCCGGCCGAATCACGGACTCCCGGTTAAACAATATCACAGCAATACAAATATTTGACCCACTCCACGCAGGGAGGTAAAAGGTCACATGTGGAGCCCCGGAATCACGCAACTCGGGTTGACGGGCAGCATCTTGATGTCGCCCGGCGGTGCCGAACTCCGTGTTTTCGTGCTTTCCGAACGGCGGGTTCTGCGGGCCCGCGGGGCCCACGGATGGCGCTGTCCTCCGGATCTGCGGGGGTGGGACCCACTATGATGGGGACCCCTGGTGGCGCACCTCCACGGACGGCGGTCGGTCGGGAACACCGATCGGGGGTCGATCGGTCCCGATTCCCAAGCTTGAAGTTGCTGCCCACGGATTTTTAGTTGCTGTTTTCAGGCGCACGCTCCGGCGAAAACGGCCGCTGCGACCAATCCAGACGTCGGATCGGGACGCATGAGCTATCGTTGGAAAGCTCTCTTCAAATGCTTCAATCTAGACCCAGAGAGATCTGCTGGATCTGGTCGGATCAGAACTTTAATGAATTTACAATTCCCTGTTGTATAGTAACCGAAATCTCAGAGCTGCAGGGCACTTGTCTGAGAACCACCGTTGACCGTATAGTAAACCTCCGATTCAGCTCTTGAGCTCTTCTTCAAAGTTGTAGGGGATCAAACCAAGGAACGGGGACTATTTTTGGAATTTGATTCGTAGGTGGGGGTGATTTACTATGATTTGTTTACTGGAGAGTGGTCGGATCTGGGAACAGGTGGACAGCACTGTAGCTATCTCTGAGATCGATTTTTGAAAAATATGGGTGTTGGATTTTGTGTCTTCCCTAAGTGTTTTGATGATGAGCAACACTATGTTAATTGTTGTTGATATTTTTGATCAGATATCTTGCACTTGAGTTATCCAAAGTTTTACATGAAAAAGCTGCTAAGCGGTAACACTTCGTGTGTTCGTACAAGTTCTGTCTTCGTGCTATTTTCCTCAAACCTCATGTAATTGTTGCTTCGCGTTTTTCACCTCATGTCGAGTTAGCCATGTTGTCGTCTGATTGAGTGTTGTCTTTCACCTCGTGCAGTCTTTGTTTAGTGTGTTGTTTCCATGTCATCCTTAGCTCATGTCATCCGTTTGTATTCCTGTCTTCGAGTCCACTTTCACTGAGTCTCTAAGTCAGTCTAAGTTCAAGTGTTCGTTTCACTTCGTGTTGGTTTTCTCTTTTCATGTCTTCGTGTCGTGTTCCTGAAGCTGCTCTAAAAATTCTGATGAACTTCGAGTAGTTTTCCTGTAGACCTCGAGTCGTTCCTACTTAGTAACCACACTTCGTGTCGATCACTGTTTGTCCACGTATTCGTGTTGATATGTCTTCGTGTTGGTTTTATGTACTCCGTGTCGTTTCACCTCGTGCTGTTCTCACTGTCCTCGTGTTATTTTCACCGCGTGTCGATTACTGTTTTCACTTAGTGTTGTTTTCACTTCGTGTCAACTTCACTTCGTGTCGTCTCTTTGTATTACGTCTTCGTGTTGTTTTCAAAACTCGTGTCGGTTTCTGTTTTACTTCGTGCTGTTTTCAGTATGTGTCAATTTGATCCTTGTGTCGTTCTACCTCGTGTAATGTTACCCCGTGACAATTACTGTTCGACTTCGTGTCGTTATCAGTCCGTGTCTTTCTTATGTTGAAATCACACTTCGTGTTGATTTCTGTTCTCGACGTCGTGTCATTTTCACTTCGTGTCAACTTCACTTCGTGTTGTTTTCACTTCGAGTCGTTTCTTTATATTCTGTCCTCGTGTTGGTTTCTCGCTTTAGACTTCGTGTCGTTTTCGCCTTGACCACACATCGTGTTGCCGTCCGTAGACCTCGTGTCTTGAATATTTGCAACCACTTCGTGTCGGTTTCTGTCGTTAGCCCGTGTTGTCCTCGTGTTGTTTTTGCATTCGTGACCTCGTGTCTCTTTTGGCTTATAACCTCACCTCGTGTCATTTCCTTCTGTGTGTCTGACCTGTTACAGAGTATCTCGTGTCGTTCCTGTGTCATTTCGAGTAATAGTCACGTCGTGTTGTTACTATATAACTCATGCAGTTTTTATGGCCATGCAGCGTATTAATGGATTTAATCTCATTATAGGTCCGAGGAAGAACATTCCACACTCCTGGGCTGCACGTGATCTGAGACAAGAGAAACCAATCTGATAAAGGCACGTGGCAAGAAGATTCTGGATCGAGCGTGGGAGGCACACGCGTTTTGTGCCCTATCCACCTGCTGTTACTACTATAAAAAGAATCCTTCGTCCTCAGATGAAGGTGATCGAAGAAGAGAGGCATAGAAGAAAAATAGGAAAATAGAGAGCCCTTCGATCCAGGAAAAGAAAAGAAAGAAGAAAGAATAGCAGAGGGAAAAAGAGAGAGAGCAGAAGAGTGATCAGAAAAGTTGTTCTGACTTGCGGATCAAATCAGAAGTCTATTGCTCTTTATTGAGCTACATTGTTTCCAGTTTTCTGGCATTTGATTTCCTTCGTTCGTATTTTTTCATTTATTGTTCTTACCTTTCTTCAACTGTCCTTGTTTGTGTTTCCGATCCTCTGGACGGAGGTCGGGGTCCTCCTGTGAGATCAGGAGAAGGGAGAGTCAATCTCCAGTCTGCAAGCAGCAGGTGAGCTGCTTGTAGGTTCCCTCCGGGTTGGGAGGAAGAGGGGTCTTCGACCTCTGGTTCACTAGTAGCAGGGCTGCTACTAGTGGGGTTCCCTCTTGGTAAAGAGGAAGAGAGACGTGAGTCTCTGGGTTCTAGTGACTGCTGGTCGCTAGAGGTTCCCTCCGGGTAGGAGGAAGAGGAGAGGTTGTTCTCCTGGGAAGCTGTGTATCAGCAGTTGTTTGGCAAGCTGTGTTGCCCAGCCATTAGTGAAGCCACACTCGGTTTGAGTGTGGGGTGGATGTAGGTCTGAAGGACCGAACCACCTTAAAATCCTCTGAGTCCTTGTGTGATCGATTGTGGTAATTTTGTGGTATGCCTTCTATTTGCTTGAGCTATTAACTGCACTGCATCATTTTCGATAGTCAGAGCTCGAGGTTATTTGCGTTTAGCAATATACTCTGCAGTATTTTTTTTAATTCTACGAAAAACAGTGATCTATTCATCCCCTCCCCTTCTAGATCACTTCATATTGTACTTATCAGTTGGTATCAGAGCAGGTTTTTCCCAGAATGTGGTCCAACGGCCAGGGAAACGGATCCACTGGTCCTCACAGTTTCATAGCTGATGGGCAGTCTATCACCCGTCCCCCCTTCTTTGATGGTAATAATTACTTCTTCTGGAAGAACAGGATGGAAGTCTTTATCAGGGCCCAAAGCCACAAGCTATGGAAAGTTATTACAGATGGTCCATACACCCTTCCACCGAATGAAGATATGTGGACAGAAGATCAGGTCAAACTCTCCGCACTGAATTGGACAGCTCTTAACATCATACAGTGCGCCGTCCACCTGGAAGAGTATTCGAGGATCTCAGCGTGCAAGACTGCAAAGAACATGTGGGATGATTTGCAGTTAATTCATGAGGGCACATCTCAGGTGAAGGCTACCAAGATCAACATACTTACAACTCAATATGAGTTATTTAAGATGAAGCCAGAGGAGCCGATCACAGAAATGTATGCCAGATTATCTGTGATCATCAACAGTCTGAAAGGCCTTGGAAAGGATATTCAACAAGAAGACATAGTCAGGAAGATCCTTAGGTCTCTAACTCCCGTCTGGGACACTAAGGTGACTGTCATAGAGGAATCAAGAAACTTATCCATCATGACAGTAACCCAGCTGATTGGATCTCTCATGACCCATGAAATGAATTTCAAACGAGGAAACGATGGGCATGACAGAAAGGGAAAGAATGTTGCTCTGAAGGTCTCACGACATACTAAGAAGAGCAACAACAGCAGCAGCAGCAACAGTGATGATAGCAGCGAAGTCTCTGATGGACTCTCAGACCTGGATAAGGACGAGCAAGCTATGCTCACCAGGCAATTCAGAAAGTTCCTGAGAACTAAAGGAAAATTCTACAGGAGGAAGAAATTTAATGCTGCAATGAAGTCTTTTGAACGAAGATTTGAGAAGAACCGGTCTGCTAAGAAGATCACTTGCTATCATTGTCAGAAACCCGGTCACATAAAAAGTGAATGTCCAGAGCTACAAGCTAAGGCTCCAGGACACCAGAAGAACATGGTGCACAAGAAGAAGAAGGCCATGTTGTGCACATGGAGCGATGAGGAGGAGGACCCAGAAGCCACTTCGTCCAGTGAAAATGAAGAGAAGACCTGCCTCATGGCCGACCATGAGAAAGAGGTAACAAACTTATTTGAGAATTTTACTTTGGATGATTAGGAGGACGCCTATGGCGACCTGTTAAGTAAATATAATTGTTTAAACAAGGAGCACAGAATGCTTAGACGTAAGTTTCATTCTCTGTCTGAAGAACACTCTTCTATTGTCACTGATAGCATGAAAACCAAGGAGATGGCCATTGAGCTAGACCATGTTAAAGGTGAAATTGAGAGGTTGAGAATGGAAAGAGAGGAGAGTCTAGCTAGAATGGATGAGCTGAAGTGTAAAGCTGAAGAGTGTAAAGGAGAGATTAGACTGATGGCTGAAAAATATGAGGCAGTTAGAAAAGTTAATTAGGAACTCCAGGACCAATGCAATGAATTTCAGAAGGAGATTGAGGACAAAGAAAAAGTGCTTGAGAAGTTTACAGAGGGGAGAAACAACCTGAATGTCCTTCTGGGGTCGAGGGTAAACTTCAATAGGGAGGGATTAGGTTACAATCCTACTAGTAAAAAACCCTTTGAATTTAAGACTACCACGTTCTACCCCACCAAAGGCAAAGAGAAACTGGAAACACCATCCAGTTCCAAATCTGTCTCTACAATGAAGTTTTCGACCGGCAAATTCATTCAATCCACTGGTCAGCAACCTAAGTTGGGAAATCCTGAAACAAGAACTGCTCATGTGCAACAGGTGTGGAACAAAGGTTCTCACAGAACCAGTCCTATTGATGTCACAAAAAGAGTGAAAAGTTTTGTTAAGAAAGCTCATCATGCTAATTATCAAGTAGAGCATGGCAACGTTCACCAGTTTCAGCACAAATTTTATGGGAGTAAAAATGCTTACATGAATTATGCTCAACACACTCGCGTATCCTCTAAGAGGTCAACCAACAATGTCTTTGTTCAGAAACAGCATAGTTCAAATAGGAATAAGCTTATTCAACACCCACCAAGAAATGACAAAAGGGAAGAATCAACCCACATAAAACCACTGAAGAGAACTATAAAACAAATGTGGGTTCCCAAGTGCTTTTTGCATAATCTGAAAACTGGTTTTGGACCCAATTTGAATTGGGTCCCACATTACTCTGTCTGAATTTTTGCAGGTCAGCCTGGCAGCTGAGCATAACAAGTGGTATCTTGACAGCGGCTGTAGCAGGCACATGACAGGAGACCGGTCCAAATTCAGCAAACTAAAAATGAAGTCTGGGGCCTTGGTCAAATTCGGAGGAAATAACAGAGGAAGAATAATTGGAATTGGTACGGTTGGTAAGTCCTCCACTAACTCCATTGAAGATGTGTATCTTGTAGAAGGACTTCAGCACAACCTGGTAAGTATAAGTCAACTTTGTGACAAAGGACACAAGGTACTCTTTGACCACAACTCGTGCACTGTTTTTGAGCTGAATTCTGTTAACATCATGTTCAAAGGTCATAGAGTAAATAATGTGTACATCGTTGATCTAGATGATAATTCTGAAATAAACTTGTGTCTGTCTGCTAATTCTGAATAGGTTGCTTTTGACTGGCATAGGCGTCTAGGCCACGCTAGTGTGTCTACTTTGAATAAACTGTCTAATTATAACCTAGTCAAAGGTTTGCCCAAAATAAAATTCTAGTTAGGGTCCAAGCTCTGTGATGCTTGTGCTCAAGGTAAACAGACTCGTGCAGTTTTTAAGTTGAGAACTGAGGGTCTCTCATCTAAACCACTACAGCACTTGCACATGGATCTCTTTGGTCCTACTCGAATACAAAGCCTATCAGGTAAGAGATATGGTCTAGTCATAGTTGATGACTTCACTAGATTTTCTTGGTTGTTCTGTTTAGCAAATAAAAATGATGCTTTTGTTCACTTTGAAGAACTTTTTAATAAAATCAAACTGCAAGGTGAACATAATATCATTACAATTCAGTCTGACCATGGAGGAGAGTTTGAAAACTCTTCATTCTCTGAATTTTGCTCAAGAGAGGGAGTGACTCACAGATTTTCTTCTCCCAGGACACCGGAACAGAATGGAATTGTTGAGAGAAGAAACATGTCAATAATTGAAATGGCCAGGACTATGCTGATTGAGAGTGGACTTCCAAGGAGATTTTGGGCAGAAGCTACAAATACAGCATGCTACATTTTAAATCGAGCCTTGGTAAGACCTACTCATAAGAAAACTCCTTATGAACTCCTCAAGGGTAAGCTGCCAAACATTTCTTACTTTAAAATCTTTGGTTCCAAATGTTTCATCCACAATAATGGTAAGAATGGTTTAGATAAGTTTGAAGCAAGAAGCTCTCCTGGAATTTTTCTCGGATATTCAGAAACCTCTAGGGCTTACAGAGTCTTCAATAAAGATGAGCAAACTGTTGAAGAAACACCTCATGTGGTGTTTGATGAGAATGTTCTATGTGACAAAAAGATAAATGATGACAGGGAGTCACCTGATGAGGGAGATTTCTTGGAGAAAATTGAAGAAGATGAGATGCAGCAAACTGCTCAACCAGAAAACTTACAACAAGAAGGAGCAACTGAGGTAGGTGAACCCTCAGGTGAGGTAATATTTCACAAAGATCATCCTAGTGAAAATGTCATAGGTAATTTGCATGATCCCACTAGGACAAGGTCTCACTTTAGAACTGTCCAAGAACAGGACTTAGCTGCTTTGACATCTCAGGTAGAACCCAAGACTGTGGAAGAGGCTTTAAAGCATGATTCTTGGGTATCCTCCATGGGTGAGGAATTAAATCAATTTGAGAAAAATAATGTATGGAAACTAGTTCCTAGACCTGAAAACACTCATGTCATTGGCACTAAATGGGTTTTCAAAAATAAGATTGATGAAAATGGAGCTATCTCTAGAAACAAAGCAAGACTTGTAGCTCAAGGCTACAGTCAGGAATTTGGTGTGGATTTTGATGAATCCTATGCACCAGTAGCTAGGATGGAAGCTATAAGAATTCTGTTTGCATTTGCATGCTCTAGAAACATTCGGCTACAGCAAATGGATGTCAAAAGCGCATTCTTAAATGGGTTATTGAAGGAAGAGGTATATGTTGAACAACCTCCTGGGTTTAATTTCTCTGTTCAGCCTAACATGGTTTTTAGGTTGAATAAAGCCCTCTATGGATTGAAGCAGGCTCCCCGAGCCTGGTATGAGAGACTTTCTGAGTTCCTTGTGAGCAAGGGCTACACTCGAGGTAAGGTTGACCAAACCCTCTTCACCAAAAGTCTCGGAAAGGAGTTAATTGTGGTCCAGGTATATGTTGATGATATCATTTTCGGATCTAACAATTCAAAATTATGTAAAGATTTTTCTGAGTCTATGTCCCAAGAATTTGAAATGAGTCTTGTTGGCGAACTAAAATATTTTCTTGGGTTGCAGGTCAAACAAATGGAGGATGGTTGTTTCATAAATCAAACCAAGTATACTCTAGAGATGCTGAAAAGGTTTGGAATGACCAACCTCAAGACAATCTCAACACCCATGGGTACCAGCTCCTCACTGGATTCAGACGAAAAAGGTAAAGAGGTGGATGCTAAACTATATAGAGGTATGATCGGTTCACTCCTCTACTTAACTGCATCCAGGCCCGACATTCAATTTAGTGTAGGGATGTGTGCCAGATACCAGGCTAGGCCTACTGAATTGCATCTGGCAGCTGTAAAGAGAATTTTTAGATACTTATCTGCCACCCATGATCTAGGTCTCTGGTATCCTGCATCATGTAGTTTAGATCTCATTGCATACACTGATGCAGATTATGCAGGATGTAAATTGGACAGGAAGAGCACTAGTGGTCACTGCGAATTTCTAGGAGGGTGCTTAGTCTCTTGGGGATCCAAGAAGCAACATTCTGTGGCTCTCTCTACTGCTGAAGCTGAGTATGTGGCAGCAGGGAGCTGTGGCACACAGGTTATATGGATAAAACACCAGCTTCTGGACTACTCGGTTGAGCTAGGTTGTACTTCTATCTTTTGTGACAATACTAGTGCAATAAATATTGCAAAGAATCCTATACTTCATTCCCGAACTAAACACATTGAAATCAGGCATCATTTTATTCGAGATGAAGTAGCTAGGAGGACTTTTGAGTTGATCCATGTTGGCACTAACTCACAAATTGCAGATATCTTTACTAAGCCACTGGATACTGAAAAATTTAGCACTTTGCGCAGAGAACTAGGTATTTACAGAATTTCATGATTGAAAAAATTGATTTCTGAATACCATGTCATGTGTTATTATGCTTATCATATTCATCGTCTGTTGCTGAAGAAATAACTTCATTATGAGTGTTTGGTGACTCACTCCGTTTTGAATAGTCTGTTCAAACTTCATGGTGTTCTCTTTGAAGTGTTTTGAGGGTTGTCTTGATTAAGTCTGTGTAGGGGTCAAGGTCTCAGGGGGAGCTAGATTTATAATAGGTGCTTTGGTCTTTGGCCTAATTTGAACATACTCCGAACGACATCTTGCTGACATCAAAAGAGAATCAGGTTGATTAGGTGTATAAAAGAAAGTGTTGGATGCTTTATCCTTTAAGACTGTTCATCTAATTTC
Source organism: Amorphophallus konjac (assembly GCA_022559845.1). NCBI lineage: Eukaryota > Viridiplantae > Streptophyta > Magnoliopsida > Alismatales > Araceae > Amorphophallus > Amorphophallus konjac. Next base: position 133,283,085 of record CM040127.1, on the reverse strand, counting down.
TTGTTGGAATTTCAGCTGTTAGTCCCACTGAGATCAAAATCTGAATTCAAAGATAAATCTTCCTACACTGTAACTGTCTTCTGATCTAGCCAGTACAGCATACCTACTTAGTCAATGGTGAGTCCGAAATGAGGTATTTTGTGCTTTAGTCTGAATCGCCTTGGATCTGGTGTATTGTTCTCAGACGGACTCAAGCTTAATTAACAAGGTTTTAAGAGCTGGTTAATAAAAACAAAATTTCATAAAATTGTTATCAACCTTGTTAACTGCTCATTGAGAAACTGGGATTTTCATCAATGAAATGAAAAAAAAAAATCCCATGTCATGAGATGGCAGTACTTATCTGGTCTCTTATTAACTGTCTTGATCATACAGAGCTATGGTACATATCTGGTTAGTAACTGGGGTGTCTGGCCTCTGATAAAGGTGTCACCTTAATGTCAACACCAGTTAGAATACTATCTCTGTCCTCTTGTCAGAAGGGGTAATGTGGTCCTGCCACCGAGTAACTGGGGTTTCATGCCTCTAAACAAGGTGTCTCCCTAATGTCAAAGGTGTACTTGACAGACTTACCTTTGATCTTGACCATCTTTAAAGATCTTGCTCACTTGAAGTATAGCTCTTGATTTGTTTGTTCTCAATACCACAGGTCTTTGTCTTCTGACTGTCTTACTTTATACTCTCTCAGTAAAGACTTACTTTGATCAAACTGGTATCTTGTAACTCACTTGCTTAGAATCTGGTTCTGTGTATGGAGCGAATCCTTATTCACAGTTTTTGCACAGTCTGACTAACTGATCTTCAAAAATCCTCACATAAAATTAATGGCTTTCTTAATTGAATAAACATCTCAATAATCTCCATTTATCTGCCTTACTCTGTCCTGTTTTCTCTCTATAGTCAACAATTTTCCTTTCTCTGTATCTTCAGATTTGCCCCTAGTTTTGATGATGTCAAAGGGGGAGAGAATTGTGTGGTTTCGGTTTCAGAGTTTTTTGCATGCCATAGTGTTGAGGGGGAGTTAGTTATCAAGTCTGAGGCAAACTGTTGCTGTGTTCAGGGGGAGTGTTCTGGTGTCATCAGAGGAAGCAAGGAAGCAAGTCTGCTTTAATTTGTCTGCATTAAATATCCTGAAATGATCTCTTTTGAACTTATCTCTTATACTTAATATAGTGTTGCCATCATCAAAAAGGGGGAGATTGTTGGATTTTGTGTCTTCCCTAAGTGTTTTGATGATGAGCAACACTATGTTAATTGTTGTTGATATTTTTGATCAGATATCTTGCACTTGAGTTATCCATAGTTTTACATGAAAAAGCTGCTAAGAGGTAACACTTCGTGTGTTCGTACAAGTTCTGTCTTCGTGCTGTTTTCCTCAAACCTCATGTAATTGTTGCTTCGCGTTTTTCACCTCGTGTCGAGTTAGCCATGTTGTCGTCTGATTGAGTGTTGTCTTTCACCTCGTGCAGTCTTTGTTTAGTGTGTTGTTTCCATGTCATCCTTAGCTCATGTCATCCGTTTGTATTCCTATCTTCGAGTCCACTTTCGCTGAGTCTCTAAGTCAGTCCAAGTTCAAGTGTTCGTTTCACTTCGTGTTGGTTTTCTCTTCTCATGTCTTCGTGTCGTGTTCCTGAAGCTGCTCTAAAAATTCTGATGAACTTCGAGTAGTTTTCCTGTAGACCTCGAGTCGTTCCTACTTAGTAACCACACTTCGTGTCGGTCACTGTTTGTCCACGTATTCGTGTTGATATGTCTTCGTGTTGGTTTTATGTACTCCGTGTCGTTTCACCTCGTGCTGTTCTCACTGTCCTCGTGTTGTTTTCACCGCGTGTCGATTACTGTTTTCACTTAGTGTTGTTTTCACTTCGTGTCAACTTCACTTCGTGTCGTCTCTTTGTATTACGTCTTCGTGTTGTTTTCAAAACTCGTGTCGGTTTCTATTTTACTTCGTGCTATTTTCAGTATGTGTCAATTTCGTCCTTGTGTCGTTCTACCTCGTGTAATGTTACCCCGTGACAATTACTGTTCGACTTCGTGTCGTTATCAGTCCGTGTCTTTCTTATGTTGAAATCACACTTCGTGTTGATTTCTGTTCTCGACGTCGTGTCATTTTACTTCTTGTCATTTTCACTTCGTGTCAACTTCACTTCGTGTTGTTTTCACTTCGAGTCGTTTCTTTATATTCTATCCTCGTGTTGGTTTCTCGCTTTAGACTTCGTGTCATTTTCGCCTTGACCACACATCGTGTTGCCGTCCGTAGACCTCGTGTCTTGAATATTTGCAACCACTTCGTGTCGGTTTCTGTCGTTAGCCCGTGTTGTCCTCGTGTTGTTTTTGCATTCGTGACCTCGTGTCTCTTTTGGCTTATAACCTCACCTCGTGTCATTTCCTTCTGTGTGTCTGACCTGTTACAGAGTATCTCGTGTTGTTCCTGTGTCATTTCGAGTAATAGTCACGTCGTGTTGTTACTATATAACTCATGCAGTTTTTATGGCCATGCAGCGTATTAATGGATTTAATCTCATTACAGGTCCGAGGAAGAACATTCCACACTCCTGGGCTGCACGTGATCTGAGACAAGAGAAACCAATCTGATAAAGGCACGTGGCAGGAAGATTCTGGATCGAGCGTGGGAGGCACACGCGTTTTGTGCCCTATCCACCTGCTGTTACTGCTATAAAAAGAATCCTTCGTCCTCAGATGAAGGTGATCGAAGAAGAGAGGCATAGAAGAAAAACAGGAAAATAGAGAGCCCTTCGATCCAGGAAAAGAAAAGAAAGAAGAAAGAATAGTAGAGGGAAAAAGAGAGAGAGCAGAAGATTGATCAGAAAAGTTGTTCTGACTTGCGGATCAAATCTGAAGTCTATTGCTCTTTATTGAGCTACATTGTTTCCAGTTTTCTGGCATTTGATTTCCTTCGTTCGTATTTTTTCGTTTATTGTTCTTACCTTTCTTCAACTGTCCTTGTTTGTGTTTCCGATCCTCTGGACGGAGGTCGGGGTCCTCCTGTGAGATCAGGAGAAGGGAGAGTCAATCTCCAGTCTGCAAGCAGCAGGTGAGCTGCTTGTAGGTTCCCTCCGGGTTGGGAGGAAGAGGGGTCTTCGACCTCTGGTTCACTAGTAGCAGGGCTGCTACTAGTGGGGTTCCCTCTTGGTAAAGAGGAAGAGAGACGTGAGTCTCTGGGTTCTAGTGACTGCTGGTCGCTAGAGGTTCCCTCCGGGTAGGAGGAAGAGGAGAGGTTGTTCTCCTGGGAAGCTGTGTATCAGCAGTTGTTTGGCAAGCTGTGTTGCCCAGCCATTAGTGAAGCCACACTCGGTTTGAGTGTGGGGTGGATGTAGGTCTGAAGGACCGAACCACCTTAAAATCCTCTGAGTCCTTGTGTGATCGATTGTGGTAATTTTGTGGTATGCCTTCTATTTGCTTGAGCTATTAACTGCACTGCATCATTTTCGATAGTCAGAGCTCGAGGTTATTTGCGTTTAGCAATATACTCTGCAGTATTTTTTTTAATTCTACGAAAAACAGTGATCTATTCATCCCCTCCCCTTCTAGATCACTTCATATTGTACTTATCAATGGGATGGCCTCACAAAAATTCAAGAAAATTTGGGGACGGTGAGGTTGATGGACAGAACGCCCAGTAAAATTGGTAGCTCTATGAAAAATCGGAAAGGGGTCCGAACATTTGAAACACAGGGCGGGTGGAAATTGAAATAGCAAGCAGACAGATCTGGAAATTAAGGTTGGACGAAAATGAAAAAATATCAAATGGAAGATTCATGACCGACCAATTTTTTTGGATCGTGAGAAACACCTCTGGAACATCCCCTCAAAATCCCAGCTCAAAAACACGACGGGGTGGAGAGCAAGAATTCGGAGAAGACACCTCTATCCTGGATGGACAGAACACCGGCGGTGATGGTGGAGGCGCGATGGCGGCACGTGGCGGCGGCGGTGGCGACCGGAACTGATAGGGGTGGAGTCACACCACCAGAATACAGCCTTCCCAGCTGCAAGGAGGAGAGGGAGAGGAGAAGGGGGCGCACCAAGGCTGGAGCTTCAAGCTTTTCTTCAATTCAAATGGCATTAATTCTCATCAAATGAAAATACAAGGTATATGTATGAATTGGCAAAAGACATAAACTACCCTTGGACCTAGGATTTGTGGGAATATAAAAATGGAGTAGAACTAATTAGTTCTACTCACATTTTACAAAAATTAAAACCTTGATGGTGAGAGGGGGGGCGCCCCCTTGACTAGGGGTGGGGGTAGGTGGAAGGTTGGTGGCCAACCTTGACAAATTAGTCTAATTGTCCCCCATGTGGACAATTGACTAGTCAAGGCTTCTAGATGTCCACCTTGGATGTTGACCAACCCCACAAGGCTGATATGGACCAATGGGAGGGGTCCTGGGGGTCCCATGGGGCCCAGGGGTCCCATTTTACAAATAAGCCCCTCGTACACTCATAATTGCAAACCGTATAAAATGAAATACACACACATTACACACAAATAAAAATCCCCAAAAAATATGATAAATGCTATGACTCAGTGGGGAACCTCCAGACTGTCTCCGAGCCATAGGGATGCTGAGGTGGCTCGAGTCGTGCTCCTTGTGCGGTACCGGTGGCTAGCCGGCTCATGTCTCGCATGCGCTCGGGTGTCCGCACCAATTCTCCCCGGGTGGGAGAAACTCGACCCTGAAGGGTCTGCATCGCTCCGGTATTGCTCCAGAAGATCCGGATCAATCCGCTGCAACTCTCCATGTGTGATCCATGTGTCCTCAGTAGCGGGCCGGCCTCTCCATCGCACTAGGTAGCGCGAGTAAGATCCACTCCTAGTAACTGTCACTTGCTCGTCCAGTATACGATCTATATGCTCACGCTGCCATAAAAAAGGGGCTGGAGGTGGAAGTGGACACTCAAGTGTGGGATCACTCTCAAGGGGAGGAGATGGCTCAAAAGGCTCACTAGGGATCACCGCTGGGTCCCTATATGCAACAAGATCCGATACATTGAAGGTAGAGCTTATACCATATTCCTCGGGGAGGTCCACAACATACGCATTGGATCCAACGTGTTTCAACACTCTAAAGGGACCGGCTCCGCGAGCTTGCAACTTCTTAACTGTAACCACCCGAGAATCTGATCACCGGGAAGGCCCGATAACCCGAGACTCGCACCGCCGCCCACGAGCCGGGAGGGCTCAGAAGGGCTAAAAGGAGTGTGGAGGCACAAAGAAATAGGAAAGAAAGCAAGACAACACAACAGATAACAGAAATAAATAAACAACTACAATAGAGTCCAGTCCAACAGAAATACAGTCTAAAGCAGTAAAGCGTACCACATGCCAAGTGAACACTCGGCCCAGCAAGCTGGCAACTGAGAACCTCCGCTCCGCACCCTCGAACCTCGAGGAAGAACCGCTACACCTGAAAAGCAGGGAATGAGTCTTCAGAACAGAGACTCAGCAGGGATCCCGCGGAACCCCAACCGGAAACAACGGCGGTAGAGGAAAGGAGAGCTACAACTACAGCAGGAACAGCAAATCGGCGGCCGGTCAAAAACTCGGCACTACAGCTACTCCTACTGCCAGAAGGCAGACCTCGATCACGCAGTCGAAGCTACCGAACCACGCTAGTACCACCTACCGAAGTAAGAACACACGGCAATCACGCCGTAAAGGCCTGTCCCCCGGACAGCCAACCTGGACACGCTGTCCAAGGTGCAACCCCGACCGTCCAATCGGGGGTACCGCACAACAAGACCCAACCTCGGTAAAGCCACTAGCACTAATCTCATGACGCGAAAACCAACACACGCGTCACGGCAAACCAATTGAAACTCAACGGTCAACACGACCGAAACCCGAAGGTCAAAGTCACGGAAACTGACAGTCTGTCACTCCGTACTCGACAGGAGTACCACCCACTAGAAGCACAGCCGGTAGCGTCCCCTGACGTCTTACACCGCACCGCAGGTGAACCGCCTGACGTGGTAGGTCCTACCCGAGGCGTGAACACCGTACAAGTAACCACAAACAAGTGACTAGCTGGGTTCACGCCCGTCGACGTGCGTCCACTGTCCCCAACCACATGTGCACACACAGACCACGCGTCCTAGGTCTGGCCCTCCGCCCGGTTTTCCCCTGGCACTAGACTCTGATTTGACGAGGGGCCCGATGGTAACCAGCCTAAAACCGTCCTCAGGGTAAGCCCGTACACCACTCCCTGGTGCGATCAGCACACACGTACTGATAGGCTACAACTAGTGAAGGGTCACTGAAGGAGTAGACTCTCAAGTCAACGAAAAACAACGTCCGAATTTGACGACGTACGGGGACCACCCCACGTACCGGCCCCGTCGCGCGGTGACCACAGTCGGAGAAGAAACAGGACTCACAGTCCACGGCCACGCACGCACCGTGCGCTAGAGTCGAGAAAACTCAAGTGGCGCTAAGCCACTGGACTCTGGACAGTCCTCCAGACGCACTACACCCAACGGTCCTTGAGTCACAAGACTCGGGGTCAAGACCGTTGTACGTAATAGCACAAGGCCATCAATCTAGTCCAATCTCTAGGTCTAAAAACCACGGTAGCACGAGTACCGAGACAACTCACGAGTCGCCAAGACCACTCCCTCGGGAAGGGAATGGAAAGGACCAAGGCCACCCACACGGGCCACACGGAAAACACAGAAGCACGATTCCCAGGGCAGCACACAAGCCGCCACGACGATTTCCCATCTTGTAGCAAGCGGGAAACCTCCAGCCCCCGGGCCGGATAACTGGACTCGCAGTCCAAGGCCAAGCACATGGCCCACATGGGAATCGCCTTCCAAAGAAAACCCATGACATGCGAGGGAGACCCCACCGCACACCCACCGATACACGGTGACTCGATCAAGCGAGAACACAGAAACCCGAAATGCCTGAGGTCACCCGGACCCACCAAACCCACGGGCACGCTTATCGAGGTAACACGGCACCTCCAGACACCCCCAAAACATGGTAACAAAACCCACGGGGTGCCCGGGACACTCGCAAGGCCAAAAGTCGACCACTGGGTCACAACCGGGTCGACCGGAGACCAACACAACACAATCGGAACACTAGAAGGTCACCCGGACCCTTAAACTCATGGGCACGCTAATCGAGGTAACCCAAATCTCTGGACACCCAAAGACATGGTCACGGAACTCCACGGGGTGTCCAGGACACACACGGCTCAAGGGGGGCACGATCAGTCGCAGACCGCCCACCCCGGGCAGCCCGGATGGTCACTTCAATAACGCGCTATAGGTCCATAGCGCGTTCAAGCAGAACGCGCTAGGAGCCTATAGCGCGACAAGGCAGGTCGCGCTATGTTTCCATAGCGCGATAGTCCAGAATGCGCCATAACCCTATTGCGCGATAGGAACCGCCAAACTGTTCATCTTCTCCGATGAACGCGCTCCGTCGAGGCAGCGCGACCATCAAGAACGCGCTACTGGAGCATAGCGCGTTCTCAGTCCGCGCCCGAAAACGGTGGAAACCGCGGGAAAAACCATTCCACGCCCCGTTCATCCCCAGGTGAAGGGGAAACAAAAGGGGAAACCTTCCCCAACCCCCTAGGCATGCATCTAAACCCCTGGATCGCCCAAAAACATAGTAAAACGAGAGATCCGGCTCACACCTAAAAAACATGGATTTTCCCCAAATCACCTCGTTTAGCCCGCTCGGCTCACCGCGGCCTACAAAACTTGCGGGAAAGGAAGTGCACGAGCTGGGGGTCCATCACCCTACCTCCGCCGAAGAAACGACGCGCCGTGGACACCGGTCCACGAAGAAAACGCCGTTGAAGCCTCGCTGTTCCACGAACCCACGGCCGAGCTTCACCGCGCCTCCACCACCTCGATCCTCAACCATTCTCACCCGTGCCTCGCCCGCACCGTCCCCGCCTCACCCACACTCCACCCCGTCGGCCGCCGGAGAGAGAGGGAGAGAGAAGAGAGAGGGAGAGAAGAGAGAAATGAGAGATGGGGAGAGAGAAAAGGAGGTTATATATAGAAAAACCGGAAATTCTCAAAAATATTGAAAAATAGAAAATCACACCATCGCGATCCTCGGAACGCACCGAACGCAATGGTACCATACTCGCCTGGGTGAACGGCCCGGTTCACCCACAACGAGATTCCGAAGGGAAAGCCGAAACCCACGCCGGGAATCGGAAAACACACACGGAAAAAGCCACGGAACGCCTCCGGGCCTCCGAAACAACTCCGGATCGCGCCGATCCGAACACGAAAGATGTCCGAAATGAAATTTCAGACACAACGGAGTCGAACGCTCTGAGAAACCAGATCCAGGACCCACGAACGAGGATCTAAAAAACCCGAGGCATTACAGCCCTCCCCCCTTAAAGAAATTTTGTCCTCGAAATTCAGGACCAAGCACAAAGTCACAGGGGAAGAACACTGAACGAACTGACAACGCTGTCAGTGCCCCAGCACAGAAAATCTCGATTCTCATGAAAACACCGGTCTTGAGGGACACAGCCAGACTTACAATCACAAGCAACACCTCGCTCCTCGCGCCGAGCACACTGGCCAACAGAGCAGGCATATACCGCAGGACACAGTCCGGCATCACCTCAGACAATGCGAGAATCAACCATGGCACCGCAGCCACAATCTCACTCACCGAGGAATCACAACCCTCGACACGAGCAACAGCTACAGATTCATCCAATGGTCGGCAGACAAATCGCACATCAGCTTCGCAGCCAGCTGACAGGTCGCACACCCTCCTCAAGGGAGCAACCAACACAGAGCCTCCACCAGCTCAAGCAGCCATCTCAACAGACTGCAACTAGAACATCGGCTCAGCACCAAGAAACACCCCACACATGGCAAGCCGAAAGCCAGACATAACACTGTGCCAACTCTCGTCAGAAGACGAACTTCGACAAAGTCCAGATCCCATCTGGAAAAGGCACATCACAGAAATGACCACCAAAGGTCTCGCTGGCACACGGCTCTCGCCATGCTCGAGCCCCAACAACCAGCCTCTTCTGTCTCTGAAAAGACCATCCACTGGTCACCAACTGCTCGTCAACCGGAAACCTCCGCTTGCTCAGCTTCTTCCTTCTTTCCTGGTCCTCGACCGGGTCCAAAGGAAACATTCCAAACCTCAGCAAGCCATCCGCCGACTCACACACACAGACTGAAGCAGCATCTCGAGCAGCACTCCTCTCGGACACCGCATCCGAGCTCGAACATCGCTCCAACTCGACCCTCTCGGGGAGCACAATGAAACCGAATGATGGATCCTGGTGTCTTCAGTCATCACCTCACTGGACTAGGACTTACAGGGGAATCATCCCATGCTGGTCACCAAACCAGGGATAACCATTGCGACACCAACGTCCTATCAAGGACCATCAATCCGACGCCAATCTCACAAAAGGCCTCCGCCCACAGGCGTCACTCATCCATCTAGTCTCATCAAATCCTTCGATCAATGCAAGTGGACACCTGCCAATCCCGATTCTGCCCTTACCACAGAGCCACGGGACACCACCTGAATAGTGCTCACGGGTCCCTAAGCAATAACCATCTCACCGTCACAATCCGATAAGACCGTAGAACCAACAGACACTGCTGTGGTCGGTCACACGGTTAGGCTCACCAGCCACTCATAGCCGTCAACCGGGACCCATAGTCTGCCAGAGACCACTTCCTCAAAGCACGATCTCAACCGAGGACACGATTGGGAACACAAGTCGGGCGCCAAGCCACCGACTCTGACCAACACGTCCTCGACCTCCGTCAGGCGACATCCTCAACAACCTCATCTAGGTCCAACACCGACGCCTGACTCGGCTTCCATCACAGGAACATGGCACTCATGCGGCGCACTAGCCAGCACTTTTCCCCAACACTCCATCCTGCCAGTGCCAACAACCACCAAATCTCGAGCAACGGCACGGCAACAACACGTTTCACACCGAGGAACCCATCCTCCGATGCTCAATGCGAACTCAGGAATCCGCCCGTAGCAGCCAACGCTACGATCCTGAACTAGTGGGTCATAAGCCCACCACGCTTCCGCTGCGCACTCAGATTCGCGCGCACAGCCGAGAAAGCAAACATCGCCCACCCAGCACTCGTCCCTCCGGAACAGCGCCAGCACCCTCACACGACAAGGGAATGGGCACGACTTCTCACAGGCAACCACCCTGCCAAGACAAGGAGCACGTCTCGCACGGACTTCATGGCATACAAGGCCAACCAATCCGAACACGCAATGCAAGACGACGAACCTTAACCCAACACAATCTCTCCAACCAAAGGGGAGACCAAACGCACTTCCGACCAACGGAAGAACTCCACGCTCGACCTGACCTCGAACCTCGCGCATGCTGGAAACACCACCATCCAGCGCCGAGAAAACCATCACTTCCATCAGGTCAGCGCCTCCGACATAGTCAACGAGTGTCACGTCGGACCACAATCACAGCATCTCTCGATGCACCACTGCTGCAATTCCTCGAACTGCAACACACCACGCCAAGAGCCGCAACACGAGCCATAACCGACAACCGCCGATGCTCACCCTCGAGTCCCGAAACTCACCGCGGAGCCTTCACATCTCAAGCCAACTCTAAGGCGAACACAACCCAATCGCACACAAGAGCGCAGGAGCAAAGACTTACAGGGACATCTCTGCCAAATCCTGCCTCGAAATCCGCAGAACAACCGGGACCGACACGTCATTTCTGACGCCATAGAGCACGACAGGAACATCAGGCTCGACGAAACAGTAGCTCACCGAGAAGATATTCCGCTCACCCGAGCACACCTCTCGATCAGAACGCCTCAGGAGCTGGACAAACCTCAAGCTGGAGTGGCCAACACCGACAGCAGCTCCCTCAGAGCACGCTCACGGCCACTTAACCACGAACAGTCCTCTCCAGCCACCTGACCACGCCGTAAATTCCTTGAACGCAGCACCGCGAACTCACGCCGTCCAGCAACCTCTGCCCAACGCAGCACAACCAGGGCCACCACCGATGAGGGAGAAGGCTCTCGACCTCGATCCTTAGACCCCATGCTGGCACGAAAGCCGCGGACAGCAGCCACCTTCACAGCGCCGCACAGCGCACTCAATCTCTCAAGCGAGAAACAAGGCGGAAAGCGAACACAAAACCCTAAGCCAGCTGCCGACTGTACTGGACCTCACGGACTCTGATCACTGCAATATTTCGAATTCTTATGTACGTTCACAACCACCGCTCTGATACCAGCTGTAACGACCCGAGAATCCGATTACCGGGATGGCCCGATAACCCGAGACTCGCACCGCCGCCCACGAGCCGGGAGGGCTCAGAAGGGCTAAAAGGAGTGTGGAGGCACAAAGAAATAGGAAAGAAAGCAGGACAACACAATAGATAACAGAAATAAATAAACAACTACAACAGAGTCCAGTCCAACAGAAAGTACAGTCTAAAGCAGTAAAGCGTACCACATGCCAAGTGAACACTCGGCCTGGCAAGCTGGCAACTGAGAACCTCCGCTCCGCACCCTCGAACCTCGAGGAAGAACCGCTACACTTGAAAAGTAGTGAATGAGTCTCCAGAACAGAGACTCAGCAGGGATCCCGCGGAACCCCAATCGGAAACAACGGCGGTAGCGGAAAGGAGAGCTACAACTACAGCAGGAACAGCAAACCGGCGGCCGGTCAAAAACTCGGCACTACAGCTACTCCTACTGCCAGAAGGCAGACCTCGATCACGCAGTTGAAGCTACCGAACCACGCTAGTACCACCTACCGAAGTAAGAACACACGGCAATCACGCCGTAAAGGCCTGTCCCCCGGACAGCCAACCTGGACACGCTGTCCAAGGTGTAACCCCGACCGTCCGATCGCGGGTACCGCACAACAAGACCCAACCTCGGTAAAGCCACTAGCACTAATCTCATGATGCGAAAACCAACACACGCGTCACGGCAAACCAATCGAAACTCAACGGTTAACACGACCGAAACCCGAAGGTCAAAGTCACGGAAACTGACAGTCTGTCACTCCGTACTCGACAGGAGTACCACCCACTAGAAGCACAGTCGGTAGCGTCCCCTGACGTCTTACACTGCAACGCATGTGAACCGCCTGACGTGGTAGGTCCTACCCGAGGTGCGAACACCGTACAAGTAACCACAAACAAGTGACTAGCTGGGGTCACGCCCGTCGACGTGCGTCCACTGTCCCCAACCACATGTGCACACACAGACCATGAGTCCTAGGTCTGGCCCTCCGACCGATTTTCCCCTGGCACTGGACTCTGATTTGACGAGGGGCCCGACGGTAACCAGTCTAAAACCGTCCTCAGGGTAAGCCCGTACACCACTCCTTGGTGCGATCAGCACACGCGTACTGATAGGCTACAACTAGTGAAGGGTCACTGAAGGAGTAGACTCTCAAGTCAACAGAAAACAACGTCCGAATCCGACAACGTACGGGGACCACCCCACGTACCGGCCCCGTCGCGCGGTGACCACAGTCGGAGAAGAAACGGGACTCACAGTCCACGGCCACGCACGCACCGTGCGCTAGAGTCGAGAAAACTCAAGTGGCGCTAAGCCACTGGACTCTGGACAGTCCTCCAGACGCACTACACCCAACGGTCCTTGAGTCACAAGACTCGGGGTCAAGACCGTTGTACGCAACAGCACAAGGCCATCAATCTAGTCCAATCTCTAGGTCTAAAAACCACGGTAGCACGAGTACCGAGACAACTCACGAGTCGCCAAGACCACTCCCTCGGGAATGGAATGCAAAGGACCAAGGCCACCCACACGGGCCACATGGAAAACACAGAAGCACGATTCCCAGGGCAGCACACAAGCCGCCACGACGATTTCCCATCTTGTAGCAAGCGGGATACCTCCAGCCCCCGGGCCGGATAACTGGACTCGCAGTCCAAGGCCAAGCACATGGCCCACATGGGAATCGCTTTCCAAAGAAAACCCACGACATGCGGGGGAGACCCCACCGCACACCCACCGATACACGGTGACTTGATCAAGCGAGAACACGGAAACCCGAAACGCTTGAGGTCACCCGGACCCACCAAACCCACGGGCATGCTTATCGAGGTAACACGGCACCTCCAGACACCCCCAAAACAAGGTAACAAAACCCACGGGGTGCCCGGGACACTCGCAAGGCCAAAAGTCGACCACTGGGTCACAACCGGGTCGACCGGAGACCAACACAACACAATCGGAACACTAGAAGGTCACCCGGACCCTTAAACTCACGGGCACGCTAATCGAGGTAACCCAAACCTCTGGACACCCAAAGACACGGTCACGGAACTCCACGGGGTGTCCAGGACACACACGGCTCAAGGGGGGCACGATCAGCCGCAGACCGCCCGCCCCGGGCAGCCTGGATGGTCACTTCAATAACGTGCTATAGGTCCATAGCGCGTTCAAGCAGAACGTGCTAGGAGCCTATAGCGCGACAAGGCAGGTCGCGCTATGTTTCCATAGCGTGACAGTCCAGAACGCGCCATATCCCTATAGCGCGACAGGAACCGTCAAACTGTTCATCTTCTCCGATGAACGCGCTCCGTCGGGGCAGCGCGACCATCAAGAACGCGCTACTGGAGCATAGCACGTTCTCAGTCCGCGCCCGAAAACGGTGGAAACCGCGGGAAAAACCATTCCACGCCCCGTTCACCCCCAGGTGAAGGGGAAACAAAAGGGGAAACCTTCCCCAACCCCCTAGGCATGCATCTAAACCCCTGGATCACCCAAAAACACAGTAAAATGAGAGATCCGGCTCACACCTCAAAAACATGGATTTTCCCCAAATCACCTCGTTTAGCCCGCTCGGCTCACCGCGGCCTACAAAACTTGCGGGAAAGGAAGTGCACGAGCTGGGGGTCCATCACCCTACCTCCACCGAAGAAACGACGCGCCGTGGACACTGGTCCACGAAGAAAACGCCGTTGAAGCCTCGCCGTTCCACAAACCCACGGCCGAGCTTCACCGCGCCTCCACCACCTCGATCCTCATCCATTCTCGCCCGTGCCTCGCCCGCGCCATCCCCGCCTCTCCCACACTCCACCCCGTCGGCCGCCGGAGAGAGAGGGAGAGAGAAGAGAGCGTGAGAAGAGAGAGGGAGAGAAGAGAGAAATGAGAGATGGGGAGAGAGAAAAGGAGGTTATATATAGAAAATCCAGAAATTCTCAAAAATACTGAAAAATAGAAAATCACACCCTCGCGATCCTCGGAACGCACCGAACGCAACGGTACCATACTCGCCTGGGTGAACGGCCCGGTTCATCCGCAACGAGGTTCCGAAGGGAAAGCCGAAACCCACGCTGGGAATCGGAAAACACACGCGGAAAAAGCCGCGGAACGCCTCCGGGCCTCCGAAACGACTCCGGATCGCTCCGATCCGAACACGAAAGATGTCCGAAATAAAATTTCGGACACAACGGAGTCGGACGCTCCTAGAAACCAGATCCGGGACCCACGAACGAGGATCCGAAAAACCCAGGGCATTACATTAACGGTTCCGGAGAGAAACGTTCAGGTCTTACCCTGATCATGACATATTCACCCTCTTGGAACTCTCGGTGGTGTCTATGGGCACCGGCTAACTCCTTGTACCGTGCATTGCTTGCCTTACTATGACGACGGACGTCGCCATGCAGACTCCTAACATGCCTAACAAAAAGAAAAACACACAGATGCACACACGACCCTACACAAACCTAATGCTAGTCCGACACAATCATATGCAAGGTGATCCAGGACATCCGAATGTGTGCCATGCATGCATTTGACATAACCGGAGGTTAATGGCATGGTGGATTCCTAGACATCCTACGATGCACCATTCATGAACATTGGGTTTGGATGTGGGAAGTCCGGGAGGTTTGGGTGGAACAGGAGGGTCGGGTGTCTCTCGCCCGTGAACGGACTCGGTGGGTGCCGATGGCCCGGTCCATGGGGGAGGGGTATAATGGTGACCTCCCCTAAAGAAGTGGAATGGTGATTGTGGACCAAGGGGCCCACTAAGAAAGGGATCGAAGGGATCAAAGAATGTGTGACCCCTCGATATGGATTCCCTCAACTCAAGATCCCATGTGTGGAAGTCTAGAAGGTGTTGTTGATCTCCTTCATCCATGAAGGGAGATGAGACGGTGGGGGTATGATGGTGGACTCTCTCGAAAAGGTGGAGTAAATATGGTGGGTCACGGGGTCCACAAGAGAATGGGTCGAAGGGATCAAAGAAGGTATGACCTTTCGGACTAGGCTTCCACAAATCACTGTCCCACATTTGGAAATCTTGGAGGTATAAATGATCACCTTCATTCATTGTGAGAGATGGGACGACAGTCATAGGTAGAAAGTAAGATTCCTCCCTTGGGAAAAGGGGAATGAAGTCGGACTCGGCCGGCATAGGGAGGAGTAGAAGAACCTCCGTGGTAACATGACCCACGGTGTACACGGAGGTGATGGACCCTAAAGAGGGATGAGTGAAACTACGACCTGTGGGTCGGTCGAAGCCTGGAGCCAACAAGTGCGTAAATGTCCACTGCCGGTCTAACCCCTTAAGAAGGTCATCCAATGTATCCACATAGTGACTAGATCGAAAAGTGGTGTGAAATGAATTGATTGGCACCAGAGGTAGGATAGGGTCCATAGATGGGAGGGGAGATGGGGCCAGGCCACTCTTAAGCCAGCTAAGGAGTGGCTCGGCTATAAGTAGCTTTCCCGTTAGAAACACGGGTAGCCGTGGCTGAGGTGGCTCCGAATAAAGATCGGAGAGCGAGGCTTCTCCAACCCTTTTGTCCCCTAGGGCTAGAGATGTCCCAGTGGGGCACTGTCCGGCAAAGTGGGCGAACCCCTGGCAGCGATAACACTGCTGTCGTGACCCACTACGCTCCTCGATAAGTGCGTCCTTACCCTTATCCTCCTGACGGACAGGGGGTATAGGCAAAGGGGCTCTCGTGGGTGGGAGAAGAGGATCCACTATGATGGGGAGAGGGCTTGGGGACTCCGTTGATGGGGCTGGGTTAAGACTACCGGCGATGACCTCCTTAGGGTCGGGTTGGAGTACATCACTAGGAGTACGTGTCCTATCCACCCCATCCAACCGGTCCAAAATCATTTGCATAAGTTCGGCAACGGAGTGGGTTGGAATAGGGATATCATGGTGGACTCGCCCGTAGTCAACCGTCCTAGGATTGGGTCTCGGCTCATCTACGTGTGGGGCTCTTTGCCTCCGACTAGGACTCACTTGGTTGGAAGTGATTTGGTGGGGCCGGTTGGAGGTGACCGGTTGGGGCACGTAGACCTTCCTAAGCTCTCTCTTCATGTCCCACCATGACTCGATGGGCCATTGCCCCCTAACCTCTCTCATTCTTTCGATGTAATCCCACTTTTCGGCAGCCTCATAAAGAAGCCGCTCTTTGGCGAAAGAGAATTGCATTGCCCCGGACATAGTATAACAATCAAAGTATGTGTCCATGGCGGCCTCCCACTTGAGGTAGTCGCCCGGGCCATTGGAGCCATAAAAATCTGAGGCTTCGGGCCTACGGAAGTGGAGTGGGTGGTTGCCAAGCCCATGGGTGGACCAACGGCCATATTGCCCGGGTGATTGGGAATCCATGGGAAATTGGGGGGGGAACTATATGTTGGACATGCCGACACTTGGACACTACACTAGACCGGCTATGCAAGGTTGGAATGCACTAACTAATGCAAACACCGACTAATGCACCTAGACCTAAATGCAATTTGAAAACACACCCTTTTTTTTGTTTTGAAAATAATGCAATTTAAAACACCTTTTTTTTGTTTTGAAAAGAATGAGACTCGACTACACCCTAGACACGACCAAGACTCGGTACGCGGCGGAGATAATCAACCCGAAGGTCACTTGCATAAGTGTGCGGTCTTCCCGATAGGCGTAACCTAACGATCGGACAACACCTTTTGATATACTGAGTGAAGGTGTGTGTGGGGTAACCTTAGACTATGCAAGACTCATGCAACGACTACCCTAGACTCAACTTGCTCTGATACCAAACTGATGCGGGACGGACACGGGAGACGACACTATATGGTGCCACCCTCGGACTCTAGATGAAGACGCGACCAGCAGCACACACCAGGGAGACACTAAGCCCGACACTACGAGCTCCTAGTGGCAAAACGTCGCTAATAGAAGTGGAAGCTCACTCGTCGTCCCAAGCGAGGGAAAGCGCGGACCGTGCGCGGTTAAGAAACCGGCGGAGGTCAAGGGTAGTCCGACTCAACTTCCGGACTCAGATCGAGTCACGGGACGGGTCACACTCACTCTCACAGCGGTGACATGGACACACGGGCTAGTACCTACACTCTCGACAGCGGCAAAAGACCATATACTAGCTAAGCAAATGAATGCCAAGAGGTTCGGACCATTACCTCCACGCACCCGGCGTGGCGAAGACAACCCCGGCCGAATCACGGAATCCCGGTTAAACAATATCACAGCAATACAAATATTGGATCCACTCCACGCAGGGAGGTAAAAGGTCACATGTGGAGCCCGGGAATCACGCAACTCGGGTTGACGGGCATCATCTTGATGTCGCCCGGCGGTGCCGAACTCCGCATTTTCGTGCTTTCCGAACGGCGGGTTCTGCGGGCCCGCGGGGCCCACGGATGGCGCTGTCCTCCAGATCTGTGGGGGTGGGACCCACTATGATGGGGACCCCTGGTGGCGCGCCTCCACGGACGGCGGTCGGCCGGGAACACCGATCGGGGGTCGATCGGTCCCGATTCCCAAGCTTGAAGTTGCTGCCCACGGATTTTTAGTTGCTGTTTTCAGGCGCGCGCTCCGGCGAAAACGGCTGCTGCGACCAATCCCGACGTCGGATCGGGACGCATGAGCTATCGTTGGAAAGCTCTCTTCAAATGCTTCAATATAGACCCAGAGAGATCTGTTGGATCTGGTTGGATCAGAACTTTAATGAATTTACAAGTCCCTGTTGTACAGTAACCAAATCTCAGAGCTGCAGGGCACTTGTCTGAGAACTACCGTTTACCTCCTAGTAAACCTCCGATTCAGCTCTTGAGCTCTTCTTAAAAGTTGTAGGGGATCAAACCACGGAATTGGGACTATTTTTGGAATGTGATTTGGAGGTGGGGGTGATTTACTATGATTTGTTTACTGGAGAGTGGTCAGATCTGGGAACAGGTGGACAGCACTGTAGCTATCTCTGAGATCGATTTTTGAAAAATATGGGATGCCCTTACAAAAATTCAAGACAATTTGGGGACGGTGGGGTTGATGGACAGAACTCCCAGTAAAATTGGGAGCTCTAAGAAAAATCGGAAAGGGGTCCGAACATTTGAAACACAGGGCGGGTGGAAATTGAAACAGCAAGCAGACAGATCTGGAAATTAAGGTTGGAAGAAAATGAAAAAATATCAAATGGAAGATTCATGACCGACCAATTTTTTTGGATCGTGAGAAACACCTCTGGAACATCCCCACAAAATCCCAGCTCAACAACACGACAGGGTGGAGAGCAAGAATTCGGAGAAGACACCTCTGTCCTGGATGGATAGAACACCGGTGGTGATGGTGGAGGCGCGATGGCAGCACGTGGCGGCGGCGGCGGCGACCGGAACTGATAGGGGTGGAGTCACACCACCAGAATACAGCCTTCCCAGCTGCAAGGAGGAGAGGGAGAGGAGAAGGGGGCGCACCAAGGCTGGAGCTTCAAGCTTTTCTTCAATTCAAATGGCATTAATTCTCATCAAATGAAAATACAAGGTATATGTATGAATTGGCAAAAGACATAAACTACCCTTGGACCTAGGATTTGTGGGAATATAAAAATGGAGTAGAACTAATTAGTTCTACTCACATTTTACAAAAATTAAAACCTTGATGGTGAGAGGGGGGGCACCCCCTTGACTAGGGGTGGGGGTAGGTGGAAGGTTGGTGGCCAACCTTGACAAATTAGTCTAATTGTCCCCGATGTGGACAATTGACTAGTCAAGGCTTCTAGATGTCCACCTTGGATGTTGACCAACCCCACAAGGCTGATATGGACCAATGGGAGGGGTCCTGGGGGTCCCATGGGGCCCAGGGGTCCCATTTTATAAATAAGCCCCTCGTACACTCATAATTACAAACCGTATAAAATGAAATACACACACATTACACACAAATAAAAATCCCCCAAAAATATGATAATTGCTATGACTTAGTGGGGAACCTCTAGACTGTCTCTGAGCCATAGGGATGCTGAGGTGGCTCGAGTCGTGCTCCTCGTGCGGTACCGGTGGCTCACCGGCTCGTGTCTCGCATGCGCTCGGGTGTCCGCACCATCAGGTATATGTAGATGACATTGTCTTTGGCTTAACATGCACTGAACTATGCAATGAATTCTCTGATTTAATGTCTAATGAATTTGAAATGAGCTTGGTAGGTGAACTAAAATATTTTCTTGGATTGCAGATACAACAATTGGAGGATGGGTGCTTCATTAGCCAGACCAAGTATGCAATGGAAATTCTCAAGAGATTTGGCATGGACAAGTTGAAGCACATATCAACTCCAATGGGTACAAATACATCTTTGGATGCAGACGAATCAAGTAAACAAATTGATGTAAAATTATACCGAGGTATGATTGGATCCTTACTCTATTTAACTGCCTTGAGACCTGATATTCAATTCAGTATAGGTATGTGTGCTAGATATCAATCTAGGCATACTGAATTGCATTTAGCTGCTGTAAAAAGAATTTTTAGATACATCTCTTGAACTCATAATTTAGGATTATGGTACCCTGCATCAAACTCTTTAGATCTCATATCATACATTGATGCTGATTACGCTGGTTGCAAACTAGATAGGAAAAGCACAAGTGGGCATTGTTAATTTTTAGGTGGGCGTCTGATTTTTTGGGGATCCAAGAAGTCGCACTCTGTGGCCCTCTCCACTGCAGAAGCTGAGTATGTTGCTGCAAGGAGTTGTGGTACACAGGTAATATGGATCAAGCACCAACTTCAGGACTACCAAGTAGACTTGGGATGCACACCCATATACTGTGATAATACTAGTGCCATTAATCTTGCAAAAAATCATGTCTTACATTCTCGCACCAAACACATTGAAATCAGACATCACTTCATGAGAGATGAGGTTTCTAAAAACACTTTTGAATTGATCCAAATTGGCACTGCACATCAGATAGCTGACATCTTCACTAAGCCACTGGACAATGAAAAAATCACCACATTGAGGAGAGAATTAGGCATCTTTAATTCTCCTTGAATTCTGAATTCCTTGAATAAAATGCATCCATGTTTCTGTGTCAACTTTGAGCTACATACAGTTCTCATCTATTTGCATTTACACTTAGCATATGTCATACTTTAGTGAATTGCATTGGCATGCATGACCCAGAGGTATATAAAAAGGATCGATGGGAGAAGGACATATTATATCTGTTTGGAAACCCACATCATGCGTAGATGCTAGACCTCCGCCTGGTAGCATGGGTCAAGTTGCATGTAGAACAGTTTAAATGTCAATAAGCAATGATTTCCTTTGCATATGTGCTCATACTGAATTAGACATGTTAGAGTATTAGTTTATTTTGTGAGGGGGAGGTGTCTTCGTTAAGTCTTAGTGTATGAGGTATTTGCATGTGGTAAGCTGATTGATTTGAGTTCTTCAGTCAGTCAAGTTGTCAAGGGGAGTTTCTCTAGTCTGTTGTTTGTGGTTTTAGTAGACTGATTCAAGGATGTTGAGAGATCTAGCTATTGCAAAAAGATCATTAAAAATCTTATACAATCTATTCACAATAGATGGAAACTCATGACTCTCTTAAACTTTTAAGTTTGACTAACTGAAACATAGCTAAGAAGCTTCTACCTAATAATCCTACAAAGACCTGGACAAAGAATCTGAAGAATGTCTTCCTACAAAATTAATGAGCATGGATCAAAGTTAAAATTCTTATGTCATGAAATCTCCTAAAAGCTTGGAACTTATATTTTTGGAAGCAAATTCTCTGAGGTTCAATACATACTGTATTGTTTTCAAACATCACATATAAAAAATAAATAAATTTTTTTTGGGGTATCAAAAATTCAGAGTAATGATCTGGTTACCAAAAAACTAGAAGATTCATCAAAGAAATGAAAAATATTCTATGTCATGAAGTGCCAGAATATCTCTGTTTAAAAAGTTTGTGCAAATTTGAAATTCATGGCAGAGCAATGACATTAAAGTGTTGAGTAACTGGGGATTCCGACCTCTGCTCAAGGTGTCTCCTCATGTAAAAAGACACTTCAAATACAAACTCTGTTCACTAAAGAGAAGTAATACGGTTCTCACACTGAGTAAATTGGGATTCTGGCCTCTGATCAAGGTGTCTCCTCATGTAATAATGTGGGATTTACTAAAATTACTCACTAGCAATTACGTTGCTCAGAAAATAAAAATCTTCAACCCCTATGTTTCTAAAATAAATTGTAGACTGTTTGTCTTTAATACCTTTGGAACAACCTTCAGTGGATGAGTTACTAGTCATTTGATCTGTACAGCATTTAGAAAGATCACTCTTGGCATAACTGTTAAACCTTGGTCTTCCTTATCATTTCTGTACGTTGGTAATCTTCACTCTTACTCTATGTCTATCCTGATTATTTACTCTGAAGAATATAAGCTTCATTCAGTTCTCTTACTTACTCCTTTAAGAAATGGATTTGAAGTTTTCTATACTGTGAATTTACTATATTTCATTCAGTTCTCTCTCCACTCCTTTTGATGATGTCAAAGGGGGAGTGATTTTGGCATGAGTCTTTGTGGGAATGAGTCTGGCATGAGTCTTTGTGGGCATGAGTGGCATGGGTCTTTGTGTTTTGTTGATTTGACAGAAAATAAAGGCCGTCATTCCCAAGAGGAGTTAGTGTGAAAGAGTCAGTGTCATACTACATGCATGTCAGGAACAGTGTGCAAACTTCAGTTTATCATCTCATCTTTAAATCTATTTTTTCTGATTGCACGAATTTCACCAATAAGATCTCAATAAAAATCTTCATCAAAAACTCGTACAATTGCCATCATCAAAAAGGGAGAGTGTGTTGCATTCTACGTTTTGATGGTGTCAATATTTTTTTTATTGTCATAATTGTTGAATGATTTCTTTGATAGACAAGTCGACGCACATACTGACTACTTTGATAATACGGTTGATGCTAATGTAGAAAACATGCACAATAAGGTCGATGTTAGTTGCTTGAGCATGAAGCATAAAGTCTGCGCACATAATACTAAGGTAGATGCTTGTATGACAGGAGTAGCAGCAAAGGTCGAAGCACATCGACTAGGTACAGTAACTAAGGTCGATGCACAACGACTATGTACAGTAACCAAGGTCGATGCACCTTCAGTCTTCACCTGAGAAAAGTTGATGCACATCTTGGCAACGTAGAATAAAGTTGATGCAACTACTGTTGAGTGACTATTCAGGTCGATGCTACTTTCTAAAGACTATGCACATTCAGTCTGCACGGGACAAAGGCCGAGGCACATCCTGGCAACGAAGAAGAAAGGTCGATGCACCTTTGTGATTTTAAGATGAGAGGTCGGTGCACATTTAAGCAACCTCAAAAGTAGGTAGATGCACATCGGTCAATTATGAAGAGAGGTCGGTGCACATTTGGTCGATGCATATCGGTTACCTCTGAAGAGAGGTTGGTGCACATTTAAGCAACCTCAAAAGAAGGTCGATGCACATCGGTTACCTCTGAAGAGAGGTCGGTGCACATTTAAGCAACCTCAGAAGCAGGTCAATGCACATCGGTCAACTATGAAGAGGGGACGGTGCAACTTTTTCCAATCTGCTAGTAAGGTCGATGCAGATGAAGAACCTCTTGCTATCAAGCTAAGTTAGAGCACCTGGAGGACATTACAACAAACACGTGGAGACCTCGTTGAAGATCAAGTGACCACATGCTACTCAAGGCACGCAATCCAATTCACGTGACAGGTAAAGTGTGCTACCTAAGACTCCCTTTGGCATGAAAAGACGTGTCCACGTGGCATACTCTCTAAGGATAATTATTGGAGAATATTCTTCTCCACATGGAAGAGTCTGGTTCGCTGGGGTCGATAAACCTACGGTACTCTATTCTATAAATAGAGAGCAACCCCGATCGCAGAATGGGTGAGACTGCCAAAATGCTTAGAGCTCCTGCTATAAGAAGAATCCATCTGAAAAGAGAGCAGCTCCAGGAAGGAAAGAGAGAGAGTAAGAAGCTCATTTCGAAGAAAGAGGGAGAGAAAATAAAATTTTAGAGCAGCCAGCCTTGCATCTGAAAGTGCTTCATCGAAGCTATATTCTATCTTCATTTTCCATTTTTTGTTTTCATTTGATCCTTGCTTTCCGTTTTGTGTTTTCTGTTTCCCACTGAGTACTCTTGGAGGAAGGGAGACATTGTCCCCGGTAGCGAGTGACTTAGGGTCGCTCGTGGGTTTCCCTCTGGTGTGGAGGAAGGGAGGATCTATCCTCCGGTTCTGGACTTGTGGGTAGCAAGGCCAGATCTCAGGTTTTGTGCAGTGCAGGAGTTGGGTTGAGGGATTTGTCTCCCTCAGGGCAAGCTGTCAGGCAACGTTGTGTCGCATACTGAATCTACTTCTTCGCCAGCATTTGCTAGTGAAATCCTCGTTCTGTGTGAGTGAAGGGTGGACGTAGATTGTGGTTGGCAATCGAACCACCTAAAAACTCCTTTGTTTTCCTGTGTGGTTGTTGCATTGATCTTCATTGTTGGCATTAATTTTCAGTATCCAGATGGTATATAAGAAGACCCAGTCAGATTGATAAGTCAGGCCTATCTGAAAGATTGGTTTCTTGCGTGAGTAGACTTCCAAGTCCGACCTCCGCTGAGTGGCACTGGTTATTTGCTGAACTCACATTTGCTCCACCATTGCTCGGCTACTGATCATGTGTTGTTAAAGGGTTTTGTTTACATTGTCTTTCTAGACCCATCTATTATTCGATCATTTGCCTGATCATCTCTTTCTGCTTTTACCAGTTGTCATATCTTTTGTTGAGATTGTCCTCAGATGTGTTTTAAGCATTCTGCATCGTATCTCTGGGCTCAACAACTGTGTTCCTTCGATTTGATTTTAAATTGGGGTGATCTATTCATCCCCCCCTTCTAGATCACTCTCTGGTATTTCTATCACATGATAACACAATCTAGAATAAAAGAAATACATGATGAAAACATGTAGTTGGAATAAAATCTACGCCCAAGTGTAAAATAACAAGATAAAAAATGCAAACATGCATGTTTTGACGTTCATTTTGGAAATCTCATCTCCTCTAGACCCAAGATACAGGAATATACAAAATGCCCATGCAAATCGTGCTTGGACCTTGGGAGCCACCCTGTCATGGCCATGGCCTGATTTTGCTTCGGGCCAACATTCCCTTTCCCTTTAAAAGTAAATTACGCCTGATCACTGGCGAACATGCATTATGGGGGTTTATAACGACCCGGAGATTCGGATACCGGTAAGCCGATACCAAGAACTCGGAGACGACACCCAAGAGGCTAGTGAGGCCCCGTAAGGGTTGGAAGGATTGGTTGAGGAGGTGCATAATGAACTGGAATTACACGTGCATTATAAAATGGAAATTTTAAGCGAAAGCTATTTAAAATAATAGAGTGATATATTTACATAAAATAGTCCAGATCCATACATAATAAGTCCCACACTGTACAAAATTGAAATAAACAACTACACAGGGCATACCTCGGTCAAAGGGAACAAACGACAGACAGACGGACGAACCACTGCTGGCACCTATGATCTACCGTCAAAAGCACGAGAACCACCGGCGGATGGCTGCTGCTGCTCACCTAGAAAGGAAAGGGGTGAGTCTCACATTGAAGGCTCATTAGGGTTCATGCAGATCCCTACCACGCAGCTAAACTCATAAAAAGGCAATTAATAATGCAATGGCATAAGTGTAACAACAGAAATTAAAGCTGTATAGGTGTATGAACAATTAAAGACAGCTGATTTAAATGCCATTTAACATTCAACTGAATAATTGAACACGAGAATCACAATCTGTCAAATAGAATAAATGCAATATTTCAATCATTCCCAAGTGATAGGAGAAAGAGAGGACCACCCAAAAGAAAACCAGACGCCTCAACTGACGACTTATAATGCATCTCGGATATCTCCACAAGCCTGGAACGCGGCAAGTGAGACACGTAACAGTAACCAAGGTCAAGAACTAGTCAGGGTCATACTCGTCAGTGTCAGTCCAAGCCCCTGATCACGTGTGCACACATAGGCTCAATGCCTTGAGCCAGGCCTCTAGCTAATTTTTTCCCCTAGTAGGACGCTACTGCCAAGCAAGGGGGCCCACGAAAACCAGCTTAAAAACCGTACACTGAGACTACCCCGCAACCTCTCCCAAGTGGGCTGACACTAAAGGTCACCGGGCTACGACTAGTGGTTCCATCACAAGGAAAGAGAAAATAGTTCTATTGGGATCTAAAAACATGCCATAATTTGTAAAAATATTTAAACATGGCGAACATACATCATTACATGCATAATTAAACAAACAGGATTGAATTGGAATACTACAGGACTAATCGGTCTACAACAGGCCCGCCAAGAGCTGAAAACAGTCAAGCTACTGACTGCCAAGCTTACCCATGACGTCTCTTCATGCCCGCCAGGCCACGAACACTTCAGATATTGAATAAAATAAAACCTTAAACAGGAAACGGTTGATTGATTGATCGCCAGGTGACCGGAAACGGTCTGGTCAATGCCCACTATGCTTACACCACCTTACCTGGTCAAAGGGCTTAGCGGTCTCCCTCTGGCCCGCCAAGATATACAAACGGCCGATCACAAGACCGCCAAAAACATCAAACGGTCTAGGGTGAGACCGCCAAGGTCCACCACCTTACGCCGTTATGAAAACGATCCCTGGAATGACCGCAAGCCGTCCAGAGGACCCGAAAAGTGGGAAACTCAATGGAGTTCCCTCCCAATCGATTCAAATCAATGGGAAACCATGGTTACACCTGCTCCCTACCTTCCTATGACCATTCCATGACATTTATATATCCAAAAACAAAAAATAATGGCCATGGATGAATCAAAAACATAATTCACAATGTTCATGCTATCAAAACATAAATGACGATTTCCATGCATGTAGTCATCCTATTAGCATGCCAAAGGACAAGAAATCAATCCTAACGAAGCAAGGAAGTCATCCCCCTACTTCGTTTAAGCCGAAAATGCCGATTCCTCACCGTTCTACGCGAAGGAAGCCGCGCTCCACACGTGGGTTTCCCACTTCTCCACTCCACGGCTGCCTCCACGGTGACACCACCACACCTCTCACGCCTTGGGCTCGTCAACGCCACCACCTGCAATCCCTGCAAGATCCCGAGGTGGTCACACCGTCGAGAACGAGAGAGAGGGAGAGGGGACGTGCGTAGAGAGAGAGAGAGGGTGTGGGGGAGAGAGTGAACCCTCGTGGGTTCACAAAAAAACATTTGATATATTATTTTTTTTGTTAAAAAAACTTAAATGGTAATAAGGCCATAAAATAAGCGAAATTGCATATATGCCTTATATGATTGCTAAAAGCTTATATAATTGAATAAACCCACTAAACTAGGCCCATTAAGCTCATTAAAAAGCTCTAAATTCATGAATCTTCTCACACTTCAATACCGATAAGGATCCGTTAAGAATCTATTAACTATATGGTCTTACAGTCCCTCCCTCCTAATAGAAATTTTATCCTCGAAATTTAAAAGGAAGTACAAGGAGAGAACTGAAAGAAAAATATACATGTTGACATGTCCCCCCGCTCTTCTTCTTTCTCTTATCGTTCTAAGTCAAGATATAAAGGCAAGCAAAAATAAAGGAAAGAAAGGTGTGGAGAGGTGTGTGTGTGATCGTGATCGCCACCAAGACACGGGGTACTGAAGAGTACTACACACCTTGGAAAGGGAGAAGACACTCACCTGAACTACAGCGCTGGCAGTAGTACATGGTCTAGGGCGAACCGCTCAATGGATGTCACGGCCGCTCGATAGGCCGTTCACAGCACTGGAGAGAGAAGCGAGACGAAGGCTGGACTGGCTCCAAAATGGTTCGCAGACGGCCTCTCATAGGATCCGGACGGCTCGTGGAGGACCGCTCTGATCTACAGACGGACGGAAGAAGACCGTTCAAAACCGCCAGACTCCAAGTTGTAGGACTTGATCCTCCACCCCTTCCGGCCGGCCAAAGGGGATGGGCCTCGTGCTGTGCTTATGCTGACTGGAGGCTCAAAAGGACATAGAAAGCCTCCCTCCCTGGCTACAGCTCGCTCAGAAATTCGGCAGAGCTTCGACGTCGACGTTGGATCTCCCCCCTTCAAGCCTGGACTAGGGGTTCTATTTATAGACCCCTGAAAGTCCAGCCCCGAAATTGGGTTTTCCAATGGATATCAATCCAAGATTATTAAACAAAATCCATAGATAATACTCTAATCTTCCACCAGGATCAAACGGCATCCCATTTGGTTGAGAAACCGCATAGAAATGGGTGGGAGAAGTTAGGGGTTTAACCACGGATGGAGAGAGAAAAACCAAACAATCCATAGATCTCGGGCCTTTACATGGTCGCGTGATAGGCCGCTCAGTCATGTACACGATCCATTGCTAGACCGTCTAATGCTGTCGGTGACAAATAAATAAAATAGGAAATTATCCAATTATCCACCAAACTGACCGACTATCACGGCGCTAAACTCTTTCAAATAGGACAGTCTAACGATAGACCACTCAATGATGGAACGGTCTAATGATAGGCCGTGTAAAACGTGGCAGTGATAAATCCAGAAAAATAGGATAAATAAATAATTATCGAAAAAACCCACTTGTTTAGGACTCTAGGATGTGAACGGTCTAAAGACACGCCGTTCAATGGCAGTAAATGACTGAACTCAGACAGTGTAAAGGCTTGTCGGTGGAAATTCAAAAAATCAAACAAATATCCAATAAATCGTTATGAGCTTGTAAACGGTTCCAAATAGACCGCCGAACCACTAAACGGCCCATCGCTGGACTGCGTACCGCGTGGACGTTTGAAATTAATAAAATGGGATAAACGACCCCATATACACCAAAACCACATAAAATCAAGGCCCATTAAGCCCGAATTCAAGAGCAGACCTAGCTAGGGAGGGAAATACCCATAAAATAAGCCCAAAGACGTGCCTGGAAATAGTCCAATGAGTAATGAAAAACTCAAGACATCAACAAATGGTGGTAAGGGGAATGACCCAACTCATAAGCAAAAAATGAGTGTCAATAGATGCCCCTCCTTAACGTCCTCTTTGCAGGGGAGCGAGCGGAGGTGAAGCGAAAGTGAGATGGAACATGGAGATGAAGCGAAAATGAAGCGGAGCGGACTGAAAAGTGGGCGTTAAGGTAAAAGACACCTATTTCATTGCCAAAGAGTGATAGGAATCTTTCGGAAAACTCCGAACCAAACACAAAGAATGACCGGAGTAAAATGACCTCAGTCTGGAGAAACTAACTAAACTAAAAGGAAAACACACGATCAACCTCATGGGGGACACAATCCCTCGGACCAATGAGGGGACCGGAGCAAGCAGTAAAAAGTAAAGAAACTGACTAAAACTCCAGACAATGACCTTCAGTCAACCAAACTAGGTGAACAGACCAGAGAAAACCTTCCAACGCTGAGTGGAATAGTTCCCCTATTCAGACACTGAATGCATAATCATCCATCACAAATGAGACACCTTCAGACAGACCATGGATCATGAATGCTCAAAAGATGCGTATGATGCGTGCTGGGCTAAAATAAAAGAAATCATTAAAATGAATGTAAAGAAAGGGTAAAAATAGAAAATACTCGAGAATAGTATTGCTAGACCGGGACAATCAGAGTCAGGAAACTATCCGCAACCACGGCGTGCAAGATAGAACCGTCATCCCCTAATTTTCCCAACCGAACGGCCTATCCGGTGATTAAACACATGAACCTGGATCATCATTATTTTTGTTATAGGGGAACATCAGATCCTGGAGCACGTAGATAACCAGCTGGTTCTCGACAGAATATAATAATATAGATACCATATAGTAATGCAATAATGAGAAGGGATAGAAGGCCATACCTGCCTTACCTATGCAGGCGAAACGGTGTTTTTCGGATTTTTGAATAAGACACAACCACATGAACAAGCATGAGGATAACATAACATAACTGAACATGAATTAAACATAACATCACAAAAAATATAATAGCATAACAAACATCACAAGAACAAATGGCAAGCATGCGTGAGATTGAAGAATACGGTGGAACAAGACAACACCAGAACACGGTGGGACAAGGACATGGTGGGACAAAGACACGTGGGACAACACCACGGGGGACATAAGACAACACATGGGATGACACAGACATGGTGGGACTAAGACACGTGGGACATAAGACAACACGTGCGATGACACGGACGGATAAAGGCACATGTGACAAGAACAACACGTGCGAGACATAGACACATGAAACAAATAAATGATAGACATAAACACGTGTGACAACCAACACGGGGGACAAAAGATAACAAACACATTCTTCAATCAAAGCCCCAAGATCGGATGAAGCAGAACTTGCTAGGTTCAAAATTGTGAGGCAATGCCTTCTCATAGGGACATGATGAGATGAAGCGAGAGTTGATAAGAACACAAGCTTAAGAGCAGATCGAGAGATATAGATTGTGTTGTGCATACCTTGTTTTGATGATGACAAGTTGTATATCATTATCTTTACCAAATGTTGAATTGAATTTAATATGATTATCAAATAAAGAAGCTTTATGGTATTATAACTAAATGGAAATTTGTTTGATATCCCAATGCCCAATGCAGGTATTTTGATGACTAAATGGACCAGCCAAACAAGAAGAATGGACCAAATTAAATTCACAAGTTCAGCCTTCAAGATCTTCAAAACTGGCCAAATTATGCATATGGGGTACTAAGAGTCGACCAAAACTGCCTAAGTGTCGACCACAGACTGCAGATAGAACCACCCAGGTTCTGGACATGGTGGGTGTCGACACCTGAGGGCTCAAGAGTCGACTTGGGGTCCAGACAGAAACCAAGCTGGTTCTGGCAGGTGTTGAGAGTCGACTATAAAGGCCCTGTGAGTCGACCACTGCCGGAGGATCATGTTGAAACTCCAAAAACCGAACCTAGCTGGTTCAAGACCCGATATCCAAGCCATGGATCCATTATGGCACGCACATAGAGGGTCCAAATTTGCCACGAAACCTGGGTTTTCATCAATTCTCTTGCGACACATGGAGGAGACTTGGTCTTCAACTTCCTCGCTAAAAATAGGAGATTCCCACCGATTTTCCAACTAGATCATCTGATATCTAGGGCGCACTTCCTGAAGTTGAATATACATGGCGGGAAGGCTGAAAAGGTTGAGACGCAGCGAAGTAAAGATGGGCATGGCTGTTGGAAAAAGATAGGTATGCATCTCGTGGGAAGGAGAAGAGAGAAACGACCTACATCTAGTGAAAAGAAGAAGAAAGAAGAGCAAAGAACTAGAAGCAGCCAAGAAGAAGGGCATCTCCAAGGAGAAAGAGGGAGAAAATTCTTGGAGAAAAGTTCCCTGACCTAGAAGAAGCCGCTGTAGTTCAAGACATCAGATCCGAGCATCAACTCTCATCCTCAAGCCTTAAGTTGTAGTAGATGTCAAAGTTCTCCTTGAAGAGAATTTGATTTGAGGAATCCAAGCAGTAGGCGATCTTCATCGTTAGATCAAGTCATCTACAAATCGGGATAACATTTCGGAAACTTGATCTATTTCATGTCTCATAAATTCTATCTTTCATTTTAAATCCTTGTTCAAGCTGTGAGTCAGGGTATCAAGCTGTGAGACAGCTGTCAAGCTGTGTGTCAGTGGTTGTAAGCTATGTTTCAACAGATTTTGAGGGGTGTGATCCCCTTGTTCTGGTGCTTGGCACTAGGGAATCCTCACTTGGTTTGAGTGGGGGTGGACGTAGGTCTCGGGGTAGAGATCGAACCACCTTAAAATTCAGTGTCTCCTTGTGATGGTTGGCTTGGCATTGACGGTAGATGCATGCTTAGGGACGTCTATCTAGTTAATGCATTTACCATATAGACAATCAGGTGTTTGATGGTGGTGGACCGATGGGTTCGGATTGGTACCCACCTCTTCTTGAGTGGGTGTGTGGACCATGGTCTCCTTTACCAAGGGGCTGGGATAGTAATTTGGGGGTGGGGTGATGGTGATAGCCGGTGTGTGGTGCACCTGAGGTGGTGAACAAGCATGGGCTTGGGTTGGGATTGGTAAGGGAAGTAGTGGAGGTCTAGGTTAGGGTTGGGTTGGGGTAGGGAGAGGAAGATGGGTGGGTTGAGGGGGTTTGGGAATATTGTCCTTGGGAGGGGTGTCCCTGTTGGGGGACGATGGAGGGGTAATGGTGGCCGGGGTGGGAGAGGTTTCAACCACTAGGGGCATGGGAAGATGCTTCCTTGTGGGGCATTGTCCGGCGATGTGCCCCAATCGGTGGCACCTATAACATTCCGGCTCGCACTTATCGGAGGTTATTTCACTCACTTCTATCCCCATAGGGCTCTTTCCCTTTTGAGAAGGGGTGAGGCGAGTGGTGGCAGAGGGGGCTAATGGGGCTTGAGTGGTGTGGGTTGTGGAATGGGGTTTTGGTTGGGGTGGGGGGAATTAGGGAACTGGAATCTTCGGTTGGTCAGGTGGGGATGGAGGAGTTGAAGTGCTCCTTGGGCTTTGATGATGCGAGTAGGAAGGGGACACATATCTAGCCCTAAGTTATTCCTTCATGTTTCCCCAAGTGGTGATGGGATCTTCCCTTCTAATTATTCTTAGCCTGATAATTTGCAGCCAATAGGTTTGAGCTCGTTTGGTAAGTTGTGATTTGGCAAATCAGACTTTCTCACCCTCGGACATGGGATACCAAGTGAAGTAATGGTCTATTGAGACTTCCCAATCTAAATAGTCGCTCGGTTTGCTAGACCCATCAAAGGTGGGTGGGTGGGAAGGTGCACTCCTACCGGTCGCTCTTGGGGCGAGCCCATTTTCCTCTAATTGGTTGAGTCGACCTGATAGGCTATCAAGCCACTCATTGGCATAAGTCATGGCTCCCATTAGGTAGTCGACATGGCCGTGGAGGCCATGTTTGTTGGTGGTGGGTTTCTCTTGGGGGTTTGGACTCATGGAGAGGGCCGATGGGTAGGGTCGGTATGAGGCGGCCATGCTTGTGGACAAGAGCGATGCACTGGGAGACTTTAAATGCACATGTGCGCCCTAGGACCAACTTGTGGAGAGACAAGTTGTGAATATGTTCTGATACCAATTTGATGTGACATCACCTTGGACCTAAATTCACAAGCAACCAAAACCGATCGGCGGATTCACTCAAGCGGGTTCACCCGCGTCGCGCACACCCGGGTCCGTAGGTGGACCGACAATGGGGTAAGGGTCCGAGGTTGGACCCGGAGGTTTCCAATGGTATGGCTGGCTTGGGGAGGGCCCCTAAGGGACAGGGTTGCCCAAATTCACGGGCGGTCAGCATGCCGAGGGTGTGGGTAAATTGATCTCGCTCACAACTCACCCGCGGTGGACACTCACAGATAAGCAATTTGGGACCGGGCACTCTCTCACCACCGACGGAGCAACCAAAGGCAATACTAAACTAAGCAAGTAAATGCCAGCAGTAAGAAGTGTTCCGAAGCTCACCTGATTTGCGTGAATACACCGATCCCGGCCGGAGACGAGGGCGAGCGGGGAGGCATGGGTACGCACCCGCACGCCGCGTCGGTGTAGCTCAAACCTGAAATTTTCAATTTACATGAATTACGCCCCTTGCAAGGGGGTTGGACTAGGGGTGGGGATTAGTTTTACAACCAAAACGTACCTCCACGTAGGGAGGGGCGGCCAGCCGGCCAGGCGGGGTGGGGAAAACTACGCTAGAAGCCGAAGTGTGCGGTTCTGCCCGCTCTGGAATAGATTGATAGGTAGTCGCTTTCGACTCCGCTACGGGGTCTCCCGAACTATGTTGTGGACGAAACCAGTGCCAAATCCTCCAGGGTTGGCCCAGTAGATCTTCAGAATTTTTGGGGAATTCCTGGTTGACGGCGTTGGTCGGGGCAGAGGCGCAAACATGGTCTCTGTTTGCTGGTGCTGGTAGCTTCTGCACCTCTACAGCAGGAAGATGAGGCCGCCACGGACACTCCCGAGCTCTGATTCAGGCGTGGCTGGTGTCATTGGATTCGTGGTTGAGTACTCTTCGATCAGAGAACAGCAGGGACACTGGAGGAGGTCGGAGCAGATGACGAGGACCCAAACAGTGCTGGGATATCAGACTGGTTCCAGAGGAAACTGATCAGCACACCGGAGGGAGAAAATTTTGAACTTTTGATGCCAAGGTCCTAAATTCACTCTGCTTCTTGGAGATGACAGAGGACTTGTAGGGGAAGCCCTCAGCCAAGTGGCGCTCCAAGAATCATAGGAATCAGACCATGGGAGCCTCTGCAATCCTTCTCTGGTTGTCTGCTTGGGAGGAGCTGCGCTGGTCATCGAGATTTGCTCCTCCTGGCAGCTCCGAGGTCGGACGGCGGCGGGGCTGCTATTGTTGCGAAACTGACTGGACGATGATTCAACCGCTATATGGTACGCTCTCTGAAGCTTCTTGGTGATGACGTGGCAGTCTCTGCACTCTGCTACCTGCAAACTGAGGCAGGGTCTGCAACTTGCCAATGGGAAATGGAGTAGGAGGGGGGCGAAATGGGGGTGGATGAGTGTGGGGCGAACCATGGTTGTTAGGGGGTCTGGGAGGGGGTGATTCAAGGTGAGGGAGTGGCAGAATGGGGGCTGGAGTGAGGTCTAGCAGGTGCAGGGAGAGGAAGCTGCGAATTTGGTGTTGGGAGGGAGATAGGGAAGAAGTATTTGAAAATGGGTTTAAGGGAGGGATTAATTTCTGGTCTTGGGGATGGGAAGTGGTGTGGGGAAGGGAAAGGATGCTTAGGGAGTGGGGAATTCTCCCTGGGGAGATGAGAGAGGTGCTTGGGGAGGGGGAGGGGGTGGTTGGTGGTTGGAAGGTGGAGTGGGGATAGGTGGAGGCTACCTTGGGGATGGGGTGGAGTAAAGTGAGGGGTTGTGGGGAGTTGGAGTGGCTTTAATGGAGGGGGAAGGGAGAGAGAAAGTGGTTGGGAGGGGAGGAGAGAGAAAGGGGGCACCCCCCTTAGAGAGAGAGAGATACGAGAGAGAGGGGAATCCACCCCTTAGAGAGAGGGAGAGAGAGATGGAGAATCCACTCCAATTACACTAAAATGCACTCAATTTGTTTGATTGACCAAAAGATTACAAACGAGGGAGTGGGGTGGCCTATTTATAGGCACTCATATTTTCCTAGGACTAAAATGACCCTGACTAAACAACTAATGACAAAAGCAGTCAAAGGGAGGGCGCCCCTGGGCCAAGCCCACTAGTTGGGCCCAAAAGACAACTTAATTAACCACATGACTCAAGACTTAGGTAAATGACCCTTATACCTAGGTACCATCCTCAAATAAAGGGAAAATTACATAGTTTATGACTCAAATAAAATATAAAAATTACATGGATAGACTCAAAAAAATGTGAAGAACACAATGGCGCAAACTATCGACCCATCAGAGCTTCGCAAAATGTGGAGGGGTAAGTGATGCCCCCTTCATACCCCCGGGGTGGGGAGAACTCGACCACGTCGAGTATGGGACCACCGGGGAAGTGGTAACCCAAATGCAGCTCCGGGCGAGCCACGATCTCCAAACTCAACCCCGCGTCCATGGCCGGGGGATGGCACTTCAGCTTCACAAAGTGGCACGGACACACCCTCATACTGGCAATGATACCTTGCTTGCCTAGTATTGCATCCGTGTGCACACGTCGGGCTCTCAGGCTGATATGTGGAGGCTCTCCGAGCGTATCACTCACAAAGGTACGGGTAGGCTCAAGGTGCTTACTGGGTTCCACCGCAGTGCCCTTAGAGGGTGCCGGATCTGCCACGCAGAAAGTGGGGTGTATCCCAAAATCCATCGGTAGGTCCAATCAGTAAGCACGGTTGCCAAAGCCACTCGTAACTTGGCAAGGTCCAAGTCCTCGTGCCCTCAAATTGGAGGTGACCCTAGGGTAGAGCCACTCCAAAGTCATCATCGCCCAGTTGCCAACTTGGAATTCCAAGTGGCGCTCGTGAGCTTTTGCCCGCTTCTTGTGGTTCTCACCGCTCGTTGCTTGCTTAAATACTCATGCCATGTACTACGATGCGGTGTGAGTGGGGAATGTATGATATGCAAGAGGGGACCAGGACAACCATATTTAGACCAGTCATGCTTTGACGCCAAGGAGACTTTGATAGAATTGGGAGGACCGGGGCATCCATAAGTGGACCTATCATGCAATGCCGCCATGTAGACTTGGATGGACTTAGGAGGGCCTGGGCATCCATATGTGATCCAATCATGCATGGGGGTGACAAATGTTGGGGGACCAGGACATCCATGAATGCTCTTATCATGCCTACGACCCATGATGAATGAAGGAGGATCATTACATCCGAATATGGACCACTCATGTTTCGTACTTGACATGTGGGTGATGTGAATGAATGGACCCAACATAGTGTTCATGCCAAGTAGTGTGGTAAGACTAGACACATGCATGCGTATCCCAAAGATGACTTCCATTTGCATAGGTGTAGGACGACCTTTGAACTTCTATGTGAAAGGGTTGAAGGGATCAAGGAAGGTAGATATAGCTAGGGTGGGGCACTTCCTCGATCTGTAGGCGGGTGTTGCCTAATGTCATGGTTCCTATGGTGTAACCTGGGTCATGGATGAGGTGGGCTTGGCCCAACATGGTGGGTGGGGGTAGGAAAGGGTGGGTGGTGGGTGATGCGGGTGGGTCACATGGGTAACTAGACTCTCATTGGAAGGGATCATAGGGGTCGTCGACTGAGCTTCCTAGAGAGAAGTGCTCTATGTCCTCAAGGTCTTTACAAGGTAGGTCTTCCTCATCTATTGGGATGATTGGGCCGGTGTAGTGAGTGGGTGGGTTGGCCAATGTCCTTGGGATCTCAATGGTAGGGGAGTGGACCAAGTGGTGCGGACACTAGAGCGAGCGAGAAGCACGAACTGGTGAGCCGTCGGTACCGTACGCGAAGCACCACTCGAGCTACATCGGCTTCCATCTGGCTCGGAGACAGTCTGGAGACTCCCCCTTGAGTCTCGATATTTATAACATTTACTGGGACTTTGTTTGTGTGTAATGTGTCTTTTATTCGGATTGTAATTCGGATTGTAATAAAGGTTTATTTGTAATTGGGGACCACCTGGGTCTCACGGGCCCCCCATCCCTTCTCCCATTGATCCACCTCAGCTCTTGGGCCCATGTGGGGTCAGTCAACCCTCCAAGGTGGGCTTCTAGAAGAGTTGGACCAAGGGCGGGACAAAGGGTACAAAATTTTCAAAGTGGAACCAAATTAGTCAAGGGGGCGCCCCATGTTTAATATAATTTAATAGGATTTGTAGGTTTATTTTATTTGTTCCAAACCACATGGGAGAAGTAAATTTGAACTCCCTCTTTTACCCCCCACCATTCCTAGATCTAGGGATAGAACTAGTCTTTTTGTATTTTATATAAGAACCATGTATTTTCATTTTGAGTAGATTTAATGCAAAGAAAAATCAGATTTTC
This sequence comes from Amorphophallus konjac, assembly GCA_022559845.1. Lineage (NCBI taxonomy): Eukaryota > Viridiplantae > Streptophyta > Magnoliopsida > Alismatales > Araceae > Amorphophallus > Amorphophallus konjac. Next base: position 133,246,199 of record CM040127.1, on the reverse strand, counting down.
CTTTAAAGGAGCAAGGGCCGCCCCCTATCTCTCTCCTCTCTCCCCCTTCTGCAGCTGGGAAGGCTGTGAATCAGAGGTGTGAAGCCTCATCTATCAGGTGTGAGATCGTCGCCACCGCCGCCACCGCCATCGTGCCGCCGTCGCACCACCGCCATCGTCGCCGGAGTTCTGTGCACCCAGGACAGCCCCCTCTTCCAAGAATTTTTGCTCCCAGCCAAGAGCTTTTCTTGATCCCAAACTTTCAGGGTGAGTTCTAGAGGTTCAACCCACATCCCATAAAAATTGGTGGAGGTTCTAGCTTTTATTTTCCATTTCTCCATTTTCATTCTCCACCTTCTTCCAAATCTGCCTACAGTCTGTCCAGTTTTCTAGAAACCAAATAGAACATTCATGAACCCACCTTCCCCTGATCTGAATGACTTGATATTTTTATTGGAGGTTATGTCCACCACCACCATCACCCACGAATTTTCTTGGATATTCTGGAATCCTCTACCTATTTGTAAAAATCATGATCAGATCCCAAATTCAGTTCTATCTCTGTTGTCCAGATCCGACCACCCGGTGCTAGAAAATACTTTTCCCCACCCAAATCTCCATCCAATCATTCACAATAATTATCCCCGTCTTTCTTTCTCTCCCCTCTACAAGTTTCATGAAGAGATCAACATCTAATTCGGAGGCCTACATCGTGGTCAACGCTGGTTCTCAGTCAGATCTCAGTCTGCCTGACCAGATCTGAGACTGAGCACAGCCTTATTGTAAAATCGGCCATCAAAATTATGGCCCCGAAGAAATTCCAGGGACCCCAGAGGGTCGAAGCATTTCGAGTCAGCGTTCCAACGGCGCTGGTTTTGTGTCTATCCGACGTCGGTGCAACTCGCAGCAATAGATCTCACCGGGTCACGCGCTGTAAAACAGTAGCATCAGATCGGTGGGCAGCAACTCCAACCCTTGGAGATCGGAGACGATCGACCACCGCCTGGTGTTCCAGTCCGGCCGTCGTCCAGGGGAGCGCACCACCAGGTGTCACCATCACAGCGAGACCCACCCCGACGGACCCTGAGGACTGAGCAGCACGTGGGCCCCATGAACCCGCGGATCGCGCCGTCCGGATAGCACCAAAATGCAGGTTTCGGCACCGTCGGAGTGACATCAAGATGCTGCCCGTCAACCCAATTCCTGATACTCCCGGGCCCCACATGTGACCTGTTGCCTCCCTGCGTGGAGTGGGTTAAAACATTTGTACTGCAGTAAACTTTGTTAACCGAGAGTACTGATTTGGCCGGGGTTGTCTTCCCCACGCCGGGAGCGTGGAGGTACGGTCTTAACTTCTTGGCATTACGCTTGCTTAGCTAGTATATGGTCGTATGCCGCTGTGAGAGCGTAAGAATCTAGCTCGTGAGTTCATGTCACCGCTATGAGCGAGAGAGTGACCCGTCCCGGGGCTTAATCCGAGCACGGAAGTGAGTCGACCACCCTTGACTCTGTCGGTTTCTCAACCGCGCAGATCCACGTTTCCCCTCACTTGGGATGACGAGTGAGCTTACGTTTCTGTTAGCGACGTGTATCCCATAGGAACTCTTAGTGTCGGGCCGAACTGTCTCTCCTATTCGTATGTTACTGATCGCGTCTACATTTAGAGTCTGAGGTCCGCATCACTTAGAGTCGGTCCCTGCGTCCGTCCCGCATCAGTTTGGTATCTAAGCGAGTCGAGTCTAGGGTAGTCATTGCATAAGTCTTCAACGGTCTAAGTCAAGTCTAGGATCATCATTATTTTCAAAATAAAAAAAAATGTTTTAAAATTGCATTTCATCCCGATAATCTGGTATATTAAAAGGTGTTGTCCGAACGTTAGGCTACGCCTATCGGGAAGGTCGCACACTTGCGCGAGGAGATCTTCGGGTCGACCCTCCGCCACGTACCGGATATTGGCTAAGTCTAGGTGCATTTGTCTGTATTTGCATTAGTTTGTGTCTCCTAGTCCGTGTGTCTTTGCATGCCCCCCGTCGAGGCACCCAATACTCGCCACCACCACCTATGGCGGATTCCCGAGCCCGTAGTTCCGATGAGCCCTCGACGGTCGAGATGTTCCGAGCCCTCATGGATCATCTCGATACGCGTATGGATGGCCTTAGTACGCGTCTAGATGGTGTAGGAATGCGTCTAGAAGAGAGGATGAAAGCCCTAGAGGATCGGGCCGAAGCATCCGACCAGTCCATTCAGGGTCTTGTAGGGAGGATTGCTGTCCTTGAGAGGGCCCCAGTGGCGGCGCAACCGACACCGACGAATGGCCAACAAGAGCCGGCTCAGCAACCTGCTGTGCCAAGGGCTCAGGGGGTAGATGTTGGGAGGCAGCAGGTGCACGAGGTGGATGACTATGCTTCTGATAATGAATAAGGGGGTTATGGTCGTCTAAACCAACGACGGAATTGTGATGATGACGCCGACTGCGTTCTTAGGAGCGTGCGTGCGGACCCTCCCCTATTTGACGGGTCTCTGGACCCGAAGGTCTATTTTGATTGGGAGGCCGGCATGGACCGATACTTCGAGTGGTTTAAGATGACAGACCACCGAAGAGTTCGGTACGCTAAGATGAAGTTGCATGGGCATGCCCAAACTTATTTGATAAATGTGGAGAGGTTGTTAATGCAGTGACATCAACCCCCGATCAGTACTTGGGATGACATAAAAATCAAGTTGAGGCAGAAATACCTTCCTACCTCATACCGCCAGCGTCTCATAGACAAATGGCAAAGTCTCTCCCAAGGGAATCGATCCCTGACTCAGTACACCGCCGAGTTTGATAAGTATTATTTACGGTGTAGAGTTACAGAAGAGAGCACCATGACCATCTCGCGCTTTCGAAGAGGTCTGCGGTCGAACTACCAATATGTACTTTTTCACCGTAATGTTACCACTTTGGAACAGGCGTATCAGGTTGCTCTCGAATTGGAGCAATTCGAGGCCGAGTTTGAGCCTACCCATCGGTTGGTCCCCTTTCCCCCTCGTAGTGTCGAGCCCCGTGCCTCTTTAGGCACGTATCCGAGCGCCCCCATGGCTCGACCTCAAGAGCCCACTCATCCTGAGCCATTCGATCTTAGGCCTTGCCCTCCACCTCTGAGGGATATCCCTCCTCGTCCCCAACCCACGGCACCCACGGCCCGTCCATCGGCACCCGCACCCGTTGCTCATCCTTTGTTGCCTACACCTCCTATCTGTCGGGAGGATAAGGGGAAAGGACCTTTGATTGGGGAGCCTAGTGGATCACAGCAGCAGTGTTATCGCTGCAATGGGTTTGGCCATTTCACCAACTAGTGTCCCACTCGTCAGTCTCTTGTCATCGGGGACACACCGGCCGGGGACACCACCTCCTCAGATCTTGTGTTAGTCAGCTATGAAGCAGATCCGAAGCTATCTAATGAGTTCTATGAGATTGAAGGTGATGGCCAGGATGCCCAGCATTCGGACGATACCCACTTGGGGGTCGTCAGATGTATTCTCACCCAGCCACAGGCTAGTGATGACTGGCGTCGGACCAACATCTTTCATACATATTGTAGGATGGGTGAGCAAGTATGTAAGGTGATTATCGATAGTGGGAGTTGTATCAATGCAATCTCCACGGGCGCTATCTCACGTCTTGGTCTTACTCCCGTGGACCATCCTTGCCCCTATCGAGTATCATGGGTGGATTCCACCTCCATTCCGATTAGGCTACGGTGTTTGGTCCCACTGCAATTCCATGCCTACCGTGACGAGATCTGGTGTGATGTCCTCCCCATGGAGGTGGGCAGTATTATTCTTGGGAGGCCGTGGTTATTTGATCGGGATGTCACACTCCATGGCCAGGTCGAAGACATGTACCTTCGACCATAATGGCCAGCAGATTATCCTCCACCACTCTCAGCCCAAGAAGCCTTCAGTTAGGGGTCCTACTGGTCCTAGTACTCCGGAGCCTTCCGTCCCGGGATCTAGTACCCCATCCCCAGCTAGGGCTACGACCGTTACATCGAGCACAGACGAGCCCTCTTCTAGGAGGTTGATGATGATTATCTCCCGAGAAATGGAGCGGGAGGCTAGTAAGGGCAGCCCTGTGTTTGCTATTATGGTCTGAGAGGTGGAGCCAAAGTCCGAGGGTGAACTCCCACCCGATGTTATTCCTATTCTGCAAAAGTTCACTGATATTTTTCCCGAGGAGCTTCCCTTGGGACTCCCACCCATGCGGGATATTCAGCATGCTATCGACCTGATTCCTGGCTCCTCATTGCCCAATCTTCCACACTATCGCATGAGTCCCATGGAACATGCTGAGCTAAAGCGGCAGGTCGATGAGCTGTTGCAGAGAGGGTCTGTTCGGGACAGCATGAGTCCGTGTGATGTTCCCGCATTACTCGCCCCAAAGAAGGATGGCACGTGGAGAATGTGCATTGATTGTCGTGCCATCAACAAAATCACCGTGAAGTGTAGGTTCCCTATTCCCAGCCAGGATGATATGCTAGACATGATGGCTGGTGCCACTATCTTCTTGAAGATCGATCTTAAGAGTGGCTACCACCATGTGAGGATTAGGCCAGGTGATGAGTGGAAGACCGTATTTAAGACCAAGGATGGTCTATATGAGTGGTTGATTATGCCCTTTGGGTTGACCAATGCCCCTAGCACCTTCATGCGACTCATGACTCAGATCCTTCGACCATTCATTGGAGTTTTTGTGGTTGTGTATTTTAATGATATCCTTATATATAGTCGCTCTAAAGGGGACCACTTGGACCATCTACGGTAGGTCTGTCTACTTTTGAGGCGAGAGTAGTTGTTTGCGAACCCACAGAAGTGTGCCTTCATGACACCCCATCTTACCTTCTTGGGTTTTATTGTGTCTAGTACTGGGGTCTCCGCTGATCCGGAGAAGGTCTGGGCCATTGTTGAGTTGCCGGAACCCCGTATGGTCCATGATGTCTACAGCTTCCATGGCCTTGCGACGTTCTATCATCGCTTCATCCACGGATTTAGTTCCGTCACTGCCCCGATCACGGACTGTATTCGGAAGGGCACGTTTGTATGGACGAAGGCCGCTACTGCTGCCTTCACGGACATCAAGGAGCGCATGACCCAGACATCGATTCTTCGATTGCCAGATTTCTTGAAGGTGTTTGAGGTCTCTTATGATGCGTCGGGTGTTGGGATTGGAGGAGTGTTGAGTCAGGAGGCCCACCCGGTCGCATACTTCATTGAGAAGCTGAATGACGCGAAACTGTGATACTCCACTTATGATAAAGAATTCTACGCAGTTATTCAGGCTCTTAGGCATTGGAGGCACTATCTTTTACATCAGGAGTTTATCTTGTACTTCAATCATGAGGCTTTGAGGTACCTCCATTCCCAAAAGAAGCTCAATGCACGTCATAGCAGATGGGTTGAATATCTCCAGCTATACACATTTGTGCTTAAACATAAGGTTGGAGTGGAGAACAAGGTGGCTGATGCCTTGAGTCGGCGAGCATGTCTGCTGACTACCATGAGTGCTGAGGTCTTTGGGTTAGAGAAGATGAGAAAGGCTTATGTTGACTGTCCTGACTTCGGTCAGATTTATGCCACTCTCCAGGCCGGACCCTCGAGAGATCATGATGACTATGTGCTTCAGGAGGGTTACCTCTTTCGAGGAGGCAGACTTTGTGTTCCCCAAACTTCGGTTCGAGACTTCTTAGTCTGGGAACTACATGCGTGAGGTCTAGCCGACCACTTTGGTCGGAACAAGACTATCGAGGCTGTTGAGTATAGATTTTATTGGCCGAGCTTGAAGCATGATATTGCTCATATTGTCGCCCAGTGCCGTACATGTGCTACGGCCAAAATGAAGAAGCAAAGCTCAGGCATTTATACGCCTATTCCCGTGCCTGATGCTCTGTGGCATGATGTTAGCATGGATTTTATTTTAAGATTGCCACGTACCTCTAGGAAGCATGATTCGGCCTATGTGGTGGTTGACCGGTTCTCGAACATGGCCCTTTTCATTCCCTACTCGAAGACTTCGGATGCTTCAAGGGTAGCCCGCATATTCCTTACTCATGTGGTGTGCAAGTTCAGGTTGCCTCGTACCATAGTGTCTGACCGTGATGTTAGGTTCACCAGTTATTTTTGGAAGACACTATGGCATATGTTGGGTACTCACCTTAAATTTTCCACTACATATCATCCCCAGACAAATGGTCAGCCTAAGGTGGTCAATAGGAGTCTGGGTGACCTTTTAAGGTGTCTTGTCAGGGACCGTGTAGGGGATTGGGATCTCATCTTACCATTGGCAGAATTTGCATATAATGATTCGGTCAATAGGTCTACCGGTATGAGTCCTTTCGAGATTGTCACATGTTGTAGGCCTAGGAAGCCAGTGGATCTTGTCCTCATGCCCATTCATGCACGAGTGTCTAAGTCTGTCGAGTCATTTGCTAAGCATGTTAGGAGTCTGCATGATGACATCCGTCATCACATTGAGGCCAGCAATGCACGGTATAAGGAGCTAGCCGATGCCCATAGACACCACCGTGAGTTCCAAGAGGGTGAATATGTCATGATCAGGGTAAGACCTGAACGGTTTCCCTCTAGAACCGTAAAGAAATTGCAAGCTCGCAGAGCCGGTCCATTTAGAGTGTTGAAATGCGTTGGAGCCAATGAGTATGTTGTGGACCTGCCCGAGGAATATGGTATAAGCTCTACTTTTAATTTGTCGGATCTAGTTGCATATAGGGACCCAACGGTGATCCCTAGTGAGCCTTTCGAGCCATCTCCCCCCATTGAGAGTGATCCCACACCTGACTGTCCACCGCCAGTCACATTTCGACGACAGCGAGAGCATATAGATCATATACTGGATGAACAGGTGACAGTTACCAAGAGTGGATCCTACCCGCTCTACCTAGTGCGTTGGAGAGGGCGACCCGCCACCGAGGATACTTGGGTCACCCATGGAGAGTTACAGCGGATAGATCCGGACCTACTGGAGCGCTACCAGAGCGATGCTGACCCTTACTCGACAGGGTCGAGTTTCTCCCACCCGGGGAGAATTGGTGCGGACACCAGAGCGAGCGAGAAGCACGAACCGACGAGCCATCGATACCGTACGCGGAGCAACACTCGAGCTATATCGGCTTCCATCTGGCTCGGAGATAGTCTGGAGACTCCCCCTTGAGTCTCGATATTTATAGTATTTACTAGGACTTTGTTTGTATGTAATGTGTGTTTTATTCGGATTGTAATTCGGATTGTAATCGGGGTTTATTTATAATTTGGGACCACTTGGGTCCCACGGCCCCCCCATCCCTTCTCCCATTGATCCACCTCAGCTCTTGGGCCCATGTGGGGTCAGTCAACCCTCCAAGGTGGGCTTCTAGAAGAGTTGGACCAAGGGGGGCACAAAGGGTACAAAATTTCCGAAGTGGAACCAAATTAGTCAAGGGGACGCCCCATGTTTATAATAGTTTAATAGGATTTGTAGTTTTATTTTATTTGTTCCAAACCACATGGGAGAAATAAATTTGAACTCCCTCTTTTACCCCCCACCAATCCTAGATCTAGGGATAGAACTAGTCTTTTTGTATTTTCTATAAGAACCATGTATTTTCATTTTGAGCAGAATTAATGCAAAGAAAAATCAGATTTTCCTCCAAAGGAGCAAGGGCCGCCCCCTATCTCTCTCCTCTCTCCCCCTTCTGTAGCTGGGAAGGGTGTGAATCAGAGGTGTGAAGCCTCATCTATCAGGTGTGAAGATCGTCGCCACCGCCGCCACCGCCATTGTGCCGCCGTCGCACCACCGCCATCGTCGCCGGAGTTCTGTGCACCCAGGACAGCCCCCTCTTCCAAGAATTTCTGCTCCTAGCCAAGAGCCCTTCTTGATCCCAAACTTTCAGGGTGAGTTCTAGAGGTTCAACCCACATCCCATAAAAATTGGTGGAGGTTCTAGCTTTTATTTTCCATTTCTCCATTTTCGTTCTCCACCTTCTTCCAAATCTGCCTACAGTCTGTCTAGTTTTCTAGAAACCAAATAGAACATTCATGAACCCACCTTCCCCTGATCTGAATGACTTGATATTTTTATTGGAGGTTATGCCCACCACCACCGTCACCCACAAATTTTCTTGGAATTTCTGGAATCCTCTACCTATTTTTAAAAATCATGATCATATCCCAAATTCACTTCTGTCTCTACTGTCCAGATCCGACCACCCGGTGGTAGAAAGTACTTTTCCCCACCCCAATCTCCACCAAATCTTTCACAAAAATTATCCCCGTCTTCCTCTCTCTCCCTTCTACAAGTTTCATGAAGAGCTTAACATCTAATTCGGAAGCCTGCATCACAGTCAACGCTAGTTCTCAGTCAGATCTCAGTCTGCCTCACCAGATCTGAGACTGAGCACAGCCTTATTGTAAAATCGGCCATAAAAATTACGGCCCCGAGGAAATTCTAGAGACAACAGGGGGTCAAATAATTTCGAGTCAGCGTTCCAACGGCGCTAGTTTTGTGCCAATCCGACGTCGGAGGTGCTCGCAGCAACAGATCTCGCCGGGTCGCGCGTTGTAAAATAGCAACATCAGATCCATGGGCAGCAACTCCAACACTTGGAGATCGGAGCCGATCGACCACCGCCCGGTGTTCCAGTCCGATAGCCATCCAGGGGAGCGTGCCACCAGGCGTCACCATCACTACGTGACCCACCCCGATAGACCCGGAGGACTGATCAGCACGTGGGCCCTACGAACCCGTAGATTGCGCCATCCGGACAACACCAAAACGCGGGTTTCGGCACCGTCGGAGCGACATCAAGATGCTGCCCATCAACCCAATGCCTGATACTCCCAAGCCCCACATGTGACCTGTTACCTCCCTGCGTGGAGTGGGTCGAAACATTTGTACTGCAGTAAACTTTGTTAACCGGGAGTACGGATTTGGCCGGGGTTGTCTTCCCCACGCCGGGAGCATGGAGGTACGGTCTTAACTTCTTGGCATTACGCTTGCTTAGCTAGTATATGGTCGTATGTCGCTGTGGGAGCGTAGGAATCTAGCTCGTGAGTTCATGTCACTGCTGTGAGTGAGAGAGTGACCCGTCCCGTGGCTCGATCCAAGCACGGAAGTGAGTCGACCACCCTTGACTCTGCCGGTTTCTCAACAGCGCGGATCCATGTTTCCCCTCACTTGGGATGACGAGTGAGCTTACGTTTCTGTTAGCGATGTATAGCCCATAGGAACTCTTAGTGTCGGGCCAAACTGTCTCTCCTATTCGTATGTTGCTGGTCACGTCTGCATTTATAGTCCGAGGTCCGCATCACTTAGAGTCGGTCTATGTGTCCGTACCGCATCACCGAGATGGGTTCTTCCACCATGGGGAGAAGGAAAAGGAGGTCGCTAGTGTAGCCACCAGCAGTGCAAATCGAGGTGATAGACCCAACGCATGGGTGGATGAGGTCAAAGCTCTTAGGTCGGTTCTCCCCTAGGGTCAACAAGCAAGTCAAGTCTAATTGCGACCCTAGACCCTTGAGGAGATCATCCCAACCCCCTACATCATAGTAGGATTGGATCGTGGTGTGAAAGGAGGGGAAGGGCATAATTTCGGATTGATGTCCCATGGGTGAGAGGTGTAGGGGTGAACTAGGGATGGTGGGGCCTAGCTTGAGCCATCGGTGTATGGACTCATTCACGGTGAGGGTGCCATGAGTGGTGGTGGTTAGCTCTTGAAGGACCAGGCTAGGAGAGGTGAATGGAATGGGAAGCTATTGGATTTCCTTTATGGCGGGAGGTGGATTCGGATTGGTACCCACCTCTTCTTGAGTGGGTGTGTGGACCATGGTCTCCTTAACCAAGGGGCTGGGACAGTCATTTGGGGGTGGGGTGATGGTGATAGCCGGTCTGTGGTGCACTCGAGGTGGTGAACAAGCATGGGCTTGGGTTGGGATTGGTAAGGGAAGTAGTGGAGGTCTAGGTTGGGGTTGGGTTGGGGTAGGGAGAGGAAGATGGGAGGGTTGAGGGGTTTTGGGAAGATTGTCCTTGGGAGGGGTGTCCCTATTGGGGGACGATGGAGGGGTAATGGTGGCCGGGATGGGAGAGGTTTCAACCACTAGGGGCATGGGAAGATGCTTCCTTGTGGGGCATTGTCCGGCAATGTTCCCCAATTGGTGGCACCTATAAAATTCCGGCTCGCACTTACCCGAGGTTATTTCACTCACTTCTATCTCAATAGGGCTCTTTCCATTTTGAGAAGGGGTGAGACGAGGGGTGGCAGAGGGGCCTAATGGGGCTTGAGTTGTGTGGGTTGTGGAATGCGGTTTTGGTTGGGGTGGGGGGAATTGGGGAACTAGAATCTTGGGTTGGTCGGGTGGGGATGGAGGAGTTGAAGTGCTCCTTGGGCTTTGATGATGCGAGTAGGAAGGGGACACATATCTAGCCCTAAGTTGTTCCTTCATGTTTCCCCAAGTGGTGATGGGATCTTCCCTTCTAATTATTCTTAGCCTGATAATTTGCTGCCAATAGGTTTGAGCCCGTTTGGTAAGTTATGATTTGGCAAATCAGACTTTCTCACCCTCGGACATGGGATACCAAGTGAAGTAATGGTCTATTGAGACTTCCCAATCTAAATAGTCGCTCGGTTTGCTAGACCCATCAAAGGTGGGTGGGTGGGAAGGTGCACTCCTACCGGTCGCTCTTGGGGTGAGCCCATTTTCCTCTAATTGGTTGAGTCGACCCGATAGGCTATCAAGCCGCTCAATGGCATAAGTCATGCTTCCATTAGGTAGTTGACATGGCCGTGGAGGCCATGTTTGTTGGTGGTGGGTTTCTCTTGGGGGTTTGGACTCATGGAGAGGGCCGATGGGTAGGGTCGGCATGAGGCAGCCATGCTAGTGGACAAGAGCGATGCACTGGGAGACTTTAAATGCATATGTGCGCCCTAGGACCAACTTGTGGAGAGAAGTTGTGAACATGTTCTGATACCAATTTGATGTGACATCACCTTGGACCAAAATTCGCAAGCAACCAAAATCGATCGATGGATTCACTCAAGCGGGTTCACCCGCGTCGTGCACACCCGGGTCAGTAGGTGGACCGACGATGGGGTGAGGGTCCGAGGTTGGACCCAGAGGTTTCCAAGGGTATGGCTGGCTTGGGGAGGGCCCCTAAGGGCCAGGGTTTGCCCAAATTCACGGGCGGTCAGCACGCCGAGGGTGTGGGTATATTGATCTCGCTCACAACTCACCCGCGGTGGACACTTACATATTAGCAATTTGGGACCGGGCACTCTCTCACCACCGACGAAGCAACCAAAAGAAATACTAAACTAAGCAAGTAAATGCCAGCTGTAAAAAGTCTTCCGAAGCTCACCTGATCAGCGTGAATACACCGATCCCGGCCGGAGACGAGGGCGAGCAGGGAGGCATGGGTACGCACCCGCACGCCGCGTCGGTGTAGCTCAAACCTAAAATTTTCAATTTACATGAACTACGCCCCTTGCAAGGGGGTTGGACTAGGGGTGGGGATTAGTTTTACAACCAAAACGTACCTCCACGTAGGGAGGGGCGGTCAGCCGGCCAGGCGGGGTGGGGAAAACTACGCTAGAAGCCGAAGTGTGCGGTTCTGCCCGCTCTGGAATAGCTTGATAGGCAGTCGCTTTCGACTCCGCTACGGGGTCTCCCGAACTCTGTTGTGGATGAAACCAGTGCCAAATCCTCCAGGGTTGGCCCAGTAGATCTTCAGAATTTTTGGGGAATTCCTGGTTGACGGCGTTGGTCGGGGTAGAGGCGCAAACTGGGACTCTGTTTGCTGGTTCTGGTAGCTTCTGCACCTCTACAGCAGGAAGATGAGGCCGCCACGGACACTCCCGAGCTCTGATTCAGCCGTGGCTGGTGTCGTTGGATTCGTGGTTGAGTCCTCTTCGATTAGAGACCAGAAGGGACACCGGAGAGGGTCAGAGCAGATGACGAGGACCCGAAAAGTGATGGGATATCAGACTAGTTCCAGAGGAAACTGATCAGCGCACCGGAGGGAGAAATTTTTGAACTTTTGATGCAGAGGTCCTAAATTTGCTCTGATTCTTGGAGATGATAGAGGACTTGTAGGGGAATCCCTTAGCCAAGTGGTGCTCCAAGAATCATAGGAATTAGAGCATGGGAGCCTCTGCAATCCTTCTCTGGTTGTCTGCCTCGGAGGCGCTACGCAGGTCGCCGAGATTCGCTCCTTCGGGCAGCTCCGAGGTCGGACGGCGGCGGGGCTGCTATCGTTGCAAATCTGACTAGACGATGATTCTACCGGTATATGGTACGCTCTCTGAAGCTTCTTGGTGATGATGTGGCAGTCTCTGCACTCTGGTGCCTGTGAACTGAGGCAGGGTCTGCAACTTGCCGATGGGAAATGGAGTAGGAGGGGGGTGAAATGGGGATGGATGAGTGTGGGGTGAACCCTGGCTGTGAGGTGGTCTGGGAGGGGGTGATTCAAGGTGAGGGAGTGGCAGAATGGGGGCTGGAGGGAGGTCTAGCATGTGGTGGGAGAGGAAGCTGTGAATTTGGTGTTGGGAAAGAAATAGGGAAGAAGTATTTGAAAATGGGTTTATGGGAGGGATTAATTTCTGGTCTTGGGGATGGGAAGAGGTGTGTGGGGAAGGGAAAGGATGCTTGGGGAGTGGGGAATTCTCTCTTGGGAGATGGGAGAGGTGCTTGGGGAAGGGGAGTGGGTGGTTGGTGGTTGGTGGTTGGAGGGTGGAGTGGAGATAGGTGGAGGCTACCTTGGGGATGGGGTGGAGTAAAGAGAGGGGTTGTGGGGAGTTGGAGTGGCTTCAATGGAGGTGAAAGGGAGAGAGAAAGTGGTTGGGAGGGGAGGAGAGAGAAAGAGGGCGCCCCCCTTAGAGAGAGAGAGAGAGATATGAGAGAGAGGGGAATCCACCCCTTAGAGAGAGGGAGAGAGAGATGGAGAATCCACTCTAATTACCCTCGAATGCACTCAATTTTTTTGATTGACCAAAAGATTACAAATGAGGGAGTGGGGTGACCTATTTATAGGCACTCATATTTTTCTAGGACTAAAATGACTCTGACTAAACAACTAATGACCAAAGTAGTCAAAGGGAGGGCGCCTTGGGCCAAGCCCACTAGTTGGGCCCAATAGATAACTTAATTAACCACATGACTCAAGACTTAGGTAAATGACCCTTATACCTAGGTACCGGACTCAAATAAAGTGAAAATTACATAGTTTATGACACAAATAAAATATAAAAATTACATGGATAGACTCAGAAAAATGTGAAGAACACAATGGCGCAAACCATCGATCCATCAGAGCTTCGTAAAATGTGGAGGGGTAAGTGATGCCCCCATCAACTTTTCATTCATATTTCACAATGATCTACAGTTGCCATCATCAAAAAGTGGGAGAATGTTGTGCATACTTTTTTTTGATGATGACAAGTTGTATATCATTATCTTTACCATAAGCACACGCCAAATGTTGAATTGAATTTAAGATGATTATCAAATAAAGAAGCTTTATGGTATTATAACTAACTGGCAATTTGATTGATATCCCAATGCCCAATGCAGGTATTTTGATGACTAAATGGACCAGCCAAACAAGAAGAATGGACCAAATTAAATTCAGAAGTTCAGTGTTCAAGATCTTCAAAACTGGTCAAATCGTGCATATGGGGTACTAAGAGTCAACCAAAACTACCTGAGAGTTGACCACAGACTGCAGACAGAACCACCCAGGTTCTGGACAGGGCAGGTGTCGACACCTGAGGGCTCAAGAGTCGACTTCGGGTCCAGATAGAAACCAAGCTGGTTCTGGCAGGTGCTAAGAGTCGACTCTCAAGGCCCTGTGAGTCGACCATCGCCGGAGGATCATGTTAAAACTCCAAAAAACCAAACCCAACTGGTTCAAGACCCGATACCCAAGCCATGGATCCATTATGGAACGTACATAGAGGGTCCAGATGTGCCAAGAAACGTGGGTTTTCATCAGATTCTCTTGCGACACATGGAGGAGACTTGGTCTTCAAGTTCCTCGTTGAAAAATAGGATATTCCCACTAATTTTCCAACTAGATCATCTGATATCTAGGGCGCACTTCTTGAAGTTGAATATACATGGTGGGAAGGTTGAAAAGGTGAAGACGTAGCGAAGTAAAGATGGGTATGGCTGCTGGAAAAAGATAGGTCTCATCTCATGGGAAAGAGAAGAGAGAAACTGCCTGCATCTAGTGAAAAGAAGAAGAAAGAAGAGCAAAGAACTAGAAGCAGCCAAGAAGAAGGGCATCTCCAAGGAGAAAGAGGGAGAAAATTCTTGGAGAAAAGTTCCCTGACCTAGAAGAAGCAGCTACAGTTCAAGACATCAGATCCGATCGTCAACTCTTATCCTCAAGCCTCAAGTTGCAACAGATCTCGAAGTTCTCCTTGAAGAGAATTTGATTTGAGGAATCCAAGCAGTACGTGATCTTCATGGTTAAATCAAGTCATTTTCAAATCGAGATAACTTTTCTAAAATTCGATCTATTTCATGTCTCATAAATTCTATCTTTCATTTTAAATCCTTGTTCAAGCTGTGAGTCAGCGTATCATGCTGTGAGACAGTGGTCAAGCTGTGTGTCAGCGGTTGTAAGATGTGTTTCAGTGGATTTTGAGGGGTGTGATCCCCTTGTTCTGGTGCTTGGCACTAGGGAAGCCTCACTTGGTTTGAGTGGGGGGTGGACGTAGGATTCGGGGTAGAGACCGAACCACCTTAAAATTTGGTGTCTCCTTCTGATTGTTGGATTGGCATTGACGGTAGATGCATGCTTAGGGACATCTATCTAGTTAGTGCATTTACCATATACACAATCAGGTATTTTATTTAATTTTCGCATAAGTCGTGATTTATTTTGGGGCCGATCTATTCACCCCCCCTCTAGATCGCCATTCCTCATCCAATATGTGGTATCAGAGCGAGTAATGCATTCAAGAGGTCTAACGACCCGGATAGACTAGTGGAATGGACGCCAAAGGATTTTTGGCAGAGGGTCATTCAGTGACTAGGCCACCATATTTTGATGGTACTAACTACCCGTATTGGAAAAATCGGATGCAGGTCTTTCTCAGATCGCAGGACCATGAAATCTGGAGAGTAGTAAGCCGAGGTCCACATCAGCTTCCCGAAGATGAAGACACCTGGACACGAGAGTAGATAAAGAAGTCAAATCTAAACTGGGGAGCAATGAATATTATGCAGTGCTCGCTTCACCCGATAGAATTTTCAAGGGTTTTCTCATGTGCCACTGCCAAGGAAATGTGGAACCGGTTAGAGGTAATATATGAAGGCACTTCTGAGGTAAGAGAAACTAAAGCCAATATGCTTATTTTCAATTATGAAATGTTTAAAATGGAACCGCATGAATCCATTTCTGAAATGTATGCTAGACTAACTCGGTTAACTAATAGTCTAAAAGGTCTAGGGAAAAACTACACTAATAATGAACTTGTGAGGAAAATCCATAGATCTTTAACTCCAATCTGGCATACCAAAGCAACAGTGATTGAGGATTCTAAAAACTTATCTACTATGACTATTGATGAGCTGATAGGTTCATTGATGACTTATGAGCTTAACCTGAAGAGAAATGAGGAAGAAACATCAAAGAAGAAGCCGTTAGCACTAAAGGCTAAAGATCATAGAAAGGTGTCCTCAGATGATATTGAGTCATCCAACACTGAAGAGGACTTGAGTGAGTTTGCCACACT
Source organism: Amorphophallus konjac (assembly GCA_022559845.1). Classification (NCBI taxonomy): domain Eukaryota; kingdom Viridiplantae; phylum Streptophyta; class Magnoliopsida; order Alismatales; family Araceae; genus Amorphophallus; species Amorphophallus konjac. The sequence goes on along the minus strand of CM040127.1, from coordinate 133,230,453 downwards.
AACCTCAAAATTTGAAAAGTTCTTGAAGAAGGAAGGTAAGAACTTCAAGAATCCAAAGGGTGAGGTAAGAAAGTCATCCAAGTTCAAATCTGAATCATTTGAGAAAAAATCTAACAATCTTGTTTGTTACAATTGTAGCAAGCCCGGACACATCAAGATTGAATGTCCACACAATGAGAAGAAAACACACTCCAAGAGGAAAGACAAGAAGAAAGCCATGATAAGCACCTGGAGTGACGAAGAGGAAAGTGAATGGAAGAGTTCATCCAGTGAAAACAATGAAGACTTAGGTCTTATGGCAATAGGTCAGCATGAGGAAGGTGAGAACTCTTCTCCATTTGAGTATTTCACTATCAATGATTGGCAAGAAGCATATTGTGAGTTGAGCATTTCACTATCAATGATTGGCAAGAAGCATATTGTGAGTTGCTTGATAAATGTGATACTTTAAGAAAGGAAAATAAAGCTCTGAAAAAGAAAATGAATGCCATGATTCATGATATAACCTTATCGGATAAGAATGCGTGCTTGCAAATTGAAATTTCAAATCTGAAGAAACAAGTTCATGATTTAGAAACTTCCAAATCTGAACTAAGAGAACTGGAAGATGAGAATGAAAATCTGAGAGATGAAATTGATGATCTGAAAATGAAGATGCAAGAAGGTGAATCAAAGGAACTGAAAGAAGAGAGTGAGGGCTTAAGAAATTTCATTGATGAACTCAAACTAAAAATGCAAGAGTATGAAAAAGGAACTAGATTGGCTACTGAAAAATATGATGCAATTAAGGGAGTGAACAACCAACTGCAAACTGAAATAGAAAAACTCCAAGAAGAGCTTAAGGATAAACAAAACTCTTGAAAAATTGATGAAGGGAAAATAAAATATGGATGCTGTGCTAGGATCAAGAGTGAACTTTCAAAAAGAATGATTTGGTTACAATCCCACAGTCAAAAAGGAATTTCAGCTTAAAACAACCACCTTCATGGCCGAACAAGACTCAAGGAAGAAATAGCCCCTTGTCAACCTGTATAGATCAGAAAAATTGCATGAGGCCAGCACTTCAACAAATAACCAATCAACTGTAGAAGCTAATGACAAGGAACTAAATGGGAAACTGCTGAAATGAGCAAGTAAATCAAACACAACTAAAGGGAAACAAAAGCAACAAGAGCCCAATCCAAATGATACAGCAAAATCTAAACCCAGATCTCATTTCACTCAAAAATTCATAAAGAACAATCCAACTCCACAAAATCAAACAACTAAGCCAGTCAGAGACTGTTACACCAGCAACAGAAATACCTGGAACCAGCAAAGTCGACTCAGACACCCTCAGAAGTCGACCACGGGTAGGACCAGAAGCTCCCTTGAAGCCTAGCAGAACAAGAGTTGACCAAAACCCCTTCCAGAGTCGACTCTGGGCAGCAACAGAAACTTCATAGATTTCTGGCAACATGGAAGTCGACTCAGACCCCCTCCAAAGTCAACTTTTGGCTAAAGTAGAAGGTACAAAGCCCCTCCAGGTCGACGATTGCCCTTCCATAGGTCAACACATGGGCATCATGGATTATATTATCATCATAAATGTCAATGGGCAGGTAAATCTAGAGTTAATGGCAAGTCCCAATCACCCTCTACTTATTGGAACGATAGAAACATGAATCTTGTAAAGAAGTAAAAATTTGTAAATCTTTCTAATGCTTTTACTGATGTGGTTAAGAAATTTTCATGCAGGCCAAATAAGAATCCAACGCAAGCAAGGCAGCTGTGGAAACCAAAAGAGATACGGTCATGTCTTGAAGAATTAAATACTCAAAAAGGACCCAAAGCTACTTGGGCTCCCAAATTTGTAGTTTAATTTGCTTGCAGCCAAGCCTTGCAGCCATACACAATATGTGGCTTCATGATAATGGCTGTCTAAGGCATGTCAAAGGAGGAACAAATGAAAACTTTTCCTATGATTGAACTGTAAGTTTTTACTCGCTTAATTGGACTGCACAACACGTTGGAATCAGGTAATTCTTCCAAACTAAAATTTGCTTCATGAAAATTTTGAAGGCTGCTGCATTTGTCCATTTACATATTTCATGATCTTGCAGCAACAATCTTGATTTCAATTTCTTATTGTATGACACAGTGAGGGGGAGCTGCACATATGGTATCGGTCCTATGCATGAATCAAGCATCCATTTTCATATCTGAGTTTGCTTGTGCAGTAGTCATGCATTCATACCATGGACACTTGTGGTATATCAAATGGTGATTGGTGGAAGGGCAAGTTAGGCTTGTCTGAAAGCTATACTATGCGTAGAGGACTTACCTCCGCCAAGTACCAAAGGTCCAAAATTCATGTACGGAAAGGCTTTGGATAGGTCAATAGATACATTACATGTCATGAATGCATATGGAGTCACCTGATTTGATTGAGGGGGAGCTCAGTCCATTACTATCTTTCTATCCCTGCTGCTCTAAACGTTGTTCATGCATTTGCCCTCATCTTATCAAGAACCCTTGCAAAAATTCCTCAATTCACTGTCATCAATTGATATCATCATTCTTAAATCCTTTTTGCAATAATTCCAACCCATTTGATTTCAACATAGGTTCATAATTTCAGGGGGAGTAATGGGCAAATACTCTTCTAGTTTCGTAGAGAGCTATTGAAATTGACCCATGGAAATAAGTTAATGGTTTGGGGTCTATAAACTTCTGAAATTTGAAATTAAACGCCTATGAAAATTTCGGCATGTGTTCATATAATTGTTTTGAATCAGCCTAAGAGAACTATGCCCTCACCTTCTCTTGAGATTGAATTTTTGATAGTAGTGAGGCCACTCTAGTTGAAAGGTTTTAACTTAGTATTGTTTTTAACGTGTATCTTGAAAAAGCCAAATGGGAATACGCCATTAAATTTCTGCAAGATATTCTGAATGAAAAAAAAAGGAAATGCAGAGCAATGGCATATTTCATTGAGAAACTAAGTCCCTGCACCAATGAAGTGCTGAGGACAGTGTCATGATATGAAATGCTAACTCTGTCCAAAAGGAGGCAAAATGGTCAGTTCTGCGAAGTAATCGGAGACTCTGGTGTCTGATAAACATGTTTCCTCGCACTGAAAAGTCATGCTGAACTTGATTGCTCATTAAAAAAAAAGAGAGGAGCAGATTGGAAAAATGGTTGACCCAAGGCAAATATAAAAAGTTATGCAAGTTTAACATCAATACTAGTGAAAACTTTTCCTAGAAGTGACTAATGAAATCTTCTTGACGATCAAAAGAGCTTGGACGAGAACTAGTTTGAAGAGGTTGTTTTTACACTGTTATATGTGCTAGAATGAAATTGCTCTTGGTTTTTAACTTCAGATTTAAGGCTTATATGTCTTGAATCATTGACAGCAATAAGGTCATTTACCTTAGCCTTTAAGAAAATTGATGAGTGTTTCTTAATTTCAACCCTCAGGTGAAATTTCTCATATGAACCATGTTGAATAGTTTTGCTCATGCCAATGTTTCCTCTCATTTCTAATAGGTTCGTTCATTTTTTTTCTCAATACCTGGCATTAGTCGCATCTCTCATATTCTCCACTCCCCAGCCTTATTTTGATGATGTCAAAGGGGGAGAGAATGTCTAGTCATTGTGAGAGAGTGTCAAATCACTGTATTGCATACAGGGGGAGAGATTCATGTAAGGGGGAGATATGAAGTGGGAGAGAGTGTAAAGAGCATCAAGTTAGTAGAGATTGATTTAAGGGGGAGAGAGTGTCAAGTCATTGTGAGTAATGTAGTGTCAAGTCGGGAGAGATTGATATGCTTGTCTGTTTGTTCACAATGACTTATTCATCATAATGACTTATCTATCATGAATACTTTTGATGTGACACCACCTTGGACCAAAATTCACAAGCAACCAAACCGATCGGCGGATTCACTCAAGCGGGTTCACCCGCGTCGGGCACACCCTGGTCCGTAGGTGGACCGGCGATGGGGTGAGGGTCCGAGGTTTGACCCAGAGGTTTCCAAGGGTATGTGTAATGCCCCGGATCTTTGCTAGATCCTTAGTGGATCTTTGTCGGATCTTTATCAGGTCTTTCAGATCCTTTTTGGAGAATTTCAGATCGCTTTTGTAGCTCCCGAGTTGAGTTTTACGATCCGTGTAGATTTTTCTCTCGTACTAGTTACAGAACCCTACTGTGAGTTTATTTCTCAGTTCATCGACTCGTGGACGCCGCAGTTGCGATGTACTCTTCGAGCCGATCATTTTGACTATTTTTGCGTATTTTTCTGAATTTGTGCATTTTTGGCACAATTTACGGATTTTTGAAAATTAGATAAAATATCTAATTTCTTTTTTTTATTAAACCCACCCCCCTCTCTCTCTCTTCTCACTCACGCCCTCACTCCCTCTCTCTCCCGTCTTCTCTCGTTCTCTCACCATCTCGGCTCCGGCTGCGGACGGAGGTGACTGTGGGCGAGGTAGCGACGCCGGGGAGTTACTGAGGCTCGTGGTGGAGTGAGGATCGGTGCGGTTTGGGTGCCATCCCTAACGGTGGATTCAAAGCCGACGAGTCGATTCGCGATGTGATTTTTGATGTGGTTTACTCGCTTCAGCGCTCGATTTCTTTGGTGGAGGTAGGGAGATGGACCGCCACTTTTTTTTTAATGGAAAGCCCTACCTAGGGACAGATGGAGGTACCATCTGGCCACTAGGGGGGTGAATTTTATTACTAAATAAGGGTAAAAGAATAATGATTACATCATGCGGATGCTGGGCATACCCAGCTTATCCAAACGCGCCTCTCCGTTTATAGTAGAGGGTAACTCATTGTAAGAATAAAAAATATTACACTTGGATGAGCAGGCTAAGGAGGCCAAGAGATCCGCAACTTTGTTCCCTTCTCTGTAAATATGGACAAACTTGTCATGCTGAGTAGTAGATCTCCATATCTCTCTGGCATGTGATACTATAGACCATGGACAGCGATATTCCTTCTTTATGACTTTAACAAGTACTTGTGAGTCACACTCAATGTAAGCTGGACAATCTAAAATTGTGTGGAGGTAATGGATGCCATCTTGTAGAGCTCTTGCCTCTGCTATAAGACTGTTAGACTTCCCATAAAAGTGGGAGAAAGCAAGCATGACATTCCCACAGTGATCCCTGATGACACTGCCTCCTCTAGAATTTCCATCGGTTTTGCAAGCACCATCAGTATTTAATTTTAGGAAAGGCCATGGGGGGCAGACCCATTTTCCCTGCTTTTGTGCGTAGTTTGGTGCTCGATCGAGGGAGATCGGGCCGATTTAGTGAAAACCGTAGTTTTTGGGGTTTTCAGGGTTTGCCAGAAAATGGTAACCATTTGCAGCGTGGTTAGTGTTAAAATGACCGCTGGGATGTCTAGATCCCATTCACGTCAGTTTCGTGTCGGTCGGTTGTCATTTGGGGCCGGTAGGAGTCCGGGAACCCCGGTGACCCGTTTTGGGTTGATTCGTCAGAATCGCCCCATTTTTGCATTTTAGCACGTGCATGTGGGCCTTTTAGCCTCCAGACATTATTTTTCATCGTTTAGCTTTGTATCCCCTGCGCTTCGGCGTGTATGGGGCGTGGAACGAGCCGATTCGGCGTTTCCACTATTTTCCCACCGTGGCCGGTGTAGCAGTCGTTTTAGAGACCGTCACAGTCTCTGACGGCCCAACGATAGACCACCACAGGCTCCGGGCGTTTCAGTTTTTGTGAGGCTGTAGGAGTGTGACGTCCATCATTGGTGCGTCACAGCCCTCTGACGCATCGAGGTAGGTGCGTCACAGCCATTTCGTTTTCTTAAGGTTCTAGTTAGCCGGTTGCCCTGACGGCCCAGTCCTCATGCGTCATAGCCCTGTAACGCGCCTTCCTTGGGCCGTTACATGCTGTTTGACCAGATTTGACCGTATCAGTCAGTTCGTGTAGCGGTCGTTCCCCTATGCGTCACAGCCTTGTAACGCGCCCGTCCTAGGCCGTTACACGCTGTTTGGCCGAGTTGGGTGGCTGTGTCGGTTGGCTCTAACATCCTTGCCCCCATGCGCCAGGGTGCTGTAACACGTCCTTGATGGACCGTTACCTACTTTTCGACCAGTTTTTAAGCTTGGGCCTGTTGGCTCTGATGCACCTGTCCTGGTGCGTCAGGCTCGTGTAACGCGCATGTGGTGGTGCGTTACAGCCCTGTTGTGGTCGTGATGGCCGTTGGGTGATTCAGTGTTCGCCCGTGTGTTGGGAAGTCGTAGGTTTGTGTTCTAGGGCTTTGTTTGTGTGGTAGTGGTCTTCTGGATCGGTCGGGTTAGGTGACTGGGTGCGGTCTTTTCCCTGACTGCGACAGTTCCCTAATGACGCAATCTAGAACTGCCAATGCCCTTGCCTCTGGTTGCGTGGTGGGTGTTCCTTGACTGCTGGGTCTGCCTAGTGGTTGAATGATGGTCCATTTTGCCAGAGCGTTGTTATTGCCGTTTCGGTTTCTGCTTTTCTTGGCTTGGTCTCGTGGTTTTCCCGTGACCCGTGGGTGTCTGTTGACGTCCTAAGAGGGCAGTAACCATGATGGGACAGCCAGGAGTGCTTGTGCTTGCTGCGTGTGGGTTTGTGTGTCGGTTGTTTGTGTCGGTGTTGTCTAGCTCCGGTCAACCGGGGGTTACCCAGGGGTTGACAGGTGGATTTGTGTGTCTCGGTGGTTCTATCCTGCTCGAGACATTGGTTCTGGATGCCTCGAGGTGTCATCTTACATCGGTCTGTGTGTCCAGGTGTGCAGAGGGTTCTCGGTGTTCCCTCAGGTCTCCATGCGTCGTTTTCTTGCGGAGTGTGTTGTTTTCCCTGGCTTAGGAGTTATATCGCTTGGCGGCTTGTTCCACTGTACGTGACGATCTTGCCTTTGATTCGTCCAACTCAAGGATCGTTGCGTTGGTAGATGTAGTTGCCCTGCCCTGAGTCGGTCGGTAGTTGTCTGTGCTGCCATTGGTCCCTAGAAGTATGGGTGACAGTGTTTGTTTAACCTGTCTGTACTTCGGCACTCATGTTTTGGGTCTCTGTGTTTCGTGAGCCTCCACTTTCTGTTACCCTCGACTTTCAGTTGTCGACCTACCTCAGCAGTGGTGGGAGGGGTGTTCCCGTTAAACGGTTCCTAAGCTAGTTCCGTGGGCTCCCGGCTCGGTTACCCTAGCGTCCTACGGGGGGAGAATACTAGCTAGAGGCCTAGCTTAGGCGAGAGCCAGTGCGTGCACATGTGGTTAGGGGGTTGTGGATGAGGCACCGACTGGCATTCCCCTGACTAGTTACTCGAATTCGGTTGATGTTCTGGTTTGGGTCAGGTCAGCGTGTACTGGAGTCTCCGCCAGTTTGGTTAGGCGTTGTTAGACTCGGTACGTGGAGCGTAGCATAAGACGTCAGTGGACGCAGCTGGCCATGGAGAGGCACTCCCGTCATGTGACACGTGACTCTCGATGTTTCTGTGCGTCGCGACCTTCTTGGGTTAGCCTTTCTGTGGCTGTACTCGAGGTCGGTGTTCTGTCACCTCCGCGACGTTCTGGTCATGCGCGGGGCAGTGTGCACGACGTTCTGGTCGTATTGTCGATTGTTCGTCTAGGTTTTCCTTGGCTTTCTTGTTGTCCTTGTAGGTCTTCGCTTTAAACCTGGCATTTTGTCGGTAGATCGGCAACTCCTGACCGTGTCAGCTCTGAGTCGCCTTCCTACTGTTGCTTGGAGTAGTTTGGGGTGCCGAGGTTAGTTCGGTAGCCGTTGTTTGGCACGGGCTCTTCCCCCTCTTCCTTAGCTTGCTCCCTACTCCTGCTACCCGTCTGTTCCTTTACTGCGTTCTAGTGTAGACTTGCAGCTTTCTAGTGTAGCTTTCCTGTTTGGCTACTGCTGTCGTTTACCTGCAATTTTAGTGTGTTACTGAGTGTTTTTCAGTGGGGATCCGCGTGACCCCTACTGAGCCAGTGACACGAGGCTCACCCCTACTTTTCAGGTGGGGTGATGTTTGTTCTGCTTCCGTGGCTCTTGGATTTGCGTGTTGTCTTGGCCAGCTGGTACCCTCATCGGGTTTCCCCCGACTCTCTAGTACATCTTTCTTCTCTGTCGACTGTACTTGGTAGACTTGCTGTCTTTCCTTTGGACTTGACTCTGGGTATATAATTGTTAATTGTAATCTGTTAATTAAAAGGTAATTTTATTTCTGCTGTTTCTATAACCCGATCTAATGAAATTTAATTGCTTACTGCTATATCTGTCAGTTCAATTTACTACATGACAATCCTTGTTCCCTTCGGAGCTTTACCGCTCTTGGGAGGCCTCGCGAGTTCCAAGTGGTATCAGGTGTATTTGATTATCCTATCGGGTATATCTGGTATCCGGGTCATCACAGTTGGTATCAGAGCAGTGTTATGAGATGTTTAAAGTTCTTTTCTGAGCTATCGGAGCATTGTTGTGTGAAGTACATGGGGATCTCAGATATATAGTTACCAGAGTCGTTAAAGTCCAGTACAGTCCTCAGCTGGCTTGGGTTTTTACGATTCCTTATCACTTTGTTTCCGCGTGTTGTCTTGTGTGTGCTGTTCTAGCACTGTGCGTAGTGGTTTTGCTCTCGTCAGGAAGTGACGAGGTGCCTCTTTACCATTGTGATGTCCGTCTCGATCATGTCACACTTGGCAGTGTTTGCCGGAAGGCCTGAATCTGCGATATGTTGTTCGAGGGTTTTCTTGTAAGTGTTCAGGTTGCTATTGACCTTTGGCCTTGGTCTGATGACCATACATGTTTCCACGTTGTTTTGGTCATCCTGGCTTGAGTCTGTTCAGCTCCTGATGTGTCCTGCTTCTGTTGAAGAGCTCGACTAGATTCTGTGATTGAGAAGTTGCTCAGGCGAGCTAGGATTTTCCCTTCCTGGTGAGCTTTCGTTGTTGAGCTTGTTGCTTCTCGTTCCTGCTGGTGGAGTCTTTTCGAGGTTGGCCTTGGAATTACTGTCTTAGTGGTGCCTTTGTCCTGTGTCTACTTAAGTGTGGACAGCTTTACTCTGAGCCTAATTTGTTCATCATTTTACGGTTGCTTGGCTTTGGACCTAATCCTTGTGTCGAGAGCTGTCGCGTGTCGTGTTCTGTCGTGCCGTGTCTAGCGACTGATGTATTGTGAGGGCTCATTTATCGTTTCAGGACGTGGAGGTAAGCTAAGATTAGCATTTTTCCATAGGCCTTGTGCTGAAGCTGCTGCTCTTCTCTTGTTGCACTTAGGCTCTTGTGATCGGTTATTCGCTGGGTCGGTACTCGTGGCGTGTTATTTGCGATCTCCATAGGTTGCGATGGCGCCTGGTGTGTACTGAGATGTGACCACCGAGGTTGTTCTGTTGCCTATGTGCGTTCCTTGAGTGCGCGACGGATGAGTGTGGGTTGGCTACCCACTGGTCCAGGATCGTTGTTGTTAGATTCTGGCCGGTCAAGAGATTTGCTTCTTCTCGATGTGACTTCATCTTGGCTTCTTGTGCCTTGACTCTGTCTGTTGCCGTGCTATTGCTGGAGTTATTCTGCTATCGGTTTTGACCTTTGTGAGTGTTGGGGAATTTTTCGGCATTTTTGTTGATTGAGTACCCTCTACTCTGCGTTTCTTCTCGTGGGTACTGTGCTCTCGAGGCATATCAGTGGTCCATGAGATGCGTTCCCCGAGATTGTGGCGTTCCTTGTCGTTTTGTCGTTGTTATGGGTCATTCTTGGCGAGCTGCTCGATGCATGACTTCTTCTCTATAGTCGTGTGATCAGCTACTGTTGTGTTTTGATGTGACTCTACTCATAGTCGTGTTCCGTGGTTCTGTTTGCTATATAGAGCCGGAATCCTGCGAGTATCGCCGCTGTGTTGTTTTGTGAGTGCTGTTTCCGTATGATTTTGTGTTTCTGCCTTGGAGCATCGTCTTGTCAGTAGCTTGCCGTACTCTTCTTTCCTGGTAGAGTAGCTTGCGACTCGGTCAGATGTGTTGTCTGATGAGGATTGACTTGATTGCGCTTGTGGTCCAGCGGTGTTGTAGTCATTGGCGTCTTGTGTGCCAGGTATTCCCTATTACCTTTGGCATTGGAGTCAATGATGTGGTCGAGCTATCAGCTGAGAGGACTTTCTCTCCTTGCGTAAGCTGCTACTTGTTGTGCTGTCGTTGTGTTCCTCGGTATCGATTGTCTGTGGTTGTGGCAGTCGTGTCTCCATTTCTAGTGAGACGTGAACGACATTGCCCTGTTTCGGAGGTGTCAGACTTGTGTTCACTTGCGTTGTGCTCTGCCCAGAGCGTGTGCTTGTGATGGTAGTCTGACTGTGTTCCTCTGAGTTGTGTTTCTCGAGATTGGTGCTGTTTCGTGCTCGCATCCATTGGGTTGTCCATCCCTGCTTCTTCCTTGTTGTTAGTCCTTTAATTTCGAGGATGAAATTTCCTGAAGGAGGGGAGGATGTAATGCCCCGGATCTTTGCTAGATCCTTACTGGATCTTTGTCGGATCTTAGTCAGGTCTTTCAGATCCTTTTTGGAGAATTTTGGATCGCTTTTGTAGCTCCCAAGTTGAGTTTTACGATCCGTGTGGGTTTTTCTCTCGTACTAGTTACGTAACCCTACAGTGAGTTTATTTCTCAGTTCATCGACTCGTGGACGCCGCAGTTGCGATGTACTCTTCGAGCCGATTGTTTTGACTATTTTAGCGTATTTTTCTGAATTTGTGCATTTTTGGCGCAATTTACGGATTTCCAAAAATTAGATAAAATATCTATTTTTTTATTAAACCCACCCCCTCTCTCTCTCTTCTCACTCACGCCCTCACTCCCTCTCTCTCCCGTTCTCTCTCGTTCTCTCACCCTCTCGGCTCCGGCTGCAGACGGAGGTGACCATGGGTGAGGTAGCGACGCCGGGGAGCTGCTGAGGCGCGTGGTGGAGCGAGGATCGGTGCGGTTTGGGCGCGATCCCGAACGGTGGATTTAAAGCCGACGGTTCAGTTCGCGATGTGATTTTCGACCTGGTTTAGCCGCTTCGGCGCTCGATTTCTTCGGTGGAGGTAGGGAGATGGACCGCCACTTCGTTCCGTACAGTTTCCCTACTTTTGTGCGTAGTTTGGTGCTCGATCGGGGGAGATCGAGTCGATTTAGTGAAAACCGTAGTTTTTGGGGTTTTCAGGGTTCGCCGGAAAACGGCAACCATTTGCGGCGTGGTTAGTGTTAAAATGACCGCTAGGATGTTTGGATCCCATTCACGTCAGTTTTGTGTCGATCGGTTGTCATTCGGGGCCGGTAGGAGTCCGGGAACCCCGGTGACCCGTTTTGGGTCGATTCGTCAGAATCGCCCCATTCTTGCGTTTTAGCGCGTGCATGTGGGCTTTTTAGCCTCCAGACATTATTTTTCGTTGTTTAGCTTTGTATCCCCTGAGCTTCGGCGTGTACGGGGCGTGGAACGAGCCGATTCGGTGTTTCCATTGTTTTCCCGCCGTGGCCGGTGTAGCGGTCGTGTCAGAGGCCGTCACAGTCTCTGACGGCCCTACGATAGACCGCCACAGGCACTAGGCGTTTCAGTCTTTGTGAGGCTATGGGAGTGTGACGGTCCATCATTGGTGCGTCATAGCCCGACCGTCACAGCCCTCTGATGCATCCAAGTAGGTGCGTCACAGCCATTTCATTTTCTTGAGGTTCTGGTCAGCCGGTTGCCCTGACGGCCCAGTCCTCATGCGTCACAGCCCTATAACGCGCCTTCCTTGGGCCATTACATGCTGTTTGACAGGATTTGACCATATCAGTCAGTTCATGTAGCGGTCATTCCCCTGTGCGTCACAGCCTTGTAATGCGCCCATCCTAGGCTGTTACACGCTGTTTGGCCGAGTTGGGTGGCTGTGTCGGTTGGCTCTAACGGCCTTGCCCCCATGTGTCAGGGTGCTGTAACGCGTCCGTGTTGGACCGTTACCTGCTGTTCGACCAGTTTTTAATCTTGGGCCTGTTGGCTCTGACGCACCTATCCTGGTGCGTCAGGCTCGTATAACGCGCCTGTGGTGGTGCGTTACAGCCCTATTGTGGTCATGATGGCTGTTGGGTGGTTCAGTGTTCGCCCGTGTGTTGGGCAATCGTAGGTTTGTGTTCTAGGGTTTTTTTTGTGTGGCAGTGGTCTTCTGGATCGGTCGGGTTAGGTGACTGGGTGCGGTCTTTTCCCTGACTGCGACAGTTCCCTAACGACGTAATCTAGAACTACCAATGCCCTTGCCTCTGGTTGCGTGGCGGCTGTTCCTTGACTGCTGGGTCTGCCTAGTGGTTGAATGACGGTCCGTTTTGCCAGAGCGTTGTTATTGCCATTTCGGTTTCTTCTTGTCTTGGCTTGGTCTCGTGGTTTGCCCGTGACCCGTGGGTGTCTGTTGACGTCCTATGAGGGCAGTAACCATGATGGGACAGCCAGGAGTGCTTATGCTTGCTGCGTGTGGGTCTGTGCATCGGTTGTTTGTGTCGGTGTTATCTGGCTCCGGTCAACTGGGGGTTCCCGAGGGGTTGACAGGTGGCTCTATGTGTCTCGACGATTCTATCCAGCTCGAGACATTGGTTCTGGATGCCTCGAGGTGTCATCTTACCTCGGTCCGTGTGTCCAAGTGTGCGGAGGGTTCTCGGTGTTCCCTCAGGTCTCCGTGCGTCATTTTCTTGCGGAGTGTGTGGTTTTCCCTGGCTTAGGAGTTAGACCGATTGGCGGCTTGTTCTGCTGTTCGTGACGATCTTGCCTTTGAGTCGTCCGACTCAAGGATCGTTACGCTGGTAGGTCTAGTTGCCCTGCCCTGAGTCAGTCGGCAGTTGTCTGTGCTGCCATTGGTGCCTGGAAGTACAGGTGCCAGTGTTTGTTTAACCTGTCTGTACTTCGGCACTTGTGTGTTGGGTCTCTGTGTTTCGTTAGCCTCCACTTTCTGTTACCCTCGACTTTCAATTGTCGACCCACCTCAAGAGTGGTGGGAGGGGTGTTCCCGTTAAACGGTTCCTAAGCTAGTTCCGTGGGCTCCCGGCTCGGTTACTGTAGCGTCCTACGGGGGGAGAATACTAGCTAAAGGCCTGGCTTAGGCGAGAGCCAGTGGGTGCACACGTGGTTAGGGGCTTGTGGATGAGGCACCGACGGGCATTCCCCTGACTAGTTACTCGAATTCGGTTGCTGTTCTGGTTTGGGTCCGGTCAGCGTGTACTAGAGTCTCCGCCTGTTTGGTTAGGCGTTGTTAGACTAGGTACGTGGAGCGCAGCATCAAGCGTCAGTGGATGCAGCTGGCCATGGAGAGGCACTCCCGTCACGTGACACGTGACTCTTGGTGTTTATGAGCGTCGCGACATTCCCGGGTTAGCCTTTTTGTGGCTGTACTCGAGGTAGGTGTTCTGTCGCCTCCGCGACCTTCTGGTCGTGCGCGGGGCAGTATGCACGACGTTCTGGTCGTGTTGTCGGTTGTTGGTCTAGGTTTTTCTAGGCTTTCTTGTTGTCCTTGTAGGTCTTCGCTTTAGACCTGGTGTTTTGTCAGCAGATCGGCAACTCCTGACCGTGTCAGCTCTGAGTCGCCTTCCTGTTGTTGCTTGGAGTAGTTTGGGGTGCCAAGGTTAGTTCGGTAGCCATTGTTTTGCACGGGCTCTTCCCCATTTTCCTTAGCTTGCTCCCTACTCCTGCTACCCGTCTGTTCCTTTACTGCGTTCTAGTGTTGAATTACGGCTTTCTAGTGTAGCTTTCCTATTTGGCTACTGTTGTCATTTACCTGCAGTTTTAGTGTGTTACTGAGTGTTTTTTAGGGGGGATCCGCGTGACCCCTACTGAGCCAGTGACACGAGGCTCAACCCTACTTTTCAGGTGGGGTGATGTTCATTCTGCTTCCGTGGCTCCTGGATTTGCGTGTTGTCGTGGCTAGCTGGTACCCTCGACGGGTTTCCCCCGACTCTCTGGTACGTCTTTCTTCTCTATCGACTGTACTTGGTAGACTTGTTGTCTTTCCTTTGGACTTGACTCTGGGTATATAATTGTTAATTGTAATCTGTTAATTAAAAAGTAATTTTATTTATGCTATTTCAGCAACCCGGTCTAATGAAATTTAATTGCTTACTGATATATCTGTCAGTTCAATGTACTACACGACAATCCTTTTTCCCTTCGGAGCTTTACCGCTCTTGGGAGGCGTCGGGGGTTCCAAGTGGTATCAGGTGTATTCGATTATCCTATCGGGTATATCTGGTATCTGGGATCCGGGTCGTCACAGTATGGCTGGCTTGGAGAGAACCCCTAAGGGCCACATGTTGCCCAAATTCACGGGCGGTCTGCATGCCAAGGGCGTGGGTAAATTGATCTCGCTCATAACTCACCCGCGGTAGACACTCACATATTAGCAATTTGGGACCGGGCACTCTCTCACCGTCGACGGAGCAACCAAAAGCAATACTAAACTAAGCAAGTAAATGCCAGTAGTGAGAAGTGTATCGAAGCTCACCTGATCGGCGTGAATACACCGATCCCGGCCGGAGACGAGGGCGAGCGGGGAAGAGTGGGTACGCACCCGCACGCCGAGTCGGTGTAGCTCGAACCTGAAATTTTCAATTTACATGCCCTACGCCCCTTGAAAGGGGGTTGGACTAGAGGTGGGGATTAGTTTTACAACCAAAATGTACCTCCACGTAGGGAGGGACGGTCAGCCGGCCAGGCGGGGTGGGCAAAACTACGCTAGAAGCCGAAGTGTGTTGTTCTGCCCGCTCTGGACTAACTTGATAGGCAGTCACTTTCGGCTCCTCTACGGGCTCTCCCGAACTCCGTTGTGGACGAAACCAGCGCCAAATCCTCCGGGGTTGGCCCAGGAGGTCGTCAGAATTTTTGGGGAATTATTGGTTGACGGCGTTGGTCGGGGCAAAGGCGCGAACAAGGTCTCTGTTTGCTGGTTCTGGTATCTTCTGCACCTCTACAGCAGGAAGATGAGGCCGCCACGGACACTCCCGCGCTCTGATTCAGGCGTGGCTGGTGTCGTTGGATTCGTGGTTGAGTCCTCTTCGATCAGAGACCAGCGGGGACACCGGAGGAGGTCGGAGCAGATGACGAGGACCCAAACAGTGCTGGGGTATTAGACTGGTTCCAGAGGAAACTGATCAGTGCACCGGAGGGAGAAAATTTTAAACTTTTGATGCAGGGGTCCTAAATTTGCTCTGATTATTGGAGATGACAGAGGACTTGTGTGAGCGATGTCACGCGGTTCGGGGAGTGAAGAAGACGCGGTGCGCACGGGCTCCTTTTTTTGTTTGCTGCAACACAGAAATAAGAGAAAAGAGAAGGGACCACCACGGGAGATTGCTCCGGCGGGGCGAGCGGGACAAATGTAAGACAGCAAGATATGGGGGTTAAACGGCCATAGCGGGAATTGA
Organism: Amorphophallus konjac; assembly: GCA_022559845.1. Classification (NCBI taxonomy): domain Eukaryota; kingdom Viridiplantae; phylum Streptophyta; class Magnoliopsida; order Alismatales; family Araceae; genus Amorphophallus; species Amorphophallus konjac. The sequence goes on along the minus strand of CM040127.1, from coordinate 133,215,085 downwards.
CTCGCCGCGGCCTCGGGGGGACGGGAATGGTGTAGAAATTAAATAGCAAGAATTGAAACGGCCATTGGGGAAGTGACTCGCCGCGGCCTCGAGAATATGAGCAGATAAGAATATAACAGAATATAAAGAGAATATAAAGAGCGGGAATTTAAACGGCCATTGGGGAAGTGACTCGCCGCGGCCTCGAGAATATGAATAGATAATAATATAACAAAATATATAGAGAATATAAGAGCGAGAATTTAAACAGCCATTGGGGAAGTGACTCGCCGCGGCCTCGAGAATATGAATAGATAAGAATATAACATATAAGAACGGGAATTTAAACGGCCATTGGGGAAGTGACTCGCCGTGGCCTCGAGAATATGAGCAGAATATAACAGAATATAAAGAGAATATTAGAACAGAAATTTAAACGGCCATTGGGGAAGTGACTCGCCGCGGCCTCGAGAACAAGATGTGATTGCCAGGGGCCAAAAGACCCCAAAATAAAGAAAGTGATCGCGCCTACCTCAAGAGCGGGAGATGGCGGGTTGCTTCTTCCTCCCCCTTCGGCCGGCCGACGGAGAGGGCTTTCCTTGGGTACCCTTGCAAAACAACGATAAACAAGTAACGAGTGGATTAGAAGGATGAAGGTGTAGTATTCAAATCCTTGCGATAAAAAATGACGAAATGATGGCAAGATACACACCTGGTTGGTGTTATCTTTTAAACCCCTCTCAGACTCGAGTAGGAGGAAAATGAGATGATGGATGCAAGAAGTATATAAGAAGAGGCGCCCTGATGAAGGGGGATAGAGGATGCGAGATGATGAATGCAAAAGAACTACGAAGAAAAGGAAAGGATTGGCTTATTGGATGTGCCGATGGTGAAATCCGGCGGAGCTCCGGCAGCGTAGGGACGACGTGGAAGCGTGGTGGATGAAGACGACCTTCCTCTCGCGAGCGTGGGCACCCGAGAAGCCGGCATAACCTTCACCTACAAAAGACCCCACGGGTTAGAAATGATTCCGGTAGCCTCTGGGCTCCGGCAGCCTATCGGATCTCTTAGAAGCTCTTCCAGAACTGAGGGGGTAGGCCTCTATTTATAGGGCTCCGGAGGGTGGAGGCGTCTAGGACCCTGGACACCTCCATCAGGGCCGAACTAATATTTTATTCTATTTTTATTTATTTTTTTTGAATATTTTTGTGGAGGCGTCCAGGGTCCCGGACGCCTCCAACAGGTCCACCGAACCCCACCTACGGTCGCACGCAGTTTGGCACAACGCGTGGTTTCGTGAGCGGCGCCTTGTGATTTTGAAATGGGCGCGTCCGCTGTCTGGACGTCTCCACAATTTGGATTTTTTCACACACGACAAACCGTCGTTCGGTGGGCGGCGCCGTGAGGGAGTTGATGGAGGCGTCCAGGGGCCTGGACGCCTCCAGGAAAATATTTTTTATTATTTTTATTTTGTTTTTTATGCCAAAGCTGGCATTTGATATTTTTTATTTTTATTTTTATGGAGGCGTCCAGGCATTAATATATTATTTTTATTTGGCTTTTGGTTTATGGAAAATAAATTAAAAGAATGGGGGCGTCCAGGGGCCTGGACGCCCCCATTAAGACCCACCCGGGTCCTCAGTTCAGGCGTTGGCGGCCGCCCGGCAGACACCCTTCCTGGTTTCGGAACCTCTGATGCGTCCGACTGGTGTTGATGCCGTCTGAATGCCGTGACGAGACGATTCCGGATGCCGAAAAAGGCAGAAGAAGACCCAAGAAAAGGAAGCACTTAAGAGATTCGAAATGCGTAAGCCGTTGCGGGGCGTCGTATAGTAATATAAGACTTTCTCAGGAGACGTCAGGAATGGCGTGTCTACAGCTGCCCCGCCTTGGCGTCTGCTTTGCAAGGGAGTGACACGTAGTGGAATGGTATCGAAGTGGAGTGAAATGAAGTGGGAGCGGACTGATAAGTTGATGCCAAGGTGTGATGAGACACGCTTTTGACGTTACTATCTGAAATTTTTCCTGGAGTTTCTGTAAGACCCCAAATTCTTTAAAAATTTATTTAAAAAGTTATTTGCAATTATTTAGAATTTATTTGAAGTTATTCGAAATTAATGAGAATTATCCAAATTAATTAGATTAATTAATTAATTAATAGAATAAGTCATTTTTCAACTATTTTATTAAAACCCCCAAAAATCACATCTTGTAGAACTAATTTTGTTTCGCAACTTTGTCTTCTATAATTAAGCCTAAGAAAATCATTTATTACGCCGAATTAGTGAACTTAGTCTTCCGAACTTAATATTTAATTAATTACGGAATAGTATAAGTAATAATTCGACTACCTCAGAAAAATCTGTAAAAATAGTAAATAGATTAATATTGATGTAGATAACAACTTTTCCTTCTAGCTTTAAGCCATGGTAAATCCGTGGTAAGATCTATTTAGAATTCAAACCCAAATGTGCACACTTTTGACTCATACCTAACCCTTAGATTAAAACGCGAAATTCGACCTCCATACTCAACCAAATGATCTGAAATCAGGGGCAAATGGAAGGCCACAATGTAAGGAACATTTACCCTCAATCAATTTGAGGTAAACTTAGCCCCAAAACATGCTGCCGACATAGTTTGGTCAAGTCTAGGATTTCGGCGCCGTTTCTAAACACGCGGCTTGCAGCAGCAAATACTCCCAAATTCGAAGGCTCCAGAAGCTCTATGAGCTATCAAAATGAAGCCCTATGAGTCTTCTTTCATTTGGCTGCTGTGGGGTTCGCTGAAATTTCGGATCTGGAGAGATCTAGCTCGATTTGTGGAGGTGGGTCAGTAGGCCGTTGGCTTACTTTCATCCTTCTTTGATCCATCGATTGAGGTAGGAATTCTCAACCAAATCTTGATCATGAGTATAGTAAATTGTTCCTCTCATCGAGCTCTATCCATTGGTGGCAAAAGCCCCAATTTTTATTAGGTATCCGTGGAGAAATCGAGCTTTTTGTGAGGTGCTGTCCAAGTGTTCTTCATCCTAGGATTTTGAGTTTTCTCTCTCCGATTTGAGGTAGGATCTAACAACCAAATTCTAATTAATTCACATGAAGTAATAAGCATGTTATTATCTTTCATTTAACGTAGAAAGCCCCAAATTCCACTGAGCATGCCATCGTGAATTTCGATTTTTGTAGAAGCATATCTAGAACATGTTTCATATAGTTTCCTTTAAGCCAGAGCTTGATTTCGGGCTAATTTTGAGCCCTGTAACTTGATCTTCATGTTGCATATCATACATGGTTGGATTCGTAATCGAGTTAGCTTTCTTTTGACACCTAAAGCCCTAAATTCTATTGAGTATGTTAAGAGAATTGCATGATTTAGTAGAAGTAGGTCAGAAACTAGGGTTTTCATGTATTGATCATGTATAAGTTGAGATTTAATCGATTTCTGTGAAAATTCATATTTTTAAACTCATGTATTATGACCCTAGAATGTCTATTAGGATTCTTAGATCATGTGGTTTTGATTTCAACTCAATTGGACCCCATTTGGATGAGTTTATGTGGTTTCCGGAAGCAACATTCGTTGCTGTTCTTGCAGGGGTCGACCCCAGGGGTCGACCCATTTTCTGGGCAGCCCTGCAGGCCCGAGGGTCGACCCCAGGGGTCGACCCATCAGCTCCCTGCATGGGGGTCGACCCCAGGGGTCGACCCATTGCACAGGAATGTAGGGGTCGACCCCAGGGGTCGACCCATCTGAAGGAAATGGAGGGGGTCGACCCCAGGGGTCGACCCATTCAGCTTCAAGACCCCAATTTTTTCAGGGGTCGACCCCAAGGGTCGACCCGTACACCAGAAAACCCGTTTTCTTCATTTTTCGAACCGAAAATGGATCCGAATCAATGGGGAATCAACCCATTTAACTTAGAACCATTGAAAGTATATTTTTGAAGAACTTTTGACCTATTCATGTACCCTCCTTGATTTCAAAATTGCATTGGTTCCTACTTGCAAACATAGCATAAGAACATGCCGTTCACCCTCATCATTACAACACTTACATTGATTAAATAGAAACTCACTTAATGAATGATTAATGGTGTAACTAAACCTCTGATAATGTATTCTATTTCACCGCTGTGAGAGCTTGTTCTTACCTTGACAACTTGTTCTAGCTTGTTGGCATTTTGGCTAATACAAATGATAATGGTTAATCATGATATCTTAACTTGGTGTTTAGGATTAATATGTTGTTTAGCTTGATTGATAGCCGCTGTTCTACAGTAATGCAGCATGATTTACTCTTATTGTGACTTGATTTCAATCTCCTTGATGATTATACTTACCTTGGAATTCTGGAAATGAATCTCTTTCCTACTTGATGTTGTTATTGCTACTTAGCTTAAACCTTGGAATCCTGGCCATAAACTGTGGAAGTCTAGATTCGTGGGATCTTTGATCCAAAAGAAATCAATGCCTGGCAAACAAATAAGGGCTCGGTCTGGTCCTGGGAAGAGCGCCCGAACACTACGTGTACCCCCGGGGAGGTGAATGACTAGGTGTGGCATTTGGCACCAGTACTTGACATGTGTTAAATCTAGGACTGTCCACTACTCACTACTCTTTCCACTACTCTCTATATTACTTGCTACTACGTTTCACTTTCCACTCTTTACTGTTCTATACTCTACTTGTGGTTACTCTACTTGTTGATTACTTGGAGGTGGAAATGAAAATACATGCGTGCTTGACATGACTAGAATTGACTTGAGATGGCCAACTTCTTATCGTTATCTCCTGTAGTAAATTCTTGTCTTACCATTCTATTCATTATATTTCTTGACCTTGCAAGATCTTTGAATTCTGTTTCGTGATATCATCGTTATCTTTTTATTGTTTTATCATTTGTAGCATGACATTTTAAAATGTAATTAAACTGTTAATCACTTATACCTGTCTGTTATTTCCTACTGGGCGTCAGCTCATAGTTGTGTTTTCCCCCTTTCCAGGCTTTTCAGGTGACGCGCTTACCGATGGGGAAGGGCAGGAGTGATCTCTTGAGTGTATCAGTTCTAGTTGTGTTTTGGAGAACATTTAGTTTCAGTTATGTCATTGAGTTTTAGTGGTTGATTATTCCAGTTGTATTAAGTTAAACTTGAGGTTATTGTATCAGTTGTGGTTTGTTAATGATCTTTTAGTTTCCATCTTGTAGCACTTGTGTATCATTTTAGATTTAGTTCCCTCTCTTGCTAGCGTGTCCCTAACTGTACGTCCCGATACTTCCGCCTTGTTCGGGGCGTGACAGTTTAGTTGGTATCAGAGCCCTAGGTTTCACATTCCTAGGTTCCCTCAGTTTAGGTTTTCTTGCATTGCATCCCAATAATCGGTATATCAAAAGGTGTTGTCCGAACGTTAGGCTATGTCTATCGGAATGGTCGCACACTTGCGCGAGTGGTCTTCGGACCGATTACCTCCGCCAGGTACCGAGTTTTGGTCGTGTCTAGGTGCATTAGATCCCTAACCTTGTAAAAGTCTAGACCTGACCTGTGAGATTGGGTAGAACTTGGGTTAAGTTCGTTTCTTAATCGTATAACTATTTATCTTGATTAAACCTAAGTAATCTATTTCTCGTGTAGATGGCAGCTGATCGTGCTGAATGGAGGAACCTGCAGCGTACGGTTCAAGGCCTTACTCAGGCCCTTCAGCAAGTAGCTCAGGCAGGAGCGGCACAGCATGGCACCGGTGATCTATACCGGAACTTCCGCGGAATGAATCCGCCTAGATTCGCTGGTTCGACTGACCCTGACCAAGCCGAGCACTGGCTAGATGAGATGGGAAGAATCTTTGAAGTTATGCAATGCACCAACCAGGAGCGTGTCCTTTTGTCCACATTTCAACTGGAACATGATGCACGTACTTGGTGGGATTCTATCAAGGCAACTCTCGGTGATCGGCAAGTTATGTGGGAAGAGTTCGAAGAATTCTTCAACAGCAAGTATTTTTCTGATAGAGTGCAAGAGAAGAAAGCGGCAGAGTTCGCGGCCTTGAAACAACGAGGTTTGTCCGTGGCAGAGTATGAGGCTCAATTTGCACGGCTTTCTCGATATGCTACACATCTCATTTCCACCGAGAAGATGAAGGCGAAGCGCTTTCTTAATGGATTGAAGCTTCATTATATCAACCAGTTGGCACCGATGGAGATTTCCACTTATTCCGAGATGGTAAGGAAAGCACAAGTTCTAGAGGATACTCTTGAGATGACGGAGAGAATCCGTGGGAAAGGCACCAAGAAAGAATTACCTACGGGTTCCGGGAGTGTCAAACCCGGGTATACCAAGAAGAGGCCTATTAGTGGACCTGGTTCGTGGAGCGGGTCCGGATCGTGGAAAGGCAAGATGCCGAGGCATGAAGACAAGAAGCCTGGCCCTATTGTTCCATTCAAGGGCGTGTGCAACTATTGTGATCGTCCGGGTCACAAGATAGAGGAGTGCTGGCGCAAGCAAGGCGCATGTTTGCGGTGTGGAAGCAAGGAGCACCGTATCCCCAATTGCCCTCTCATATCGGAGCAAGCTACATCGGCAAAACCTCTAGTCTTCAAGAAACCACAAGGCAAGCTTCAAGCTTTACATGCAGATGAAACTGGGATTTCTGATGATGGCGGACTCGTCGAAGGTACCCTTACTATAATCGATAAGCCCGCTTTTGCTCTCTTTGATACTGGTGCGACACATTCTTTTATTTCACGGAGATTTGCTAAGTCATTAGCTGTGGAACCTGTTTTGATGAATACTCTGTTAGAGATTTCAACCCCTATTGGCACTAGATCAACAATCCAGTATTTCTATCCTTCTAGTAAGGTTATGATTGGTGAACAGAACTTTCCAGCAGATTTGGTCTGCATGGATATGAAGGATTATGATGTAATCCTAGGAGCAGACTGGTTGGCCAAGTATGAGGCCAATGTTCACTGTAGTTCTAGCTCAGTGACTTTTACTAGACATTCTGGTTTATCTTTTATGGGAGTCAAGCACCATAACTCTGTACCGCTCATCTCGGCTCTTCGAGCTGATAAGCTGTTGAGGCATGCGTGTGAGGCTTTTCTAGCCTTGGTTTGTGCAACTCCTGAGCAGCAGATGGAGATCAAGGACATTCCTGTTGTCCGAAATTTTCCTGATATCTTTCCAGAAGAACTACCAGGACTTCCGCCTGAGCGGGAAGTTATCTTTTCTATTGATCTTATTCCTGGCACAGCTCCTATTTCTAAGGCTCCTTATCGTATGTCTCCTGCGGAACTAAGGGAACTGAAGCAGCAACTAATGGAATTACTCGAGAAGGGTTTTATTCGTCCTAGTACTTCTCCGTGGGGAGCCCCTGTGTTATTCGTCAGGAAGAAAGATGGTTCGATGAGGTTGTGCATTGATTATCGGCAAATAAACCAGCAGACTGTCAAGAACAAATATCCCTTGCCGAGGATTGACGAGTTATTTGACCAGATAGCGGGAGCTCAATATTTTTCTAAGATCGATCTTCGATCTGGATATCACCAGTTGCGGATTAAGGAAGAGGATATTTATAAAACGGCTTTCCGCAGCAGGTATGGTCATTTTCAATTTGTCGTTATGCCTTTTGGTCTAACGAATGCTCCAGCAGCTTTCATGCAGTTGATGAACGACATATTTCGGCCCTATCTTGATCAATGGGTCGTAGTCTTTATTGATGACATCCTGATTTATTCTAAGAATGAGGAGGAGCATGCTGAGCATCTGAGAATGGCATTGCAACTGTTGAGAGATCATCAACTATATGCTAAGTTCAGTAAGTGTGAGTTCTGGCTACAAGAAGTGTCCTTTCTCGGACATATTATCACCAAGGAAGGCATTTCTGTTGATCTTTCGAAGATTGAGGCAGTGGAGAATTGGGAACAGCCTACTAGTGCAACTGAAGTTAGAAGTTTCCTAGGCCTGGCAGGCTATTACCGAAGATTTATTCAAGATTTCTCCAAGATCGCAGTACCTATGACAAGATTAACCCGTAAGGAGAATAAGTTTGATTGGTCAGATGATTGTCAGCGAAGCTTTCAGACTCTGAAGGAGTGTTTGACTACTGCACCTGTTTTGGCCTTACCTTCTGGTGAAGGAGGATTTGTTGTTTATACTGATGCTTCAGGTATTGGCTTAGGCTGTGTACTCATGCAGCATGGGAAGGTGATTGCCTATTCCTCTAGGCAGTTGAGGAAGCACGAAGATAATTATCCTGTTCATGATTTGGAACTTGCTGCAGTCGTGTTTGCTTTGAAGATATGGAGGCATTACTTGTATGGAGAAACCTTTACAGTGTTTTCGGATCATAAGAGTTTGAAGTATTTATTTTCTCAAAAGGAACTCAACATGAGGCAGCGGAGATGGTTGGAGTACTTGAAGGACTTCGACTTCTCGATTGAGTATCATCCTGGCAAAGGTAATGTTGTGGCAGATGCATTAAGCCGGAAGCCGGTAGCTAGACTGTCAAGTCTCATGTTACAAGAATGGAGATTGTTAGAACAATTATCTAGTCTGGATCTCAATATTGACAACGATCGGATCTTGATTGCTCAGATTCAACTTAAACCTGAATTATTGATAGAGATCAAGTCCTTGCAAGATAATGATCCCGAGTTAGTAGAGATCAAGGGAAACTTGAGCAGTAGACCTGACTTCATGTTGGCCGATGATGGTAGATTATTATTTAAAGGCAGAACTTGTGTTCCGGATGAGGCTACAATAAAGAACAAAATTCTTGAGGAAGCTCATAGATCCAGATATACCATTCATCCTGGAGGCACTAAGATGTACCGAGATTTGAAAAGGTCCTTTTGGTGGTCGAATATGAAAAGAGAAGTTGCAGATTTTGTGAGCAGATGTTTGGTATGTCAGCAAGTTAAGGCCGAACATTTCAGACCAGCGGGGAAATTGAAACCACTCGACATACCCCAATGGAAGTGGGAAAGCATTGGCATGGATTTCATTATGGGTCTACCTAGGACTCGTGGTGGATTTGATGCGATATGGGTGATTGTCGATCGTTTGACAAAGTCGGCTCATTTCTTACCAATTAAGTCCAAGTGGACGATTGATGTATTGGCTGCTTTGTATATAAAGGAAGTGGTGAGATTGCATGGTATTCCAGTGAATATAGTATCTGATCGAGACCCCAGATTTACTTCACATTTCTGGAAGGGACTGCAAGAGTCTTTGGGTACTCGTCTGAATTTCAGTACTGCTTTTCATCCACAGACAGATGGACAGACTGAAAGAACCAATCAGATAGTGGAAGATATGTTGCGAGCTTGCATGATTGATTTCGGTGGTAATTGGAGTGAGCATTTGGCATTAATTGAATTTGCCTACAATAACAGCTATCAGTCTAGTATTCAGATGGCTCCTTTTGAAGCACTATATGGTAGAAGTTGTCGTTCCCCGTTGTGTTGGGACGAGGTAGGTGAGAAACAGTGGCTTGGACCAGATCTTGTTTCGGAATCATCACAGAACATCCGTGTTATCCGAGACCGGTTACAAGTAGCCCAGTCAAGACAGAAGAGTTATGCCGACAACAGAAGGAGAGCATTGGAATTTCAGGTTGGCGAGCATGTGTTCTTAAAGGTCTCTCCGACGAGAGGGATTCGGAGATTTGGCATTCATGGCAAGCTGAGTCCGAGGTACATTGGTCCATTCGAGATTCTAGATAGAGTGGGAGAGGTGGCATACAGACTGGCTTTACCACCGCATTTGTCTGGCGTACACAATGTTTTCCATGTGTCTATGTTACGGAAATATGTGTACGATCCCACTCATATCATTCAGCAGGTGGATTTTGAACTGAAGGAAGATTTGACCTATGAGGAAAGACCTGTCAAGATTCTGGACCGGAAGCAACAGCAACTCCGGAATCGTTCGATACCGATGGTCAAGATTCAGTGGAGTCGGCGTGGGACCGAAGAAGCTACATGGGAATCTGAAGAGACTATGCGAAAGCGTTATCCCGATCTATTCTAGGTGAGCGATCTTTTTCTACTCTCAGTTTTAGTGCAGTGAATTTGGAGGACCAAATTCCTTTAAGTAGGGGAGGGTGTAAGACCCCAAATTCTTTAAAAATTTATTTAAAAAGTTATTTGCAATTATTTAGAATTTATTTGAAGTTATTCGAAATTAATGAGAATTATCCAAATTAATTAGATTAATTAATTAATTAATAGAATAAGTCATTTTTCAACTATTTTATTAAAACCCCCAAAAATCACATCTTGTAGAACTAATTTTGTTTCGCAACTTTGTCTTCTATAATTAAGCCTAAGAAAATCATTTATTACGCCGAATTAGTGAACTTAGTCTTCCGAACTTAATATTTAATTAATTACGGAATAGTATAAGTAATAATTCGACTACCTCAGAAAAATCTGTAAAAATAGTAAATAGATTAATATTGATGTAGATAACAACTTTTCCTTCTAGCTTTAAGCCATGGTAAATCCGTGGTAAGATCTATTTAGAATTCAAACCCAAATGTGCACACTTTTGACTCATACCTAACCCTTAGATTAAAACGCGAAATTCGACCTCCATACTCAACCAAATGATCTGAAATCAGGGGCAAATGGAAGGCCACAATGTAAGGAACATTTACCCTCAATCAATTTGAGGTAAACTTAGCCCCAAAACATGCTGCCGACATAGTTTGGTCAAGTCTAGGATTTCGGCGCCGTTTCTAAACACGCGGCTTGCAGCAGCAAATACTCCCAAATTCGAAGGCTCCAGAAGCTCTATGAGCTATCAAAATGAAGCCCTATGAGTCTTCTTTCATTTGGCTGCTGTGGGGTTCGCTGAAATTTCGGATCTGGAGAGATCTAGCTCGATTTGTGGAGGTGGGTCAGTAGGCCGTTGGCTTACTTTCATCCTTCTTTGATCCATCGATTGAGGTAGGAATTCTCAACCAAATCTTGATCATGAGTATAGTAAATTGTTCCTCTCATCGAGCTCTATCCATTGGTGGCAAAAGCCCCAATTTTTATTAGGTATCCGTGGAGAAATCGAGCTTTTTGTGAGGTGCTGTCCAAGTGTTCTTCATCCTAGGATTTTGAGTTTTCTCTCTCCGATTTGAGGTAGGATCTAACAACCAAATTCTAATTAATTCACATGAAGTAATAAGCATGTTATTATCTTTCATTTAACGTAGAAAGCCCCAAATTCCACTGAGCATGCCATCGTGAATTTCGATTTTTGTAGAAGCATATCTAGAACATGTTTCATATAGTTTCCTTTAAGCCAGAGCTTGATTTCGGGCTAATTTTGAGCCCTGTAACTTGATCTTCATGTTGCATATCATACATGGTTGGATTCGTAATCGAGTTAGCTTTCTTTTGACACCTAAAGCCCTAAATTCTATTGAGTATGTTAAGAGAATTGCATGATTTAGTAGAAGTAGGTCAGAAACTAGGGTTTTCATGTATTGATCATGTATAAGTTGAGATTTAATCGATTTCTGTGAAAATTCATATTTTTAAACTCATGTATTATGACCCTAGAATGTCTATTAGGATTCTTAGATCATGTGGTTTTGATTTCAACTCAATTGGACCCCATTTGGATGAGTTTATGTGGTTTCCGGAAGCAACATTCGTTGCTATTCTTGCAGGGGTCGACCCCAGGGGTCGACCCATTTTCTGGGCAGCCCTGCAGGCCCGAGGGTCGACCCCAGGGGTCGACCCATCAGCTCCCTGCATGGGGGTCGACCCCAGGGGTCGACCCATTGCACAGGAATGTAGGGGTCGACCCCAGGGGTCGACCCATCTGAAGGAAATGGAGGGGGTCGACCCCAGGGGTCGACCCATTCAGCTTCAAGACCCCAATTTTTTCAGGGGTCGACCCCAAGGGTCGACCCGTACACCAGAAAACCCGTTTTCTTCGTTTTTCGAACCGAAAATGGATCCGAATCAATGGGGAATCAACCCATTTAACTTAGAACCATTGAAAGTATATTTTTGAAGAACTTTTGACCTATTCATGTACCCTCCTTGATTTCAAAATTGCATTGGTTCCTACTTGCAAACATAGCATAAGAACATGCCGTTCACCCTCATCATTACAACACTTACATTGATTAAATAGAAACTCACTTAATGAATGATTAATGGTGTAACTAAACCTCTGATAATGTATTCTATTTCACCGCTGTGAGAGCTTGTTCTTACCTTGACAACTTGTTCTAGCTTGTTGGCATTTTGGCTAATACAAATGATAATGGTTAATCATGATATCTTAACTTGGTGTTTAGGATTAATATGTTGTTTAGCTTGATTGATAGCCGCTGTTCTACAGTAATGCAGCATGATTTACTCTTATTGTGACTTGATTTCAATCTCCTTGATGATTATACTTACCTTGGAATTCTGGAAATGAATCTCTTTCCTACTTGATGTTGTTATTGCTACTTAGCTTAAACCTTGGAATCCTGGCCATAAACTGTGGAAGTCTAGATTCGTGGGATCTTTGATCCAAAAGAAATCAATGCCTGGCAAACAAATAAGGGCTCGGTCTGGTCCTGGGAAGAGCGCCCGAACACTACGTGTACCCCCGGGGAGGTGAATGACTAGGTGTGGCATTTGGCACCAGTACTTGACATGTGTTAAATCTAGGACTGTCCACTACTCACTACTCTTTCCACTACTCTCTATATTACTTGCTACTACGTTTCACTTTCCACTCTTTACTGTTCTATACTCTACTTGTGGTTACTCTACTTGTTGATTACTTGGAGGTGGAAATGAAAATACATGCGTGCTTGACATGACTAGAATTGACTTGAGATGGCCAACTTCTTATCGTTATCTCCTGTAGTAAATTCTTGTCTTACCATTCTATTCATTATATTTCTTGACCTTGCAAGATCTTTGAATTCTGTTTCGTGATATCATCGTTATCTTTTTATTGTTTTATCATTTGTAGCATGACATTTTAAAATGTAATTAAACTGTTAATCACTTATACCTGTCTGTTATTTCCTACTGGGCGTCAGCTCATAGTTGTGTTTTCCCCCTTTCCAGGCTTTTCAGGTGACGCGCTTACCGATGGGGAAGGGCAGGAGTGATGTCTTGAGTGTATCAGTTCTAGTTGTGTTTTGGAGAACATTTAGTTTCAGTTATGTCATTGAGTTTTAGTGGTTGATTATTCCAGTTGTATTAAGTTAAACTTGAGGTTATTGTATCAGTTGTGGTTTGTTAATGATCTTTTAGTTTCCATCTTGTAGCACTTGTGTATCATTTTAGATTTAGTTCCCTCTCTTGCTAGCGTGTCCCTAACTGTACGTCCCGATACTTCCGCCTTGTTCGGGGCGTGACAGTTTCAATGAGGCAACCTTTGAAGAAGGTCTTTCAAATCTTGACGATTGCTTGGATGGAGATCAAATAAGAGAGGGTGAGATGTGCGCTCAGGCACGAAAAAGAGACCAACTTCTCGGTGTGGAAGTACCTAGGTCATAAACCGGAGGTTTCACCTTTGGGGAGCGGTTACCAGCCAATGTGGAAGTGGTGCGGCCAAGGTGGGTCAAACAAGGTAAAAAGTAAAGGAATATCTAAGGGTCTGTCCAAACAAGGGCCTCCTTTGGAAGAGCAGCGTAAGGCCGTTTCAAGGAAATTCAGTATTTTATTCGGAGTGGAATATCTCATATTTGTAAGAATTGAAGCACATCGGCTTTCGCAATCGAATCACTTGAATGATCTTCCGCAATAAATCAAAGTCCTATATGAATGCATGCTGGGTTAAAATAAAAATTCAAAACAAACTATAGAAAATAGCCAAGGATAATATTGTCAACTTGTTAAGAACGGGTCAGGATACCGATCCGGTGAGCCGACACTGGGCTGGGGCCTGTTTATCCGCGCACCAACTCACTGAATGGAACCGTCGTCCCCATGCTATCACAAGTTAACGGCCTATCCGTACAACCCAACTTCTTCCGGGATTATCACCGTTTTTGTTGAAGGGGAACTCAAATCCCAGATTCGTTCGGGCCGCAAGGTCCTTGACATGTTCTAGTAGCGTAGGTATCATATACTACGATGCATGACATGGTGGGACCAACCAATGAAAGGTGGGACAGGAAATAGGACAAAGACGTCCGTTAGTAAAACCTGCACAGGCCAGCATGGATTAATAACATCAGAAAGTAACAGAATCGTAATAGAATCGCACCACAATAGAAAGGAGATCTAGCCAAAATCCTGACATTGACCGCTGATGTGACATGTTCTGTCCTGTAGCGCCCTACCCTTCCTATAAGAACTCCCCTTAGGCTAGTTCATTCAAAAGCATCAAGGTGGGTTTTGGAAGCTCAGGAGAGGAAAGAGAGGAGAATCTAGAGATTTCAAGATGGAAGGAGAGTCTTCCCGCGTTATGAAGAGGAGCAGGCCTAGCAGCGAGATCAGGCGACTCTCCGACCTCGAGGGTCATCTGAGTGGGACGATCATGTTGCATATGGTAAGCTGATTCTTTTCAAATTTCTCCACGTGAACCTTCTTCTTACTTCCTTCATTTCTTCTTCTTTCTTTTCTCTTCCTGTCATATCCACTCTTCCCAGGCCCGAGGAAGTTTTCCAAACTGCCATAGCTTTCAAAGCTAACTTCCAACATCTCCATCGGCATGAGGGCCATACTCTCGAAGTGGCATCTGCATGGGCTCCTTATTCACGCCAAACACTACGAGAAGATTCATATGGACTGGGCGGCTATGGGCGCACTAGTGGAGATCTGGCATCCCCAGACCCACACTTTTATCTTCCTGACCTTCGAGGCGACCATCCTCCTCGAGGAGGTGGAACTTCTGCTCGGATTGAAGAAATTCAAGAGCGACGGGAAGGTGAAGGCTATGCGGATGCTGACACGGGGGACTTCCGAAAGCGTCCTTGGAAGCTTCATGCCGCCCGACGCAGCTCGAAAGGTTCGTACTCAAAAGGGAATTGATTTGTAAAAGCTCGCGGAATGGGTCATGGAGGCCCTGAGAGGGTTACCAGACGATGACTATTTGGAGGGAATCATGAAAGGGTTCACCATTTGTCTGGTGGGTGCTCTCTTGTTTCCTTATACCGACAACATGGTGGAGGAAGACCAACTGAGTGCTATCTGCGGGATCTGGCGTGGAAAGAGGGTGGGACCCGCTGTCCTTGCCTACCTATATAGTGGCCTTACTGCCTCGAGCATGGATAAGCCTCCTTTTGGTTGCGCACTTGTCCTGAATTGCTGGCTGGATTTGCATTTCAAGTTTGATCACCGTGAGGGAATGCCAACCGCTTCGAAGCTCTTCCAACAAAGCCCGCTTCATCACATAGCCGACGTGTTAGGCTTTGGTGGCACTGTAGCGAACCGTGTTCCGTGGCTGAAGAAACGTGAAGACTGGCGGTCTCACTTCCGCATCGTGACACAAAGCTTCTTCACTTGCGCACCGACATGTCTACTTTCGCTCGAGCTCCTCATGAGGCCTTCCTCTGAAGTTGATCTCCAACTGATTGGTGCGACCAAGTTTGTCCTTTATAACGCGCATCGATGCTGCCTCCAGGTCGGCATTCCACGCCATTTATTCCCAATACCGACTGGCATCGTTCCTATGAAGAAGAGAGAGTTGGGCACTGAAGCGGATGTGAAGGAAGCGAAGGCCGTCAAAGCACCCTAGAAGACAAGTGTTGCGGGAAAGGCCTTAGCGCATGTGGGGGAAGAATGCGAGCTGTGGAGAGCTTATGTGACCGAACTGGGGAAGTTAAGGCCTAAGGCGCCTAAACCCCTGATTTAGCCTATTCTACTTTTCTGATGGAATAAAATCTGGCATGGATGTTTTGGACCCCCGTCCCCTTAATTATTATTATCTTTTTTGTGATTTTTCTTTTTCTTTGTGTTTTTTCTTTTGTTTGGATTATATACGTACTCTTATCTTTTTGTTTATTATATATTTTTTTGAAATTTTTATTATGGGGGCGTCCAGGGGCCTGGACGCCCCTAATTTTTTATTTTTTAATTTTTTGGTTTTTTTGGTGGAAATGCTGACTTGTATGGCTGCAGGATATCCGTGATATGATGATAGCGACTTTATGAACTCGCTTGGCAGAGATGGAGCAACGGTTGGGCGATGCCCGCAGAGCTACGAGCGCCTTGGTAGGTGTACAGTGCGTTCCTAATTAAAACCCCAGATTCCAGATGTCGGCTGCTAATTCACGCGGTCGTAGCATGCCCAGATTGGCGTGGCTTCCCCAGCGATTGGAGTAGGTGGTGCCTCTTCTAGCTTGTGGATTCCCACCTCAGAACTTGACTTGCTTCATGAGCAACTTGCTCACGCCACGCAGCGTCCTGCGGAGGCAGAAGGGATGCTCTGTCTACAGGTAAAAATTTCAGTGTTGAGTTCTCTTTGTTTACGCCTTATCGCGTATCTGAGATGGTACACTCGGCAGGAAAAGGAGACAGAAGAAGCGCTTGCCCAAGCTGCGCAGAGGGAGGCTAGGATAGCAGAACTGGAGAGGGAACTGCGGCGTCATCCTGATGACGACTCTTCCAGGGATGCAATGGAACTGAGGATCACTCTCCAGTTGGAGAGGGAAGACTGTGAGAGAGAACGGGTAGAGAGAGAAAGAGACGCAGAGAGAGAAAGAGCCAACAGATTGACTGAAAGGGAGGAACGAAGGGCCATGGAGGCCCAGTTGTTCGAACTCCGAACCAGCCTTGGTCTTGCTGAACAGTGGCTGAGAGATGATGAGGAGCGCTACCGAAGAGCACGAGAGCGTGGCTTTCCTGTTGGTAGCTTTTCTGCTGCGTCCGTGGATCAACGTCGGGGTGTGGGAATAGGAAGGGGAGTACATAGCGGTAGGAGTACCGCTTTTCGTAGTTGGGTAGCACCTCTGAGAGCATTTTACCCGGAGAGTAGTGGGACGAGTAATGCAGAGAGAGAGAGGGCGGAACTTGATGTAATTTTTTTGGTTTTTGGAATAAAATACAAGGTTCGGTTTGTTTGGTTTTCACCTTTGCTTTTGTTGCCTGAATCCCTGCACACATCACTGAAACAAACAAATCAGAATTTCTGTTCTGACTTGGCCCCTTGCTCAATAAGCAAATGGTCACAGTGACTGTCCTTGATAACTGGTCAAGGGGCCAAGCATTTATTTAGCGAAGGCAAGGGAAAGATGCGGTGATGATAAATGTGACAGGCAAGCACACGAATGCAAGCGGTATTAAAAGTGAGATGCCGCACGCAAATGCAATCATGCAAAATTGATTTGTTTTCTTTTTTATATTTGACATTTTTTTGTTTTATCATTAAAAAAAAATTTTTGTTTGCAAATATGTATATTTTATCTTTTCCATTTTTTGTTGTTTTTATCATTTCAATTTTTTTTGTTGCTAATGCCTGGCAAGCACCCAAATGGCACCTAACCTACGTGAGAACATGGGTTTCTTACTAACCTCCCAGGTATCCTAAGTGCACATCTAGGTTGATTTGGGCCTCTAGACCCCTCGAATGATGATCCCGCCGGCTAAGACTTACCCTGATGACAATACCGTCATGCCATGCTTAGGCTCCCAGTAGCTTCCGACCACAGGGATTCACCCAAAAGGTGTTTGAGGTAAGAGATTTGCCCGACCTGGGTCTGTTTCCTCACAACTCTAGATGGTATATGATGGAACACCCTGGAACCGCAATGACCAACCGCGCGACGCTGACCCGGAATCAGACGCCGTCGCACCCATAGGTGACGCGCTTGCATTGGCCTAAGCCCGAGGTTAAACAAGAAGACATCAAGGTGGTAAACAGGGGTCTTGACCAGCCAGAAACACGGAGACTCCTTCGCAGCGATAGCTTTTGCTTTTCAAAGTAGGCAACCAAATGTGTATATTAAAATAAGGTCGCAGACCCTGGGCAGTTTTCACCCTTCAGAAACTCCATCGAACCTTCATCTTTGGAGGGAGAAGGAAGGGTGTAGGGAACAAACCTCCTGAGAGGACCGGCAAAGCCGTTAACCCGGCGAGTGAATAAGGGCCCATTAACTCTTTCCTTTGGGACAACTTCGGACCAAATCTTGAGTATTTACATTCCACGGCCCCTTTTGTGGATTCAGACTTTTACTTTGAGGGGTTCCGTTTATCGCAACAGGCACGGTCACGACCAGGCTTTTCTCTTGATTTTGATTTTGTATTTCTTTTTGTGAGGGAGATATAGTCGTTTGACGTTTGTGGGCTCCCTTTTCGTATGTCTGCGGGGACACTGCCCTCTTCTCGTGCTCTGATCGATACTCGAGGAAATGGATCCTACTCTTGCCTTTGGGGTTTGAGTTTCAGTTTCTCATGCTCAGCGTTTTAAGGGCACCGACTGTCTCATTTGGTCGAAGAGAAAAGAATAAAGATTACAGCTTCCAGAGATCTTCTGGGTGGGGCCCCACCGTAGGTGATGCTACCGACTTTTTTTGAATAAAATACTTAAGTGAGCACATGTTAGCTTCCTTCGAGCGAGCATAGGCCGACGTGGCCGGACAGGGATCTCCACGGTTCTGGCAAACCAAGACCCGGTGCCTACCAAGCCTTAAAGGGCCCTATCCTAACATGAAGGTTAGATGCAGTGACTTGACTACATGGTGACCACCAGGCATTGGCATTTTGAATTTTCCATATTTTTAGTGGTTTTCAATATTTCTTTGTTTTTGATATTTTTTATCTTTTCGTCATTTTTTTTGTTTTGTGCTAAGGGTAGTATTTCTTAAGATAAAGCCCATTCCAAGGGTGGGATAACTCGATCCCTTCGGCGTTGACTAGCTTGTAGGCGTTGCCAGGGTACACGGCTTGAATTAACAATGGTCCTTCCCAATTGGGTTGGAGCTTAGAACGCGGCCCTCCAGGTTTGACAAAAATTCTTTTTACGACCATCTCACCGACTTTGAATTTTCTCTCAACGACTTTCTTTTGGTAAAAGCGAGCGAGTCTATTTTGATACACACGCGCGTGTTCGGGAGCGGCCAGCCGCTTCTCATCCAAGAGTTCCAACTGGGCGAGGAGTGAATTACGACGATCGTCGAGGGGAAATTCCTCGTCCAATTGTACCCTGAGAGAAGGGATCAGAGTCTCGTATGGGACTACCGCTTCCATACCATAAGTAAGGGCAAACGGGGTCTGCCCGGTGGGGGTACGGATTGAAGTGCGGTAGGCCCATAGGGCTTCGATAAGTTTTTCTGGCCAGTCTGAAAACTTACTAGACTCGCAGGTTTTTTTGACGATTTTGAGCAATATTTTATTGGCGGCCTCCACTTGGCCGTTACCTTGTGGGTAGTAAGGCGATGAATGATGCAATGCAATTGCGTACCTTTTGCAGAGGTTACATAGGTCCTGAGAAATGAACTGTGGCCCATTGTCGGTGACAATTGTGCTTGGGATGCCGAATCTGGCGAGGATGTTCTTCATGATGAACTTGCAGACTGTTGACGCCTTGATTTCCGCGTAAGCTTCGGCTTCGGTCCATTTGGTGAAGTATTCCGTCGCAGTAAGGTTGAAAGATTTCTGCTTGGTGAGGGAATTGGGATCACCTAGGGGACCAATGATGTCGAATGCCCACATGGAGAAAGGCCACGGGGAGGATATTGGATGAAGTGAAGAAGATGGTGAATGGATTTTATCGGCGTGAAGTTGACATTTGACACACCTACGGACATAGACAGCACAATCCTCTTCCATAGTGGGCCAGTAAAAGCCTTGCCGAATGATCTTTTTGGCGAGCATCTGACTATTCACGTGGCCACCGCACACACCCGAGTGCGTCTCCTCTACACATTTCCAAACCTCATCGTCACCAAGACATCTTAACAGAATACCAGTAAGGCTCCTCCTATAGAGTAGACCTCCAACCAATGTGTATTTCTGAGCCACCCTTCTTATGGCTTTCTTGTCCTCTGTGGAGGCCCCTTCAGGATAAGACTGATCTTGGCAGTATTTGACGATTTCATAGAACCATGGTTTCTCTTCATCAGCCAGTTCTTCTTCGGCCTCTGCTAACATGATTTCCCTCTTCTCAAGGATATCTTCCTGCAATATCTTCCTTGCTATCCTGTCTTTGATATTTACGTAGGAAGCATCATCGATGGCAGGGGCGTGAAGTTTGTAGATGGAAATGGACTCAAACCATCTTCCTAGAGGGAACCTTATGGATGATGCTAATGAGGCGAGGGCATCGGCGAGAATATTCTGATGACGAGGGACATGAACAAAGATCAGTTTGGTGAACAGTTTGGCAAAGGCAGCAGTGAGTTCTTGGTATGGCTTGAGTTTGGGATCGCGAGTGTGATATTTAGTGAGCACCTGGCGAAGGATGAGTTGACTATCACCTACGACTCGCAACTCAGTGATACGAAAAGAATGAGCGAGTTCTAGGCCAGCTAGAAGAGCTTCATATTCGGCTATATTGTTGGTAACTGGAAATTTGAGCTGGTATGCCAATGGGAATGTGAGGCCTTCAGGCGACAGGAGGGCGAC
Source organism: Amorphophallus konjac (assembly GCA_022559845.1). NCBI lineage: Eukaryota > Viridiplantae > Streptophyta > Magnoliopsida > Alismatales > Araceae > Amorphophallus > Amorphophallus konjac. The sequence continues at coordinate 133,194,589 of CM040127.1, read as the reverse complement.
GCCAATTCCTCTCCCTTGAGAATTCAGAGCTCCATCAAAATATAGCGTCCACATTAGCTCATCTGATTGGTTGATGGACATTAGTTCCTCATCTGAAAATCTGATTGGACCGGATCGAACTTGGGAAGAGGATGGTGAGCGAGATGCTCGGCTATGGCATAGCCTTTAATCACCTTTTGCTGGATGTAGGTGATGTCGAACTGAGAGAGAAAACTTTGCCAGCGTGCTAGCCTATCCGTAAGACGGATTTCTCCAGAAGGAATTTGATAGGATTCATTCGAGCAATCAAGTGGACCTCATGAGCCAAGAAGTAGTGCTTCAATTTCTGCACTACCCAAACGAGGGCAGCACAGGTTTTCTCCATGACGGTGTGATGGGGACATCACCTCCCATGCCCACCTTCACAGCTCGTCTCCTCGCCCCGGTTGCATCCGGCATGGTTTAGTCATTTAATTTTGAGTCCTATGTAATTTTACTTGAGTCATTTGATGTAATTTGCATTTTATTTGAGTCATGTCCCTAGGTCTTGCATTTATTTTCCTATGTTTGAGTGTCATTAGAGTGTGTAATGTGCTAATTGGGCCCATTTCTTCGGGCTTGGCCCAATGAGCTCTCCTACCCCTTCGGTTATTTGTCAATGAGTCTTTTGTCAGGGTCTTATTGTAAAATGTGGGTTTCCTATATATAGGGCCCCATTTCCTTCATTTGGAAAAAATGAATCAATCAATAAAAAAATTGCCATTTGAGAGTCCAAAGCTTAGTTTAGTGGAGTGATTCCAACATTTTTTGGGTGAGAAATCCTAGGGGAGTGATTCCCCACCCTTCCCTCTCTTAATCCCTCCTTTTCACTCCACTTTCTCTCTCCTCATCACCCAATTTCAAATTTTCTTCTCTCTCCTCCCTTCCCAACCACCTCAACCCCCACCTACCATCATTAAAGCCCTCCACTTCCCCATGGCCTCCATTACTCCACCCCCCTAGTCCCAAGGAGATTCCTCACCATTCCAACACCACTTTCCCCATTCCAACACAATCAACCCCTTCCCCACACAACCCCTCAACTTCCAATGCCATTTCAAATTTGAAATCCACCCTTCCCTCCACTCACTTGTGCCCCCCCTCACCTTCTCCTCTCACCCACCTTCCCAAATTCGTAGCTCCTCCTCCCACCACCTATTAGACCCCCTTCCAGACCCCATTCTTCCCTTCCCCCACCTTAGAACACCCCCTCCTAGATCCCCTCACAGCCCGGGCTTTCCCCACACTCATCCACCCCCATTTCCCCTCCCATATACCCCATTCCCCCCCATCATCATCAACCTACAGCTCTCAACTAAAGATCTACAGCAGATCAGCAACTTACAGCGGCCACCACGACCTCCTCCGGACAAGTTTGAAGACCCAAGAGCCATCGTCGGAAGCGTCTGCTAGTCGCCTTCGCAACCGAAGTGGTTTCGTCTTGTTCTGATCTCCGAGTCGTCCAGGAGGTCTATTCTCCCACAGCTGCGCGGTTCTACCTCGGCTGAGGACCTGAGCCGGCTTAGAAGCTCTGCCACGACCAGCCCCGAAGGAATCAGTCCTCATGTCCTTCTTCAAAGTTCTTCATCGGCCTTTCTACTTTCAGAATCAAGAAGCAGAAGCCCATTCAACATCCGGGAACAGAAGTTACCAATTTTCTTCCATGGTCGCGCGGCTCTACCTTCCCCAGTCTGCATCGACACCTCCTCACTCTTCTGGCTCCACAGATCGTCTCCATTCTCTTCTGGCGTCCCGGTTTCTTTTGATGCAAAGAGGACTCACCCACGGTTCTAACGGCGCTGACAGCATCAAATTTGGAGTTCGGGAGCGGTCAGGACAGCCTCTGCATCCTACTGTTGGTGACCTGCCCCTGCTAGTCTGAGAAACAGAGGCCCTGTTCAAGCTCCTGCCCCATCCAGCAGCGACTCCAGAAGAAATTACAAAAATTTTGAGGCATTCCCCTTCCTGTTACGAAGATTTCGCCGCTAGTCTCGCCATCAGCACAATTCCTGAGCAAGATCTACAATAGCAACACCGACCCTCTGTCCTAGTTCGCTGACAGCAGGCAGGTTCGGCGTCCACCCTTGTTCCTCGTTCTTTGCTTTGGTTTCCCCACCCCGCTTGGCCGGCTGAAGGCCCCTCCCTGCGTGGAGGTAGTATTGATGTAATATCATTAACCCCCACCCCAAGTTCTCCCTCCTGCGAGAGGTGTAGCGGTGTAATTTATTTGGGGCAGGTCAAGCGACAGCGCCGCGGCGTGTGGGGATCCACTCGCCTCCCCGCTCGCCCTCGTCTCCGACCGGGACCGGTTTCTTCAAACCGGTCGAGTAAGTGCTCAAACCTTCACTCCAATTAGTGCTTATCTTTCAATATTAGTTCTTAATTCCGCTGGTTATGCGAGTGAGAGCCCGATCCTCAAGCCCCATAAACTTGAGTTATCACCGTGGGAATATTGTAACCGGTGCCGTTGGCACTTTGTCGGCCCCCTTGACTTGGGCATCCCCACCCATTGGGAATCAATTCTTGGCCTTGCTGGCCCTCTACCAGCAAGGGCCCAACCCCACATCCTCACCTTGGCATTGCCAAGTTACCCCGGGCTTGGGTGAGCGACGATAGAGCGGTGGCCCAATTCGGCCCATTTGAATGCGATTGTGCTTGCTTGCATTAAGTCCGAGGTCGTTTCACATCAAGTGGTATCAGAGCAAGTCTTTGATTTGTTCTCACGAGTCAAGTCCATGGGCACGCTTGCATTAGAGTTCTCATCGGATCGTTCTATGCATTATCCACCTCCCATTGTCATTGAGTCTACCGACCAAAAGGCCCCAATTCCCATCATATCCCAAGCATACCTACCTAATGGGAGCCCCACAGAAATTGACTTCATCGACATGGAAGAAGATAATTGGATATCCCCCGAAATTGTAGCCACCCTCTCTACGACTGGACAAATTGTGCACAACGGAGACATAGTCTTCGTTGAATTCCATAAATGGTTCGGGAAGACTAAGTATTTGGATGGGGCTTGGTGTCAAAAGGGAACATTGGCGGGTCCATGTATAATCCTAGGTAAGAAATGGTTTGATGAAAGGAATGCCGACATCGACCCAACACGTCGGACTTGCCTAGTGCATCTGCCACACCTTTCGGGAACCTTTAAATTCAACAACCTTTTATTCTCCCACCCGCGGGAATCCCACCCTTGTTCACCACCCCGGGTGCACCATACTCCGGCCATCATCACCCCACCATCAAAGAACCTTCCCACTCCATTAGTTTTGGAAGAAGTAGTCCACCCGCTTTGCCACATGAAGACAAATATCCCTCGGGAACCTATCCCCTCCATAGAGAGCTCCCATGTCCCAATTGAAGAGGAAGCCTCGCACAAGGATCTTCACCCTACACCACCCCCTCTAGATAAGGCTGAACTCATCTTAGAAGAGTCCCTTGTTAGGTGGCTAAGGGAGAGCCTAATTAGAGAGACCTCGACCCATGTTTGCCCTCCCATAGAACAAAATTTTCCCCTAGTGCCCCTCTTCTCCTATCACACCACAATCCAAGCATCCTATCAAGTGGAGACCTTAGAGGATTTTCTTAGGGGCTTAGCATGGCAAATTGAGTTCACTAGCATATTGACCCCTATGGCCGAATAACCTAGGAGCCTTAGCCTCCTACACTTATGCATAGGGTCTATCACCTCGGTTTGCACCAATGGTTGCTACACTAGCGACCTCCTTCTATTCCTCCCTACACCGGATGAGCCCAACCTTCTCCTCGATTTAGAGCTTCTTATCTCGGGTAGAAAGCCAAGCCCTCCACTCATGGCCGACCCACTTATCAAGAACATTGGCCCAACTATCATAGGGAAGGATGACCTAGCACCTTTTAAGGATCTTGAGGACATGGAGTTCCTCCCCCTAAGTGACCTATTTTATGATCCATATAATCCCTTCCAATGGGAGTCAAGGGACTCATATGACCCAACCATCTTACCAACCACCCACCCTTTCCTACCCTCACCCACCATATTTGGCCAAACCCACCTCATCCATGACCCGGGTTGCACCTTGGGAGCCATAACCTTGGACCATATATCCCTAGGTAATAAGGTGGTGCCCCACCCCATGATGACCACCTTCTTAAATCCATTCGATCCTTTCCAATGGGAGTTCAAAGGTTGTCCCACACCTATACACATGGAAGTCACTTTTGGGAAAATTATGCATGTGTCTAGGCTTTCCACCCCCTTTGGCATGAACACTATGTTGGGTCCATTCATTCATATCACCCACATGTCTAGTAGAAAGCATGAGTGGGCCACATTCGGATGTCATGGTCCTCCTTCATTCATCATGGATCGTAAGCATGTCAAAAGCATCTACGGATGTCCAGGCCCCCCCACATTCATCACCACTTTGCATGATAGGTTCACCTACGGGTGTCCCGGCCCACCCAGGCCCACCAAAGTCTACATGATAACATTGCATGATAAGTCCACATATGGTTACCCCGGCCCTCCAAAATCCATCAAAGTCTTATTGGCATCAAAGCATGATCGGTCTACTTTTGGTTGCCCAGGTCCACCCATCACCCCTAGAATGTCAACATTCACGAAATTGCATGAAAGCCTTTGCAAGCACATAAGCAAAAAGAATGAGGCTTATAAGAGGCGGGCCGACTCTCATCGGCGTCACCAAGACTTCCATGAGGGTAACTTTGTGATGGTAAGGACTGAGAGGCTCTCCCCGGGAGCCATCTCCAAATTGAGGCCACGTGGGGCTGGTCCCTTCCAGGTCCTGAGGCGCATTGGTGCAAATGCCTATGAGTTAGATCTCCCCGAGGAGTATGGAATAAGTCCCACATTCAATGTTGCCGACCTAGTGTCATATAGGGGTCCCACGGTGGTACCTAGTGAGGAGATTGAGCCTACGTCTTCCCTTGAGAGAGCACCCACCCGTGAGGAGAGACCACCAGCCAAGAGAGCCCAGCGTGAACAAATTGAACAAATATTGGATGAACAAGTCACTACCACTCGGAGCAAGGTATACGAGCGCTATCTCGGCAGGTGGATGGATCGGTCTCGTTCGGGAGGCTTGAGGGCAGTACCACTTCTACACCCTCCAAGGAGGGAAGGACACTTACTCGACAGAGTCGAGTTCTCCGCACCCCGGGAGTATGATGGGGACATCACCTCCCATGCCCACCTTCACAGCTCGTCTCCTTGCCCCGGTTGCATCCGGCATGGTTTAGTCATTTAATTTTGAGTCCTATGTAATTTTACTTGAGTCATTTGATGTAATTTGCATTTTATTTGAGTCATGTCCCTAGGTCTTGCATTTATTTTCCTATGTTTGAGTGTCATTAGAGTGTGTAATGTGCTAATTGGGCCCATTTCTTCGGGCTTGGCCCAATGAGCTCCCCTACCCCTTCGGTTATTTGTCAATGAGTCTTTTGTCAGGGTCTTATTGTAAAATGTGGGTTTCCTATATATAGGGCCCCATTTCCTTCATTTGGAAAAAAATGAATCAATCAATAAAGAAATAGCCATTTGAGAGTCCAAAGCTTAGTTTAGTGGAGTGATTCCAACATTTTTTAGGTGAGAAACCCTAGGGGAGAGATTCCCCACCCTTCCCTCTCTTAATCTCTCTTTTTCACTCCACTTTCTCTCTCCTCATCACCCAATTTCGAATTTTCTTCTCTCTCCTCCCTTCCCAACCATCTCAACCCCCACCTACCATCATTAAAGCCCTCCACTTCCCCATGGCCTCCATTACTCCACCCCCCTAGTCCCAAGGAGATCCCTCACCATTCCAGCAACACTTTCCCCATTCCAACACAATCAACCCCTTCCCCACACAACCCCTCAACTTCCAATGCCATTTCAAATTTGAAATCCACCCTTCCCTCCACTCACTTGTGCCCCCCCTCACCTTCTCCTCTCACCCACCTTCCCAAATTCGTAGCTCCTCCTCCCACCACCTGTTAGACCCCCTTCCAGACCCCATTCTTCCCTTCCCCCACCTTAGAACACCCCCTCCTAGATCCCCTCACAGCCTGGGCTTTCCCCACACTCATCCACCCCCATTTCCCCTCCCATATACCCCATTCCCCCCCATCATCATCAACCTATAGCTCTCAACTGAAGATCTACAGCAGATCAGCAACTTGCAACGGCCACCACAACCTCCTCCGGACAAGTTTGAAGACCCAAGAGCCATCGTCGGAAGCGTCTGCCAGTCGCCTTCGCAACCGAAGTGGTTTCGTCTTCTTCTGATCTCCGAGTCGTCCAGGAGTTCCATTCTCCCACAGCTGCGTGGTTCTGCCTCGGCTGAGGACCTGATCCGGCTTAGAAGCTCTGCCACGACCAGCCCCGAAGGAATCAGTCCTCATGTCCTTCTTCAAAGTTCTTCATCGGCCTGTCTACTTTCAGAATCAAGAAGCGGAAGCCCATTCAACATCCGGGAACAGAAGTTACCAATTTTCTTCCACGGTCGCGCGGCTCTGCCTTCCCCAGTCTGCATCGACACCTCCTCACTCTTATGGCTCCACAGATCGTCTCCTTTCTCTTCTAGCGTCCCGGTTTCTTTTGATGCAAAGAGGACTCACCCACGGTTCTAACGGCGCTGACGGCATCAAATTTGGAGTTCAGGAGCGGTCAAGACAGCCTCTGCATCCTACTGTTGGTGACCTGCCCCTGCTAGTCTGAGAAACAGAGGCCCTGTTCAAGCTCCTGCCCCGTCCAGCAGCGACTCCAGAAGAAATTACAAAAATTCTGAGACATTCCCCTTCCTGTTATGAAGATTTTTCCGCTAGTCTCACCATCAGAACAATTCTTGAGCAAGATCTACATCAGCAACACCGACCCTCTGTCCTGGTTCACTGACAGTAGGCAGATTCGGCATCCACCCTTGTTCCTCGTTCTTTACTTTGGTTTCCCCACCCCGCTTGGCCGGCTGAAGGCCCCTCCCTGCGTAGAGGTAGTATTGATGTAATATCATTAACCCACACCCCAAGTTCCCCCTCCTGCGAGAGGTGTAGCGGTGTAATTTGTTTGGGGCAGGTCAAGCGACACCGCCGCGGCGTGTGGGGATCCACTCGCCTCCCCGCTCGCCCTCGTCTCCGACCGGGACCGGTTTCTTCAAACCGGTCGAGTAAGTGCTCAAACCTTCACTCCAATTAGTACTTGTCTTTCAATATTAGTTCTTAATTCTGCTGGTTATGCGAGTGAGAGCCCGATCCTCAAGCCCCATAAACTTGAGTTATCACCATGGGAATATTGTAACCGGTGCCGTTGGCACTTTGTCGGCCCCCTTGACTTGGGCATCCCCACCCATTGGGAATCAATTCTTGGCCTTGCTGGCCCTCTACCAGCAAGGGCCCAACCCCACATCCTCACCTTGGCATTGCCAAGTTACCCCGGGCTTGGGTGAGCGACGATAGAGCGGTGGCCCAATTCGGCCCATTTGAATGCGATTGTGCTTGCTTGCATTAAGTCCGAGGTCGTTTCACATCACGGTGTACTTCTGCTCACAGGGATTGAGAAGTTTGGACAAGTAATAGGTTGCCCGTTCCTTGCCTTCTTCATCAGCTTGTGCAAGGATGGCTCCCACGGAGTCATCCAAGACTGAGACGTAAAGGATCAGAGGTTTTTCTGGTTTGGGAGGAATGAGAACGGGTGGACTAGCCAGATATTCTTTCAACCCTTCAAAAGCTTTCTGACATTTAGAATTCCAGTGTAATTCTACTCCTGGCTTGGTCAACTCGTAGAGAGGTCTACACCTTTGTGAATGTTGGGACACAAACCGACGAATAAACTGCAACCTCCCGATTAAACCTCAGACTTCCCTCAAATTATTGGGAGGCGGCATATCCCTGATAGCCTTGGCTTTGTCAGGATCTATCTCGATCCCTCTTTTACTGACAATGAACCCTAGCAATTTACCCGATGACACACCAAACACACACTTCTTCGGGTTCATTTTCAATTGGAACTCCCTTGACCTCTGCAAGACCTTAGCCAAAACTTCTGGATGTTCCATCCTGGTCCTTGATTTCACCAACAAGTCATCCACATACACTTCCAGGTATATGTGCATCATGTCATGAAATATGGCCATCATCGCTCTTTGGTAAGTAGCTCCAGCATTCTTTAATCCGAACGGCATGACCACGTAACAATATGTTCCCCAAGGGGTAGTGAATGACGTTTTTTCCTGATCCTCTTCTGCCAAACGAATTTGATTGTATCCTGAAAATCCATCCATGAATGAGAGGGTCTCATAACCTGCCGTGTTATCGATCAACACATCAATGTGAGGCAAGGGAAAATCATCCTTTGGACACGCGCGGTTAAGGTCCCGGAAGTCGATGCAAATCCTGACTTTCCCATCTTTCTTCATGACCGGGACAATGTTCGCCACCTATTGAGGATAAAGGACGACTCTAATGAACCTGGCTTTGTGGAGCTTATCGACCTCTTCTTTCATTTTCAAAGCCATCTGAGGGTGGAAACGCCTTAACCTTTGTTTTACCGAGACGGATCCTGGTTTTAGGGTTAAACGGTGTTCGACCATGGTTGAATCTAGACCCGGCATATCCTCGTAGCTCCATGCAAACGTGTCCTTATATTCCTTGAGAACCTCAATTAATGCCTTTTCTTCAGAGGGTGGTAGATTGTCACTTATGAGGATGATCCTAGGGTCTTCCTCAGTTCCCAAGTTAACTTCTTTGGTGGATTCTTCTACAGCAGTTGACGGCTCATCGAATCTCCTCATTCCACTAGCGTATGCGCCCACCGCATCCTCATATTCTTCACCCTCATCTTTAGTGGGGCATTCTTCATCCGTGATCTCATAGACTCCATACCCTTCATCAAATGCACAGTCGCCCTCACATTCTATTTCCGGTAGCCGGATGGGATTTTCTAACAACTGGGGGATGGCAAGGAGGGCTTGACACCTGGCGGCTAAATCTAGAAGGAATCGACGAGGGATCTGCCTACCCTTGGATTTCTTCCTAGGTACTACCCTTGACCTATCATTCTTAGATTGACTGACAATATTTACAGAAGAAGAGGAAGACGAAGAGGATGGTGTAGAATATACAGGAGAAGACCCCTCAGAGGAGGGGTAGAAAAGGTCGCTCATCAGACCTTGGACGGGTGGTCCGCAGGGCGGTACACACCCCGTGGGAGATGTAGGAGGTTTCCTCAACGAAGATGTGTTGTTGAGGAGTTTGAAAATTGACGTTTTTTTTTCGTTTTCATTTTTGATGACAAAACAGCGAAAAGAGATCGGAGGAGAGAGAAAAGTGATTATGGCTAGAGGATTGGGAGGCTCGTAGAGCAGATCATGATTGAAAGTCTGGCGCGGGTTGAGAAGCCCGCGTAGGTATGTAAGCAGAGAAGGGGATCTGGGAAGATCATCAGACAATTGTCTGGCCCAGGAAGAAGATATCAGCAAAGGCTGAGACGAGTGGATGGAGAAGATGGCGGCTAATGAGCCGTCGACGGCAATGTTGAGGACGGATGAAGATCCGTCAACGACAGGGTCCTTCTGGAGAGGACGAGGATAGTTTGGAACCTTGGCAAGAGTGGTAATATTCTCTGGTATTCCGGAGATCAATGGCGGTCCTTCAAGCTGCGGAGATGAGAACATCCTTTCCAGTGCAACGGAAATGTCCCGTATGTCAAACCATTTGTCCCACTCGCATTCCGGATCTTTGATCTTGCCTCTTTTGGTGATCCTCGGACATTTTTCAGCCAAATATACAGCATGTGATCCCCCATATGCTTCTCGTGGGTAATCTCCCATCTGAACAACGGGCCCTCTGTTGAAGTGGTTTGATAGAGTCCATGTGAGGGGCTTCCAATCCGCCTTGAACGGTCCTTTGAAGCCTAGGCCAAACCTACGGTTCGGCCTAATTTCCTTTGGCGGTTTGAGCATACCCTATAACTGTGCGCCCAGACCTTTACCCTATTGATAGCCGATGTTCCTCATAATCTCCCAACCTTTGGAGTGAAAAGGGAGACATGATGTTGCGGTTGCCCTGACCGGCTCCTTTGGTGCTAGTGGAACATGAGATGGATCACGCACGTCCAGCAGTGACAATATGGGCCGATGAGACGGCCAAACAGAGGGCAGAGAGGTGTTGATAGCATCCACTGTGTGAAGGACAGGTGTACTAACCACTTTAATAATCCTCCCATTGTAAGGAAACTTCAGGCACTGATGGTTGGTGGAAGGCACAGCGTCCATGGCTTCGATGTAAGGGCGACCCAATATAGCCTTGAATGTGGGGTCCATGTCGAGGACATGGAATTCCGTGGGAATTGACATGGGGCCTAGTTTTGCCTTCAGAATAATCATCCCCTGCGGTGGCCTTTTGCTATTGTCATAAGCCGTGACCGTGATCGAGGAAGGTCTTATTTGTTCTTCGTTGACCCCACACAACTGAAGGGTGTCCATGGAGATCACATTTATGGACGCACCTGTGTCCACAAGACACGGGTTTATGGATACCCCATTAATTTTTATTGAAATGCACAATGCATATTTTCGAGCTTCCTTGGGAGCGAGCTCGTAGTTGTGGAACATGATGGCCGGTTGTGTGTCCGTTGGGGTCAGGACGGTACAGATCTTTTCTATAGGGAGGTCCTCATTCACCATGACCCTTTGAAGGTACTCCATTAAGGCTACCTGGTGGGATGTGGATCTTTGAAGTAGCTCCAGGATGGAGATCCGAGCAGGCGTCTTGTCCAAGTGTTTCAATAGATCATACTGTGTTCCAGGGATAGCTCTTTCCAGTTGTTCTCCATCATCTTTTTCTGGCTGAGATTGCTCAGGATTCTGACTGTTGTGGGGGAAAACCCTGTGGAAAATCCTTCCACTCCGGAGCACCATTGCCTGCGGCTTTTGTACCTCTGTGGGGGTAGCAGTGGGTTTTAACAGGGATTTGAGGGGTAGTGGTGGAGGAATGGTTGATGCAGGGGTGATGATGGGAGCATGGATTCTGATGAGGGGTTTGTTAGGTGGAGACATGGTGGAGGTAGAGGGGATATTACACGGATTATGAAGGATAAGGGGTCTGGAAGGTGGAGGTGGAGACGAAGTAGAAGTGGGTAGGGCTTGAAGCGGGTAATGATTTTGAGGTGGGTGATGGGTAATGAGTGGTTTTGAAGGCATTAGTGGTGATATGGTGGGGAAAGACGGGGTTATGTATGGTTGACGGATGATAAGGGGTTTAGAAGGCGTAGGGGTAAATGTGGTAGAGGTGGATGGTAAAGTGGGGGAGTGAGAGAAGATGAGAGGGTGTGAAGGCGTAGTGGAGAGTGTCGGTTGATAGGAGATCGGGGTGCGGATGAAAGGGCGTAATGGTAGTGGAAATGGTGAAGGTGATACTGACGCGGGTTGATGAGAAAGAGGTGCTACCCGGGCAAGGTGAGGGGGTTGCATGACGATAGGGTTGGAGGAAGAAATAATAGAGGTACTTTCCGGGTGCCACACCTGCTCTCTCCCGACTTCCGGGAAGGAGGAGATGGGGTTAACCTGATGATTGGGCTATTGGTGCTCCGGTAATGGATTCTGGATTATGCCCATGTTGGGCTATTGTTGTGGGGCCTGCTGAGGCTGTTGTTGTTGTTGTGGTTGCTGCTGCTGTTGCTGTTGTAACTGCTACTGTGGTAACTGCTGCTGTGGCCTATGAGGAGGTCTCCTAGCCTTGAGAGCGGTGACGTATCGTCTCATTTCATCCCAATCTATTTGATGTTCATCATTCATATCGTGGATGTAATTTTTGAACTGGAAGCAGTAATCTACTGTGTGTCCTGGCTGCCTGTGGTAGACGCAGTATTTGGAGGTATCAACATTCGGGGGCCACACGGGCCTTTCCCTGGGTAGCACAAGTATGTTTGAGGCCATGAGGGCGTTGAAAATATCCGCTAGAGTTTCTGGCAACGGTGGATAGTAGGCTCTCTTGGGATCGACTGGCCTCCTTTGTTGCTGTTGGGGACCATAATTCCCCGGGGGTGGAACTTGGTTGTACTGAAGCGGTGGTTGTTGTTGCTGAGGTTGTGGTTGTTGTTGCTGGGGTTGACGTAATGGAGGCATATTACCCTGGGGTGGATTATTTTGGGGTGGAGGACGAAGAGGGAAAGGACCTGGTTGGAGGGGAAGTCGGGGCATTTGTGGAGGCCTTGGGTTGACTGCATAGTTGGTATTGTTGACCGCACCCACTTGCTCATTTGTCACGACCCCTTCTGTGGCTCCACCTGGGACACCAGCGCCTGTCTTTCTGACCACTTTGGGCTTCGGCGACTCAAACATGTTCATAATGGGGGAGTCTTTTAACTGGGTTTGGATGTACCGGACCCTTTCATAGAGTTCCTCCATTGTAGTAAGTTTATTCATGGCCAGGACGTGTCTGAACTGTGGGGTTGCATTAGACACAATCATCTTCACTTGTTCGGGCTCGGAGAGGGTATCCCTTATTCTTTCCGCCAGAGACCTCCATCTATCAGCATAGCAGACAAAATCTTCGTCAGGCTTCATCTTTTCGGCCACTAGGTCGGTAATGGAGAGTGAGGGACCGACCCTATCCCTATATTTCTGCAAGAACCTTCTCTGGACTATTTCAAAATTCTCGGCCTCGCGGGGCTCCAAAGAATAGAACCACTCTAGCGCGGGACCATCCAATGATCTCCGAAAGAGGTATGCCAGGGACCTCTGATCGTTTTGCCAATAGGAGGATTCATACATGAAATCCTTGAGGTGAATGAAGGGGTTGTCGGTACCATTGTATCTGCGGTACGTGGGCATTTCGGAGGGAGGAAGATGAATGACGGGAAGGATTGGCAAAGCAACCTCCGGGGTGGCTTTCACGTCCACCATCCTTCTCAGATTTTGAAACTGCTCGTCCATGCGATTGAACCTATTGAGGAGTGAGTGGGCGAGCTCCTCTAGAGGTGAAGGTGGCACTTGCCACTGGGGGAGAAACTGTCTCCCGGAGACTTGAGGGGGGAACCCGGAATGAGAGGGAGCTGTCGGACCGCCAACAGTTGGCCCTAGCTAAAGCGGTGTGTGGGGAACAATGGGAGTTTGAGATTGTGACGGGAACTGGAATGAGGGTGGTTGTTGGCTCGCTTGTCCTTGAAGCGAGGGAGACTAGATGGCTTGCACCAATGAAGGAGATGGAATGGCCTGCACGGACTCTTGGAGAGGTGCGACGGCCGGAGTTGATTCCTGGGACGTGGGGGAAACAGATTTCCCCTTCAGAATGGCCTGGAAGGCCCGGAGCTGTTCAGAGGTAAGCTCCGTATTGGCGAGGACGCCCAGTAAGGAAGAGATATCCTATGGTGGGGATGTGTCCCCGGCAATAACCTGCACCTCATGCGAGGGCTCATGAGAGGGACCCGAGTCCATAGCATAGACTCGCGGGTCGGCTGACAAACCACGACTAGGGTGGTTCTCCTCAAAAGACTCGTGAGCCATGCTCACAGTTTTCCCAGAACGCAAAAACATACACTAACAAGCAGGTAGCAGAGATTATCAAACAAGTGGATGCCTTTACGCCTTTTTTTTGGTGTTTTGATTTTGATGATTTTTTTTGTTTTTAGCGAGATTCGAAGTTCACACAAAATAGGGACCCTAGTTTATTTTTTGTTTCACCGCCGTGTCATCTAGGGTCTCTCGTCTCACCACGAATGGGATGACTAACTCCGGGGAACTTCAATGGTACAACCAGCCCAGTGAACGAAGAGGAGATTCTTCGATGTCGGGGACTTACGGAGGTCCCAGTGGAGGAGATTCTAGTCCGTTGAGAGGAATTCTCAAACGGAGAGTCCTTCCTTCACCGGGAATGGGTGTTCCTTAGAACAAATGAAAAAGGATATAAAAGAGGGATGGATGTATGCAATGGAATGCTGACAAAGATATAGAGTAAGAAAACAACAGAAATAACAAACATATATTAAACACCCAACCAATCAAATTGAGAGTGCTGTCGTGAGCATAACGGGGGCGCGCGAGGGCGCCAAGGTGGAGAGGCATGGACGGTGCTGAACTTGCAAGGGTAGCCAAAAGGAAGCAGTAGAGTCCCACCGTGATCGCCAATCTGTGAGCGACGTCACGCGGTTCGGAGAGCGGAGAGGACGCGGATCGCGCGGGCTCCTTTTTTTGTTTGCTGCAACACAAAAATAAGAGAAAAGAGAAGGGGCCACCACGGGAGATTGCTCCGGCGGGGCGAGCGGGACAAATGTAAGATAGCAAGATATGGGGGTTAAACGGCCATAGCGGGAAGTGACTCGCCGCGGCCTCGGGGGGACGGGAATGGTGCAGAAATTAAATAGCAAGAATTGAAACGGCCATTGGGGAAGTGACTCGCCGCGGCCTCGAGAATATGAGCAGATAAGAATAACAGAATATAAAGAGAATATAAAGAGCGAGAATTTAAACGGCCATTGGGGAAGTGACTCGCCGCGACCTCGAGAATATGAATAGATAAGAATATAACAAAATATAAAGAGAATATAAGAGCGGGAATTTAAACGGCCATTGGGGAAGTGACTCGCCGCGGCCTCGAGAATATGAATAGATAAGAATATAACATATAAGAACAGGAATTTAAACGGCCATTGGGGAAGTGACTCGCCGCGGCCTCGAGAATATGAGCAGAATATAACAGAATATAAAGAGAATATAAGAACAGGAATTTAAACGGCCATTGGGGAAGTGACTCGCCGCGGCCTCGAGAACAAGATGTGATCGCCAGGGGCCAAAAGACCCCAAAATAAAGAAAGTGATCGCGCCTACCTCAAGAGCGGGAGATGGCGGGTTGCTTCTTCCTCCCCCTTCGGCCGGCCGACGGAGAGGGCTTTCCTTGGGTACCCTTGCAAAATAACGACAAACAAGTAACGAGTGGATTAGAAAGATGAAGGTGTAGTATTCAAATCCTTGCGATAAAAAATGACGAAATGATGGCAAGACACACACCTGGTTGGTGTTATCTTTTAAACCCCTCTCGGACTCGAGTAGGAGGAAAATGAGATGATGGATGCAAGAAGTATATAAGAAGAGGCACCCTGATGAAGGGGGTAGAGGATGCGAGATGATGAATGCAAAAGAACTACGAAGAAAAGGAAGGATTGGCTTATTGGATGTGCCGATGGTGAAATCCGGCGGAGCTCCGGCAGCGTAGGGACGACGTGGAAGCGTGGTGGATGAAGACGACCTTCCTCTCGCAAGCGTGGGCACCCGAGAAGCCGGCAGAACCTCCACCTACAAAAGATCCCACGGGTTAGAAATGACTCCGGTAGCCTCTGGGCTCCGGCAGCCTATCGGATCTCTTAGAAGCTCTTCCAGAACTGAGGGGGTAGGCCTCTATTTATAGGGCTCCGGAGGGTGGAGGCGTCCAGGACCCTGGACACCTCCATCAGGGCCGAACTAATATTTTATTCTATTTTATTTATTTTTTTCGAATATTTTTGTGGAGGCGTCCAGGGTCACGGACGCCTCCAATAGGTCCACCGAACCACACCGACGGCCGCACGCGGTTTGGCACAACGCGTGGTTTCGTGAGCGGCGCCTTGTGATTTTGAAATGGGCGCGTCCAGCTGTCTGGACGTCTCCACAATTTAGATTTTTTTCACACACGACAAATCGTCGTTCGGTGGGCGGCGCCCGTGAGGGAGTTAATGGAGGCGTCCAGGGGCCTGGACGCCTCCAGGAAAATATTTTGTATTATTTTTATTTTGTTTTTTATGCCAAAGCTGGCATTTTATATTTTATAATTTTGTTTTTATGGAGGCGTCCAGGGGCCTGGACGCCTCCATTAATATATTATTTTTATTTGGCTTTTGGTTTATTGAAAATAAATTAAAAGAATGGGGGCGTCCAGGGGCCTGGACGCCCCCATGAAGACCCACCCGGGTCCTCAATTCAGGCATTGGCGGCCGCCCGGCAGACACCCTTCCTGGTTTCGGAACCTCTGATGCGTCCGACTGGTGTTGATGCCGTCCGAATGCCGTGACGAGACGATTCCGGATGCCGAAAAAGGCAGAAGAAGATCCAAGAAAAGGAAGCACTTAAGAGATTCGAAATGCGTAAGCCGTCGCGGGGCGTCGTATAGTAATATGAGACTTTCTCAGGAGACGTCAGGAATGGCGTGTCGACAACTTGTACGGAAAGCCCTTAGCCTAGTGGCGCTCCAAGAGTCATAGGAATCAGACCGTGGGAACCTCTGTAATCCTTCTCTGGTTGTCTGCCTAGGAGGAGCTGCGCAGGTCGTCGAGATTTGCTCCTCCGGGTAGCTCCGAGGTCGGACAGCGGCGGGGCTGCTATCGTTGCGAAGCTGACTGGACGATGATTCCACCAATGTAAGGTACGCTCTTTGAAGCTTCTTGGTTATGACGTGGCAGTCTCTGCACTCTGTTGCCTGTGAACTGAGGCTGGGTCTGCAACTTACCGGTGGGAAATGGAGTAGGAGGGGGGCGAATGGGGATGGATGAGTGTGGGGTGAACCTTGGCTATGAGGGGGTCTGGGAGGGGGTGATTCAAGGTGAGGGAGTGGCAGAATGGGGGCTGGAGGGAGGTCTAGCAGGTGGAGGGAGAGGAAGCTACAAATTTGGTGTTGGGAGGGAGATAGGGAAGAAGTATTTGAAAATGGGTTTAAGGGAGGGATTAATTTCTGGTCTTGGGGATGGGAAGAGGTGTGGGGAAGGAAAAGGATGCTTGGGGAGTGGGTAATTCTCCCTGGGGAGATGAGAGAGGTGCTTGGGGAAGGGGAGTGGGTGGTTGGTGGTTGGACGGTGGAGTGGGGATAGGTGGAGGCTACCTTGGGGATGGGGTGGAGTAAAGAGCGGGGTTGTGGGGAGTTGGAGTGGCTTTAATGGAGGGAGAAGGGAGAGAGAAAGTGGTTGGGAGGGGCGGAGAGAGAAAGAGGCCCCCCCCCCTTAGAGAGAGAGAGATATGAGAGAGAGGGGAATCCACCCCTTAGAGAGAGGGAGAGAGAGATAGAGAATTCACTCCAATTACACTAGAATGCACTCAATTTTTTTGATTGACGAAAAGATTACAAATGAGGGAGTGGGGTGGCCTATTTATAAACACTCATATTTTCCTAGCACTAAAATGACCCTGACAAAACAACTAATGACCAAAGCAGTCCAAGGGAGGGCGCCCCTGGGCCAAGCCCACTAGTTGGGCCCAATAGACAACTTATTTAACCACATGATTCAAGACTTAGGTAAATGACCCTTATAGGTACCAGACTCAAATAAAGTGAAAATTACATAGTTTATGACTTAAATAAAATATAAAAATTACATGGATAGACTCAGAAAAATGTGAAGAACACAATGGCGCAAACTGTCGATCCATCAGAGCTTCGTAAAATGTGGAGAGGTAAGTGATGCCCCCATCATACCCCCGTGGTGGAGAGAACTCGACCCCGTCGAGTATGGGTCCACCGGGGAAGTGGTACATCAAATGTATCTACGGGCGAGCCACGATCTCCAAACTCAACCCCGCATCCATGGCCGGGGGATGGCGCTTCAACTTCACAAAGTGGCATGGACACACCCTCATGCTGGCAATGATACCTTGCTTGCCTAGTATTACCTCCGTGTGCACACGTCGGGCTCTCAGGCTGATATGTGAAGGCTCTCCGAGGGTATCACTCACAAAGGAAGGGGTAGGCTCAAGGTGCTTAGTGGGTTCCACCGCGGTGCCCTTAGAGGGTGCCGGATCTGCCACGCAGAAAGTGGGGTGTATCCCAAAATCCATCGGTAAGTCCAAACCGTAAGTCGGGTTGCCAAAGCCACTCAGAAATTGGCAAGGTCCAAGTCCTCGTGCCCTCAAATTGGAGGTGACCCTAAGGTAGAGCCACTCCAAAGTCATCATCGCCCAGTTGCCAACTTGGAATTCCAAGTGGCGCTCACAAGCTTTTGCTCGCTTCTTGTGGTTCTCACCGCTCGTTGCTTGTTGCTTCCTTAAATACTCATGCCATGTACTAGGATGCGGTGTGAGTGGGGAATGTATGATATGCAAGGGGGGACAAGGACAACCATATTTAGACCAGTCATGCTTTGACGCCATGGAGACTTTGATAGAATTGGGAGGACTAGGGCATCCACAAGTGGACCTATCATGCAATGTCGCCATGTAGACTTGGATGGACTTAGGAGGGCCTAGGCATCCATATGTGATCCAATCATGCATGGGGGTGCCAAATGCCGGGGGACCAGAACATCCATGAATGCTCTTATCATGCCTACGACCCATGATGAATGAAGGAGGACCATTACATCCGAATATAGACCACTCATGTTTCCTACTTGACATGTGGGTGATGTCAATGAATGGACCCAACATAGTGTTCATGCCAAGTGGTGTGGCAAGCCTAGACACATGCATGCTTATCCCAAAGATGACTTCCATGTGCATAGGTGTAGGACGACCTTTGAACTTCCATGTGAAAGAGTCGAAGGGATCTAGGAAGGTGGATATGGGGTGGGGCACTTCCTCGATCTGTAGGCGGGTGTTGCCTAATGTCATGGTTCTTATAGTGTAACCTAGGTCATGGATGAGGTGGGCTTGGCCCAACATGGTGGGTGGGGATAGGAAAGGGTGGGTGGTGGGTGATGCGGGTGGGTTACATGGGTAACTAGGCTCCCATTGGAAGGGATCATAGGGGTCGTGGACTGAGCTTCCTAGGGAGAAGTGCTCTATGTCCTCAAGGTCTTCACAAGGTGGGTCTTCCTCATCTATTGGGATGATTGGGCCAGTGTAGTGAGTGGGTGGGTTGGCCAATGTCCTTGGGATCTCAATGGTAGGGGAGTGGACCGAGATAGGTTCTTCCACCATGGGGAGAAGGAAAAGGAGGTCGCTAGTGTAGCAACCAACAGTGCAAATCGAGGTGATAGACCCGACGCATGGGTGGATGAGGTCAAGGGTCTTAGGTCGGTTTGCCCCTAGGGTCAACAAGCAAGTCAAGTCTAATTGCCACCCTAGACCCTTGAGGAGATCATCCCAACCCTCTACCTCATAGTAGGATTGGATCATGGTGTGAAAGAAGGGGAGGGGCACAATTTCAGATTGATGTCCCATGGGTGAGAGGTGTGGGGGTGAACTAGGGATGGTGGGGCCTCGCTTGAACCATTGGAGTATGGGCTCATTCACGGTGAGGGTGCCATGAGTGGTGGTGGTTAGTTCTTGAAGGACCAGGCTAGGAGAGGTGAATGGAATGGGAAGCTCTTGGATTTCCTTTGTGGCTGGAGGTGGGTTCAGATTGGTACCCACCTCTTCTTGAGTTGGTGTGTGGACCATGGTCTCCTATACCAAGGGGCTGGGACAGTCATTTGGGGGTGGGGTGATGGTGATAGCCGGTGTGTGGTGCACCCGAGGTGGTGAACAAGTATGGGCTTGGGTTGGGATTGGTAAGGGAAGTAGCAGAGGTCTAGGTTGGGGTTGGGTTGGGGAAGGGAGAGGAAGATGGGTGGGTTGAGGGGGTTTGGGAAGATTGTCCTTGGGAGGGGTGTCCCTGTTGGGGGACGATGGAGGGGTAATGGTGGCCGGGGTGGGAGAGGTTTCAACCACTAGGGGCATGGGAAGATGCTTCCTTGTGGGGCATTGTCTGGCGATGTGCCCCAATTGGTGGCACCTATAACATTCTGGCTCGCACTTACCCGAGGTTATTTCACTCACTTCTATCTCCATAGGTCTCTTTCCCTTTTGAGAAGGGGTGAGGCGAGGGGTTGCGGAGGGGGCTAATGGGGCTTGAGTGGTGTGGGTTGTGGAATGGGGTATTGGTTGGGGTGGGGGGAGTTGGGGAACTTGAATCTTGGGTTGGTCGAGTGGGGATGGAGTAGTTGAAGTGCTCCTTGGGCTTTGATGATGCGAGCAGGAAAGGGACACATATATAGCCCTAAGTTGTTCTTTCATGTTTCCCCAAGTGGTGATGGGATCTTCCCTTCTAATTATCCTTAGCCCGACAATTTGCAGCCAATAGGTTTGATCCCGTTTAGTAAGTTATGATTTGGCAAATCAGACTTTCTCACCCTCGGACATGGGATACCAAGTGAAATAATGGTCCATTGAGACTTCCCAATCTAAATTGTCACTCAGTTTGCTAGACCCATCAAAGGTCGGTGGGTGGGAAGGTGCACTCCTACCGGTCGCTCTTGGGGCGAGCCCATTTTCCTCTAATTGGTTGAGTCGACCCGATAGGCTATCAAGCCGCTCATTGGCATAAGTCATGGCTCCCATTAGGTAGTTGACATGGCCGTGGAGGCCATGTTTGTTGGTGGTGGGTTTCTCTTGGGGGTTTGGGATCATGGACAGGGCCGATGGGTAAGGTCGGTATGAGGCGGCCATGCTAGTGGACAAGAGCGATGCACTGGGAGACTCTAAATGCACATGCGCGCCGAAGGACCAACTTGGGGAGAGACAAGTTGTGAACTTGTTCTGATACCAATTTTATGTGACACCACCTTGGACCAAAATTCGCAAGCAACCAAACCGATCGGTGGATTCACTCAAGCGGGTTCACCAGCGTCGCGCACACCCGGGTCCGTAGGTGGACCGGCGATGGGGTGAGGGTCCGAGGTTGGACCCGGAGGTTTCCAAGGGTATGGCTGGCTTGGACATGACCCCTAAGGGCCAGGGGTTGCCCAAATTCATGGGCGGTCAGCACGCCGAGGGCGTGGGTAAATTGATCTCACTCATAACTCACCCGCAGTGGACACTCACATATTAGTAATTTGGGACCGAGTACTCTCTCACCACCGACGGAGCAACCAAAAGCAATACTAAACTAACCAAGTAAATGCCAGCATTGAGAAGTGTTTCGAAGCACACTTGATCGGCATGAATACACCGATCCCGGCTGGTGACGAGGGCGAGCGGGGAGACATGGGTACGCACCCGCACGCCGCATCGGTGTAGCTCAAACCTGAAATTTTCAATTTACATGCACTACGCCCCTTGCAAGGGGGTTGGACTAGGGGTGGAGATTAGTTTTACAACCAAAACATACCTCCACGCAGGGAGGGGCGGTCAGTCGGCCAAGCGAGGTGGGGAAAACTACGCTAGAAGCCGAAGTGTGCGGTTCTGCCCGCTCTGGAACAGCTTGATAGGCAGTCGCTTTCGGCTCCGCTACGGGCTCTCCCGAACTCTGTTGTGGACGAAACCAGTGCCAAATCCTCCAGGGTTGGCCCAGAAGGTATTCATAATTTTTGGGGAATTCCTGGTTGACGGCGTTGGTCGGGCCAGAGGCGCGAATAGGGTCTCTGTTTGCTGGTTCTTGTAGCTTCTGCACCTCTACTACAGGAAGATGAAGCCGCCACGGACGCTCCCAAGCTCTGATACAAGCGTGGCTGGTGTCGTTGGATTCGTGGTTGAGTCCTCTTCGATCGGAGACTAGCGGGGACACTGGGGGAGGTCGGAGCAGATGACGAGGACCCGAACAGTGCTGGGGTATCAGACTAGTTCCAGAGGAAACTGATCAGCGCACCGGAGGGAGAAAATTTTAAACTATTGATGCCGAGGTCCTAAATTTGCTCTACTTCTTGGAGATGATAGAGGACTTGTAGGGGAAGTCCTTAGCCAAGTGGTGCTCCATAAATCACAGGAATCAGACCGTGGGAGCCTCTAGCGCTGGATGCCTATTTATAGAGGGAGCAGAGGATGGTGGGCCACCCAGGCACTGCAAAGCTGTCGAATCGGGTAGCCCCTGTCAGTTTAGCAAGTGTGATGCCTGATGGGAAGTCCTGCCAGATGAGCTTCTTTTGCTCGAAGGAAATGTTGTTGCCGGTTGTGGGAAGCTGCTGCCGAATCAGTCTTCTTGTCGGATGGGCCCCTAGGTTGCCAGTTGATCGCCTCCTACCGGTACTACCGGATGGGTACAAGGGGTGTCAGGCTACTGCTGTCGGATGCTTGCCTGCTGCCGGATGAGGGAGGTTGCAGTGGGTGATGCCAGTTCGAGGGAGATGCCGCTTCCAGACAAGCTTCAAAGTACGCTACCAAATGGTCTTGCTAGCAAGGCCCACCGGACAAAGCTTCAGAACACCTATCGAATGGGGCCGCTGCCGGATGAGCACCCCCGTCACCGATTGGGGATGCCTCGGTTCATCTTGCTGTCGCTTGGAGGATGCTACCGGATGCGAGTGCCACCGAACGAGGGTGCCTTCCAGATCACAAGGTGCTCGGGGGCCTGTCGGATGGGCATGACACACCCTACCGGTTCAGGGTTCTATATTCCCTGCCGGATGGGGCGTTGGAGGCCGCCGGTTTAGAGCCCATGGGGGCACCGGTCTACCCCCCCCCCCTTACTCCCTTTCTCTTTTGCTCTATCTTCTATTCCTTCTTCTTTTCTTCTTCTTTTTCTTCTTCATCTCCTTTTTTTTCTTTTTTCTTTTTCTTCTTTGCCCATTGTGGGACTTTGCGAAAATAATCCTATCGTGATTTTGGCCTATTTTCTTTTAACTACACTTGCTCGGCTCGGCAAGGCTTGTTGTTCTCGATGCCAAATTTTAGGTGTCAACAATGTTTGTATCCGTGTGTCTCCCCCTTTGCCTTCTGATCAGATGTCTTTTCATATTGGTTGTGACGACCCAGTCTCCAGATACCGGGTAAACCCGATACCACTTGGACTCTGAGAGGCCTCCCAAGAGCGGGAAAGCTCCGAAGCGATAGAAAGGAGTGTGAGAGTAAATCAGTAAGTAATTAAATTTCTATGATCAGGATTGCTAAAATAGCAGAAATAAAATTACATTTTCTATAACAATTAAAACTAACAGAGTCTAGTCCAACTAAAGTACAGTACAACCGAAAAGTTAATGTACTCTCAAGTCGGGGGAAGCCCGACACTGGTAACCACTGGCAACTAAGAACCATCGCCATAGTACCTCGCACCATGAGGAAGAACAGCTACACCTTAAAAGTCAGGGGTGAGCCTCGTCTCACTGGCTTAGTAGGGATCCCGCAGAACCCTACCATGAAACAACGCAGTAACAACAGTGCTAACAACTAAAGCAAAGCAGTAACAACCAGAGTAGAAACAACAAAAGTAAAGAGGAAATCTGTAACACGGAAACATGGGAGCCGACCGAACCTCGGCCCTCTAAACTACTCCAAACAGTAATAGAAAGGTGAACCCCGATCTCACAAAGTCGGGAGTTATCGATCCATTGACAAACCATGAAACCCTTATCGCGAAGACCAACTGAATATCGACGAAACACAAATCCCCAGACTCACAGTCGGGAATCATCGAACCGATACAAGGAACACTGGCTACACAGCCAGGACACATCACTACACCTCAGTCATGCAAGCTCATCTACAGTGACAATATCCCAACTCAAGACCACACGGTCTAAAAGCACTAGACATACACGATCCCACTGTCGTGTACGCTACGTTGACCTCGGGTAAAGCCAAACACAGACTACCGGGCAAGTCACGTCAACAGTGATGGAAAACAGTCATGAAAACCACAAGTCGTGTGTCATGTGACAGAAGCACCTCCTCACTAGAAGAAAGCTAGATGCGGCCACTAACATCTTACACTATGCCTCAACTATCTCCCACATGCCTAGAACGGCGGTAACTGAGACACTGGATAAGAACCAAGTACCAAGTAACCAGTGACTAGTCAGGGTCACGCCCGTCGGCGCTCGTCCAACACCACTGACCACGTGTGCACACACAAGCTCAATGTCTTGAGCCAGGCCTCTAGCTGGTTATCCCCTCCTGTAGGACTCTAACGACAAGATAAAGGGGCCCACGACAACCAGCCTACAAACCGTCTCTACTGGGACTCGCCCCGCCACCACTCCCAGGTGGGCCGACACACAGGAATGTGTCGTCAGGCTACGACTAGTGGAGGCTCACTTGACATAGAGACTCAAAACAGTGAGCACCGAAGTACAGATAGGGTAAGCACGCACCTGTCGCACGTACTACGGAGCACAAGGTAGCTAATAATTACTACTAGACTCAGGACAGTCAACTAGACCAGCTCACACAACGATCCTTGAGTCACAAGACTCAGGTCAAGATCATCGCACATCACGGCAACACATCGTTAATCAACATAATCCCTAAGCCAAAATCAAGGTAAAGCACATGGAAGACGGCACAGAATAGCCGGATCCACAACAGCATTAATGATGACTCCTCGGCTTCCGAGTCGAACAACGGACTCACAATTCCACATAACATGAAACATGGAACACGAGTTATTACCAAAGCCATCAAACCACATGGATACTCAAACCGAGGTAAAGTAATTCCTCCAGCATCCAAAACCAAGTCTCGATCCTCGTAGGATAGACGAGACACTCACGAGGTCACGTGTCAACCACTGGGTCACAACCGGGTTGACCGAAAACCAAACAAACGCGAAAGAACACTCTGGGAAAGTGACGGTCACCCCTATGGCCACTACCACTCAGCCCAGCAAATGGCGGTCTTAACCATAGCCGCTAAAATAAAGTGGCGGTCATCTCTATGGCCGCTACCAGGAAATGGCAGTCATAGACTTGGTCGCTACTCTCATAACAGAATAGGCAGGAAACGGTCTGCACAGGGCCATCTCTTGGAATTGACGGTCCTTCTATGGCTGTTTCTTGAAATTTGGCGATCATCTTCAAACCACCTTGAAAACACGAGAAGCCATCCTTGTGGCGGTCCTTTGCCTGACCGTTTCATTAAAAGACGGTCAGCCGCAAGGCCGTCACTAGGAACTGATTTAAACAAATAACGATATTCCTGAAAAAGTTTCCAGGAATTGGCGGTCATCCCTATGGCCGCCAAAGCCAATTAGCGGTCAGGAGCTAGACAGCAAGCCCGAACTGACTTAAAATCAGATAACTGACTTAAAACACCAAATAGCGGTCACCCCAAGGGCCAATACTAGAAATTTACGGTCCTCATAGGGCCGCCACTACCAATTAGCGGTCAGTTGTGAGACCGCAACCAGAAACTGACAATAGACCTCTGAATAACGGTCTCGAGAGGGCAGCCTTTACAAATGGCAGTCCCTGGTAGGACCGCTACTACGTTCCGGCAAGAAATCTGTAGAACCACCCAAAGCTCGATCGTTCCACGCCCCAATCGTTCCTAAACGACAGGGAAACATCCCTAGAGTCAATATCGACCTTCAGCTGAAAACGGGTGATTCCCATGAATCAAAACAAAACGAGTCACATGGACAAACGGGCTCATACTGGCCCCAATTCACAACCAAATGGAGTTAAACTGGCGGGAAACGATTCCCAACATGCCAGGGGTTCATATTTTACCATTTAATGTGAAAACCATCGCCTGGAACGGCGAACACGGCTCACACTGTCACGCCCCGACGTGGAATATCGGGACGTACAGTCGGGGACGAGCTGACAAGAGAGAGATCTATCTAAAACAATACACAAGTGCTACAAGATGGAAATACTAAATGATCAAAAACAACCACAACTGATACAATAACCTCAAATTCAACTTGTTACAATTGGAATAACAACCACTAAACTCAATAACATAACTGAAACTAAATGCTCTCCAAAACACAACTAAAAGCAAGATAACACACTGCTAACACACTAGAACTGACACACTCATGACATCACTCTTGCCCTTCCCCTTCGGTAAGCGCGTCACCTGAAAAGCCTGGAAAGGGGGGAAAACACAACTATGAGCTGACGCTCAGTAGGAAATAACAGATAGGTATAAGTGATTAACAGTTTAATTACATTTTTAAAATGTCATGCTATAAAGGATAATGCAATAAAAGGATAATGACGATATAATGAAACAAAACTAAAGATCTTGCAAGGTCAAGAAATATACAATTGATAATGATTAACAAGGATAATAGATACAAGAATTTACAACAGGAGATATAACAAGAGACAACAGTAAGGAATTGGCCTCAAGCAAGTAATATAAGTTCATTCGCGATCAAGTAACAAGTAACAAGTAACAAGTAACAAGTAACAAGAGGTGTTTGTCATAGACGCAACAAGCAAGCAAGTATTTCGGTGTAATGCCCCACCATGTCATTAGCATCCCATGGGCTCAGTAATTTTTCGGGCGCTCTCCCCAGGACCAGACCGGGCCCTTATGATGCGATGGCATTTATTTATATGGGTCCAAAGTCCCACCCGTCCAGACATTCAGTCAATTTTAATGGCCAATCAATCAGAGGAATTTCTGTCAAGGGTATGAGATTTAAGGACTAACATGTCCTTGGATTCCAAACAAAAACTCAGTTGATACGGTCACTCCGGTGCCGTATTACAAGAACTGGACCAAAGCTTGGTCCGTGGGGTCAAGAAAGAACGGCCGATAGTATACCGTTCAAGTGTGTAAGTAATACATTCTACTGGAGTAATAGTGACTAAAACAGTAACTTAACAATCCATTTAATCCTAATCACCAAGTTAATATATCAAAGATTATCCATTATCATTTACATTTAAGACAATTGCCAAAAAGCTAATTCAAAGTGATAAGGTAAAGGAACAAGCTTGTACAGGAAGGAAATAGCATGTATTAACAGAGATTTAGTTACACCATTAACCATTAATTATGTGAGTTTCTATTTAACCATTGTATATATTGCAATTAAGATGATGAATGGCATGTTTTTTTTTACATCATGATAGAACATATGAACCAAAGCAATTTGAAATCACAAGGTTCATGAATATGTCACTGGTTCTTCCAGAATATACTTTTCAATAGGTCCAAGTTAATTAGGTCTATCCCCTAAGGATCCGGATCGATCCACAGGTCGCAAAATGATGAAAACCGGGTTTCTGGTGCATGGGTCGACCCCTGGGGTCGACCCCGGGGTCTGGCAGCTGAATGGGTCGACCCCTTCATTCCTGTGCATGGGTCGACCCCTGGGGTCGACCCCCTTGCAGGGAGTGGATGGGTCGACCCCAGGGGTCGACCCTCGCGCCTGGGCCGAATGGGTCGACCCCTGGGGTCGACCCTCGGGCCTGCCAGGGCTCCCAGAAAACGGGTCGACCCCTGGGGTCGACCCCAGCAAGAACAGCAACGAGAGTTGCTTCCGGAAAATACATAAACCCACCCAATTGAGGTCCAATTGAGTTGAAATCAAACCACATGATATAGGAATCCTAATAGACATTCTAGGGTCATGATACATGAGTTTAAAAACATGAATTTCCACAGAAATCGATTAAATCACAACTTATACATGATAAATACATGAAAACCCTAGTTCTTGACCTACTTCTACTAAATCATGTAATTCTCCCAACATACACAACGGAATTAGGGGATTTTGGTGTCAAAAGGAAGCTAACTCGATTATGAATCCAACCATGTATAATATGCTACATGAAGATCAGGTTACATGAATCAAAATTACCCCGAAATCAAGCTCTGACTTAAAGGAACACTATATGAATCATGTTCTAGGTATGCTCTTACAAAAATTCAAAATTCACGAGGCATGCTCAATGGAATTTGGGGCTTTCTACGTTAAATGAAAGATAACAACATGCTGATTACTTCATGTAAGTTAATTAGAGTTTGGTTGTTAGATCCTACCTCAAATCGGAGAAAGAATTCGAAACCCTAGGATGAAGAACAAGCTTGACAGCAGCTCACAAAAAGCTCGATATCTCCACGGATACCTAATGAAATTTGGGGCTTTCAGTTTCATTGGATAGATCTCGTCGAGCTGATCAAGATACTATATTTACAAGTCTCATTTGGTTAAGGGTACCTACCTTAATCGACGGATTAAAGGGCTGGAGATGAAGAACGACGAACTACCGACACCCTCCACCAAAACGACGAATACTCCCAGATCTGGATTCCTCGTCGGCTGACCCAGCTACCAAATGAAACTAGAGTCAAAAAGCTACATTTCTATAGGTCATGGGGCTTCTGGATCCTTCGGAGTTGGGAGTATTTGGCGCTGCAATGTACGTGTTAGAAACGGCGCCGGAATTCTTGACTCGACCAAAACTATGTCGACAGCACGTTTTGGGGCTAGGTTTACCTCAAATTGATTAAGGGTAAATGTTCCTTACGTCGTGACCTTCCATTTGCCACTGATTTCAGATCATTTGGTTGAGTATTGAGGTCGAATTTCACGTTTTAATCCAAGGTTAGGTAAGGGTCAAAAAGTGTGTACTTATGGGCTTAATCTCTAAATAGATCTTACCACGGATTTACAATGGCTTAATGATAGAAGGAAAAGTTGTTATCTACATCGACCTTAACATGTTTACTATTTTTATGGATTTTTATAAGGTAGTCGAATTTTCACTTATACTATTTCTAACGAATTAAATATTAATAAATCCGAAATTCAATTATTAATTCAATAAAATTCTCTTCTCAATTAATAAAAGCTTAATAAGAAATATTGGGCTCAATTAAAAATTTGGGGTCTTACACCCTCCCCTACTTAAGGAATTTGGTCCTCCAAATTCACTGCACTAAAACTGAGAGCAGAAAAAGATTGCTCACCTAGAATAGATCGGGATACCGCTTCCGCATAGTCTCTTCAGACTCCCATGTAGCTTCTTCGGTCCCACGCCGGCTCCACTGAATCTTGACCATCGATATCGAACGATTCCGGAGTTACTGTTGCTTCCGGTCCAGAATCTTGACAGGTCTTTCCTCATAGGTCAAATCTTCCTTCAGTTCAAAATCCACTTGCTGAATGATATGAGTGGGATCGTACACATATTTCCGCAACATAGACACATGGAAAACATTGTGTACGCCAGACAGATGCGGTGGTAAAGCCAGTCTATATGCCACCTCTCCCACTCGATCTAGAATCTCGAATGGACCAATGTACCTCGGACTCAGCTTGTCATAAATGCCAAATCTTCGGATCCCTCTCGTCGGAGAGACCTTTAAGAACACATGCTCGCCAATCTGAAATTCCAATGCTCTTCTCTTGTTGTCGGCATAACTCTTCTGTCTTGACTGGGCTACTTGTAACCGGTCTCGCATAACACGGATGTTCTGTGATGATTCCGAAACAAGATCTGGTCCAAGCCACTTTTTCTCACCTACCTCGTCCCAACACAACGGGGAACGACAACTTCTACCATATAGTGCTTCAAAAGGAGCCATCTGAATGCTAGACTGATAGCTGTTATTGTAGGCGAATTCAATTAATGCCAAATGCTCACTCCAATTACCACCGAAATCAATCATGCAAGCTCGCAACATATCTTCCACTATCTGATTGGTTCTTTCAGTCTGTCCATTTGTCTGTGGATGAAAAGCAGTACTGAAATTCAGACGAGTACCCAAAGACTCTTGCAGTCCCTTCCAGAAATGTGAAGTAAATCTGGGGTCTCGATCAGATACTATATTCACTGGAATACCATGCAATCTCACCACTTCCTTTATATACAAAGCAGCCAATACATTAATCGTCCACTTGGACTTAATTGGTAAGAAATGAGCCGACTTTGTCAATCGATCGACAATCACCCATATCGCATCAAATCCACCATGAGTCCTACGTAGACCCATAATGAAATCCATGCCAATGCTTTCCCACTTCCATTGGGGTATGTCGAGTGGTTTCAGTTTTCCCTGCTGGTCTGAAATGTTCGGCCTTAACTTGCTGACATACCAAGCATCTACTCACAAAATCTGCAACTTCTCTTTTCATATTCGGCCACCAAAAGGACCTTTTCAAATCTCGGTACATCTTAGTGCCTCCAGGATGAATGGTATATCTGGATCTATGAGCTTCCTCAAGAATTTTGTTGTTTATTGTAGCCTCATCCGGGACACAAGTTCTGCCTTTAAATAATAATCTACCATCATCTGCCAACATGAAGTCAGGTCTGCTGCTCAAGCTTCCCTTGATCTCTACCAACTCGGGATCATTATCTTGCAAGGACTTGATCTCTATCAATAATTCAGGTTTAAGTTGAATCTGAGCAATCAAGACCCGATCATTGTCAATATTAAGATCCAAACTAGATAATTGTTCCAACAATCTCCATTCTTGTAACATGAGACTTGACAATCTAGCTACCGGCTTCCGGCTTAATGCATCTGCCACAACATTACCTTTGCCAGGATGATACTCAATCGAGAAGTCGAAGTCTTTCAAGTACTCCAACCATCTCCGCTGCCTCATGTTGAGTTCCTTCTGAGAAAATAAATACTTCAAACTCTTATGATCTGAAAACACTGTAAAGGTTTCTCCATACAAGTAATGCCTCCATATCTTCAAAGCAAACACGACTGCAGCAAGTTCCAAATCATGAACAGGATAATTCTCTTCGTGCTTCCTCAACTGCCTAGAGGAATAGGCAATCACCTTCTCATGCTGCATGAGTACACAACCTAAGCCAATACCTGAAGCATCAGTATAAACAACAAATCCTCCTTCACTAGAAGGTAAAGCCAAAACAGGTGCAGTAGTCAAACACTCCTTCAGAGTCTGAAAGCTTCGCTGACAATCATCTAACCAATCAAACTTATTTTCCTTGCGGGTTAATCTTGTCATAGGTACTGCAATCTTAGAGAAATCTTGAATAAATCTTCGATAATAACCTGCCAGGCCTAGAAAACTTCTAACTTCTGTCACACTGGTAGGTTGTTCCCAATTCTTCACTGCCTCGACCTTCGAAGGATCAACAGAAATACCGTTCTTCGTAATGATATGTCCTAGAAAGGTCACCTCTTGCAGCCAGAATTCACACTTACTGAACTTAGCATATAGCTGATGATCTCTCAACAGTTGCAATGCCATTCTCAGATGCTCAGCATGCTCCTCCTCATTCTTAGAATAAATCAGGATGTCATCAATAAAGGCCACGACCCATTGATCAAGATAGGGCCGAAATGCATTATTCATCAACTGCATGAAAGCTGTTGGTGCATTCGTGAGACCAAAAGGCATAACGACAAATTCAAAATGACCATACCTACTGCGGAAAGTTGATTTATAGATATCCTCCTCCTTAATCCGCAACTGGTGATATCCAGATCGAAGATCGATCTTAGAGAAATATTGAGCTCCCGCTATCTGGTCAAATAACTCGTCAATCCGCGGCAAGGGATATTTGTTCTTGACAGTCTGCTGGTTTATTTGCCGATAATCAATGCACAACCTCATCGAACCATCTTTCTTCCTGACGAATAACACAGGGGCTCCCCACGGAGAAGTACTAGGATGAATAAAACCCCTCTCAAGCAATTCCATCAGTTGCTGCTTCAGTTCCCTCAGTTCCGCAGGAGACATACGATAAGGAGCCTTAGAAATAGGAGATGTGCCAGGAATAAGATCAATAGAAAAGATAACTTCCCGCTCAGGCGGAAGTCCTGGTAGTTCCTCTGGAAAGACATCAGGAAAATCTCGGACAACAGGAATGTCCTTGATCTCAATCTGTTGCTCAGGGGTTGCACAAACAAAGGCTAGAAAAGCCTCACATCCACGTCTCATCAGCTTATCAGCTCGGAGGGCCGAAATAAGTGACACCGAGTTGTGATGCTTAACACCCACAAAAGAAAGTCTCGGGTGCCTAGTAAAAGACACGGAGCTAGAACTGCAGTGAACGTTAACCTCATATCGAGCCAACCAATCTGCTCCTAGGATTACATCATAATCCTTCATGTCCATGCAGATTAAATCTGCTGGTAAGTTCTGTTCACCAATCATCACCGCACTAGAGGGATAGAAATACTGGATTGCTGATCTAGTGCCAATAGGGGTTGATATCTCTAACGGAGAATTCATCAAAACAGGTTCCACAGCTAAAGACTTAGCAAATCTCCGAGAAATAAATGAATGTGTTGCACCAGTATCGAAAAGAACAAATGCTGGCATATCGAGTATAATAAGTGTACCTTCGACGAGTCCACCATCCTCGGCTGTTTCCACTTCTTCTGCATACAGAGCTTGGAGCTTGCCTTGTGGTTTCTTGAAGACTTGCGATTTTGCCAGGGTAGCTTGCTCAGACATACGAGGGCAATCAGAGATACGATGCTCCTTGCTTCCACATCGCAGACATGCGCCTAGCTTGCGCCAGCAATCCTCCACCCTGTGGCCAGGATTATTACAAAACTTGTAAGCGCCCATGTATGGAACGATAGGGCCAGGCTTCTTATCTTCATACTTCGGCATCTTTCCCTTCCATGATCCTGCTCCGGTCCACGAACTCCACCCACTCGTGGGCCTCTTCTTGATATACCCGGGTTTGACACTCTCGGAACCCATAGGTCGTTCCTTCTTCATGCCTGTGCCACGGATCCTCTCCGTCATCTCAAGAGTATCCTCTAGAACTTGCGCTTTCCTTACCATCTCGGAATAAGTGGAAATCTCCAACGGTGCCAGTTGATTAATATAATGTAGCTTCAGACCATTGAGAAAACGCTTCGCCTTCATTTTCTCGGTGGAAATAAGATGTGTAGCATATCGAGAAAGCCGTGCAAATTGAGCCTCATACTCTGCCACGGACAAACCTCGCTATTTCAGGGCCACGAACTCCGTCGCTTTCTTCTCTTGCACTCTATCAGAAAAATACTTGTTGTTAAAGAATTCCTCGAACTCTTCCCACGTAACCTGTTGGTCACCCAGAGTCACCTTGATAGAATCCCACCAAGTACGTGCATCACGTTCCAGTTGAAATGTGGACAAAAGGACACGCTCCTGGTTGGTGCATTGCATAACTTCAAAGATTCTCCCCATCTCATCTAGCCAGTGCTCGGCTTGGTCGGGGTCAGTCGAACCAGCGAATCTAGGCGGATTCATTCCGCGGAAGTTCCGGTATAGATCATCGGTGCCATGCTGTGCTGCTCCTGCCTGAGCTACCTGCTGAAGGGCCTGAGTAAGGCCTTGAACCGTGCGCTGTAGGTTCCTCCATTCAGCACGATCGGCTGCCATCTACACGAGAAATAGATTACTTAGGTTTAATTAAGATGAATAATTACACGATTAAGAAACGATCTTAACCCAAGTTTCTACCCATTCTCACCAGGTCAGGTCCTAGACTTTTACAAGGTTAGGGATCTAATGCACCTAGACACGACCAAAAACTCGGTACCTGGCGGAGGTAATCGGTCCGAAGACCACTCGCGCAAGTGTGCGACCTTCCCGATAGGCGTAGCCTAACGTTCGGACAACACCTTTTGATATACCGGTTATTGGGATGCAATGCAAGAAAACCTAAAACTTAGGGAACCTAGGAATGTGAAACCTAGGCTTTGATACCAACTAAACTGTCACGCCCCGACGGGAATATCGGGACGTACAGTCGGGGACGAGCTGACAAGAGAGAGATCTATCTAAAACAATACATAAGTGCTACAAGATGAAAATACTAAATGATCAAAAACAACCACAACTGATACAATAACCTCAAATTCAACTTGTTACAATTAGAATAACAACCACTAAACTCAATAACATAATTGAAACTAAATGCTCTCCAAAACACAACTAAAAGCAAGATAACACACTGCTAACACACTAGAACTGACACACTCATGACATCACTCTTGCCCTTCCCCTTCGGTAAGCGCGTCACCTGAAAAGCCTGGAAAGGGGGGAAAACACAACTATGAGCTGACGCTCAGTAGGAAATAACAGATAGGTATAAGTGATTAACAGTTTAATTACATTTTTAAAATGTCATGCTATAAAGGATAATGCAATAAAAGGATAATGACGATATAATAAAACAAAACTAAAGATCTTGCAAGGTCAAGAAATATACAATTGATAATGATTAACAAGGATAATAGATACAAGAATTTACAACAGGAGATATAACAAGAGACAACAGTAAGGAATTGGCCACAAGCAAGTAATATAAGTTCATTCGCGATCAACTAACAAGTAACAAGTAACAAGTAACAAGAGGTGTTTGTCATAGACGCAACAAGCAAGCAAGTATTTCGGTGTAATACCCCACCATGTCATTAGCATCCCATGGGCTCAGTAATTTTTCGGGCGCTCTCCCCAGGATCAGACCGGGCCCATATGATGCGATGGCATTTATTTATATGGGTCCAAAGTCCCACCCGTCCAGACATTCAGTCAATTTTAATGGCCAATCAATCAGAGGAATTTCTGTCAAGGGTATGAGATTTAAGGACTAACATGTCCTTGGATTCCAAACAAAAACTCGGTTGATCCGGTCACTCCAGTGCCGTATTACAAGAACTGGACCAAAACTTGGTCCGTGGGGTCAAGAAAGAACGGCCGACAGTATACCGTTCAAGTGTGTAAGTAATACATTCTACTAGAGTAATAGTGACTAAAACAGCAACTTAACAATCCATTTAATCCTAATCACCAAGTTAATATATCAAAGATTATCCATTATCATTTGCATTTAAGACAATTGCCAAAAAGCTAATTCAAAGTGATAAGGTAAAGGAACAAGCTTGTACAGGAAGGAAATAGCATGTATTAACAGAGATTTAGTTACACCATTAACCATTAATTATGTGGGTTTCTATTTAACCATTGTATATATTGCAATTAAGATGATGAATGGCATGTTTTTTTTTACATCATGATAGAACATAGGAACCAAAGCAATTTGAAATCATAAGGTTCATGAATGGGTCACTAGTTCTTCCGGAATATACTTTTCAATAGGTCCAAGTTAATTAGGTCGATCCCCTAAGGATCCGGATCGATCCACGGGTCGTAAAATGATGAAAACCGGGTTTCTAGTGCATGGGTCGACCCCTAGGGTCGACCCCTGTAAAAACGGGGTCTGGCAGCTGAATGGGTTGACCCCTGGGGTCGACCCCCTCAAATTCTGCAGGATGGGTCGACCCCTGGGGTCGACCCCTTCATTCCTGCGCATGGGTCGACCCCCTTGCAGGGAGTGGATGGGTCGACCCCAGGGGTCGACCCTCGCGCCTGGGCCGAATGGGTCGACCCCAGGGGTCGACCCTCAGGCCTGCCAGGGCTCCCAGAAAACGGGTCGACCCCTGGGGTCGACCCCAGCAAGAACAGCAACGAGAGTTGCGTCCGGAAAATACATAAACCCACCCAATTGAGGTCCAATTGAGTTGAAATCAAAACCACATGATATAGGAATCCTAATAGACATTCTAGGGTCATGATACATGAGTTTAAAAACATGAATTTTCACAGAAATCGATTAAATCACAACTTATACATGATAAATACATGAAAACCCTAGTTCTTGACCTACTTCTACTAAATCATGCAATTCTCCCAACATACACAACGAAATTTGGGGATTTTGGTGTCAAAAGAAAGCTAACTCGATTATGAATCCAACCATGTATAATATGCTACATGAAGATCAGGTTACATGACTCAAAATTACCCCGAAATCAAGCTCTGACTTAAAGGAACACTATATGAATCATGTTCTAGGTATGCTCTTACAAAAATTTAAAATTCACGAGGCATGCTCAGTGGAATTTGGGGCTTTCTACGTTAAATGAAAGATAACAACATGCTGATTACTTCATGTAAGTTAATTAGAGTTTGGTTGTTAGATCCTACCTCAAATCGGAGAAAGAATTCGAAACCCTAGGATGAAGAACAAGCTTGACAGCAGCTCACAAAAAGCTCGATATCTCCACGGATACCTAATGAAATTTGGGGCTTTCAGTCCCATTGGATAGATCTCGTCGAGCTGATCAAGATACTATATTTACAAGTCTCATTTGGTTAAGGGTACCTACCTTAATCGACGGATTAAAGGGCTGGAGATGAAGAACGACGAACTACCGACACCCTCCACCTAAACGACGAATACTCCCAGATCTGGATTCCTCGTCGGCTGACCCAGCTACCAAATGAAACTAGAGTCGAAAAGCTACATTTCTATAGGTCATGGGGCTTCTGGATCCTTCGGACTTGGGAGTATTTGGCGCTGCAAGGTACGTGTTAGAAACGGCGCCGGAATCCTTGACTCGACCAAAACTATGTCGGCAGCACGTTTTGGAGCTAGGTTTACCTTAAATTGATTGAGGGTAAATGTTCCTTACCTCGTGGCCTTCCATTTGCCACTGATTTCAGATCATTTGGTTGAGTATTGAGGTCGAATTTCACGTTTTAATCCAAGGTTAGGTAAGGGTCAAAAAGTGTGTACTTATGGGCTTAATCTCTAAATAGATCTTACCACGGATTTACAATGGCTTAATGCCAGAAGAAAAAGTTGTTATCTACATCGACCTTAACATGTTTACTATTTTTATGGATTTTTATAAGGTAGTCGAATTTTCACTTATACTATTTCTAATGAATTAAATATTAATAAATCCGAAATTCAATTATTAATTCAATAAAATTCTCTTCTCAATTAATAAAATCTTAATAAGAAATATTGGGCTCAATTAAAAATTTGGGGTCTTACACACACCCTCGAAACATGCTTTCACCCTTAAAGTTGGAAAACCCACTCAAACTCACACCGTTCGGCTCCAAATCATGAGGCAATGCAGGAAAAGAGTAGGGTATCCATCCCCCTACCTTCACCGAAGATCTCACGCGCCGAAACGGCCACACCACGCCGAAAACCATGACACGAACAACCAACGCCAACTTTGAATCCATGAACGGGATCGCACCTACGCCACGCTCCGATACTCGCGCCATCACGTTCTACGTCAGCTCCACGCCGTCGCCACCTCACCCATCTCTGCCACGGTCGCGTGCCCAGGGGAGACGAGAAGAGAGGAGAGAGAACGGAGGGAGAGAAAGTGAGAGATTGTAAGGAGGAGAGAGGAGAGAGGAAGGGTTAAAATGAAAGGAAAAATAGGAAATTAGCAATATTTCCTAAAACCCGATTTTTGGCACGAAATTTTGTAAAGTCAAGAAAATACAAAAAAAAAAGTCTTCGGGATCCTCGGAACGAGCACAATGCACATGTCACGTCCCAGAGTTGCAAAACTCAACAGTTCACTCTCCACAAGGTTCCACAAGTTATACAAGTGAAAAACCCGAGTGGAACGTAAAACACATTTCAGGACCCACGAAAGCGCTCCGAAAGCTCTCCGATTCTGATCCGAAGATTCCAGGGTATTACAGCCTCCCCTCCTTTAAGAAATTTTATCCTCAAAATTTAAGGAGTCAACAAGAGAAAGGGAAGAACAACCCCAAACACTGGAAATGCTCTCCAAGCTCCAACCAAGCCTCAAACATAAAACACGATAGCACAATCCTTAAAAAACACAATTTAGAGGGACACTGCCAGACCACAATCACAGGCACACGCTCTAGATCTCAAGGCACATCGATCCACATAACGAGCATGGCACCCAAGGGGAACACAAATCCGGCACCTCTGAAACAGGGCATCATCGCTTTCGTCTCACAGAGAAAGGAGACACGACTCATGCCATAAAATAGCTATCGATAAAATTCACACTCGACAGATGAGACAAGTATCAACTTTCTTGAGGAAGATAATCATCTTAGCTGACTACTCCAACCATCGGCTTCCGTGCCATAACAACAACGAATCTAGCATGCAGAACGCCAGTGATAGCATTGGACCACAAACACAATCAATTCAGTCCTCACTCAAACATTATATCTGGTTCGAGTTCCATACCAACTCTACCACGACAGAAGAGTACAGTAAAACCAACCGACAAGACCTCAGTCCACACAATGCCAAACTCAGACTCGCTGGGAACTCCTCCCAAGCTGATCACAACCACAAACCAACATAAAACCTCAAACAACATCTGCAGAATCATGGCTTCATTCTCAACACAGAACCACGGACACAACTGCAAGCGGGGTCACATCAAGTCAAAGTTACAGCTGAACACACGGCTAAAATGTACTAGATGCTCGCAGCTTACCAACAAGGACCCACAACAACCTCTCGGAGAATGCATCTCTAGGACCATAATCCGTCCTGAGAGCATAACTCCCAAGAAACATAGCAAAAGAAAAGGGTACTCGACCAACATATACTTCGATAGATTTCCCCAATTCTCAAGCTCGAAAGTGCCAACAACCACAATGCCTCAAGCAATGACACGGCAACCAACAACATCAAGGCACACATTGCCAAGATGATGTCACACCGAGGAAACAATCCTCTCGGCTGGTCAGAATCTTCCAACAAACCGATCCTCGACCTGTGGGTTACGAGCCCACATGCTTTCGCTGCGCACTCACACAACACACACTGGCATCAGAAACAACTCGGCATCGGCATCTCAGCACACCTCGGCACCATCATAATTCACGAAACTACAATATACCACGCCTGGAGCACCGATCCTGCTAATAGCCGATCACAAGTCGCCAAGGTGCAAACCATCATCCCGAGAGCCACAATACAAGCCACAAAGAACACCAATCTCAGCTTATCCTCTAGTCCTGAAACAATTATTGATCCTTCACGGCACAACTGCTGCCAAACACGGCACACCGAGCATGGTGCACAATGGCTCCCAACTCACAAACTGGGTCTAAAGCTAGGCCACCGCCTAAACAAGAGCAGATCAGGTTCAAAACTAACACAGTCCACACATAAGCAAACACGCAGTACAAAACTTCACCGAGACAGCACTTCCAAAGCTTACCTCGAAAAGGCACGACAAGACAAGATGAGAAAGATCAAGCTTGACTAAAAGTAGCTTACCAGGAAGGAAATCCTAGGCTCACCCGAGCACTCTCTCAAACAAGGCATCCAACAACCACCTCAACGCAACCTTAAACATCTCAGGGGTTGACCAAACCTCAGGCTGGGACAGCTAAAACAACATGAGAATGTGCACGGCCATCACACCAACGACAAATTCCATTAGCCACCTGAACAAGCCATGAAACAATCTCAAACACTGCACCACATATTCACACCAGCCAACGAACTTTGCCCAGTGCAGCACGACCGAGACAAACACCATGACAAAAGAAGAACGCTCCATCAGAATCTGACGAGAGCAAACCCACCTCGCACAATGCCAACACAATGCGCACAAGCTCTCATGCAAGAAGCAAAGCGATAAAAGAGCCCAAAACCTATGCCAACTACCAACTGTACTAGACCTTATGGACTCTGAGTACTAAAATATCTCGAATTCCCATGTACTTTCACAAACACACATTTAGATAGCTCAGAATAACTCAGAACAACTCTGAACTCTACTCTGATACCAGCTGTGATGACCCAGTCTCCAGATACCGGGTAAACCCGATACCACTTGGATTCTGAGAGGCCTCCCAAGAGCGGGAAAACTCCGAAGGGATAGAAATGAGTGTGAGAGTACATTGAACTTCCAGATAAAGCAGTAAACAATTAAATTTCTATGATCATGATTTCTAAAATAGCAGAAATAAAATTATATTTTCTATAACAATTAAAACTAACAGAGTCCAGTCCAACTAAAGTACAGTACAATAGAAAAGAGAACATACTCTCAAGTCGGGGGAAGCCCGATGCAAACGCTGGCAACTAAGACCCACCGCCGCAGTACCGCCCACCACGAGGAAGAATAGCTACACCTAAAAAGTCAGGGGTGAGCCTCGTCTCACTGGCTCAGTATGGATCCTGTAGAACCCTACCACGAAACAACGTAGTAACAACAGTGCTAACAACTAAAGCAAAGTAGTAATAGCATGAGTAGAAACAGCAAAAGTAAAGGGGAAAGCCGTAACACGGAAACACGGCAACCGACCGAACCTCGGCCCTCTAATCTACTCCAAACACCAACAGAAAGGCAAACCCCGATCTCACAAAGTCAAGAGTTACCGATCCATCAACAAACCATGAAACCCTTATCGCGAAGACCAACCGTATATTAGTGAATTATGAATCCCCGGACTCACAGTCGGGAATCATCGAACCGATACAAGGAACACTGGCTACACATCCAGGACACATCATGACACCTCAGTCATGCAAGCTCGTCTACAGTGACAATAGCCAAACTCAAGACCATACGGTCTAAAAGCACTAGACATACACGATCCCACTATCGTGTACGCTACACTAACCTCGGGTAAAGCCAAACACAGACTACCCGGCAAGTCACGTCACAATGATGAAAAATTGTCACTAAAACCACAAGTCGTGTGTCATGTGACAAAAGCACCTCCTCACTAGAAGAAAAGCCAGATGCATCCACTGACGTCTTACACTATGCCTCAAGTATCTCCCACACGCCTAGAATGATAGTTACTGAGACACTGGACAAGAACCAAGTAATGGGTGACTAGTCAGGGTGACGCCCGTCGACGCTCGTCCAACAGCCCTGACCACGTGTGCACACATAAGCTCAATGTCATGAGCCAGGCCTCTAGCTAGTTTCCCCCTCCCTTCAGACTCTTACGGCAAGACAATGGCACCCACGGCAACCAGCCTACAAATTGTCTCTACTGGGACTCTCCCCGCCACCACTTCCAGGTGGGCCGACACATAGGAAAGTGTCACCATGCTACGACTAGTAGAGGCTCACTAAACATAGAGACTTAAAACAGCGAACACCGAAGTATAGATAGGGTAAGCACGCACCTGTCGCGCATACTGCGGAGCACATGGCAGCTCACAACTGCTACTAGACTCAGGACAATCAACTACACCTGCTCCACAACGATCCTTGAGTCACACGACTCGGGTCAAGATCATCGTACATCACGGTAACACGCCGTTAATCACCCTAATCCATAAGCCAAAATCACGATAAAACACATGGAAGACGGCACAGAATAGCCGGATCCACAACAACAATAATGATGAGTCCTTGGCCTCCGAGCCGCACAATGGACTCACAATTTCGCATAACACGAAATACAGAACATGAGGGATTACCAAAGCCCTCAAACCATATGGATATGCAAACCGATGTAAAGCAATTCCTACAGTATCCAAAACCAGATCTCAATCCTCACAAGATAGATGAGACACTCACGAGGTCACATGTCAACCACTAGGTCACAACCGGGTTGACCGAAAACCAAACCAACGTGAAAGAACACTCTGGGAAAGTGACGGTCACCCCTATGGCTGCTACCACTCAGCCTAGCAAATGGCGATCTTAACGATAGCCGCTAAAATAAAGTTGCGGTCATCTCTATGGCCGCTACGAAGAAATGGCGGCCATAGACTTGGTTGCTACTCTTAGAACATAATAGGCAGGAAATGGTCTGCACAGGGCCGTCTCTTAGAATTGGCGGTCCTCCTATGGTCGTTTCTTGAATTTCGTGATCATGGACTGACCGCCATCTTCAAACCACCTTGAAAACACAAGAAGCCATCCTTGTGGCGGTCCTTTGCCTGACAGTTTCTTCAAAAGATGGTCAGCCGCAAGTCCGTCACTAGGAATCGACTTAAACAAATAACAGTCTTCATGAAAAAGTTTCCTAGAATTGGTAGTTATCCCTATGGCCGCCAAAGCCAATTAGCGGTCGGGATCTAGACCACAAGCCTGAACAGACTTAAAATCGGATAAAGCAAGGCCATCACTAGGAATCGACTTAAGTAAATAATGGTGTTCCTGGAACCATTTCCATGAATTGGCGGTCATCCCTATGGCCGCCAAAGCCAATTAGCGGTCGGGAGCTAGATCGCAAGCCCGAACCAACTTAAAACCGGATAATCATCTTAAAACACCAAATACCGGTCACCCCAAGGGCCGCTACTAGAAATTGGTGGTCCTCATAGGGCCGCCACTACCAATTAGAGGTAGGTTGCGAGACCGCAACCAGAAACCGACAATAGACCTCCGAATAACGGTCTCTAGAGGGCCGCCTTTACAAATGGCGGTCCCTGGTTTGACCGCTATTACACTCTGGTGAGAAAACCGTAGAACCACCCAAAACTCGGTCGTTCCATGCCCCAATCGTTCCTAAACGACGGGGAAACAGCCTTAGAGTCAATATCGACCTTCCACAAGCCGGAAGGGATCAAACCATCCACAAAATGGCGAAAAACGGGCCATTCTGACGAATCGACCCAAAATGAGTCACATGGACAAACAGGCTCATACTGGCCCCAATTCATAACCAAATGGAGTTAAACGGGTGAGAAACAATTCCCAACATGCCATGGGTTCATATTTTACCATTTAATGTGAAAGCCATCGCCTGGAACGGCGAACACGGCTCACACCCTCGAAACATGCTTTCACCCTTAAAGTTGGAAAACCCGCTCAGACTCACACCGTTCGGCTCCAAATCGTGAGGGAATGCAGGAAAAGAGTAGGGTATCCATTCCTCTATCTCCACCGAAGATATCACGCTCCAAAATGGCCACACCATGCCGAAAACCATCATACGAACAACCCACGCCGACTTTGAATCCACTAACGGGATCCCGCCTACGCCACGCTCTGATAATCGCGCCATCATGCTCCACATCATCGCCACCTCGCCCATCTCCGCCACGGTCGCGCGCTCGGGGGAGAGGAGAAGAGAGGAGAGAGAACGGAGGGAGAGAAAGTGAGAGATCGTGAGGAGGAGAGAGGAGAGAGGAAGGGTTAAAAGGAAAGGAAAAATAGGAAATTAGCAATATTTCCTAAAATCTGAATTTTGACATGAAATTTTGTAAACTCAGAAAAATATGGAAAAATAGTCTTCACGATCCTCGGAACGAGCATAATGCTCTTGTAGCGTCCCGGAGTCACAAAACTCAACGGTTCACTCTCCACAGGGTTTCGCAAGTTATATAAGGGAAAAATCTGAGTGGATCGTAAAACACGTTTCAGGACCCACAAAAGCGCTCCGAATGTTCTCTGATTTCTATCCGAAGAATCTAGGGTATTACACTGGTTGTCCTAGCGGTGGAGGCTCATCCCCTAATAGGAAAAGGCGTGAGTTGTGGGGTAATGCCTCCCCGCGATCCTGGGGAGTTTCCTGTTATGCGCCCATTTATCTGGGTGGCCTTCGGGCAAGTCTCATGGCACTTTAGGCGCGTGCTCGCCCCTACTGGTGTAGAGGCTAGCAATGGAGGGACTAACGTTCGAGAGTAACGTTCGGTAGCTGGAGAGTCATCCGGCGCCCGAG
The DNA here is from genome assembly GCA_022559845.1 of Amorphophallus konjac. Taxonomy (NCBI): domain Eukaryota; kingdom Viridiplantae; phylum Streptophyta; class Magnoliopsida; order Alismatales; family Araceae; genus Amorphophallus; species Amorphophallus konjac. The sequence continues at coordinate 133,151,599 of CM040127.1, read as the reverse complement.
ACGCCTGTGTCGATGCCCCTGTGGGCTGGTCCTATGCACCTCTATTGGCCGCCTAGTGTGGGCCGCTAGTTGTTGGGTAGCCTACTTTACGCCCAGCAGGTCTTGGGCCGATGCAAGCCTAGCGCTAATGGGCTGCATTTGGGCCAGGTTGATTTTACCCTCCTCACTAGCCCCCCACTCTTGGATGCCAAGCACATTCGGGGTCCAAGAGGAAGTCCAAGTGGGCTCGATGGGAGAAGTTTCTAGGAGACTCTCCTCATATTGTCTCTACAGATGGGCCTAGCCACCTACCATGCTTCTTGGCACGCAAGGCAACTCTTGTCGGGATGTCAGGCGATGTCACTGTCATCTTGGAGTGGCCATTTTTTATCTGGAAAAGCGGGTGTGAACGACCGCTTGGGTTCTGCGGCCAGCCTTGGTGGTGACATGCACCTCCTTCCATCTTGTCTCCTCCAAGCGATCACTTTGCCTTCAGACGCTTATAAGTATCAGCGTAAGGACACTCAAAGAAGCTTCACTTGTCTCTTGTGTCTCCAGCGTAGGTGTCTGGCACTTCCTCATCATCTGTCCTTTGCCTTGGTGAGGATTCTTCTATCTTTCTTTTCTTCTGTAGTCCATGGTGCCTCGTAGAAGGATTCTCCGTGTCAGCCCCTAGTCTTCTACTGAGGAAGAGGCCAACCATGTCGGCGTCCCAAGCACTTCGGGCGTCGGTCCCAACCATCCTCGTTCACCACCTTTAGTTTCCTAGCAAGTGGTCCATGGCCTCCGTGAGACTTTCCAGATCCCTACCGATTACGACATCATATTCCCTACCTTTGACGAGTGTCTGGGGAGTTATCATCCTAGTGGTATTAGCATCCCCAAAGAGTCATTCTGAGCGGAATTTCGTCTCCCTCTGCATCCTTTCATGGAGTCTATCCTCCATTACTATGGCAGATATCCAGGGGTCCTCTCCCCCAATTCTTGGGGCATTCTATGCATTTTTGTATACATCTGTAACCAGGTGTCTGTTACAACCATTGTTTTTTTTCTGGCGGTTCTACATCCTCTAGCGCTGCCCTGGTGCTGAATCTTCATTCTACTACCTCCGAGCGAGGAAGGATAGGACCATCATCCACGTATCCTCCACCTGCAGGCGCCGAGAAAATAGGGCCGTGTGGAGGTGAGGGCGAATAGAAAATTGGGGAAGACTAACGCAGTCAGGGTCAGACTAGACGGACAGGGCAGTTGGGTGGCAATCAGCCTCTTAGCCTCCTCCTTCCTCCTTTGTGGCGTTAGCTTCTCCTCCGGTGCTACTGGTACCCTGAAACATAAAACATGCAGTCAGATCAGAGGATGTGATCGATAGGGAATTTTAACTGATTCCTAAAGGATGGTTGACTGCGCAAAGGTGTCTCAGGGAGGGAGTTTGTGGGGACCCGACTTCTCCATGCTCCGCTGGCCAAGAACGGAGAGCCTTGCATAGTCTAGAGTGTCGAAAGTCCTACGAACAATATCAAACTCAAGAACACAAAAGGAAAATTCTAATTAGCTGGAGGGTCATTCGGTGCCCGAGATTGTTCATGATAAATGAGAGGTTTGACGGATTACAGACCAGCGAGGGGTCTTGATAGATCGCCGTGCCAGATGGTTACTAGGCCAGATTAAGGATAGGTTAGCTGATGCGGGGATTGACGTTGTGTCTCGATAGGGCATTGCTCTTCCCGACGTCAGGGGACGTGCTGACATGAGAGAACATTAGATCACTCACTCTCTTGTGGGAAGGTGTGGACACACTTTTGGGATTTTGTCTGTTTATATGTTTATTCATTTGTTTGCTTGTTTATTTCGTTTATTTAGTTTATTTATTGCGTGGGTGTGCCAGTCACAAAGTGACGATTTATTCGGGCTCCGAAGAAGCCACTAGTGCGCACTGTCTGACTGATCAGATGATAGTGAGTGTCGTGTCGGGACTAAAACCCGCTACGCCGTAAAGGTCGCGACGTTAATTACATCTCCCCAGAGGGGAGAAAACCCTTGATTGATCTTCAGGAAAAGGGGCCCTATGGCCTAAAATTAACACTAATGAAATGAGATAATGAAATTCGTGAACTGCGTCAAAATGCCCCCAGATTGGGGGGTAAAGGTTCAAACCATGTTGGTCGCTTACCAACCATTTCTTGTTCGGATGAAAGTCCGTATTGAAAGCGCAACGAAGACGGAGGTAAAGCCTGTGCGAATGTATGTCGGGTATACGGGAAGTTTAATAAGAGTGTGGGATTGGATCCCAGTGCAAACAGGTCGGGTTTAGTGAGTTATAGGCTTGGGGCAATATCGGGTCATGGCCATATTGGGGTGGTCCCCGAGATCCAGACACGACTTACTAAAGCGTCATTTATATTCCTGAAGTCCCGCGATCAATGACACTCAAGAGGGGGGGTGAATTAGGTGATTCAATATTTTAAGAAAACTTTACCCGATTCAAAATAGATGTGATAAAGTAGCAATTAGAAATTCAAATCTGTATAATTACAAATTAGATCTATCAAAAAGTATCGCCATGATAGTTCTTCGGTACTAGGCGGAGGTATGAATCCAAGGATTCTGCTTACGCAAGGTGCTATCATCTTGACAAGACTGACCTTGTCAATTCAAAAACAATTTTTAATGTACCAAAGATTAACTTATAGAATAGATCGATTTATGCTAGATCTGAAGAGACAAATGCGAAAGAGATAATATGCAATATCAATCACACAGAATGGGGGTAGAAGAATTGAAGCAAACCACACAGCTCAAACCACAAGACACAAGGCATTTTAAGGTGGTTCGGATGCAACGACGGCAACCTACGTCCACCTCTCACCAAAACCTGGTGAGGCTTCACTGTTGAGAACCAGCACGGGGAAGACTCCCCAACACGGAGCAAAGCTCCAACACACACAGGAATAAATCCCAACACGGAGCAATGCTCCAACACACACATGGGGACGCACCCCAACACACACACATACACACGGAGATGGAGTCTCCAACACGATCGACGGCCGGATCAACAACACCCACACACACTACAACAGATGTAGTACTCTAAACAAACAAACACCTGGATCTAAATAGATCCACAACACACACGCAGATCTGAGAGATCCACACACAACCATGAATCTGAACGAGACAACCAACACAACTACGGATCTGAATCGATCCACACACACACACACGAATGTTTACGGATTACAAGGAACACAACTTTAAAGCACAAGACACATACGAGAATGAAACACAAAAGAAAGACATCTGATTTAGGCTCCCCCTTAGTATATAACGCAGATCTTGAATGAAGCTTGAATCTCTAGTTGATTGGCTTCAGAATGATCTTCAAATGCTTGAGGTTTGATGAAGAATGGCTGGAAGAAGTACTGTTCACGGAGTGTTTGCAGCAGCCTTCTTTCTCCCTTGATAGCGTCCTTTGAATCCTCTTGAGTGATTGGGGTTTCTTTCCCCCAAGAGATATTTTTATATAACTTGGATGGTCAAGGACAAGCCAAGACACAGATCCACAATTCCAGGGATGTCTGGAGACTTTTGGGATTAGAAAACCATTGATAGATGCTTCAGCCTCGTGGAGAAAACCAAGTCAACAATAGGGGCTGCGAAGCTGGCGGTCGACAGGGCAGGAGGGGGCGGTCGACCGGAATTTTACAGTCATTGAACCTTTCAACGCTGGGAAAACTGATCGATCAGGCCCTGTCTGGCGATCGACCGCTAGTCTGGAAAACCTGCAATTTGACATTGTTAGCCAATGAATCATAGCCTGAAAACAAATTACTTTGAGACCACATTTTGTTCAAAACAATTATGAGTTGGATTACATATCCTAGACATTTTTGGGGCAAGGTGGATTTAGGCTTTAGCTTGGATGAAAGATGGCTTTGTGAGTGGTTTAAGCAAGTTATCCACCAAATTGTATGAGCCTCAAATTGCATGAAAGAAATGCATGTAAATCAGATTAACATTCGGATCATTCTTCTTAATGTTCAATCAAAGCATGAGCTAGATCTCAAACACAGATGCTCATAAGTGATTTAACAAAATCATATGTAACATAAAGATATGCAGGCATACATAAGGTTTTAGTATCATCAAAATATGCAAGCATACACAAAGTTTGGTATCATAAAAAATATAACACAACAATTCCATCCACACCAAGTTTGAGGAAGTGAGGGGGGGGGGGGTCCGGAGCGGACATTATGATATTTTTTTGTTGTTTTTGTTATTTGATTTATTTATTATTATTATTTTAGGTGCATGGGTGCATTTTTGTTCATTTGTTATTATTATTATCTTTTTTGATTATTTAAAACTTTGGATGTTATTTTGTTTTATTCTGTTATTTGGTTATTTGATCTTTATTTAGGTGCATGGATGTATCATTTTTTTTCTTCATTTGTTATTATCACCATTATAAAAAATTTTCTTTGGTTATTCGTTTGATTTTTTTCTATTTAAATGCAGGGGTGCATTTTTTTATTCATTTGTTGTTATTATTTTCTATTTGACATCTTTTTTGCTTGATTATTCACCACTTTGAAGGTTGCTTTGTTTTTTTGTTGCTATTGTTAGATTATTCATCACCTTTTACTATCATTTTATTCTTTTTTTATCGTTTCTTATTGTTTTACTTCTCTTTTGTGTATTTTTTGCGCTTTTGTGTTTCTTTTTTTGTTTTGAAAAATGAGAAAGGGGGAGGGCGATCCGGCGGGGGGAAAGAGGGAGATGAGAGAGAGAGACGGCGGGAGGAGAGAGAGGGGAAGAGACAGTGAGATGGCGGGAGGAGAGAGAGAGAGAGGAGGGGGTGATCCGCCGCGAGAAGGTTACGCGCCGGATCACTCCCATTTTTTTTGTTTTTTCTTCTTTAATTTTTTTTGAAATGGGGGAGGGTTCAGTCGACCGAACTGAGAGGTCGATTGACTGAACCTCCCAGAAGCCAGGAGGGCTGCCAGCTGAGTTGACCTCTATCGTGCAGGGCGTCGACGCTGGTGTGACGACCCAGTCTCTGGATACCAAGTAAACCCGATACCACTTGGATTCTGAGAGGCTTCCCAAGAGCGGAGAAGCTCCGAAGGGATAGAAAGGAGTATGAGAGTACATTGAACTTCCAGATAAAGCAGTAAGTAATTAAACTTCTATGATCAGGATTGCTAAAATAGTAAAAATAAAATTATATTTTCTATAACAATTAAACTAACATAGTCCAGTCCAACTAAAGTACAGTACAATAGGAAAGAGAACGTACTCCCAAGTCGGGGGAAGCCTGACATTGGCAAACGCTAGCAACTAAGAACCGCCGCATTGTGCCTCCAAGCACGAGGAAGAACAGCTACACCTGAAAAGTCAGGTGTGAGCCTCGTCTCACGGGCTCAGTAGGGATCCCGCAGATCCCCACCACAAAACAACACAATAATAGCAGTGCTAAACTACAAACGTAAAGCAGGAGCAGCAGGAGCAGGAACAACAGAAGAAGTAAAGAAGAAAGTCGTACTGAACAAAAACACGACAATCGATCGAACCTTGGCCCTCTAAACTACTCCAAATAGCAACAGAAAGGCGAACCCCGATCTCACAAAGTCGGGAGTTACCGATCCATTGACAAATCATGAAACTCATATCGCGAAGGCCTACCGAAACAGGCAAAGGCCCTACAAAAGACCTACACGGTTCAAAGGCACTAATACATACCCGATCCCACTGCCGTGTACGCTACACTAACCTCAGGTAAATCCAAACACAGACTACCTGGCAAGTCACGTCAACCATGACGGAAACCAGTCGCGAAAGCCACAAGTCACGCGTCAAGTGACAGAAGCACCTCCTCACTAGTAGAAAAGCCAGATGCATCCACTGACGTCTTACACTGTGCCTCAAGGGTCTCCCACTCTCTTGGAACGAAAGTAACTGAGACACTCAAGAAGAACCAAGTACCAAGTAACGAGTGACTAGTCAGGGTCACGCCCGTCGGCGCTCGTCCAACGCCCCTGACCACGTGTGCACACACAAGCTTAATGTCTTGAGTGATGCGGGACGGACCACGGACTCGACTCCAATTGGAATGCGATCCTTGGACTCTATGCAAACTCGAGATCGTCCCTTAGCGAGGGAAGCGTCGGACGTGCGCGGTTGAGAAACCGGCAGTGAGCTAGGGTGGTCGGCTCTCTCTTGTGCCCGGATCGGGGCACGGGACGGTCACGCTCTCTCTCACTGCAGCGGTGATATAACAAGTAAAGCGGGCTACGATCCTAGCATGCTCTCTAGCAGCGGCATATAAAGCATATACGAATAAAGCAAAATGCCGGGTAAAGGAGCGAATACGATACCTCCACGCTACCGGGCGTGGGGAAGACTTCCTGGCCGAACTCGTACTCTCGGAACAGTAAATACACAATAATTATAGCAAGACAAATTACTACCCACTCCACGCAGGGAGGTAAAGGGCGACACAATGGGACCCAGGAGTAGCGGTTTCGGGTTGACGGGCCACTTCTTGTGTTGCTTCGGCGACACACGTACTCACGACCGTGGGACCCACGTGCTGGTCCGAGGGGCCATGTGGGACCGGGGTGGCACCACTACGGTGGGGACGCCTGGAAGGGAGCTCGCTGGGATGGCGGTGTGCTGGTTCACCGGCCGGAGGTCGGGCGCCTCCGATCTCCACTCGCCGGAGTTGCTGGCCACGGATCTGCAATTCTGTTTTACAGTGCGCGACCCGACGAGATCTGCTGCTGTGGTCACTCCCGACGTCGTATCGACGCACAAGAGGTACCGATGGAAATCTGACTTGAAATCCTTCGGTCTCTACCTAAAGAAAGAAATTTGAATTTCCTGTTGATGGCCTTTATCAAATTTTCAATATGCTGGCTCACAGGATCTGAAAACTTAGAACAGAACTAAGTTTTCCTGAGAGTTTGGGTTGACCGTGATGTCTACCTTCGATTCAGCCTTTGGTCCCTTCATGAACATTGTAGAGACCGAAGAGAGGAAAATGGGGATATATCTTATGCAAGATTTGGTGGAAGTTTCAATTTTTGTGGATTTTATACTGACTCGGGGTTGGATCTGGGCAGAGACAAAATGAAAATTGGGGAAAAGAAACAACTTCTAAAAATAGTAGAGGGCTTTAGAAATTTGAAGAAAATTTTTGGAGGGTGGGGATGATGGAAAGAACCTCCAATAAATTTTGGGGTTCTAAAAAAATTCAAAAAGGGGGTCGAAAGGTGGAAGAACTAAGCTTCTGCTATACATATCTGAAAAGGGGCAGATCAAGAAGATAGAAAAACACAAAAATAGAAAAATATAAAACAAACTCTGAATGACGTGATGTTTCTACTGACGGTTGGGAATCAAAAGAGGAATAAACCCTGAAAATCTCAACTCCAGATGTTGTCGGAGTTGGGATTTAAAAATCTTGGAGTGGGACTCTGTCCAACCAAATAGAACCTTGGACAGAACTTCGGAGGCGGCTTCGCGGCGGCTCGATGGCAGCACGAACGGCGGCGGCGGCACCAGAGATGAAATCAGAGATAAAGGGGCTCAGGTAGAAGGTGTTCTCAACCCTGAAATGCAGAAGGAAGAAGAGGAACCAGAGGGAGAGAGATAGGGGCGCACCAAGCTCCTTACACAATTCATAATATTTTCTTCTCATTAATTCATGAAAAGGGAAATACAAGCCTTATATAATAAATGGAAAATGATCACTAATGCCCTCAGATCTAGAGTTGGGAGGGGTATACAAGGTATAGAACTAATTAGTTCTAATAGCCTTTTTTTACAAAAATTAAAATGGGACAAAATGGGGGGGGTGCCCCTTGACTTGTTAGGTAAGGTAGGTGGCCAACTTTGACATTTTACACCACTTGTCTCCCCATGTGTCAAATTGACTTGTCAAACCTTCTAGATGCCACCTTGGCTTTTGACCAGCCCCACATGGATGAGGTGGACCAATGGGGAAGGAGTGGGGGCCCCCTAGAAGGTCCTACTGGCATTTTGCACATAAATCCACTAAGACTTACAATTGCGTACCCATATAACACAAGGGTATACATACAAATATAAAAGGACATAAATGTAAATAAAATATGAGTGGTATTGCTTCGATGTCCCCATCAATTCTCCCTGGGTGGGAAGAACTTGACCCCGTCGAGTAAAGGGGGTGACTGCTCGAGTGGCTCCGGCAGATCCGTCACCGTACCAAGTAGCGCGGGTACGCTCCACTCCAAGTGATCGTCACCTGCTCATTCCGTATATACTCGATATGCGCATGCTGCTAAGGGAAGAGGCTAGTGGTGGAACACTCCGGGGTGGGGTCACTCTCAAGGGGAAGGAGACGGCTCGAAGACTCACTCGGAATCACCGCTGGGTCCCTGTAGCTGACTAGATCCGGGGCATAGATGTAGAACTGATCCCATACTCATCGAGCTAGTCCACTCGCCTCTTAAGGGACTGACATCAACGAGCTCGCACAAGACACATGCAGACTCCTAACAAACCACAAACCACACAAACAAAAAACTGACTCATGCATGACTCTAGACAAACCTACTGTTAGTCCGACCCGTACATGGGTGACGGCGGACCAGGACACCCGAACGTGTGCCATGCATGCATGTTATGTAACCGGAGATGGGTGGCATGGGGAACACCTAAACGTCCAAGTATGACCCAGTCATGCATGGATGGCCCTTTGGATTTGGGAGACTTGAGAGGGCTAGGAGAGCCGGGTGTGGAAGAGCCGGGCGTGGGTGTATCGAGAATGGGCTTAGGTGGGCCGGGGAAACCAAAGTCTTCATTATCCCTAAATGATGGTTCAGACTTATGGCTATGTAGAGGTTGCTTGGCCCGAGTGGAAAAGGTGGGATAGTGAACTCCGTGGAAGAAGTGGAGTGAGTATGAAAGCTCGGGAGGTTCACTAGTGAAGGCGTCAAAAGGGTCAAAGAAGGTATGACCCCATGAAGTGGGTTCCCCCATGACTCGGTCCCAAGTTAAGAATTCATAATCACCGTCATACATAGTGATCGGTGGGACGACAGTCATGTCTAGAAAATAGGATTCCTCCCTTGGGCAAAAGGGAACGAAGTCAGACTCGGTCGTCATCGGGAGGAATAGAAGAATCTCCGTGGTGACACAACCCACAGTGCACACGGAGGTAATGGACCCTAAGGCCGGATCGGTGAAGCTGCGACTAGTGAGTTGGTCAAAGACTCGGGCCAATAAATGTGTCAACTTCCATTGCCAACCTAAACCAAGAATAAGGTCATCCAATGTATCAACATGGTGACTAGACCGAAAGGTAGTGTGGAAGGAGTTGACGGGCACTAATTGTAAGGTGGGGTCCATAGAAGGGTAAGGACGTGGGACCAAGCCATCCTTGAGTCAACTAAGAAGCGGCTCGGCTATGTATAGTGTACCCGTTAGAAACACGGGTGGCTCGGGCTTTGATGGCTCCAAATAAGATGGTTCTGAATAAAGTTCGGAAGTAGAGGGTGGTGGCATTGGACCTCTCATGGGTGATGAAGGAGGGGGTCCGACCGGATCGGGACTCGGCTGGGAGGTAGATGCTTGCCGAATGGCGACATCGACTTGCCGTACGTCATCATTAAATCAAGACTCAAATAACTCGACCTCCAGGGAGACATTATAGGACTGCGCTAGAGAGGATGCGTTGCTGATAAAACATTGGAGTTGAAAGTATAGCCGCAAACCTCTCCGAAACTCAAAAGCACTCGTGGTGCTCTCCTCTCCAACTCCATATTCCAATCGGTACTTATCATAGTCCCGAATGTACTCGGACACGGAGCTATCACCTTGGACGGGTCGGCATGGGTTGGCCATAGTTGCCAAGGATGGGAACGGATCCCTAGGAATGGATATGCAAGGCTATTTTTTTTTGTTTTATAAGCAAAATTTTATGCAACTATTGCAAGCACCTAGACACGACTTAGAATGTGATGTAAATGCAAAGTTGAAATGAGACTCGACTACAACCTAGATAAAACCAAGATTCGGTATGTGGCGGAGTTAATCGATCCGAAGATCACTCGCGCAAGTGTGTGGCCTTCCCGATTGGCATATCCTAACATTCGGACAACACCTTTTTATATACCGAACAATAGTATGCGGATGCAACCTTAGACCGACTTAGACGATGACTAGACGTAAATGACACTTTTTTTGTTTTAAACACCCTAGACTCAACTGGTGCTCTAATACCAAATTGATGCGGGACGGATCACGGACTCGACTCCAATTGGAATGCGATCCTTGTACTCTATGCAAACTCGCGATCGTCCCTTAGCGAGGGAAGCGTCGGACGTGCGCGGTTGAGAAACTGGCAGTGAGCTAGGGTGGTCGGCTCTCTCTTGTGCCCGGATCGGGTCACGGGACGGTCACGCTCTCTCTCACAGCAGCGGTGATATAACAAGTAAAGCGGGCTACGATCCTAGCATGCTCTCTAGCAGCGGCATATAAAGCATATACGAATAAAGCAAAATGCCGGGTAAAGGAGCGAATACGATACCTCCACGCTACCGGGCGTGGGGAAGACTTCCCGGCCGAACTCGTACTCTCGGAACAATAATTATAGCAAGACAAATTACTACCCACTCCACGCAGGGAGGTAAAGGGCGACACAATGGGACCCGGGAGTAGCGTTTTTGGTTTGACGTGCCGCTTCTTGTGTTGCTTCGGCGGCACACGTACTCACGACCGTGGGACCCACGTGCTAGTCCGAAGGACCGTGTGAGACCGGGGTGGCACCACTGTAGTGGGGACGCCTGGAAGGGAGCTCGCTGGGACGGCGGTGTGCTGGTTCACCGGCCGGAGGCCGGGCGGCTCCAATCTCCACTCGCCGGAGTTGCTGGCCACGGATCTGCGGTTCTGTTTTACAGCGCGGGACCCGACGAGATCTGCTACTGCGGTCACTCCCGACGTCGGATCGACGCACAAAAGGTACCGATGGAAAGCTGACTTGAAATCCTTCGGTCTCTGGCTGGAGAAAGAAATTTGAATTTCCTTTTGATGGACTTTATCGAATTTTCAAGCAGCTGGCTCACAGGATCTGAAAACTCAGGACAGAACTAAGTTTTCCTAAGAGTTTGGGTTGACCGCGATGTCTACCTTTGATTAAGCCTTTGGTCCCTTCATTAACATTGTAGAGACCTAAGAGGGAAAAATGGGGATATATCTTATGCAAGATTTGGTGGAAGTTTCGATTTTTGTGGATTTTATACTGACTCGGGGTCGGATCTGGACAGCAGAGATAGAATGGAAATTGGGGAAAAGACACAATTTCTAAAAATAGGTAGAGGGTTTTAGAAATTCGACGAAAATTTGTGGAGGGTGGGGATGATGGACAGAACCTCAAATAAATTTGGGGGTTCCAAAAAAAATCAAAAAGGGGTCGAAAGGTGGAAGAACTAAGCTTCTGCTACACAGATCTGAAAAGGGGCAGATCAGGAAGACAGAAAGACACGAAAATAGAAAAATATAAAATGAACTGTGAATGACGTGATTATTTTTCTGGAGGTTAGGAATCAAGAGAGGAACGAACCTTGAAAATCTCAACTCCAGATGTTGTCAGAGTTGGGAGTTAAAAATCTCGGAGTGGGACTCTGTCCAGCCAAATAGAACCTTGGACAGAACTTCGGAGGCGGCTTCGCGGCGGCTCGATGGCGGCACGAACGGCGGCGGCGGCACCAGAGATGAAATCAGAGATAGAGGGGCTCAGGTGGAAGGGCTTCTCAACCCTGAAATGCAGAGGGAAGAAGAGGAACGAGAGAGAGAGAGATAGGGGCGCACCAAGCTCCTTACACAATTCACAATATTTTCTTCTCATTAATTCATGAAAAGGGAAATACAAGCCTTATATAATAAATGGAAAATGACCACTAATGCCCTCAGATCTAGGGTTGGGAGGGGTATACAAGGTATAGAACTAATTAGTTCAAATAGCCTTTTTTTACAAAAATTAAAATGGGACAAAATGGGGGTGGCGCCCCTTGACTTGGTAGGTAAGGTAGGTGGCAAACTTTGACATTTTACACCACGTGTCTCTCCATGTGTCAAATTGACTTGTCAAACCTTCTAGCTGCCACCTTGGCTTTTGACCAGCCCCACATGGATGAGGTGGACCAATAGGGAAGGAGTGGGGGGCCCCTAGCAGGTCCTACTGGCATTTTGCACATAAACCCACTAAGACTTACAATTGCGTACCCATATAACACAAGGGTATACATACAAATATAAAAGGACATAAATATAAATAAAATATGAGCGGTCTTGCTTCGATGTCCCCATCATTGAGCTAGGCCTCTAGCTAGTTTTCCCCTCCTGTAGGACTCTCACGGCAAGACAAAGGGGAACCACGACAACCAGCCTACAAACCGTCTCAACCGGGAACTCGCCCCGCCACCACTCCCAGGTGGGCCGACACATTTCAAGTGTCGTCAGGCTACGACTAGTCGAGGCTCACTAGAGGCAGAGACTCAAAACAGCGAACACCGAAGTACAGACAGGCTAAGCACGCACCTGTCACATGTACTACGGAGCATAAGGGAGCTCACAACTACTACCAGACTCAGGATAGACAACTAGACATGCTGACACAATGATCCTTGAGTCACCAGACTCAGGTCATGATAGGGTGCTAGGCCCGGATACAGAGGGAGGGGTGAATGTATCCCTCTTCAAATATTACCTAATTATAACTCTAAAGCTCAGATATGCGGAATTAAAGATTGTTGCAGAAATATAATGAGAATACTTAGAAGGATCAAAGCAAGACAGCTATTCTATTAACCCTCACACGATCCTAAGCAAGCATCTAATGAGCGCAGCAATGAAAAGAACACATAACGAAATCAAACCACAAGTGAACACGAGGATTTTTTTGGTGGTTCGGTCCACAGACCTACGTCCACCCCTCACTCCAAACCGGAGTGAGGCTTCCACTAGCAAGGCTAGAACATCAGACTCAGTCTACAACAATTGCTACCAAACAGCTTGACCAGGGGAACAACCTCCCCTCTTCCTCCCAACCGGAGGGAACCACTAGTGACACACAGTCACTAGCAAACCAGAGACCGAGGTCTCTCTTCCTCCACGCAGGAGGGAACCCACAAGCGACACCCAGTCGCTTGCAACTGGAGGACCAATCCTCCCTTCCTCCAAACCGGAGGGGAACCCAGAGACCCAAGTCTCTCTTCCTCTGAAACCCAGAGGGAAACCACTAGTAACACCAGTCACTAGCAACCCTTAGACTCCAAGTCTCCCTTCTCCTGATACCACAAGAGGACCACCGACCTCACTAGAGAATCGGAAGAAACACAATGGAAATGCAAACAAAGACAAGAAAGGAAAAATACAGCAATCAGAAAGCTGGAAATGTAGACCACAAAGATGTCGCACGCCAAGGAGCAATCTGGCATGGATTTGATCCAAATGCCAGAAGAACGAAATCTTCTTCTACTCTTCCTCTTTGACTCTTTGCCACTCTCTTCCTGCAAGCTCTCTTTTCTCTTTTTCTTCTTAAGTTGGATCTCTCGATCTCTCTTCTGCTCTCTGGCTCACTCTTCTTCTTTCTTCTTTCTTCTTCTTCTGCTCACTGCCTCTCTGCCTCTCTGCAGCTCCTTCCTTCAATCTCGATCACTCTCTTTCTTCTGTTCTCGATCAGTCTCTTTTTCTCTCTTGATATCTCACTCCAGATGGAGGAGGCTTCGTATTTATAGCAGCAACAATTAGGGCGTTGTCCTCGGATCACGTGCCAGGTGCCAACCTCGGATCACGTGCCCTTCATAGGCTTCACTAACAGTACCTGTCACACAGTCATAAGAAAATAATTAGAAGGATGTACAGACTTGCTGGGTAACTGAAGACCACCGTGTACAGACTTAGTGTGAAGGATAGAATGTATAGACTTAGAAATAAGGAGTGTACAGACTTTAGCTTGAAGAACGTTCAGCCTTTGAGTGCTGAACAGTGTGTATAGATGAGAAAGTATGTACAGCGAGAATGAATGTACAGACATTATATCACGAGTGTACATACTTTAACTGCATGAGATGCAGGCAACCAGTGTGTAGACTTGAAGTGTGAATGTGCATGAGAAGCCAATGTACCGACTTGCTGACTTGAAAATGAGTGAATAGACTTGAACAGCTAGCCAACGAGTGTATAGACTTGAAACAGCTAGCCAACGAGTGTATAGACTTGAAATCTTGATAAGGATTGTACAGACTTCGTCTTGAAGAGAGATGCACAAACAGAATGAAAGTATGCACATTGAATGCATGAGATGCTCAGACAAGCTGTCAACGAATGTACAGACTTGTCTTAGTGTTTATGCATGAGTCTGTCAACGAATGTATAGACTTTCTATGCTGCATGCACAAGACGCTAAGAGACGCTGTATAGACTTGACAATGCATGGACTAGCACATAGACGTAGCAAGACTCTGTAAGCGCCAAGTCGGTGTATAGACTTTGCGAGCGCCAAATCAATGTACAAACTTGCGAGCGCCATGACCATGTACAGACTTAGTGCAAGCGGGATGTGCAGACTTGCTATGAAGCAACCAGAATGTACAGACTTTGAAATCAAGGAATGCACAGCGATGTATAGACTTTGAAACACGATGCAATGTGTAGACTTTGATAAATGAATGTGTAGACTTGATAAAGCTTCAAAGCACAAGACACTTGGCCAATGTACAGACTTGGAAAGCTTGTAGGCCAATGTACAGACTTGGAAAGCTTGAAGGCCAATGTACAGACTTGGAAAGCTTGAGGGCCAATGTACATATTTGGAAAGCCTGAACCAATGTGCTGACTTGAAACAAGTGAACACGACGATGTGTAGACTTGGCCAATGTACAGACTTGAAGCAAGGGGACTATGTGCAGCCTTAATATGTGCTGTGAGCAATGTATAGACTTGGTGTCTGAACGTAGGTAAAGATAAGCAATGTATAGACTTAAAAGAGTGAGACGCTGAATGAGACGGTCGGATGTACAGACTTGGGCTGTACAGACTTGCAGTGTGCAATGCATGCGATGTATAGACTTTGCCTTTGAGATGAATGTATAGACTTTAGTGAATGCATTCTAGGCAGACCCTGTACAGACTTGAGAGGCGATGCATTTTAGCCAAACCCTATACAGACTTGAGAGGCGATGCATGCACGATGTATAGACTTGTTAATGCACTGATGCATGCTGTACAGACTTAACATGAGACGCTACATTCTAGCCAAAACGCTGTACAAACTTTGAACAAAGATGAACGTGAGTGAAACACGATGTATAGACTTTGGAAATGCTTAGCACACGATGAACAAGGCTCTGTACAGACTTAAGGCTCTGTACAGACTTAGCCTGAGCATAGTTATGAAATGCATGAGTCTAGACATCCATTGACTGATGGCCACAGTGAAACAAAGTTATGAAATGCACCGAAAATGCACACAGCCTGTTTAATGGAATGACACTCAAGAGATGCTCAATCAAGCATTCATATGCAGACACCAATGGAATAACACTCACGAGATGCTCAATCAGACATTCATATGCAGACACAAACAAATGATGACTTATAGTGTTTGCTATCATCAAAACCACAGGGACACAACAATCTCCCCCTTTTTGATGATGGCAACACTATGAGTCTCATGAATGAAAGAAATGGTATATTCAGACTAGACTCATCAAAGTATTCTCCCCCTTTGACTTCATCAAAAAGAGAACATTATCAGAAGAACAATACTTTGATGATCTAGTGATGTCATATGAGACACCCAAAATAGTTCAGCAGAAGAGGGCAACACAATATCAGAAGCAATTAAAACAATTATCCCCCTTAGTCAAACAACTTATGCAGACATGCATATGCAACTAATACTCCCCATTTGACATGGCAGAAGGTAGAGAGCTAATGCAGACAAACAACATAATCAGACACACTTGACCAGAGAATTCTTCCCGTATGATCCATGATGTAAGAGTAAACAACAAGGATGAACTCTGGTTATCCAAAGGCTGCAAGTAAACAGGTTATACTGAGAGTTGTGCCTCACATAAATGAGAACCAATGTCAATCAAAGCACAGTGATAGAGAGCAATAGGATGAATAGATTCAACAAATAGTGAAAATTGAGATATAGAACTTTTCAGCATGATACCAACTTCATAAAACAGAAATTAAGTTTTAGATTCCTCCATTATAAAAGCTTATGAATCCTTGATTGTCATATATGGTTTAAGAATGATGTAAACCAAGTTTTTTTAAAAAGAAATGGTACTCATATCTGAACCAACTCTTAATAAAAAGGAACTATAAGCTCATATAAAATTCTAGTTCAACCAACTTCCATCTTACTTAGTTTACTTTCCATGACTGCTTTAAGAGATACATAAGTGAGTGCAACTGAATTTTAATTGTTCTTTCAGAATTTGATTTACACTTGTTCATATTTTCCTCCCTTTTTTTTGAACAATTTTGGTTTATCAACACCTTTAGATGTAGGGAGACACCTTGATGAGAGGCCAGAATCTCCAGTTACTCAGTGTAACAACCGTATTGCTTCTCCCATTTTAGAGAACAGAGGTAGCATTAAAAGTATCTTTGGCATGAGGATACAGCTTGATCAGAGGCCAGAATCTCCAGTTACTCAATACAATTATGCCATTGCTCTGCCATATTCTCACAGAAGTTTCCAATCATCTCTTTAAATAGTGTTAACCATGGTACTTCATGACACAATCCTTTGGACAGGTTTCTATGTAACCACAGTCATTGCTCTGTCCATACTTTTTCTCAGAATGGATTCAGAACAAGTTAGGTGTTTAAGAACAACTACATACACTATATATCTCAGTCAACGTAGACACGGACTTCAACTTTTCAGATTTCAGATAGTCTTACATGAATTTACATGAAGCATACAGTTAAAGTTTATTAAGAAGTTGAATCAGTTATTTTCACGTTCTTTGAGTCCAAACAAGAGTACATAAGACTTAAACCAATTCCAGTTAACAAATGTTCTTAAGCATGTATAATGGAAGGTTCCTCATTAAAGATGTTTTAACTTTTATGAAGTAGTATTCAGGCTGAAGGTTTACTTCATATCTCGGCTCAGAAATTCAAGTGAGCTGACTGATATTTCAACAAACAGCATGGATTCTGAAAAATTTCAGCAGGGAGACTGCTCTTGAGCAAGTATTTCAGAGTTGACAGATGAGTATAATTCAGGTTAAGAATGCTTCAGAATCAGTCAAGAGAGATCTTTTGATGATGGAATCACTAACACTACAGATATGACAAGTTGAATCAAATAGATGGACAGGAAGAGTTCAGACAAAGACACAACTGAAAAGATTAAGCATGCTCCCCTTGAAAATATGCAGTGAGTCACTTCCTCCTTTTTTTTATTTTTAAAAAAATGTGATATGCAATGCATTGACTCCCCCTTACTACAAGCACTGAATCATCCTATATGCCATGAAGACAATGCATGAGACTAGATAGACTCATTCTCATATTGTGCAATGTTTGCAATGAAGGCTGAACATATGATTTTGTGACTCAAGCTCATTCAGACTACCTTATTAAGTGAAATGACCCATGGTATTAGGCAGAGATCTTGGTCTAAAGACCACCTCTTACATAGCAAGTACTTCCAGACAGATTTCACCTACCTTTTAGTAGCTTACCATTTAATATACCATAGTGGTCATGCATGACAATGCAATACCAAAAGTCTAAGTGCGTCAGATTTTTCAATGGCTGCAAATGCAAATTCAGACAATCATGCGAAATTTAGATGTTTTCAGAGAATTCTTAATCAGGCAATGTCCATCAACAGAGTTGAGTGCAAAACATACACTTTAAATGAGGAGAGTTCAGAGAATTCAAATTTGGCAATGTAGCTCAATGCAAGTGTCAATAACAAATAAAGAAGCCTGTATGCATGAAACTATGACTCATCAGATCAAGCATAAATTTCATTTGAACAGATGTGAAGAATTTACCTAAATGGGGTTTTATCACCTTGGGTGCCTTGGTTTATTTACCCCTCTTTAATCCTCAGCCCCAAGGCACACTTGCAATAAACACATCATTTTGATGCAACAGGTACCCAAGAAGTCTTGGGTCCTGGATTAGTAGTGATGCCTCTGAATGGCATCCTCAAGCTTTTCTGGGCAACTAGATCATCAGTTTTCATTACGAAACAATTATTCATAGAATGCCCAAAGCCACCACAATAACGACACGAAACAACATGTTTTGTGTTCTTTATGTGCACATTAGCATAATCATGAAATCTATGTGCTCGTGCATGAAATTCTCTGATGTTTACATGAGCATTTCTTCTTCTATTTTGGGTTTGCCAACAATCTCTAGCTCTGTGGCCTAACTTACCACACTCAAAACATGCAAGAGTTTTCCTTTCAAACACAAATCCAAGTGTGCCAGAAGTGTTTCTATTGATAGGGAATTTAACAGATTCATAGTTAGACTTCCTTCCCTGAGCATGCCAACATTAGGCTGCAATATGGCCCATCTTGCCACAGTGAAAGCATGAATTAGAATTTTTCCCACCAGCATTCAGCCACCATTCAAATATCTTATGACCCAATTTTCCACAATTAAAGCATGTCACATGCTGGTTTATTGGATCAAATTTGTTCTTGTTAACAGCATGACTGTTTGCATGAAATTTAGCATGATATGAATGTGATTTTTTCTTATCATTAACAAACCAGCATTATGTAATCTTGTGTCCTAATTTACCACAATGAGAACATACAATTTTCTTTTTCTGAGATGAAGGATTTTTATCATGAAATTTCCTAGCATTCATATCATCCTTCTCCATCAATTTACACTCATGCATCAGATGACCAAATTTATGACAATAGTGGCATGACATTTTCTTTTTGTGTGCATGTGTGTGTGTGTTTAAGTCATGTGTCACATGCACAACATCAACATGATTGTTTCTTTGCTTATTCTTCACATGAACATATTTTTTCACCTTTTCATTTTGTTTCTGAATAACAGTTTGTTTCTGCATATTCTGAACAATGGGCTGTTTGTCTTTTGAGGTGGTAGCTACACATGAAGCTTTTACAAACGATGTCATCAACTTGCTCTGAAACTCTTTCTTGTTAGCATTATTGTAGCCCAGCCCTTCCTTCCTTGGATTGATTTTTACACCTAGTAGCTTGTCTAGGTTATTCTGCCCACTTACGAATTTTGACAGAGAATTATTCAGATCATTTATTTCAGATTGAAGGCAAGAGATCTGATGTTCATAGTTGACTATATCTTCTTCACAGACCAGAATTTGTTGATGCATCACATCATTCAAATTTTTAAGAGTTTCAATTTCTTGTTTCAGTTTGAGCTCATTTTGATTTTCATCAACAACAGATGTTCCTTTTTCAAATGTCAGCAATCTCTCTGACATGGTGGTGTTCAACTGTTTTAGTTTCTCAATTTCTTCCTTTAGACTAGTGTTCTCCTGCTCAAGTTTATCATCATCATACAATACATCAGTTAGGAAACCCTGGTTTTCTGGTTCATATTTTTCAAAGTTTTCCTGAAAGTTTAAATTCACAACTCTAACAGCCTCGAACTTTTCATTGATCAATTTGTTTTCACTTTCAAGACTGATTAATCTTTGTTCAGATTCTTGACATTATTTTATGAGTTTTCCATTTTCAGATTTGACATGATCAAGTTCAGACTTGATTTCATCTAGTTTCGACAATTGTCTTCTGAATATTTCATTTTCAGTTTTCAGAATTTCAGGATTTTCAAGTTTTTCACCTCCAGAAATAGGATCCCCTAGATTTGTTAGCTTCTTTATCAGACTTTTATTCTTCTTCCTCAGTTTTTCATGAGAGTGTAACAGATTGGCATAGGCATCTTCCCAGTCATCTAAAGTGTAACTAGAGAAATGATTGATTACCTCTTCAGCATCTTCGAATTCATCTTGGTCACTGCTATGGTTGCTCTTGTCAGCCATCATGCAGCTGTCCTCATTCATCCTGTGAGCTAGCTCGAGCTTATCCAGGATGTCTTTAGCGGACCTGCAATCATGAAAGCAAGAATGTAAGGCTTTGTCAGTAGCTGCTTTAATCAGATTCCAGGCTTTCTGATTTTCTCCATCCTTTGATCTGTGACTGTCGGTCCATTTGGACACTTTCTTTGGTAATCTGTGAGGACCATGTGAAATTAACTTCCATAGATCAAGATTAACTGATATAGCATAGTTGCGCAGATTGGCAAACCACACATTAAAATTAGAGCCGTTGAAAATCGGTGGATCACCCATGGAAACAGATCAAATGAATGCAACAGGAATAATGATGCACAAAAGTAAGATAGCACTGAAGACTACAGGATCGGATCTGTAGGTCACTGGACCTTCTATGCAGACACCCGCTCTGATACCAATTGATAGGGTGCTAGGCCCGGATACAGAGGGGGGGTGAATGTATCCCTCTTCAAATATTACCTAATTAAAACTCTAAAGCTCGGATATGCGGAATTAAAGACTATTGCAGAAATATAATGAGAATACTTAGAAGGATCAAAGCAAGACAGCTATTCTATTAACCATCACATGATCCTAAGCAAGCATCTAATAAGCGCGGCAATGAAAAGAACACATAAGGAAATCAAACCACAAGTGAACACCAGGATTTTTTTGGTGGTTCGGTCCACAGACCTACGTCCACCCCTCACTCCAAACTGGAGTGAGGCTTCCACTAGCAAGGCTAGAACAGTAGACTCAGTCTGCAACAATTGCTGCCAAACAGCTTGACCAAGGGAACAACCTCCCCTCTTCCTCCCAATCGGAGGGAACCACTAGTGACACACAGTCACTAGCAAACCAGAGACCGATGTCTCTCTTCCTCCACCCAGGAGGGAACCCACAAGCGACACCCAGCCGCTTGCAACTGGAGGACCAATCCTCCCTTCCTCCAAACCGGAGGGGAACCCAGAGACCCAAGTCTCTCTTCCTCTGAAACCCAGAGGGAAACCACTAGTAACACCAGTCACTAGCAACCCGGAGACTCCAAGTCTCCCTTCTCCTGATACCACAGGAGGACCACCGACATCACTAGAGAATCGGAAGAAACACAATGGAAATGTAAACAAAGACAAGAAAGGAAAAATACAGCAATCAGAAAGCTGGAAATGTAGACCACAAAGATGTAGCTCGCCAACGAGCAATCTGGCATTGATTTGATCCAAATGCCAGAAGAACGAAATCTTCTTCTTCTCTTCCTCTTTGACTCACTGCCTCTCTCTTCCTGCAAGCTCTCTTTTCTCTTTTTCTTCTTAAGCTGGATCTCTCGATCTCTCTTCTGCTCTCTGGCTCACTCTTCTTCTTTCTTCTTTCTTCTTCTTCTGCTCACTGCCTCTCTGCCTCTCTGCAGCTCCTTCCTTCAATCTCGATCACTCTCTTTCTTCTGTTCTCGATCAGTCTCTTTTTCTCTCTTGATATCTCACTCCAGATGGAGGAGGCTTTATATTTATAGCAGCAACAATTAGGGCGTTGTCCTCGGATCACGTGCCAGGTGCCAACCTCGGATCACGTGCCCTTCATAGGCTTCACTAACAGTACCTATCACATAGTCATAAGAAAATAATCAGAAGGATGTACAGACTTGCTGGGTAACTGAAGACCACCGTGTACAGACTTAGTGTGAAAGATAGAATGTATAGACTTAGAAATAAGGAGTGTACAGACTTTAGCTTGAAGAACGTTCAGCCTTTGAGTGCTGAACAGTGTGTACAGATGAGAAAGTATGTACAGCAAGAATGAATGTACAGACATTACATTCACGAGTGTTCATACTTTAACTGCATGAGGTGCAGGCAACTAGTGTGTAGACTTGAAGTGTGAATGTGCATGAGAAGCCAATGTACTGACTTGCTGACTTGAAAACGAGTGAATAGACTTGAACAGCTAGCCAACGAGTGTATAGACTTGAAACAGCTAGCCAACGAGTGTATAGACTTGAAAGCTTGAAAAGGATTGTACAGACTTCGTCTTGAAGAGAGATGCACAAACAGAATGAAAGTATGCACATTGAATGCATGAGATGCTCAGACAAGCTGTAAACGAATGTACAGACTTGTCTTAGTGTTTATGCATGAGTCTGTCAACGAATGTACAGACTTTCTATGCTGAATGCACAAGACGCTAAGAGACGCTATATAGACTTGACAATGCATGGACTAGCACATAGACGCAGCAAGACTCTGTGAGCACCAAGCCGGTGTACAGACTTTGAGAGCGCCAAATCAATGTACAGACTTGCGAGCGCCAGGACCGTGTACAGACTTAGTGCAAGCGGGATGTGCAGACTTGATATGAAGCAACCAGAATGTACAGACTTTGAAATCAAGGAATGCACAACAATGTATAGACTTTGAAACACGATGCAATGTGTAGACTTTGATAAACGAATGTGTAGACTTGATAAAGCTTCAAAGCACAAGACACTTGGCCAATGTACAGACTTGGAAAGCTTGTAGGCCAATGTACAGACTTGGAAAGCTTGAAGCGACCAATGTACAGACTTGGAAAGCTTGAAGGCCAATGTACAGACTTGGAAAGCTTGAGGGCCAATGTACAGACTTGGAATGAACCAATGTGCAGACTTGAAACAAGTGAACACGGCGATGTGTAGACTTGGCCAATGTACAGACTTGAAGCAAGGGGACTATGTGCAGACTTAATGTGTGCTGTGAGCAATGTATAGACTTGGTGTCTGAACGTAGGTAAAGATAAGCAATGCATAGACTTGAAAGAGTGAGACGCTGAATGAGACGGTCGGATGTACAGACTTGGGCTGTACAGACTTGCAGTGTACAATGCATGCGATGTATAGACTTTGCCTTAGAGACGAATGTATAGACTTTAGTGAATGCATTCTAGGCAGACCCTGTACAGACTTGAGAGGCGATGCATTTTAGCCAAACCCTGTACAGACTTGAGAGGCGATGCATGCACGATGTATAGACTTGTTAATGCACTGATGCATGCTGTACAGACTTAACATGAGATGCTGCATTCTAGCCAAAACGCTGTACAGACTTTGAACAAAGATGAACGTGAGTGAAACACGATGTATAGACTTTGGAAATGCTTAGCACATGATGAACAAGGCTCTGTACAGACTTAAGGCTCTGTACAGACTTAGCCTGAGCATAGTTATGAAATGCATGAGTCTAGACATCCATTGACTGATGGCCACAGTGAAACAAAGTTATGAAATGCACCGAAAATGCACACAGCCTGTTTAATGGAATGACACTCAAGAGATGCTCAATCAAGCATTCATATGCAGACACCAATGGAATAACACTCACGAGATGCTCAATCAGACATTCATATGCAGACACAAACAAATGATGACTTATAGTGTTTGCTATCATCAAAACCATAGGGACACAACATGTCAAGATCGTCGCACATCACGGCAACACGCCGTTAATCAGCCGATTCCGTAATCCAAATCACGGTAAAAGAAAATGGAAGACGGCACACAACAGTTGAATCCACGCATTAGTGATGAGTCCTCGGCCTCCAAGTCGCACAACGGACTCCAAATTCCGCATAACACGAAACATGAGGGATTACCACCGCCCTCAAACCACATGGACATGCAAACCGAGGTAAGAGAATACCTCCAAGCGTCCAAAACCACAATCTAGATCCTCATAGGATAACCGAGACTCACGAGGTCACGTGTCAACTGCTGGTCACAACTGGGTTGACCGAAAACCATAATGACCCCTGAAACAACACGGAAACACCGCTCGGTATAATGGCACTCCTAGACACCCTATAACATGGTCACAGCCCTCATAGGACGTCCAAGACATCCACGGACAATGGGCTAACCAAGGGGTCAAAGCCACAATAACCGAAAACCAAACCAGCGAAGAAAACACTCTGCATAGGTGGCGGTCATCCTCTAGCCACTACCCGACAGCCCAACAATAGCAATCTCCTCAAGACTGCTACCCGAAGAGCCAAGCCAAACGCGGTCACCAAAACAACCGCTACTAGACAAACGCGGTTACCAATTGACCGCTACTATCCACACGCGGTCAGGTGGACGACCGCGTTCACCCAGACGCTTAAACCTAGCAAGAGAGGCGGTCAGTCGCACGACCGTGACTTGCGAACCGAATGAAATTGACATAAATCGACTGAAGAAACCATAATGCGGTTGACCAACAATCGCTTATACATAGATGCATGCTGTCTTCCAGACGACCGTGTCTTCCTAATGCAGTTGGGTAGACGACCGCGTCTATCAACTGACTTTAAAGGCTAAAGCGGTTCAGACCTGACCGCTACTACCCTTGAGTGATGAACACGGCTTCTGGTGGACCGTGACTCATCGTCCGATCGTAAAACCTCACAAAACCCAATTTTTCCATGCCCCAATCACTCCGAAACGATGAGGAAACATCTCTAGAGTCGATATCAACCTTCCACAAGCTGGTGTAGGGTTCGATGCAAGTATTCAGAGGGGGGGTGAATGAATATGGCCTATAAAAACTTTCACCCAATTAAAATATTAGGCTCACTAACTATTTAGAATGCTAACAAGACAGATTTATCAAATCTGGAAGACTAATTAGCAGATGCGGAATTAAACAAACAGACAGTGAGCACTCTAACAAGACAAGTTAGATGAACTATAGCTCAATTTGAATTTCGATTACTTAACAGGTTAAGACACTCTAAGAGAGCTAATCAACTTTTCTGCTCAACCAGAAAGCCAACACTAAGTGCGCCCCTAATCAGTCATCTAACGGAAGCAAACCACAAATATATCAAACCACTGCACAATGGGTTTTTAGGTGGTTCGGTCCAGCAGACCTACATCCACCCCACACTCAAACAGAGTGTGGATTCCGCTGACTCACAGTTTGAACAGCTGTGCATCACAGCTTGCCATACAACCGCTGGGCAACACAGCTTGCCGTCCGAGGAATCCTCCTCGCCCCGCTGAGCAACACAGCTTGCTGTCCAGTGGAATCCTCCACTGCAAACCGCTGGGCAATATAGCTTAGCCGTCTAGAGGCAACACCTCCGCAATCCGCTGACTAACAGCTTGAAGAAGATGTAAAGTAGAAAATAGAAAATGGAAATAAACAGCAATCTGAAAGCTGTAAAAAATGAAGCACAATGTGGCTCTTAAAGAGCTGGATGGCCTGGATTTGATCCACGGTCCATCAAGAATAGATCTCCCTCGATCTCACTCTCTTTCTTCACTCTCTCTCTTTTTCTTTCTTCTCTGCTGCACTTCTCTTCTTCTCTCGATCTCTGTTCTCCTTTTCTCTCTTTCTCTTTTTCTTTCTTCTCTGCTGCACTTCTCTTCTTCTCTCGATCTCTGTTCTCCTTTTCTCTCTTTCTCTTTTTCTTTTCTTCTGCTAGATCGTGGAAGCTCTCTCTTCTTTTTCCCTTTTTCTTCTCTCAGCTTTTGCTCTCTGCTTCGATCACAATCAGCCTTCTATAGAGGATGAAGGCTTCCTTTTATAAGCAGCAACAGCAGGCACACTGGGCGCATGTGGCTTCCACATTTCCTGCCCTAAAACTTCAGACCACGTGGCAGCATCCTGGTATCTCGTCCACCCTTGGATCACGAGCCAGGCACCTCGGATCACGTGCCCTTCATTAGTACGCATTTGAATTTGTCCCACTGCGTCGACCCTGCTATGGATAGCGTTGACGCGTTGAAGACAGCCAGAGATAAGTCGCCCCTTTCTTGAACTGCTGTGTCGACGCTGCCAGTTGGTGGCGTTGACGCACGAACAAGTTCATTTGTATATTGGCGTCTCTTAAGCTGCTGCGTCGACGCTCTCAGCATGCTGCGTTCACGCATTTGGACGCTGCAGCATCGATGCTGCCAATGTACTCCAAAGGCTGCAATAAGGGATACTTGAACTGCTGCGTCCACGCTACTTGATCAATGCATTGACGCACCAGAGTAATCCACATGCTTCTTTCTTGATTGTTTGAACTACTGCGTCCACGCCACTTGATCAAGGCGTTGACGCATTGGTGTGTTCCAGCAGCTGAAATTGGATGTCTTCAGCCCTCTTGCGTTAAGGGGTTCATTAGCCTCTTCAGTCCCTGTCAGACAGATGAAACGAAGTCATTAGTTCTAAGTATATGCATTGCATTGTATAGACTTTGCTGTGAAGGCGAAGGCAATGTAAAGTATGCACAACGCAATGTATAGACTTAATGAATATAAAGACATCATAAGACTCAGATGAACACAGGCGGTGTATAGACTTGATGTGTTCACTGGTGGATGTACACCCTTGCCCACTGTACAGACTTTGTGATGCTTGTATGCAATGTAGAGACTTCGCTGAATGAGAATGCAGTGTACAGACTTTGAAGCACAAAGGCAATGTACAGACTTTGCCTTGAAACGAATGTATAGACTTAGAATCATGGAGGCCAATGTATAGACATCAACTCTGCACATCGAATGTATAGACTTCAAGTGTGAAGACCATTGTATAGACTTTGGATTCGAAGACCAATGTGCAGACTTTGGATTTGAAGACCAATGTGCAGACTTTGGATTTCACTGTGGATGTACAGACTCTGAGGAAATGAAACGAGTCAGTGTACAGACTTTCCACCGACTAGTGTATGGACTTCAACAGTGAACGGTTGTACAGACTTCAATTAGAAGTTGCCCGATGTACAGACTTGAAGATAAGACTCCAATGTACAGACTTTGCCTAATGCATGAAGACAGACGCTGTACACACTTAGCCTAAGACAATGTATAGACTCAATCAAATGAAGAGCTTCCAGTGTATAGACTCTTAGCCATGAATAAATGCAATGCAGTCTGATGTGTAGACTTTGCAACCGGCAGCCAATGTTCTGATGGGTCGACGCATCAGCATGGGTGGGTTGACCCACTACTGTTCAGACTGTAGATACATGCAGAGACATGATATCTGACAGAATTCAATGCATATGTATAAAGAACAAATGCCATCAATGCTAAACATCATCATTCATGTTGCTATCATATGCAGAATGCTCAAGAATAAGAATGCACAGAAATGTACTTTGTTTATTGCAATCATCAAAACACAATAACATTGCTATCATCAAAATATAATATCAAATGCACTCACTGTCTTGCTATCATCAAAACCAAATAGTATTGCTATCATCAAAGCAACATAGCACATGCTTGTGCCTAAGAGGCACAACATTCTCCCCCTTTTTGATGATGGCAACACAATGTGACAGTGAGTCACACACAAGATTTTCTCCCCCTTTGACATGATCAAAAAGAGAAAAATAGTAAAAACAAGAGTGCAAAGTGCATTATGCATGCAAATTCCTCTAGAACATTCTCCCCCTGAATGTAAGACTCCCCTGAATTATTTCTCCTCCTAAATAATAGCTCCCCCTTTGAGAAGGAGTATGAACATATAAACAAGGAAGAGAAGGTAGGAGGGTCACTTGACAACAGCTGAATCATAGGTTCAGAAAGGAGGCATGATTATAAACAACTGTTAAAGTATAAGAATCAGCAACATACAATTTTGACAAAAATTTAGGTTTAACAGTGATAAATCTTAGAGTAAAACATTTGACCCCTGAACAAGAGTTTATAGATTCCATTTATAGCAATGAATCTAGGGCACATGGTATTAATAGATAAGTCAGAAATAATACCCTCTTGTGATTAAACAAGGAAATTCAAGAGAGGCAACTTGAACATGTATTGATAAAAACAATTTTCACTCATTGACTTTGATTTTTCGAAGGGTTACAGCATTTTGATTTTCACCTTTGAATTTCAGAAGTTGAACTAAGTGAATAGATCAGTGGCATTTATGCTATTGACATTAGGTGTACACCTTGATCAGAGGCAGGTACCCCCAGTTACTAGGCATAAACTACTAGACCTATTTCAGATCAGAACCCACAAAGGATAGTCTTCACTTTTGACATTAAGGGTACACCTTGATTAGAGGCCAGTACCCCCAGTTACTTGGTGAGAACTCCCCCTATAGATTTGACCCTTTGAACAGAGATATTCTGAAGCACTTCATGACTATGAGTTCTCCTGCTTCATTGGAGGAGATCACAATTTCTCAGTGCAATTCAGCCATTGCTCTGTCACTATGTTCAGTTCATAGCATTTATGATCTTATTTACTGCTGCCCTTAATTCTTTTAGAATGATTGTTTAAAAAATCAGTACACACTCTTATTAGCCTGTTCTAGACTTATCCGGTTCAACACATTTAGGCATTACAAGAACTTTTTCTATTTTAGCCATGAGACAAAGATTAAGAGCTATAAACATTTTCTTTTATCTCAAATTCTGAAGTGCAGACACTTAACTCTTCGATTTATAAAGGTTAAACATTTAGTTCCTTTCAATTTGTAAGAGTGATTCTTATAAGTGAACAATTGCAATAATCACAATTCAATGTACTAAACCAGATGCAAAGCTGTTGTTCTGTGAAAATGATGGGGAAAAGGTAGCAATTGGCAATATGGTTCAATGAGCAGCTGATGTCAAAGAATATGAATCATTTGAATGAGAACACTGAGAAGTGAATAGAATTCAATGAATTGAATAGAACTCTCAGCTCCCCCTGACATCATGATGCAAGAGATATGCTATGCAACATACTGTCCTACATGTAGACTATGCACCATGGATACATGAGACAAGTATGCAATCAATTCAGGTTTATGCATCCAATTCATGAACATTTTTATCCCTTTTCAGATTTTTCAAAATATGATGCAGTGCACTGTTCTACATGAAGACTGGACCCATGGTACTTGGCGGAGAACCTTGTCTCAAAGACCATCTCACACATGGTAGAAACCTCCGGGCAGATTTCCTTTCCTTTTAGTAACATACCATTTGATATACCAGGGTTAGGCAAATGATAATGCAGTGCAAATCAGTCTTATATGCATTGATCAATTTCATTGACAGTCATGCAAATGATGTATGCAAACACTAGACACATGCATTGACTGTGTGCACTAACTGACCCATTCAAGCTCAGTCCAAGTATGTAATCAAGCATGCAATGCATTGACACAAGACACATGCATTTGCACAAAGTCTATATAGTGCATCAACTATATACACTAAAGACCTTTCAAATTCAGTTCAGCAATTGGCAGGAGATGGCAACAGAAGAGCATCAGCTATATCCAAAGTAAAACTCAGTAGCTGAGTCTGGAATGCAGACTGATCAGCTAGACATGAAGAGATCATCAACAATCAATCAAGCAAATCAATATGAAATTCACATTTTTTCATAGTCACAAATTCAGATGATGAATTTTAAAACAAAGTTCAGAACTGACCTGAGATGTAGAATCCTGGGGCTTCCTTTTTGAGTGCCTTGGCTAAATTACCCCTTTTATTTCTCTCACCAAGGCACACCTGCAACATATCAATCAATATAATCTTGCAGGGACCCAAGCAGTCTTGGGTCCTGCACTACCCCTATCAGGTGTTCTAAACATTCTTTTTGCAACATTATCATCAAATTCCATAAAAGAACAATCAGACATGGAATGTCCAAAATTTCCACAATAATAACATGAAACAACAGATTGTCTTGTCCTATGATGCTTCTCAACAGGAGCATGAGACCTATGACCATAAGCATTAAATGTTATGTTATATGCATGAAATTTTGACTTACCATTACCTGCCCACCAGCATTCAGAAGCTCGGTGGCCAGGTTTTCCACATTCAAAGCATACATGTGTCTTTCCTTTAAAAACAGATTTGTTTCTGCCAAGAGAATTTCTATTTGAAGGGAGTTCAACAAAATTTGAATTAAAATGATCTCCCTGAGCATACCAGCAGTCCTTGACTGCATGTCCATACTTACCACATTCAAAGCACCTTGGGTGCTTACCTCTTGAGCTAGTAAATCCCCATGAAGGCCTAAACCAACACTCAACAGCTTTATGACCACGTTTGTTACAATTATAACAAATGATATGTTAGTTTGAAGAAGACATGTTTCTTTTGGGGTGGTGATGATTATTTGAAAATGTTTTATCATGCATCATATCATCACTTTTTATCACACTGCAGTCATCCATATAATGACCATGCCTACCACAGTAGTAGCAAGAGGCATCAGATTTCCTAGGAGCGTGTTTCTATCATATGAGTTCCTAGATGCATGTGAATGAGTATAGGAAGCATGAACAGTGTGTACACCATCAGACTCAACCGAGCTAGCAGATTTCTGTTCATGAGCAGGAATAGTCTTTACCTTCTTTATTTGACTCTTTCTTTTCAATTTCTGATTATCCTTAACAGGTTTTGTTTCATTTTCTATTTTCTGGGCTTTGAACTGAAAAATAGATTTTGAAGGTGATTTCTGATTTTCATTTTGTTTTGGGGATTGCCTTGAAGTACCAGCTACATTAGAGCCTTTTACAAAAGTATCATATAGCTGGTTTTTAGAAATTTCCTTAATATCAGGACTACAGCTTGTCCCCTTTCTTAAATTGTCATCCTTCCTTTTCACAACAGTTTTTAATTTTCTTTCATTCTTAGCAGAGTTGGATGCCAAATTTTCTAGATCCTGAATCTTATTCTCCAAAGATGTTATGTGAAGTTCATAACTGGCTATTTCCTGTTCACTGCAATTAACACATTCGCTTAGAACTTGGTTTGTAATTTTATACTTCTCAATTTCTTGTTCTAGACTGTTCAAAATTTCTGAATTTTCATCATAGACAGCTTTTCCTTTTTCTATAGTGAGAAGTCTTTCAGACAAGCCAGTGTTCAACCACTTCAGTTTTTCAACTTCAGCTTTTAATTCAGTGTTTTCTTCTCAAGATCTTTATCCTGAAATTCATTACCCTCACATCTCTCTCTTCCAGACATTAGCTCCAATTTTTCAATTAATTCCTCTTCTCTTTCCTCCACTCTAATTTTCTCAGCCACCAAGTTTTTGTGATCCTCATTAAGTGAGATAATTTGTTTACTCAGCCGTTCATTCTCACTATAAAGATCTTCATTTCGTTCTCTTAGAGCTGAGCACATATGACAGGTTAATTCAGCAGAAGAAGAATGTGAAGCCTCCCCATTGATTTCATTTATTCTACACATAAGACTTTAAATTTTCTTTTGAAATTCTTCATTCTCAAGTTTCAGTTTATCCAATTCGGAATTAACTTGAGTCAGTTCTTGCATCCCTTTTATATGTTCATTTTTCTTCTCATTCAGCTGATTCTGAAGTTCTGATATCTTGTCCAGACATGTTTGATTTTCAAATTTTAGAGAGCCATTTTGTTCCTGAGAATTCTGAACATCTAACATACATGCATTATAAGATTGTTTCAAATCTGGACAAGTTTTACAAGGAACTTCCAAGGTTATCTGATCACATTTCTTTTTCAGTCTTTTATTCTCAGATTTCAATTTCTCACATCTATTATTGAGTTCCTCATTTATATTCCATAGATCATCAATTGAAAGTTCTTCAGGTTCAGAACTTACCTCGGATGAAGTTTCATCATCAGCATTTCTTCTATCAGCCATCAAGCATTTGCTGTGATTTCTGATTAGCTTCAATTTTTCAAAAATGTCTTTGGCAGACCTGCAAGATGAAATGCATTCAATTAGAGATCTGTCAATTGATTCTTTTAATAAAACTACAGCTCTATTATTGACAGAGTCTTTCAGCTTATCCTTCTTGGTCCATTTAAATTTATCCTTCGACAGTTTGTATGGGCCGTGAGTCATTACCTTCCACAATTTTGGATCAGTAGACTTTACATACCGATGGAGGTTTTCGAACCAAGAGTCAAAGTTATCACCTCTGAATATCGGAGGATTAGCCATCGAATCAGATAACAACCAAATTCAAAGCACAAAACAATAGACAACAAAACCAGATAAGCAAGACACGGCACTAACTCAGTGAAACTAAATACAGAACACAAGAGGCACACTTATGAAATGCACCAAACAGAAATGCACTAAACCAGATGATCAACGTAAAGCACTAAAACAGTAAATCAAAACGATTCCAAATGACCCACTCTGAAATGCACTAAACAGTTAGCAGGATCCTCTGCATATTGTTAGATCTGTTAAGTCAGAGACCACTTTGATACCAATTGTAGGGTTCGATGCAAGTATTCAGAGGGGGGGGGTGAATGAATATGGCCTATAAAAACTTTCACCCAATTAAAATATTAGGCTCACTAACTATTTAGAATGCTAACTAGACAGATTTATCAAATCTGGAAGACTAATTAGCAGATGCGGAATTAAACAAACAGACAGTGAGCACTCTAACAAGACAAGTTAGATGAACTATAGCTCAATTTGAATTTCGATTACTTAACAGGTTAAGACACTCTAAGAGAGCTAATCAACTTTTCTGCTCAACCAGAAAGCCAACACTAAGTGCGCCCCTAATCAGTCATCTAACGGAAGCAAATCACAAATATATCAAACCACTTCACAATGGGTTTTTAGGTGGTTCGGTCCAGCAGACCTACATCCACCCCACACTCAAACCGAGTGTGGATTCCGCTGACTCACAGCTTGAACAGCTGGGCATCACAGCTTGCCATACAACCGCTGGGCAACACAGCTTGCCGTCCGAGGAATCCTCCTCGCCCCGCTGAGCAACACAGCTTGCTGTCCAGTGGAATCCTCCACTGCAAACCGCTGGGCAATACAGCTTAGCCGTCCAGAGGCAACACCTCTGCAATCCGCTGACTAACAGCTTGAAGAAGATGTAAAGTAGAAAATAAAAAATGGAAATAAACGGCAATCTGAAAGCTGTAAACAATGAAGCACAATGTGGCTCTTAAAGAGCTGGATGGCCTGGATTTGATCCACGGTCCATCAAGAACAGATCTCCCTCGATCTCACTCTCTTTCTTCACTCTCTCTCTTTTTCTTTCTTCTCTGCTGCACTTCTCTTCTTCTCTCGATCTCTGTTCTCATTTTCTCTCTTTCTCTTTTTGTTTCTTCTCAGTTGCACTTCTCTTCTTCTCTCGATCTCTGTTCTCCTTTTCTCTCTTTCTCTTTTTCTTTTCTTCTGCTGGATCGTGGAAGCTCTCTCTTCTTTTTCCCTTTTTCTTCTCTCAGCTTTTGCTCTCTGCTTCGATCACAATCAGCCTTCTACAGAGGATGAAGGCTTCCTTTTATAAGCAGCAACAGCAGGCACACTAGGCGCGTGTGGCTTCCACATTTTCTGCCCTAAAACTTCGACCACGTGGCAGCATCCTGGTATCTCGTCCACCCTTGGATCATGAGCCAGGCACCTCGGATCACGTGCCCTTCATTAGTACGCATTTGAATTTGTCCCACTGCGTCGACCCTACTATGGATAGCGTTGACGCATTGAAGACAGCCAGAGATAAGTCGCCCCTTTCTTGAACTGCTGCGTCGACGATGCCAGTTGGTGGCGTTGACGCATGAACATGTTCATTTGTATATTGGCGTCTCTTAAGCCGCTGCGTCGACGCTCTCAGCATGCTGCGTTGACGCATTTGGACGCTACAGCATCGATGCTGCCAATGTACTCCAGAGGCTGCAATAAGGGATACTTGAACTGCTGCGTCCACGCTTCTTGATCAATGCGTTGACGCACCAGAGTAATCCACAAGCTTCTTTCTTGATTGTTTGAACTACTGTGTCCACGCCACTTGATCAAGGCGTTGACGCATTGGTGTGTTCCAGCAGCTGAAATTGGATGTCTTCAGCCCTCTTGCGTTAAGGGGTTCATTAGCCTCTTCAGTCCCTGTCAGACAGATGAAACGAAGTCATTAGTTCTAAGCATATGCATTGCATTGTATAGACTTTGCTGTGAAGGCGAAGGCAATGTAAAGTATGCACAACGCAATGTATAGACTTAATGAATATAAAGACATCATAAGACTCAGATGAACACATGCGGTGTATAGACTTGATGTGTTCACTGGTGGATGTACACCCTTGCCCACTGTACAGACTTTGTGATGCTTGTATGCAATGTAGAGACTTCGCTGAATGAGAATGCAGTGTACAGACTTTGAAGCACAAAGGCAATGTACAGACTTTGCCTTGAAACGAATGTATAGACTTAGAATCATGGAGGCCAATGTATAGACATCAACTCTGCACATCGACTGTATAGACTTCAAGTGTGAAGACCATTGTATAGACTTTGGATTCGAAGACCAATGTGCAGACTTTGGATTTGAAGACCAATGTGCAGACTTTGGATTTCACTGTGGATGTACAGACTCTGAGGAAATGAAACGAGTCAGTGTACAGACTTTCCACCGACCAGTGTATGGACTTCAACAGTGAACGGCTGTACAGACTTCAATTAGAAGTTGCCCGATGTACAGACTTGAAGATAAGACTCCAATGTACAGACTTTGCCTAATGCATGAAGACAGACGCTGTACACACTTAGCCTAAGACAATGTATAGACTCAATCAAATGAAGAGCTTCCAGTGTATAGACTCTTAGCCATGAATAAATGCAATGCAGTCTGATGTGTAGACTTTGCAACCGGCAGCCAATGTTCTGATGGGTCGACGCATCAGCAAGGGTGGGTCGACCCACTACTGTTCAGACTGTAGATACATGCAGACACATGATATCTGACAGAATGCAATGTATATGTATAAAGAACAAATGCCATCAATGCTAAACATCATCATTCATGTTGCTATCATATGCAGAATGCTCAAGAATAAGAATGCACAGAAATGCACTTTGTTTATTGCAATCATCAAAACACAATAACATTGCTATCATCAAAATACAATATCAAATGCACTCACTGTCTTGCTATCATCAAAACCAAATAGCATTGCTATCATCAAAGCAACATAGCACATGCTTGTGCCTAAGAGGCACAACATTTGTTTATAGGATCAAGCCCCTACCGTTGCGCTAAAAGCTCGAGCTGGTAGCGAAGGCGGAACCGTATTTCCTTATGGCAGCGCAGAACCCCACACTATCGTGCTGTGGGTGGACATGAGGGGCTTCGCACATGGACCCCATAATCCATGCGGCGGGTTGGGTTGTCAAGCGTCGATGCACCACGTGGGTCCCATACCCCACGTGGAGCAGCAAATCACAAGGGAGACGCTGGAAAATCCAACAATCTCCCCCCCAGCGACACCCGGGGGATTTGAACCCGCGACCTCACTCTGATACCAGCTTATAGGATCAAGCCCCTACCGTTGCGCTAAAAGCTTGAGCTGGTAGCGAAGGCGGAACCGTATTTCCTTATGGCAGCATAGAACCCCACACTATCGTGCTGTGGGTGGACATGAGGGGCTTCGCACATGGACCCCATAATCCATGCGGCGGGTTGGGCTGTCAAGCGCCGATGCACCACGTGGGTCCCATACCCCACGTGGAGCAGCAAATCACAAGGGAGACGCTGGAAAATCTAACAGCTGGAAGGGATCAAACCAACCCCAAAACAACAAGAAACGGGCGATTCCCACGAATCGACCCAAAACGAGTCACACGAGCATTCGGCCTCATACAGGCCCCAAATCATGCTCAAACGGAGTTAAACTGGCGAGAAACGAATCCCAACATGCCAGGGGTTCAACTTTTACCATTTAATGTGAAAACCATCACCTGGAACGGCGAACATGGCTCACACCACCCGAACATTATTTTTCTCTTAAAGTTGGAAAACCTGTTCAAACTCACACCATTCGGCTCCAAACCGCAAGGGAATGTAGGAAAAGAGTAGGGTATCCATCCCCCTACCTCCACCGAAGATCTCACATGTCGAAATGGATAAACCACGATGAAAACCATCACACAAACAACCCACGCCAGCTTAGAATCCACGAATGGGATCGCGCCTATGCCACGCTCCGATACTCGCGCCATCACTCCCTAGGTGAACTCCACGCCGTCACCACCTCTTCCAACTCCACCATAGTTGCGTGCCCGGGGGAGAGGAGAAGAGAGGAGAGAGAACGGAGGGAGAGAAGTGAGAGACGTGAGAGAGGAGAGAAGAGAGAGGAGAGAGAGAGGGTTAAAAGGAAAAGAAAATAGGAAATTAGAAATATTTCCTAAAATCTAATTTTCTGCACAAAATATCGTAAACTCAAAAAAATACGAAAAAATAGTCTCTACGATCCTCGGAACGAGCACAATCCACCTGTAGTGTCCCGGAGTCTCAAAACTCAACGGTTCACTATCCATGGGGTTCCGTAAGTTATACAAGGGAAAAATCCGAGTGGATCGTAAAACACGTTTCAGGACCCACGAAAGCGCCCCGAAAGCTCTCCGATTTCGATCCGAAGAATCCAGGGTATTACAGCAGGGGCCGATCGGTCGACCGAAGACCCAATTCGGTCGACCAAACTGGTGGACAGACCCAATCATCATTCAATTTTTTTTTCTGGACCGTGCACTTAGTGACGGGGATTTAGGGAACCCCTTTTATGCAGCTCGAGATGGGCATGGAGGTTCATCATACACTCACAAGTATGTGGCTTAATGCGAAGGGGGATATAAGGCATGCTTGACTCCACGAGGAGCACATGAAGTTCCCTACTCCTGCTAGTGCTTATTCATGAGGAGGCAGCAGCAAATGTATATGCAACTTAACACGTACATGGGGTCTTTACCGGTGCCCAGAGGAGTTCAGTGAAGGTATGCCATGCTAGTGGTAGATGCAAGGGTTCATATGCACAAGGGGGGGATGTTCGGTAGGCATAAATGTTCAGGGATGCAGAGGAGTTTATATGTAGTTTAGTGTATGCATGGAGCTTGCAGAGCTCTTTTTGTGCAGATTTATGCCTAGGATGATACCATGCCTCAACGTATGTGAGAAGGATGCTCAATGTGTAGACAATCTCTATTTTTTATCCATGAGGGCAAAGTAGAAATGTTCATGCACATGCCTCTGTGCAACAGGGTTTCAAGTTTGATAACAGTTTTATCTACCTCTACGTTTGTTCTTCATTCTGTATTTTTTGTTGTCATTCTCGTATGTTATCTATGTCTTATTTCGTTCGTTATTATTTCTTTGTTCAGCCATTAGTTCGAGTTTCTGGCAGAAATTCGGTAGCATTTCCCCCGGACCTTGGTTTTATGGGGTGTAAAATAGAGACCCGCTCACGGAAGGATCCGAGACGGCCTCCAAAATCGTAGGGTGAGCTGAAAGCAGCTACCCCATGGCCCGGATCGGGCATGGGAACCCCGAGGACTAGCCTACGAGGGGCTCCGGTGACCCATGGGCGGTGATATTTGAAACTCCGGCATGAGAGTTTAGCATGTTGCCAGACCTTTGGCCCTTGTTGTTCACTTCCTAAACAGGATTCCCCAGGGACCATACCATGGAGCAGTAAGTCCATGGGGGCTCGGAGTGATCAAGAAATAATTCAAAGAAAATTCAATATTGTCGGTGAGGGGAGCTTAGTGCATTTAGAATCGCTCTTCAGAAAAACACGGAACAAAAAGGGATAGTGATGCATGCAACAACCATGCAACACACGCGGCAACATGACCATTCCAAAGGGGTTTCTTTCATTCTCTATAAAAGGTGCCAGAGGAGGCTCGTAGAATACATAAGAGGAGAGAAGGGGAAACAAAGAGGAATAGTAAAAGAAATTACAACGGGGGGAGATAGAGCATGGGCTCCTCTGCCCCAACCTCACCTCTCCTATTCTCTCTTCTCCCTTTTCTTCACTCTGTAGACACAGGTGCAAGAATGGGCGCTCTTCCCAGCGATCTCTTCTCTTCTTGCCGGTCTCTTCTCTAGCAGCCAACCTCGAACCTGCCAGCCAACCTTCTCCAACGGAGCTTGCCTCCTTTTATAGGAGTGGGCGGGAGAGTGTGTTGAACTCCCACTCCTCCTTCTTCTTCCTATTCTCTCTTTACCTCGCTCGAGGTCGCCAAAAGCATGTACGTAGGGGGCGAAGAGAGTAGGGGAGATGCCTTCATGGGATTGGTTGAGGCCGACATCGACGTGTTCGCATCGTTCATCGCGTTGCAGTGGTTTTCGAAGATTACCGTTTATGGGCATTTGAAGCGACCGGATGAATCTTCCCACCGGTCTGCCGATGAAGCCTAGGCTTTACCTGTTCGTTAATGCAGGCATCCTTCGATCGTCCGTCGAACGGGCATTAAATGCCCTCCTTATATTTTCCTCTTTTCTTCTTTCCCTAT
This sequence comes from Amorphophallus konjac, assembly GCA_022559845.1. NCBI lineage: Eukaryota > Viridiplantae > Streptophyta > Magnoliopsida > Alismatales > Araceae > Amorphophallus > Amorphophallus konjac. The sequence continues at coordinate 133,113,321 of CM040127.1, read as the reverse complement.
TTTTGCTTTGCTTGAGGTGATCCGTCATGAAAATAGAGTTCCATGTGGATGAACAGTGGCACAAAGCGACATTTCTCACACTACAATAAAAGGTGGAGTTTGCGATGGCATCCTTCCGTCGCAAATCTGTCACAAATCCATCGAAAAACCGTTTTGTGACGGCTTACAGATGGATTGGGATGGACTATGGCCGTCCTATATTCCTAGTCACAAATTTCAGACAGATACCATTCCGTCCGAAATTCCATCTTAACTTTCAGACGGCAAAGTCACCGTCTGAAATGCCGTCTCAAATATTCCGTCTGAAATGGCGTCCCCAAATCCATCTTAAATTTCACACGGCAAAGTCACCGTCTGAAATACCGCCTCAAATATTCCGTCTTAAATAGCGTCCCCAAATCAGTCTGAACTTTCAGACAGACTATTCTATCCTTACTTCCGTCGCAAAGTTTAGACGGATCCGTCATAACATCCGTCTGAAACGTTTTTAAAATTTTATATAAAAACATGAATTTCAGAAGGGGAGGACGCATCTCTATTTCCGTCGTAAATTTCAGACAAATTCGTCTCAAAATCCGTACAAAATACTTTTATTCATTTTTTCAAAAAATTATAAAAATTTACTAAAAAACTTGTTTAATAAAAAATACATCAAATATCACAATCAAACCAAAATTAAAAATACATCAAATATCACAATCAAATCAACGTACAGAAAATAAAACACATAAAAAACTCAACAAATATCATTCTCCATATCGTCCATATCCTCATCCTCCCCGCCCTGCTCATCTCCTCTGTCGCCGCTCGCAGAAGAATCCTCCTATATTAAAAAAATAATAACATTCATTCATAGATAAAAAAAATAGTGCGAAGATAAATTAAATATTTTATTAGATTGCATAAATTCAAATCAGACATACTATCAAATCGATAACTGCATAGATTTTATAGACCCCAACTAACCTAGCTCTCATCAGTATTTTAAATTAATTACATTTAGAGAATGTAATTCTGAGCGTCGAGCTGAAACCGGGTATCCGAATTGAAATCCATCAGTTCTGACAAGTCACTTTCATCTCCCAAGTCGTGTTTGAACGATCGGTACGCCGATCAGATCAGTATTTCGGATTTTAGATCTCCGAACCTAACTTCTTCAATTTTTAACTAAGTGCATTTACAAAATACACTTTTGAGCGCCGGGCCCAAACCGAGTATCCGATTTAGATTTCGCAAGTTCTCACAAGTCACTTTTACCTCCCAGGTCGTAGTGAAATGATCGGCATGTCGATCAGAAAAGTATTTCAGATTTTAGACCCCCTAACCAGTTATCTGTCTTTTAAATTAATTACATTTTAAGAATGCACTTTTGAGCGATGGGCCCAAACCGAGTATCCGATTTGGATTAAGTCAGTTCTCACAAGTCACGTTTACCTCCCAGGTCGAGTTGGAACGATCGGCATGTCGATCAGATAGGTATTTCAGATTTTAGACCCCCCAACCCCTAATTATCTCTCTTTTAAATTAATTACATGTAGATAAAGCACTTTTGAGCGTCGGGCTGAAACCAGATATCCGATTTGGATTCCGTCAGTTCTCACAAGTCACTTTCATGTCTAAAGTCATGTTGGAATGATCGGCATGCCGATCAGACTGATACTTTAGATTTTAAACTCCCGAACCCGACTTCTTTAATTTTAAACTAAGTGCATTTACAAAATACACTTTTGAGCACTGGGCCCAAACCGAGTATCCAATTTACATTCCGCCAGTTCTCACAAGTCACTTTTATCTCCCAGGTCGTGTTGAAATAATCAAAACGTCGATCAGGCCGGTATTTCATATTTTAGACTCCCAGACCCGACTTCTTTAATTTTAAACTAAGTGCATTTACAAAATGCACTATTGAGCACCGGGCCCAAACCGGGTATTCGATTTGGATTCCGCCAGTTCTCAAAAGTCACTTTTATCTCCCAGGTCGTGTTGGAACAATCGGCAAGCCGATCAGGGCAATATTTTACATTTCGGACCACCGAACCACGAATTTTCTGAATTCTTCTAAACTAAGTTGCTTTTGAAAACACACTTAGTTTTGAATTGAGTTATTTTAGCGTCGGGCTCAAACCGGAATATCGATTTGGAATCCGTCAGCTCTCACAACTCACGTCTACCTCCCAGGCCGTGTTGGAACAATCGGCACGCCGATCAGGCCAGTATTTTATATTTTGGACCCCTAAACCTCGAATTTTCTGAATTCTTCTAAACTAAGTTAATTTTAAAAACTAACTTCGTTATTTTAGCATCAAGTTCAAACCGGATATCCGATTTGGATTCCGTCAGCTCACACAAGTCACGTCTACCTCCAAAGTCCTATTGGAATGATCAGCACGCCGATCAGGCTAGTATTTTACATTTTGGACCCCCCAAACTCCGAATTTTTTGAATTCTTCTAAACTAAGTTACTTTTGAAAACTAACTTAGTTATTTGTGTGTCGGGTTCAAACCGGATATCCGATTTGGATTCTGTCAGCTCTCACAAGTCACGTCTATCTCCCAAGTCCTGTTGGAACGATCGACACGTCGATCAAGCTAATATTTTACATTTTGGACCCCAGAACCCCTAATTATCTGAATTATTCTAAACTAAGTTAGTTTTGAAAACTAACTTAGTTATTTGAGAGTCGGGCTCACATCGGATATCCAATTTGGAATCCGTCAGCTCTCACAACTCATGTCTACCTCCCAGGTCGTGTTGGAACAATCAGCACACTGATCAGGTCTGTATTTTATATTTTGGACCCCCGAACCCCGAATGGACCGAATTCTTTATAAACTAAGTTACTTTTGAAAACACACTTAGTTTTGAATTGAGTTATTTTAGCGTCGGGCTCAAACCGGATATCTGATTTGGAATCCGTCAGCTCTCACAACTCAAATCTACCTCCCAAGTCCTGTTGTAATGATTGGCACGTCGATCAAGCTAATATTTTACATTTTGGACCCCCGAACCTCAAATTTTTTGAATTATTATAAACTAAGTTACTTTTGAAAACTAACTTAGTTATTTGAGAGTCGGGCTCACATCGGATATCCGATTTGGAATCCATCTGCTCTCACAACTCACGTCTACCTCCCAGGTCGTGTTGGAACGATCGGCAAGCCGATCAGGCCAGTATTTTACATTTTGGACCCCTGAACCCCGAATTTGCTGAATTCTTCTAAACTAAGTTACTTTTCAAAACACACTTAGTTTTGAATTGAGTTATTTTAGCGTCGGGCTCAAACCATATATCCGATTTGGAATCCTTCAGCTCTCACAACTCACGTCTACCTCTTAGGTCGTGTTGGAACAATCGGCACGCCGATCAAGCCAATATTTTACATTTTGGACCCCCGAACCCCGAATTTTCTGAATTCTTCGAAACTAAGTTACTTTTGAAAACTAACTTAGTTATTTGAGCGTCGGGTTCAAACCGGATATCCGATTTGGATTCTGTCAGCTCTCACAAGTCACGTCTATCTCCCAAGTCCTGTTTGAACGATCGGCATGCCGATCTGGCCAATATTTTACATTTTGAACCGCCGAACTCTAAATTTTTTGAATTCTTCTAAACTAAGTTACTTTTTAAAACTAAGTTAGTTATTTTAGCGTCGGGCTCACATCGGATATCCGATTTGAAATCTGTCAGCTCTCACAACTCACGTCTACCTGCCAGGTCGTGTTGGAACGATGGCACAGCGATCAGGCCAGTATTTTATATTTTGGACCCCCGAACCCTGAATTTTCTGAATTCTTCTAAACTAAGTTACTTTTCAAAACACACTTAGTTTTGAATTGAGTTATTTTAGCATCGGGCTCAAACTGGATATCTGATTTGGAATCTGTCAACTCTTACAACTCACGTCTACCTCTTAGGTCGTGTTGGAAGGATCGGCACGCCGATTAGGCCAATATTTTACATTTTGGACACCCGAACCCCGAATTTTTTGAATTCTCTTAAACTAAGTTACTTTTGAAAACTAACATAGTTATTTGAGCATCGGGTTCAAACTGGATATCTGATTTGGATTCCGTGAGCTCTCACAAGTCGCGTCTACCTCCCAAGTCCTGTTTGAACGATCGGCACGCTGATCAGGCCAATATTTTATATTTTGGACCCCCGAACCCCGAATTTTCTGAATTCTTCTAAACTAAGTTACTTTTGAAAACTAACGTAGTTATTTTAGCGTCGGGCTCACATCGGATATCTGATTTGGAATCCGTCAACTCTCACAACTCACGTCTACATCCTAGGTCGTGTTGGAACGATCGACACGCCTATCAGGCCAGTATTTTATATTTTAGACCCCCGAACCCCGAATTTTATGAATTCTTCTAAACTAAGTTACTTTTGAAAACTAACTTAGTTATATGAGAGTCGGGCTCACATCGGATATCTGATTTAGAATATGTCAGCTCTCACAAGTCACGTCTACCTCCCAGGTCGTATTGGAACTATCGGCACGCCGATCAGGCCAGTATTTTACATTTTGGACTCCCGAACCCCGAATTTTCTGAATTCTTCTATAGTAAGTTACTTTTGAAAACACACTTAGTTATTTTAGCATCGGGCTCACATCGGATATCCGATTTGGAATCCGTCAGCTCTCAAAACTCACGTCTACCTCGTAGGTCGTGTTAGATCGATCGGCATGGCGATCAGGCCATTATTTTACATTTTGGACCCCCGAACGTCGAATTTTCTGAATTCTTCTAAACTAAGTTACTTTTGAAAACTAACTTAGTTATTTGATCATCGGGTTCAAACCGGATATCCGATTTAGATTCTGTCAGCTCTCACAAGTCACGTCTGCCTCCCAAGTCCTGTTTAAATGATCGGCATGCCGATCAGGCTAATATTTTACATTTTGGACTCCCGAACCCCGAATTTTCTAAATTCTTCTCATCTAAGTTACTTTTGAAAACTAACTTAGTTATTTTAGCGTCGGGCTCACATCGGATATCTGATTTGGAATTCTTCAGCTCTCACAACTCACGTCTACCTCCCCGGTCGTGTTGGAACGATCGCCACACCGATCAGGCCAGTATTTTATATTTTGGACCCCCAAACCCCGAGTTGTATGAATATACATAGTTAAGTTACTTTTGAAAACTAACTTAGTTTTTGAATTAATTATTTTTATAATCGAGTAATTCTGCCAAAATAAAAACATAATAAACACTCACCTGATAGGCCTGTGCCGTGGTGGTGGATCTAGGAGGGAGAATTCCTGCTTGGGAGAAGAGGCCAGTGATTGCCTGCAACATGGTTGGCTACTGGCTAGACATCTCCTCTCGGATCTGCCGCTGCATCTGCCGCTGTAAATCAGAGATCTCCATTCGGACGATGTCTCTAACATCGCTGGTAGAAGTACTGGGGCCAGGTGGAGGCATACTAAAGGCACTGCTACTGGTTTGGGCAGAGCCTGAACTCGTAAATGATGATATCACCGCGCTAGAGTCCAGGCTCTCCCTAAAACCATATAACCGGCCTTTCATCGGTAAGCCAGCTACTGCTACTCATTCTGCTAGATCAAACTCCGGCTGCTGCGCGTCTCCCCCGTGCTTCTCTGTCAAAGCTCTGCTATATGTTTCCTATAAATTCAATAAAATAACTAGTCAATTTCATATGAATCAATCCGATTTAAAAGAACGGTAGAAGTTGCAGATGTAGATAAACTTGCTACTACTGTTTGAGCTCTCTCACTTACAAATTGATCTATCCCCTTCTTTTTGTGTGTTCTGTCGAACTCCTCAAGGAACGACATAGCTCGATTAAACACCACAGCCCGTTATACAATTCATAGTAAAAAAAACATCATATATATTAATAAAATGTTAGAAAATAAATTGAAACATTACTTACCATTTTTTATGACCTGCGAAAGAGACGGACCCACCCGTATGCAAATTTGCGCCCGATTGTGACGCCCTATTTGCTTTGGCTTTTTGGGACTTTTCTATCCACTCGGGCGAGGCAAATTTGTCACATGCTATGTCCCAATCCCCCTTCCTCATCCACAGAGGGCGGTGCTCCTTCCACAGTTGTCGGTCTTCACTCCCACCAGCCTTTTGTTTAGCCATTTTATGAGCTGCATGTACTTTCTTTCTGTAATTTGTCTGTACATGAGACTCCCATTGTTTACGATAGCGCATCGAGGACTATCCACTCGTCAATCGATAACTCCGCTGTAAATAAAACAAGTTTCACAGTTAGTATACTGTTGTGAATTGAGTTTAGAAAATACTTGAATTAAATGACGTAATTACTTACTGAGAACATGTCGAACAATGAATCGCGGAGGCCTATAAAAAATTCTTTGAAAGACAATACTGGCCCGGTCACATGTGCCATTACTAGATCCATAGAATGACGGACAGCATGAGAAGGTTCAAATTTAGAACTGCAATTGCAAATGTCAAAATATTCACAGTAGACAGTTGAAGGCTAAATGTTGAATGTAATAACGTTATAAATTTACCCGGAGATCCAGCACGGGCAACGTCCATCATGGGCTGTGCCTCCCTCGTGACGACTACCGACATCGTCAAGTCGCTGAGTGGTGGGGCTGTGCCCTGTAAGAATTAATTTTCATAAGTAAAATGAATATTTTACTAAAAATTAAAATATACATACTTGCAGCGGGAGGTGGTGGGGGTGGCGTCTATACAAGTGGTGGGAGGGCATTGGGACCTGTAATAATTAATTTTCATAAGTAAAACATATATTTTGCTGAAAATTTAAATATACATAATTAGGAAAGCACTGGGACTTATATGAATTAATTTTAATAATTAAAATAGATATTTTTAAAAAAATTAAAATATACAAAGCTAATATACAAACCTGTAGTGGGAGGTGGTGGGGGTGGCGTCTGTACAAGTGGTGGGAGGGCACTGAGAGTTGTAACAATTAATTTTCATAAGTAAAATAGATATTTTACTAAAAATTAAAATATTCATAATTGGGAAAGTACTGGGACTTGTAAGAATTAATTTTCATAAGTAAAACAGATATTTTACTGAAAATTAAAATATACATACCTGCAGCGGGCGGTGGTGGGGGTGGCGCATGTGGTCGTGGTGGGAGGGGACTGTGAAATGTAAGAATTAAATATCATAAGTAAAACAGATATTTTGATGAAAATTAAAATATACATAATTGGGAAAGCATTGGGACTATGAGAATTAATTTTTATAAGTAAAACGTATATTTTGTACTAAATCAAAATATACATACCTGTAGCGGGAGGTTGTGGGGGTGGCGCATGTGGTCGTGGTGGGAGGGCACTGAGACTTGTAAGAATTAATTTTCATAATTAAAATGGATATTTTGCTAAAATTAAAATATACATAATTGGGAAAGCACTAGGACCTGTAAGAATTAATTTTCATAATTAAAACAGATATTTTGCTAAAAATTAAAATATACATAATTGGGAAAGCATTGGGACCTGTAAGAATTAATTTTCATAAGTAAAAGAAATATTTTGTTGAAAATTAAAATATACATACCTGCAGCGGGAGGTGGTGGGGGTGGCGTCTGTACAAGTGGTCGTGAGTTGACACTTAGACCTATAAAAAAATTCTTTTAAGCTAGTAAATAATTAAAATATTTATATAGCTAACTATTTTAATAGATATACCCGTGCCCGAAGAAGGCGCCAAAGAGGAGGGAGTAGAGCCCCTGTCACTGCCATGTCTCCTCCCACTCCCAGTACGACCTCCTCGAACTATTTCCTTATTACTAACAAAACAATCAATACATATTAATCCACAATTATATAAGGCTAGACAAATGTTATTAAAAATTATGCAAAAAATATTCGAATATCTAACTAAATTATCAAAACGTGCCTCCCTCATGCTGATGATATATCTAACTCATCATCAACTTCGTCATCCATAGTAGCCTCATCAGATTCGAACTCTTCCTCTTCATATGATTCCTCCTCCCCTCTAACATCAACATTTAGCTCCGTCGGAGGTACTTCTTCCACTTCATCTCCCTTACATAATGACAGTGGCTCATCAGATGAGTCCAGATTAATATGCGTGGAACCGACAACGCCAACTTCATCTGATTGAAAATATTCAGCACTGGCAACCTCTGAGATATTTTCACTCATATTTAACTCATAAGTGGGAAAGAGTTTTGCTTTAACCCTGCAAACTGTCCACCAATCTTTATTCTTGGATGATGGATAGCTTGAATAATACATTCGTTGGGCTTGTGCAGCTAAAATGAACGGTTCATAGGCATTAAGTTTATTCCTATGTTTGACATCGATAATCCCATAAGTTGTGTCATATCGAACAGAATTAGAATCAAACCAATGACACTTAAATAGGTATACATGATTGTCTCATCCCAAATACTAAAGTTATAAGACTTCCTCAAGAATACCACAGTAGTCCAATTCGACTTCATTGTATACACTTCCCTTAACAGATACGTCGCTGTTCACCGTAGACATACTTCGTCCATAATCCCTCGTATGAAATCTATATCCATTCACAATATATCCTAGATAGGAACGTGCAACATTCGAGGGGTCATAACTTATCTCTTGTACTCTTTGATTAGTAATGAGACCTTGTTCAACCTATATGTAAATTAGAGTAGTTAAAATAATAACAATTATCTCAACATAAGTAAATACAAACATACATTTTGGTATAGATCGACACTAACTCGATATCTCAGCCATTTGGTAAAAAACTTCTCGCGTTCTTTTTCAATCTCCACGTCCTGGATATTGGACATTTTTATGCTAATTCTGAATCAAATTACCTGCAATATAAATACACTACTACTTTAAATTACCTCCACATAAGGTTCAATCTCGATACAATTTAGAAGAATATATATCTCAGCGGCATACAACTCTCTATATTCGAGCATGCACGTCGAGCAACGTCCGAACGCATGTCCAAGATGTTTAAATATAGAGAGACGATCAGACGAATCATCAACTCCCCCATCATCATTATGTGGAGGTCGAGTATGACGAGTTAGAATCTCTGGCTCAAAGTGCATGAAACAGATGTTCAAAATTTCTTCGAGAATATATGCCTCAGCAATCGAACCATCCACCTTCGCTTGTTGCGAACTTTCATTTTTAATTCATGCACGCACCTACAGCAACAAGTTAGATGGCAATGACATGTACCGACCATCGACGACATGTAACTTAACAAAAATTCTCACATACCTCTCAAATGGATACATCCATCAAAATTGTACTGGCCCTCCAACAATAGCCTCGTATGGTAAATGGACGACCAGGTGCTCCATCGAATCAAAGAATGCCGGAGGAAATATCTTCTCTAGCTTGCAAACGGTTGTGACAACATTTTCTTCGATAGTTTGTACATCCCAAAGTCTGAGTTCTGATGCACATAAAATCTTGAAAACTTGACCCAACTCGGTCAGTGCTCCCCATATAGGCTTTGGCAACAAATCACGAAATGCAATGGGCACTAGCCTCTCCATGAATCCCTGACCGTCGTGACTTTTTATACCATATATTTTCCCCTCATTAACATTCACACAATGGGCTATGTTGGATGCATATCCATCTAGGAATCTCAACTATTTTAACCAGTGGCACACTTCCTTAATCTGTGTATCATTAAGCGAGTAATTTGCTTTAGGCTGCACAGTTTTTTCATTTACGTTCTATAGTTCCAATTCTGGACGTTTACAAAGCATCTATAAGTTCATATGCCCTTTGGCGTTGTCCTTTATTTTGCCTTTAACATGATCATATTGAACACATTATCAAAAAAAATCTTCTCGGTATGCATGACATCCAGATTGTGTCGTACAAGATGAGTTGACCAATAAGATAATTCCCAAAAATTACTTTTCTTGTTCAAGTTGTGATCCTTTCCAAAGCTAGAGAGTTGGTGTGTGCTACCAGACAATTGTACTATATCTGGTAAATTTTGCACATGTGTCGCCATATGTTGACCCGACACCCGTTGCTAGTCTGCTTCATCCATTTCAAGAGTATTTTTTTTAAACGAGTCTTTTTACCTTCGAAAAGGATGGTCACTTGGTAGCAACTGTCGATGGTAATCAAACCAAGACGTTTTCCCACCATGTTTCAATACAATTGATTTGGTATCTTCCATACAGTAAGGACATGCGAACCTCCCATGTGTGCTCCAACCAGATAGCATTCCATATGCAAGGAAGTCACTTATTGTCTACATCAATGCAGCCTTCATAATAAAATTTTGCTTCCTACATGCATCATAAGTAACAACTCCATCACTCCATAAAAATTTGAGCTCATCAATCAACAGCCTGAGATATATGTCTAAATTTTTTCCAGGACTTTTTGGGCCAGAAATTATTAAGGACAAAAATATATTTTCTCGCTTCATACACATGTCTGGCGGAAGGTTGTACGGTGTCATGAACACTAGCCAACAAGAATAAGATGCCACTAAACCACCGAATGGATTAAAACCATCTGTGCATAAACCCAACCTAACATTATGTGGCTCCTTTGAGAAAGCAAGATGAGTACGACTGAAGTGAGTCCAAGTTTCACCATCGGCAGGATGACTGATTATATCATTGGCACGACGTACTCTTTCGGTGTGCCATGTCATATGTCGAGCCATCTTTGAGGACATATACAGCCGTTGCAGCCTAGGCACAAGAGGGAAGTATCGTAATGTCTTGTAAGGTATATCTTTTTGCTTTGAACTGTCCCCTCTCTTAGGTTGAATCTTTCATGGTGACAAATAGAACATGATATCTTATCTGCATTGCCTTTGTAATATAACATACAGTGATTCGGGCATGCATCTATTTTCACATATCCAAGCCCTAGCTCATTGACCATTTTTTTTACACGATAAATAGTTTCTGGCAACTTCTCATCTCGAGGTAACATACTCTTGATCAAGAGGAGGAGACGGTTAAAACAAGTCTCACTAATGTGAAATTCAAATTTCAAGTTCAACAACTGCGACACTGCATACAACCGAGTGTGCTTTTCACAACCATCCCATAGCGGCTCATCAGCATCCCTAAGTAGTTCATAAAATCTTCCGGCTGTCTTATTCGGCGCTTCTTCCATGTTTGCATGTTCCTCATGAACATTAAAACTAGGACCAGCAGCATCTACAACCATATCCACGTACCCACTTGTGCCTGCAATATTGACGGGCTCATACGTCCAAAATTCCTCACCATGACACGTTCAATTCGTATAACCATCCACGAACCCTTTGTTGTACAAATGATGTTGCACATCCCATGGTGTACGCCACCTCAAGTTTCTACAACTTGAACAAGGGCATCGAATGTGACCGTCGCGGTCTATTACTGCATTTTGATTCCCCAATGCAAATTGAATGAAACTCTCAACTCCATGCTTAAAGTCATCCGACACCACCCGGTCAACTATTCTACGATACATCCATGAACGATCTGTCAACATTTTACCTGCACCCAAGTAATATTAATACACAAATAACTTTGAAATCATTACTCCTCAAAATAAACCCGACCCTTTCTCACATCGTTCGCCGTAGACCATTTGCAGTTGGAAGAGGACTATTATTTAGATTATCACTTTTTAACCCATCCATGAAGGTTTGATCGCACAATCACTTACTATATGTGTTGCACGATTTGCTGAAAATTTTGGCAGCATCTCCCCACACTTCTCCGATATACCAAAAATATTTATTGATTTTGAAGTTATCTTAAACACTTACAAGTAAGTGGTTAAGAAAACACTCAAAATCAATAAAGGTATATCAGAGAAGAGTGAGGAGACGCAACCAAAATTCTCAACAAACCATACAAACACATATAGTAAATGATTGTCTAAGTGCGATCAAACATTCACAGACCATCCAAACGGGACAATTCAAGACTTTGAGGTAGATATATACATTCTCATAAAAAATGAGAACATACACATCAATCCCAAAGTCTTGAACTGGAAGGTTCATTGGCACGGGTTTAACACACTCTCCCGAGGTGCGTGTAATGTTAGGTCGCATCCACGCACCTCAGCTCACAGGGAATACCCCATGTATTTATATAACATAAAATTAAATAACATCTCACTTATCATTATGCATACACCGCATTAAATAACATCCAATTTACAAAAATATTCAAATGAAGAACATGAAAGCTAAATAATCCACATTTTTAAGTCAGATCAACATCAGATTTAAAAACACATTTATATGCAATTAAAATCCACAATGTTTGAAATCATAAGTATAAATTTTGGGGTATTTACCTTTTACTATAAGTCGACTGTTACAAATGGAACTCTATATTCTAGAAATAACAGTCAAAGTACGCTATTGTTTACCAATGCCCTTAAAGATAGAACAAGGCATTATTTGAATGATTTAGTCAGATTTCTTGGCTTTTCTAAACAAATGCAAAAAATGTTAATAACAATCGCTATTTTTTTTATTTGAAAAAATTTGCAGCCCATCCTTGAGCCTGAATTTGTCGATTTGGATTTTATGTGCAGCTGCTAGGAAAAGAGGCTATGTTCACAACCTGTTGAATCAGCCAATCTCATGATTTACATAATTTTTTACAATTTTCTATCCAGATATATACAAGTCCCAAAGGTGCAATTAAACAAAAAGAAAAGTACAAAGTCTTAGGGCATACCCCGACTTGCAGAAGCTAGATGAAAATTATAGCCGTAACTTCTATACAAGAGCGCCTCTGCCAGGGCCAAAATATAGTCACCCGCCTCAGCCATGCCGTGGTCGCCTCGCGGCTAGTTGCTGCACAGACTCCTCCGAGGTCTGCCTTAACATGCTATCCCGTCGCTGATGCCTACGCACTAGACCACGCAGAGCCGCCTGCTAACGCCTCCTCCTGCTCCGTCGGCGAGGGCCACGGACAGGGGAAGAGGATGCGACTGGCTCCTCCTGAACCATCTAAGGGAGACCCTGCTGGAATTGCAATGCCCGACCATGCTCCTGGGCGCGTATCAGATCTACCTCCAAAATCACTGCCGTCCGGAATGCTACCTCCACGTCGGTGACCCCGGATGCCATGAGGGTCCAACGAATCACTGGCGTCAGTCTAGCAATGAACTGTTGAGTCAAAAATCGCGGATCCGCCATGGCCGGCGGTGCATAATGGCTCAAATCCTTGAACCTTACCCAATACAGGGCAACTGGCAACGCTCCCTGAGCCAATGCCAAAAATTGGGTGGATAAATTGAAAATATCCGCTACTCTCGGTGCACCGGGGACCGCATCTATCGGAGGGGGCGGTGCTCCAGACTGCACGTCGAGGGCCCCTACGGCCAGCTCTATCTGGGACCGTGCCTCCCCCCTTTCCGTCATCGTGGATCCTAGCAGCCAATGAATACAACACGAAAATATAACTGAAGTTTAAAAAATGATAAACATGTCTATCACCCAATGAACCGAAGAAAATATGAATTCCATTCAACTTCGCCAGACTTTGTAAACATTGGCTGTGTGTACTGATATGTTCAACCCAAGCATATCATTCTACTTTATGCGCCTAGTTACTCAATGACTATTTGGAACTTTGGAACATTCAAATATTTTCTAGCTCAATTTTTAATATTCGGTTGGTGTCTGAAACGCTACCAGTACCAAAACTGTGCATGTCAGATTGCCTATTTAATGAAAGAAATCAAATAGCTAGCTACTAGCAGACCATGGAGACTGTGTAAGTAGTCGTCACTAACATATATGCTTTATTTGCCCCTTCCATCACACTCCCACCCTCACTTCCACGCCCCTTCCCTCTCTAATTTAGTTAATATTAAACAAGAAATCCTAACAATAAATCTAAGTAAGATTACATAAATTAAAATAAAATGAAACAACATAACATATAAAAATAAAATCAATTTTTTACTTACTGTTTATTCGCAAAAAAACTTTGATTCTTTCGTTCCCGTCCCCTCGACCGATTATCCTACGATGAATAAAAAATATATTAAATTAAATTAAATTATCTAACTATGTGAGACAGTGAGGATGAGAGGGCGGGAGTGGGGAGGGGGAGGAAGGACATACCAGCGGAGTAAAAAATGCTATATACACAGCCAATATTATATACATACTCTCTTCCCAATATTATATACACAGCCATGCTATACTTGTAAAAAATGCAGAAGTAGTATTTTCATCCTACTATGAGTTTTAAATTATTTTCAGAGAGTACTATCTTAATTATTTTAGAAAATACAAGTAGTATTTCCATCCTAATATTCACAATTTCATAGAACGATGTCCTAGCTAGATCCTATTACGGGGGCATACGGAGAACCTTATGAAGGTAGTGGCTGCAAAGTAGGTTTTATAAGATCCCTACATTGATTAGATATAAAAAATATATCCTTAAATGTGGATATTTAGGTACTCCACTCCCAGCGGAGGTTGTTCATACTTTTTTTTAAGTGTTACGAGACAATTTAGGAAGCCAAACCAACAAAATACACATAAAAATAAAAATGAATACAATTGTTTTTTTAGATAAGAAAACCACGGGTACACAGCAAGGCATGTATAATGGCAAAAGATAGAATTTAAATCTGGCAACAGATTCATACTCCTACCCAGCACAGATGTTTAACCAAATTAATGGGGTATGATTTCCAGCTAGAATATAAATCTGGGAACCATAACAAGGCAGCTGATGCTCTGTTAAGATTACATGACCCTATGATTCTTAATGCATTTTCAATGGTTCGACCTGATTGGTATTTGCACATACAAACAACTTATTTTATTGATTCTCATTTCCACTTTTTAATGCAGTAATGGCATTCTGGATCTCTAGATAAGAACTTATAAAGTCTTCGATATTTAAAAATAATTATGCAGGGGCTTGATCTAGAACCCAGGAAGGGCCTTAATAGACACCCCCGTCGCCTCGCCGCTGGCCGCCGCGGGAACCTCCTCCCCTTCCAAAACACATGTCCCCTCACCGCCAGCCCCCCTCCCCTTCCCACACCCCCGTCCCATCACTACCGGCCACCGCGGGAACCCCCATCCCCTTCCCAACCGACACCCCTCCCATCCCCTCCGATTTGCCACTGACCCCCCTCCCCTCGTTGCCCTCCCCAACCGACCCCCCCCGTCCCCTCGCAGCCGGCCGCCGCCGCGAGAACCCCCCTCCCCTTCCCAACCGACAACGCCCCTCCTCTGCCCTTCCCCATCGACACCCATCCCACACCCCCAACGAGAACAAACACAGGTTAAAAAAAAGACATAGGGTGAGGGTGGACATACCGACGGCGATCGTCTGAGCTCCGGCGATGATGTCTCAGACGATGATGGTGAGGAAGGCGGGCACGGCTGCGAGCTACCACGAATGGTGGTGGGCATGATGGCGAGGACGGCAATGACGTCGATGGCGAGGATGGCTACACTGGCGAAGGTGAGCTCCGGCGGGCTCTCATCGGTAGGGAGAGAGTGGAAAGAGGGGGCGGGCACAGAGTGTGACTGAGTGGGACGGGAGAGGGTTTCACTCGCGGGTTTAGGGGGGAACGTCTGACGGCTTTGCGACGGAAATAAGTTCCGTCTGAAAAGTCATCTGAGTTTCAGACAGATTCTTGCTGTCGTAATAGCCGTCCAAATATAAGATGGATATTCATACGTATATTAATTTATCTAAAATAGCAATGAAATTTCTGACGTACTATGATTCGTTGTAATTTAGGATGGATAATCAGACGGAAAATAATCCGTCTGAAAATTTCGTCGCAAACTCCTCCTTTTCTTGTAGTGTCATTTTCTGTCATTTTTTGCCGCCAGATCACTTGCTTTTGTTTGTTTCTTCTTTTTTTGTTTGCTGCCGGATGAGGGCAAAATGCCTTTACGAGTTGACCTATTTTTGCTATTGTTGCATTTTTTGTTTGTCGCCGTATCAGTTGCAAGACAGGGCATGGGCTGGCCGCCGATTCAAAGGGGGAAGGGGTGAGCTGCCAGCTCACCTCCCTCCTCCTCCTTCCCCTTTTTCTTTCTTTTGTTCTGTTCTTCATTTGGCGCCGATTCAAGGGGTTTGGAGGGCCGCCGACTCAAGTGTGAGTGTGTGGGTGTGGAGAGCACGCCAATCCAAGGGGGCCTGACCGGTTCATCATTTTTTATTTTGTCCCTTTTGTTTTCTTCATTTCTTTTCATTGTTTTCTTCATTGTCTTTTTGTTCTCACCTGCATTAGTATGTGTGCATTGATGTACTCCCTCTTTTCTTTCTCCGTTGCCCATGTTCGGCTCAAAATTCTTGCTGGTGAATTTCAGGTGTCCACAAATTCCCCCCACCATGGGTGGCGCAAGCGAGGGATGAGTGTGCGGGGCCCGCGGGTGTAGACTTTTCATCATATCATTTTATTCTTTGAGCCGGTAGATCATCGGTCTAGTGTAAATTCACGAGAAAGCACTCACCCCTTGAGCGAAGGGATGAGGGGTTCGCTTCACCGCAGTGAGCACACGGGCCAAGAAGTTTAGCCTGAGAGTGGTTTAGTCATCAACATGGGGTCAATGTCGAAGCAAAGAGATAGGGTTTCATGCGTCGACCTTGATGGAAGGTCTAAGCTGACGGGGTAAGGCCAATCCCAGTGGGACTGACGGCTAGTGTTCAAATAGGAGGATTGTTTATTCACTGACTTAAACAGAAGGTCTAGGTCAAAGGCTTTGTAATGGACCTGGTGGGATAGGAAAAGTTTGTATATTTGTTGGCTTGGGTGGAAGGTTCGAGTCAAAGGTTTATTCGTTAGTGTTGACAGGGAGTCGGGAACTGACGTGGTTTATTTATTGACGCGGGATAAGTGTCAAAGCAAGAGTCTTTTCGTTCATGGCTTCAGACGGATGGTCTGGGCCACAGGTTTATTCGTTAGTGCCGATAGAGTGCTAGATGCTGACGTGATTTATTCATTGACATGGGGTGAGTGCCAAAGTAAAGGGGTCTTTTTATTCATTAACTTGGACAGAAGGTCCGAGCCACATGCTTATTCATCAGTGCCGATAGGATGTTGGAGGATGATGTGGTTTATTCGTTGACACGAGGTGAGTGTCAAAGGAAGGGTCTTTTTGTTCATCGGATCCAGACGGAAGGTCTGAGCCAAAGTGGAAGGGTCTTTTTATTCTCTGGCTGGGGTGAAAGATCCGATCCAGAGTGGAAGGGTCTTTTTGTTCTCTAGCCAGACGGAAGATCCGATCCAAAGTGGAAGGGTCTTTTTGTTCACTAGCCGGACGGAAGGTCCGATCCAGAGAGGAATGGGTCTTTTTGTTCATGGCTTTAGACGTAAGGTCCAGGCCACAGGTTTATTCATCGGTGGGATAAGAGGTTTTAATGTCGAGGTGGTTTATTCATTGACACGAGGTTAGTGTCAAAGCAAGGGGGGCCTTTTGTTCATCGACTCTAGACAAAAGGTCTGGCTCGAAGGAAGGAGAACTTTTCATTCATTGATGGGGACGGAAGGTCCGAGTCAAAGCAAGGGTCTTTTACTTGCCGACTCGGACGGAAGGTCCAAGTCAGCGGTTTATGTGCCGGTGGGACAAGATGGCATAGTGTCAAACCGTACTCGAGGCTTTGCTACTGCACGAAGCACAGTTGTTTGGTCATTTGGCCAAGATGAATAATCCAGGACGGAGGAGAAATGTTTGAATTCCGATGGGATTTGATGAATTGAAATCCCCCGGTGACTTTGATGATGATTTTTTTCCTATTTTCTTTTTCTTTTTTTTCTGGTCTTCTCTTTTTTTTTCTTCCTTTTTTTCTTTGTTTTCGCTCTTCTCTTTTTTTCCTTCTCTTTTTTGAACGGATATTGCATAGTCTCAATGGAGGTTTAAGAAACATGCTTGCTCCATGTGAGATGTGGGGTCTGATTGTTCACTGAATTGGGGAAGTGGCACGTAATATAGTTTCAAATGCTTTCATTAAGGGGTGGGAATTGAGTCTCCCCCCTATGGTTGACAACAACATATGCACCTCCTTCGTAAACTTTTTGGAAAACATAGGCCCCAAGCCAGTTTTCATTCAGCTTGCCTTTAGGATTGGCAGCCATTACTTCCTTTATTTTGACCATAACAAGGTCACCTTTCTTGAATTCACGCCCTTTGACAAGCTTGTCGAAGGTGCGGGCTATGCGGGCCTGATAGACCTGTATGTTTTACTGAGCCCAGAGTCGCTTCCCTTCTAAGTCAGAGAGCTCTTCCAATCTACGCTCCATATTTGTTCGGTCATGTTTGACCAATTCATGTTGGATTGCGACCCGTAGGGAGGGCACTTCCAGTTCAATAGGGATATGATGTGAAACCACCCTTGGACCTATTTTGCAAGCATTCAAGTTGGGCAGCGGACTCACACTAGCGAGCTCACTCGCTTGGAGCACATTAGTGCCCGAAGGCAACTTGGCGATGATGGAGAGGGTCCGAGGCGGGTCCTTGAGGCTCCAAACATTGGCTAGCTTGGGGAGAACCACAAATGGGCCTGGGATGCCCAAATAATGGGCGGCCAGCACACCAAGGGTGTGGGATGTAATGGTTCACTCACAACTCGCCCGCGGTGGTCACTCACGGCACTAGCAATTTAGGGCCGAGCTCTCATTCACCGTCCGACAAAATAATGGCGATAATACTATGCTAGCAATGAATTGAAACCAGCCAAGAGAGGGACCGAGGCTCACCTAGCCGGCGTGAAGACGCCGACTCCGGCTGGAGACGGGGGCGAGCGGGGAGGCGTGGGTATGCACTCGCACGCCGCGTCGACGGAGCTTCAAACCTGCGACCTGAATTAATACATGAACTACACCCCTTGCAAGGGGGGGGGGGGGGTTCTCGGGGTGGGGGTTAAGTTGATACAGCCAAAACTACCTCCACGCAGGGAGGGGCCTTCAGTCCGCCAAGCGAAAGGGGGAAAATCAAGCTAGAAATAAGAAAAGGTTGCCGAAGCCGATTTTGACCATTCTCTGCGCTTCTGGACAGACAGTCGGTTCTCTTGACACTGCGGCCACTCTGGATTTTTTCTGATGACAAAATGAGTGGGAAACTCTTCGTAGCTGGACCGGGAATACACAAGAATTTTCTTGATTTCTTCTGGTACCACTGCTGGTCGGGGTAGGGGCTTGAACAGGGTAGCAGATCCTCTGTTCGGACAGCTATAGGTTCCCAA
The DNA here is from genome assembly GCA_022559845.1 of Amorphophallus konjac. NCBI lineage: Eukaryota > Viridiplantae > Streptophyta > Magnoliopsida > Alismatales > Araceae > Amorphophallus > Amorphophallus konjac. The sequence continues at coordinate 133,094,116 of CM040127.1, read as the reverse complement.
CAGCAGGAAACACAGGGTGCCACGAACGTTCCCGCACTCAGAATCAGGTGCGTTAGAGCCGTTGGAACCGTTGACGGGTCTACTTCGAAGCCGAACTGACGGGGATACCAAATGATGTCGGAGTCGTCCGGTAGATTCTGAACACTGAAGAAGGGTCGATGTAGACAGAGTGGAAGCAGAACCGAGCACTTGGAGGAAGAAATTGATAAATCTTGCTACCAGGTGCCAATCGGAGTTCTGCTTCTCGATTCTGAAAGTAGACAGGTCGAAGAAGATCTTTGCAGAAGAACTTTTATCCAGGTTCCCACTAGGATCGCCGTGGTTGAGCTTCCAATCACGTTCTGGTTCCCTGCCTGAGTGATCCTACGCAGTTGAGGGAGAATCGCTCCTACGGGCAGCTCGGTGCTTGGACGAAGATGAAACCACCTCGCCTAGAAAGCTCACTGGACGACCTTTCCAGAGGTATATGCCTTGAAACCATAAGGTGAGGGGAAGTGGCGGGGACGATGCTGCTTCCAGGGCTCAAGCTTGCTGCCAACGAACTGTTGATGTAGCTACAACCTAATAGTGTTAAATGGTGTTGGGGTGGGGCAACTTAGCAAAGGGAGGATGGCTGATGGCTGTGGGATGTGGAGGGGAGTTGCTGGAGGCCTGATTGAGGGCTGTGGGGGCAGTGGTGAGGGCGAACTTGTCTGAAGCTGGCTGGAGAGGGCAGGAAGGTGGAGGTGGATGCAATGGGACAAGCAATGGGAGAGGAAGGAGGAGGGCGACCTTGGGCTGAGTGGGGGGCTGGTTTGGGCGACCCAACCTGGTAGGGGGGTTGTGAGATGAGAGGGAGATTCAAATTTGGGGTCTTGGGAGAAGTTGTGTCAGCCTTGGGAAGGTGGGGAGATGCTTGGGGAAGGGTAGTGGGTAGTTGGGGGTTGGTGGGTGGGGTGTGGATTGGGTGGAGTTGTCTTGGAACTAGGGGGTAGTAATGAGGGGTTATGGGAAGTGTGAGGATGAGTAATGAGGGGGAGAGAGAGAGTTGATGATGTGGAGGAGAGAGAGGGAGGGGAGGAGAGAGAGAAGGGGGCGACCTCCTCTTGGGGGGGAGAGAGAGACGGGAGAGGAGAGAGGGAAGGGGAATCCACCCCAATAGAGAGTGAGATAATGAGAGAGAGGTCTTGTGGGATTTGGAATTCTGGATTTCAATATTCATGCATTAGTTGTTACATATGAGATGAGTGGGGGCCTATTTATATGCATTGGACTTTTCCTAGGATGAAAATGACCCTGACTAAACAACTATTGACCAAGCACTCAAGGGAGGGGCGCCCCTGGGCCTAGCCCATTAGTTGGGCCCAATAGCCTAACAAACCAACACAATGACACAAGACTTTGGTAGATAACCTACTAACCTAGGTACATGACTCAAATAAAAGGAAAATTACATGATGATGACTCAAATAAAATGTAAAAATTACATGACTAGACTCAAAAAATTATGACGAACACAATGGCCCACGCTGATGAGCAATCCGAGCCTCAAAAGAAGTGGAGGGGGCGAGGGATGCCCCCATCAGGATGACCGCTTCCGTGCCGTGCACCAAAGAGAAGGGTGAACAGCCCGTTGGAGTTTTATAGACGATACGGTACTCCCAGAGTGCCTCGTACATCTTATCTTCCCAGTCCTTCTTGTTGGAACTAATAGTCTTCACCAGGAGGGTGTAGAGGGTTTTATTGAATGCTTCTGCCAACCTGTTTGCCATGTATTTACATATTTAAATGTAGCATATCTGCCCTTTTCTCATTAAAATGATGGGATTGGGATAGCAAAACATGTAAATGATTCAAGTGATGTGATATGCTCAAGGACAATTCTTCAAAGGGGGTTGTGCAGTCATTTAGAGAGAAACATGCAGATCCATGAAGTTAGTTAAATTTTTAGAGCACACTTAAATTTAATCTCTTATAATGAAAATAATTAAAATGCGTAAAGAACATCAAGCATATGGATAAATGGACCTTCTAATTAACATTAAATGATAAGTCTCTATCTGCACATGCATTTCCAGACTTTGAATGATGGTATCTTTTCTCTGCCTCATCTTTTTAACAGCAATAGTGGTCAGGTTTGACCCACACCATTTTACACGAGGAGACACATGGATCACATGCTAGAATCCCCGGTTACTCAGTGTGTTAACCATTTCACTTCCTTTTGGAACAAAGATTAATCAAAACAGTATTTTTTAATGCGAACTATATCACGTCTCAGGTGATATGTATCCAATCTACTCAGTGTATTTGATCATTGCTCTGTGTTCTTTACTTTTCTTTTATCTCAGATTGGAGTTCCACTTCGCCATTTTATGCGAACTCTCCTTATTTCTGCAATGGGGAGGCCCGGTTACTAGGCTAGGTTTTCCTCATTTCTTTTTGCATGAACATCCTTTTTCCATTTGAGGCATGTAGCTCTTTTCTCAACATTAGTCTACAAATATGATGCAAGATTTTAAGTTCCACAAGAGTGTTAAGAAGAATTTTCTATATCTTATAAATGATATTCATCAATCACATTTTAATGCAGAGACATGTGTGAGTTTAATTTCAAATGTTTGCTGAAAATTATGCTACATACATGATCATGAAGCTCCCCCTAAATATATGCACTTATCAAAATGACTTCTCCCCCTAAGTGTATGACATGTCACACAAAAGCCATGAATCAAGTGTAGCTTATTTAGGAAGGGAGTATATGTCCATAGAAATGTCAAGGGGAGTGATAGCACATATAAGCCATTCAAGCACATAGTGGGAGAATGCAATATGCATGGTATGCACACATATGACCTTGTTGCTCATGCAATGAGAAATGCAGAATGTATATTTCAAACCCTACCTAAAATGCACTATACAACATGCCTGAATGTACAAAAGAATTCTAGACCATGAACTCTAGTTCTATCCTTGATGCATGTGAAAAATGCAATGGAAGCTATCAATTTTATTGAACTTTGACTGAACCAGAGAAATTCTATTATAACCTCCCCCTGAAAAAATGCATTCCTCAGATTAACCTGAAATGAAGATGATTAATGCACTGGACAAAGATTATGAGGTTCTGGAACCAAGATCAGGCCAACAGACTTGATGGGCAGGTTGACAGAAATATGGATCAGGTCGACCAACCTGTGCAAACGAAACACAGACAAAATGGTGTTGTGGTTCTGTCGACAGCAAATGGGTGAGACAAGGGACCCTATCGACAGAATAGAAATCGAACTGAACATGCAGCCACAGAAAGGCATCATCAATAGCAGTTGAAAATGAATCAATATCAAACTCAACTATAATTCATTGGAGTTCAGAAGCTGTGGCATTTCTTAAATGAAAGAATTCAACAAAACCAACCTGTGAGGTTTGCAAGTTATAAACACTAAATTCATTTTCAGATTTATTTCAACTAATTGAAAAGTTTCCTCATAGACCAAACATTCGAATTCACTGACTTCTGGTACGGGGCGGAGTAAGGTCTCACGTATAGTGATAGTTTCCAGACAGACATAATCTATCTTTCTACAAAACACCATTTGATATACCAGACTGTCATTCAAAAAGCATTTTGTATGACCATGAGGGAACCAAGAGAAATTATCTAACTCTATGCACAATCAAAACATGATATATAAATTGCACAGAAAGACGGATCAGAATTACCATATTTGACAATGGAAAAATAAAGTTGAGGTTTTACTAAATAAGTGTGCCTTGTTTTCTTTTGTTGAAACCCTTTTATTTTCCATCGTTTTACCTCAAGGCACACCTGCATGAAACTATTCTCATTTGACATATTTAAGTACCCAAGCCTTCTTGGGTCCTTAGGAGTTAGTTCCATTTCTCGTATAGTGACTCTACTCATGTTGAATGTACAGAAATCTACCTTTTTCATGATTCTACAATCATCAATTATATGTCTAAAATTTTCACAATAAAAACAACTGGGATGGACAACTTTAACTAAAGATTTTTTTTTATATGCATAAAAAATTTCAAGTGCAATGCTTTTATTTATGAAGGCTTTAAGTTCAACATAATTGAACTTAGCATTCATTCTGGAAGCATGAGTATTATCATTCAACAATGACCAACATTCTTTCATCATGTGACCATGTTTTCCACAGTAGAAGCAAGAAACATTTTTGTTGATTGGCTTTTTATTCCATGGATGATATTTTCTACACATGTTCCTTTTGTTTGAAGACAATTTTTGTTTATCAGAAACAATTTCAGCATTACATGCATTCAAGTCATCATGTCTTATGATATTGCAATCATTCATGACATGCCCATGCGTTCCACAGTAAAAGCAAGAAACATTCATTCGTTTTGAGGCATAATGTCTAACATGAGAGTTCTTAGCATACACATCAGAACTAGTGGAATTATTTTTTAGTTTTTGCATCAGATTTGTTTTCTTTCTCTAATTCCTATTTTTTTTTATTTTTCTATTCAGCTCTTTTAACATTCTATTCTTGGGATTTCATATTGGCAGATTACTTTCGGGCTAATTTAGAAGTGCTAGCTACATTAGAACTGGGAACAAAAAAGTGTACAATTTATTCTCAAAAGATTTTTTATTCACAAGAGTGTAGCCAAGCCCCTCTTTCTGAAAATTGATTTTAGTTCTCAAGATATTATCTAAATTTTCTTTTCCTTTGACAAATTTTGACAAGGATACATTTAGGTCTTTGATTTCATTTTCCAGAGATGAAATGTGCAATTCAAAACTAGCAATCTTTTCCTCACATGCTTTAACATTAGCACTCAACATACCATTCACATTCTTGTAATTATCAATTTCTAGTTTTAAGACATGCAATTTGTCCGGGTCATTATCAACAACCACACACTTTCCTTTTTCATAGGCCAAGAGCCTATCATTCAACTCCTTAATTCTTCATTTTCCTCAGCAAGTTTCTTATTCACAATCAATTCATCAAGTAAATGTTGATCATTAGACATCAATTTTAATTTATGTTGAAGTTGTTTTTCAATCTCTTCCAGCTTAGAGATTTTGACCACGAGAGTTTCATTTTCTGCTCTTAAGCTGGCAATTAGGTCCTTATGCACATCTGTGTCAAACAACATAGATTCATTCATGTCTTTAAGAGTAGTGCAATTTTTACAAGGAGAAACATGAATGGTCTTTTCAATTTTTTTTCAATTTTTTATTTTTTGACTTGATTTTCTTGTACATTTCTAACAGTTCTTCATAAGCATCCATTGATTCTTCACGGGATACTTCATCAGTTTTAGACTTTACCTCTTATTTTTTCTCGCTTGCGTGATCGCTGTTATTTGCCACCAAACATTCATTCTCGATCTTCCCTTCACGAAGTTTGATCAGGCAATCCCATATCTCCTTGGCTGTCCAATAGGCAGTGTTGTGCCCAGGCGTATTTTGACGAAGACAAATCGCTCTATTTTGTGAAACTCGCATTGCACATCATTTGATGAATGTGAGTAAACTCGATAGGCTTCATGAATTATTTTCAATGATCTGAGCATAAAATATTGATACCTGAATTTTACTATCCAAGGACTATGAAACTCCAGCTTGCCTTGGATTGTAATTGAATTCATGTGTGGCTTGATAACTAGATGGATATGGGTTTGTTTAAGTTGGAGATGGCCTTGCCATGCATGAACCGAACTTGATTTGAGAGTTTGTGCTGTGAATGAATTGGAAGTCCCTGCATCATCTTCATAGGTGGATATATGCCAAGGTTTCAAATGGCAGGTTGAAAAATATATGTGAATGTCTAAAGTAAAGACATTTGCTTATTTCATTTGCATTAATCAAAGATTGACCATGATGAAATTTTGTGTAAAGTGCAGGTTCAAATTGCTCTAAATCTATTGGATTCATAGTAAGATTCAATGTATGAATGTATTTCATGTTGTCTTGAATGGGGTTGAAAGGTTTTCCAAGTTTTTTGGCTTGCATTGGACTGCCCAAGGTAGTTTTCAATTTGAATGCTGCAAGTGTCGACTCAAAGAGTCGACACTTGTTGGCCTACGTGCTACCTTGATGCAACAGGCAGAAAGTGTCGACTCTGATAGTCAACACTTACAGGTGGGTGCTTGCTGTTTATCGCATCCAGAAGATTTTGCTAAAAGTGTCGACTCTAAGAGTCGACACTTACAGGTGGGTGCTTGCGGTTTAACGCAAACAGGTGCTTCAGCAAAAAGTGTCGACTCTAAGAGTCGACACTTTCACCATGGCTCTTATTTTTTTAAACGGGACAGCACACGTTGGAAGAAGTGTCGACTCAAAGAGTCGACACTTGTCTAGGTGCATCCGGATCGTGGTTGCTAGTTTCGTTTCAAAACCCCCATTTTGTGATCCGATTGGCTTGAGTTTACCCCCTTACCCTTAGGGTTTCACCACTTGTTTAGGTGATGTTTTGAGAAGGTTTTCTCATGGGCTATCTAGTCTTTATGCTTCATTCTCTTAGGGTATATGAAGGCTGTGATTTCCATTCGATGGAGACAATCCTTTTGGGCTCATAGTGTTCTATCCTTGTAGGAAAAGAAGGAAGGGCGTTGCACATCTGCTGGAGGAGGCAGAAGAGGTCGCTGAAGATGTCATCCACGTGCTGCCACTTCAATCTACAGGCTGGGTGGCTGATCATCGCAAGCTTCCTTCAAGGCTGGCCGCTTCCCACTACGTGATTCAACATTCCCAACGCTCCCTACCATCCTTCTACGGTTTTCATTAAAGATTTGAAGGAGGATTTCTTGTTCTCTCGTTTCTACATTTCCATTTGAGCATAAATTAAGAAATCTAAACTTGGCTTTGTATTTCTTTATATTTTACTTTCATATACGATTTCGGAGCATCGTCTCCTTGTGCGTCGTTTCTCGACGTCGAACGAGAACGCACACGTGTGTGGGGCCGTTGTGCCCTTGTGTGATCGTTGGGATCGTTTTGCTGCCGTCATGCAGCGGTTTTAGTGGAATCCTCTCGGGTTAAGAGGGGTGGACGTAGGACTGCACTCGGGTGCGTCCTAACCACCTACAAATTCCCGCGTTGTGGTTTGCTATCTGTGCGATTGTTGTTCCATGTTGTCCGTTCTCATTTCTGAGTGTGATGCTGTGAGTTGAGGGATTTACATAATCTTTTCGCATCTTTCAATTTAACCGAGTGGTTTAACATATTACGTTGGAGAGGTGTGAGAGCTTGCTTGATTCTCATTCAGTTAATTCTTATTGCTAAGCAATTGGAGTGCTTATAATCTCATTTCTTCATATCGCTCAACTATCAGGATATTCTTTATTCCAGCATTATCATCTCAGCATTTTAGTTTTCAAAAAGGGGGCGCAATCAATTCACCCCCCTCTCGATTGCATTCCTAACCGGGCCAACAATTGATATCAGAGCCTCAGCTCTATTTTATCTTGAAACCTCGAGGTTTAAAGTGATATGTTGGGAATGGCTAACAAGGGATTGATGCCCGAAGGGCATTCTATACATCGGCATCCCTACTTTGATGGAAATAACTATAGTTATTGGAAAAATAGAATGATGGTTTTCCTCTGTGCTCAAAGTCATGAAATATGGATTGTCATTTAGAATGGTCCATACACTTTACCCCCAGATGAGGAGCAGTGGAATGATGATCATATAAAGAAGATCATATAAAGAAGTCTATTGTGAATTTCAATACTTTAAATATTCTTCAGTGTGCTATTCACCCGACTGAATATGCTCGTGTTTCTATGTGCAGCAGTGCAAAGGAAATGTGCGATAAGCTGAAATTGATTTATGAAGGTACTTCAGAGGTCAAGGAGACGAAGGCTAATATGCTTATCCGAGATTATGAGTTATTTCATATGAAGGACGAGGAGACGATCTCCGAGATGCTTGCATGTCTCATGAAGATAACTAATGGACTGAAGTCACTCGGAAATGATTTCAAGGATACCGACTTGGTTAGAAAGGTGTTGAGGTCGTTGTCACCTAGTTGGCACACCAAGGTAACTGTGATAGAGGACTCAAAGGATCTAACAACTCTTACATTGGATGCACTCATAGGGTCTTTAATGGCCTATGAGATAAATATCCAGTGGACGGAAGAGGACACGAAGAAAAAGAAGTCAATAGCCCTGAAAGAAAACCCAGACCCAATCTCAAGTCAGGAGGACTCTACGGAGAATATAGATGATGAAGAAGTTGCCATGCTCACAAGAAAAGTTAGGCAATTTCTACAGCAAAGAAGAAGATTTTCTAGGAAATTCAGAAAAAGGAAGAAGTAATTCAAGCAGAAAGGCGAGCCATCCAAGTCAAATGAGATCATGTGCTATGAATGTAAGAAGATGGGGCATATGAGAGGTGAATGTGCCGAATTGCAGAAAAAGGCTAAGAAAGACAAGGGCAAGAAGCCAAGGGCCATGAAGGCCACCTGGAGTGACGAGGACGAGGATGAGCCTACGTCAAAAGAGGAAGAAGACATTGAAGAAATTGTGAAGAATTTGTGCCTCATGGCACAAGAGGACCATGAACAGGTAACTTCTGATTCTGAGCTTATTACAAATGATCAATGTCAGTTAGCATATGAAGATTTGTACGAGAAATATAAAAGGATCAGATCTGAAAATAAAACTTTGAGGAAGAAAATTCATGAAATTGTTCATTCACCCAACTCATGTGAGAAGTGTAGCTTGTTTGAAATTCAAGCTCAGAAATTCAAAAATGCAAATGAATCTCTTGAATCAAAATTGACATTGTTTGAAGATGAAATTTCTTATTTAGAGATAGAAAAACAAAATGCATACAAACTCAAAGAAGAAATTCAAGAGAAGAATGAAATGTTGAAAAAGGAGCTAGATGAGGTAAATGAGAAAATGACTGAGTGTAAGAAAGTCAAGGTCAAGGTAGAAAATCAAGTTGAATCACTCACCACTGAATTGAATGAGATGAAGGTTGTTTATGAAAACCTCTTAAATGTAAAAGAAAATCATGCTGAGAAAAATTCAAGTCCCTTGCTTGGCAACAAAAATGTTTTTCATTACAAAGTCAAAAATTCATGAAATCATGGAGAATTTTCACACACACACCTTAAAACCCAAACTCTTCATTCTCAATTCCCCTCTACTTTTAGGAGTGTAAATAAAAGAAATAATTTTGGTAGAAAAAGACCCACTTGTTTTTATTGTGGGAGAGTAGGACATGACATGTATATATGCCAGTTGATGAAAATTGATGATGACATGTTTTTGAGAAAATACAGTCACACCACTGTGAATGATAACACCAAGGGACCCAAGCTTGCTTGGGTACCTAAATCAAAATGAGAACGGTTGTTTATTCTTACAGGTCTGCATGAAGGCAATGGAAAATAAATGGTACTTGGACAACGGATGCTCCAGGCACATGAAAGGAAATAAATAACTTTTTACAGACCTAGCAGATAAAAATAGAGGTGCGGTAATTTTTGGTGGACAGGACAAAGGTAAAATAGTTGGTATTGGGAGAGTTGGTAAGGATCTCAACCACTGCATTAAAGATATTTTGCTTGTTAGAGGTTTAAATCATAATCTGTTGAGCATCATTCAACTTTGTGATAAAGGTCACAAAGTCATTTTTGAATCCTCTCACTGTTCTATCATTGATGCAAACACTCATGAAATTAAGTTCATAGGAGTGAGAAGTGATAATACTTATCATGTTTATTTTAATGAACTTGTTTCTGAAAATCTGTGCTTGGTTGCAAATAAAAATGATGATGTGTGGTTGTGGCATCACCGTTTAGGACATGCTAGTTTTAATGTCATTAGAAAGCTAACAAGAAATAATTCAGTTAGAGGTCTTCCATGCTTAAATTTTGAAACTTTAAAAATCTGTGTAGCATGTAATAAAGGAAAACAAACCAAAGTCTCTTTTAAGTGCAAGAACATTGTTTCCACTGAAAAACCCCTTTAGTTACTTCATTTGGATTTGTTTGGTCCCACAAGGACTCATAGTCTTAGAGGGAAACAATATGGATTTGTCATCATTGACGATTTCTCTAGATATGCATGGGTGTTCTTCTTGGCTAAGAAAAGTGATGCTTTCAAAGAATTTGTTGATTTCTGCATTAGAGTTCAAAGAGAAAAGGGCTTTCATATTCATAAAATTCAAAGTGACCATGGAAAAGAATTTGACAATTCTGAGTTTGATGATTTTTGCAGGAAGCAGGGGTATGAACACCAATTTTCAGCACCAAGGACCCCACAACAAAATGGAGTTATTGAGAGAAAGAATCGAAGGCACGTGGAGATGGTGCGTACCATGTTGGCAGAAAATGGTCTACGATGATATTTATGGGCTGAAGCAGTCAACACTGCTTGCTATATCACGAACAGAGCTATGGTCAGACCGATCCTTAATAAAACTCCCTACGAGCTATACAAAGGTAAGAAAACGAATATATCTCATTTCAAGCCATTTGGATCTATTTGCTATATTCTGAATAATGGCAAGGATAGTCTGGAAAAGTATGATGCAAAAAGTGATAAAGGGATTTTCCTTGGGTATTCATTGACATGTAGAGCTTACCGATTGTATAACTCTAGATCACTTGTAGTCGAGGAGAGTCCTCATGTTGTAGTTGATGAATTTACTCTAAGGAAGCCTAATAATGATGAACACTTTATTATTTAGGTGAAGGTGAGAATGAGAAAGGAGAGTCTAGCAATCAAGTTGAGGCACAAAATCAAGAAGAGGATGAGCAGAAAGAATAAGAAGAGGAGCCAATACCGCAGACCCTTCCACGCCAATGGACAACACATAAGGATCATCCACTGGAGAATGTAATTGGCGGTGTGGATGAAGGAATACAGACACGGGCCTCAATCAGGGAAGTTGAACATCATGATAATCTTGCATTACTTTCCAATGTTGAGCCTAATTCCAAAGAAGATGCTCTTAATGACAATTCTTGGCTTCTCGCCATGCAAGAAGAACTGCACCAATTCCAAAGGAATCGGGTGTGGTTCCTTGTGCCCCGGCCTGATGATCTTCCCATAATCGGAACTAAGTGGGTGTTCCGAAACAAACTTAGTGAAGATGGGGTGATTGTGAGGAATAAGGCAAGATTAGTAGCTAAGGGCTACTCCCAAGAATTTGGCATTGATTTTGATGAATCATGTGCTCCTATGGCTAGATTACAAGCAGTAAGAATTCTTCTTGCTTATGCATGTCACAGGTGTTGACACCCGTTTTTAGCCCGCAAGTTGCGTCATTTCTCTTATTCATCATTTTTTATGTCGTGAATTATCCAATATTTTGGAGCCTTCCTTGGATGGATTTCGGGCCCATTTCATCATTCTCTCTAGCCTTTGGACTTCGGAGATCATGATTTCGTAGAGCCCTGAAGCTTATTTTATCAACTTTTGGCCTCCCAAGTCGACTTACGGCCCATTTAGGTCGACTTTCCATAAAGCATTCGGCTACTTTTGTTGCGTAGTCTTGAACACGGCATTTTTCTTCCCCTTCCGTTCCTCTATTCAAAATGTGACCTTCACAAAAGTTGTTCATCTTTTAAGGCTCTACAATTTCTTATTCTACTGCATTGGCCAGTTCTGCACCGATTTAAAGTTTTTCTTATTTTTCTGGAAGACTGCGTTGTTCACCTACGTCCCAGAATTTTTGGTCTACGTTCTCACCCCATCTTCTCCCTTTTATGATCATTTTCTCATCTTGCTATCTTCATAAAAGTTGTTCATTTTTCAGTTATCTATAATTTCTTCTTCTATCACTTTCTCTAATTCTGCACCATTTTTGAGATATGTTCTGATTTCTAAAGTCACGTAAAGTCTATCAAGAAATTTTCCTCCAGCAGCCTAGCGGTCCTAGGAAGATCGCTAGGCCACAAAAAATGGTCTTCACTAACCGTTTGGCCCCAAACTTGCTCGAAATCCTCCCGTTTCATCCCTGGAGCCTTGCGGTCACCCCCTAGACCGTTTTCCATCCCCTTGCGGTCCTTCCTAGACCGTTTTCACCAAGAAATGGCCGTGCGATAGACCGTTTGCCAGATAGAGAGTCCTAAACTTCCTGAACTCTGATTTCTTCGCTGTAGGACTCTTTGGAACCCTTGTTTGATCTATTTTTGTGAGAGATAAGCATCCACTTCAGTTTCCATTGATCTGGGACTCTTCCCACCACTATTATCTTGAGGTTTATGCATCTAAATCTCCAAAATTGGGTATTTATCTGGGATCTATCTCCAGAAGTTTCCTGCTCCTATTTAAAGCACCCAGGTTCACAGGTCGTGAAAGGGGGCTCTTTCTTGGTTCGGGGTGAAGCCATACTATATCGTTTAGCTTCTGCTTTAACTCTGGCCTGAAGAGGGCAGTATTGTCTTCAATTTTCACGCTTAAGGGCTTCTTTTCATCATCTCTTCTCTTAGTTCTAGTCCTCCCAATTCTCAGTTTCATCATAAATCTCTATTTTTCTGCTACACATGCATTTTTCTCCATATTGCATGCATGTTTCCCGCAGTTGTGCTACGTGATTTTCTCATATCTCTGCTTCATTCTCATCACAACACACACACCTATCTTTTGCACCCTTCCACAGGGGTTAAAAACCCTCCCCCGATGCGTTCTCCCTCAATTTCTACCCTTATTTTGTCACTGCGGGATTGATATTACACATGCATGATTTAATTGGTTTTTGCCTTTGTGTTTTGGCTTTGTTTTGCAGGAGAGCATGATATGAATGTGAGGCCCTCTTCTTCTAGCCGGCTGGAAGACGAGGAGGTTTGAATCCACGACGTTCCCTGCACCCTGTTTCTTAAGCGCGATCAAGTCTTCATCCTTTTCCAAGGTACATGGCGTCATCCTTTCATCTCTTCATCCTTTCGGCGTTATCAGAACCTTGGTGGTGATCACAATATGCCTTTCTCATCCTTTCATCCCACTTTTCTGTGTTCATATTGTTGCATGTTCATGCATACATATTAGTATAAGGGAGCGGGTTAGAACTATTAAACAATGTATAAATTTTTGGCGATCACGGTAGGACATCTAGTGCCCATCACGTTTGTTTCATGCTCTTTTGTAAGTTGGGTGTGTGCATGTGCATGTTTAGATAGCTTTCCCTTCATTTTCCCACTATTCTGGGCATTTTCGGGTCTGTCCGTGCCTTGCGGTCGCGTCTAGGACCGCTAGGCGCCCCAAGCAGTCATCACAGGACCGCCAGGGCCTTTCTGGTAGCCAAACGGTCATTTGGTTGACCGCAAGGGACAAGAAATGGTCATTTGGTAGACCACTTGTGGATTCTGGCAGTTCTACGAGCATGCTCATAGGGCCCTATTCGTTGATGCCTAACTTTCGTTCCTGGGGTCCGATTGTGCTGATTTTTGTTCCATTGGATAGCCCTTTGTATTGTCTTTCCATCTATATACTATTTGCATTATTTGGGTCACATTTGCTGTCACGCCCCGAGATTATGCAGCGGAAACAATCGGGAACGTGAACAACTGGCAAGAGAAGCCTCAAGTGATAATAATAATCAGAGCACAATATCATCTACATATCAAAGGAATGGAGACAATAATTGATCCAAAAATCAGACTTTTATTGAATATAACAATCTAGTACATGATCTTGACTCATTGACTAACTGGACTCAATAAAATAAAAAATTACAAATTTGACTCTTGACTAGACTAACTATGGCTTCCCTCAAACCATCAGTCACTCTCAGATCCATCACTTGAATAATCTGAATCCGACCCGCTAGAATTTCTTAAAAAAGATTGGAAAGTAAGGTAATGAGCACACTTGCCTAGTAGGTATCTTCGTATCAACATGAAGGCAATGTTTAAGTAATTATCATTTTAGCTCTAGAACGTAAGATAAATCATGCAAATACGATAAATCACGTGGATAAAACAAGTAACATAATAGCATGATAAGATCATGATTGTTGAACATATCTGAGTGATTTTGACGATAACAAAACCTAAGATGTTTCTCTCCCTTGTATCCATTTTTCAAGCAAAGCTTCATGCTTTAAACCTTCAATTCTTACCCCATGTCAATTGTGTGGTTATTATTTCTTCCATGGGTTTATTCAAACATAAATCAACTCTTACACAAGCCCGGTTCAATCATCGAACAAATGGATAGCTTCAAGAGAGCTAACACTTGATTTTTGCAGGATTGAAGATTGGCGGTCGACCTGTGGACCCCTGGCAGTCGACCTAAATTAACAGAATTGAAATCTGCCATCTGTGAAAGCTGGCGGTCGACCGCCAGGAGCTAGCGGTCGACCGATTCTCCCAGCAGCCAAATGACTACAGGACGGCCAATGGCGGTCGACCGCTGGACTTTGTAGGTCGACCGCCAGCCTCGAGCTGCCAACAAATGTTGACTTTTTGTCACTTCGAGAAATGGTCTTTCTCTTGGTATTGTTTAATCCCTAAGCAACCTAACTCTCCAGAAATTGTGGATCTGGTCTGGGGGAGTCTTTGGACCATTCAAGAACCTATAAAACTAATACTAGAGGGTTTGGAAAACCCTAATGCTCAAGGAAGATCAAGGGAGGCTGCCAAGAGGAAGAGAAGGGATTTGGCACTGTAGACGTGAACAGTGCTCCGAGAGGAAAGTTCTTCATCCTTCTTCATCCAATCAAGTGCAAATCAGTCCAAGGATTCAAGCTGCATCCAAAGCATACAATCATCTACTAAGGGGGAGCATATCAAGATCCTTCTCTTATGTTTTGAATTCATTCTTGATCTCTCAAAGCTTCATATGTAATCCTTGTAATCTTTAAACATTCCTGAGTGTGTGGATCCTCTTAGATCAGTGTGTGTGTGGTTGTGAGTTCTTGGTTGGAGGTGTGTGTGTGTATTAAGGTGTTTCTACACCTTCGTGAGAATCCTCCTTCCTAGTGTGTGAGTGTTGTGTGTGGTTGATCTTGTAACCTCCTACAAGATAGTGTGTGGTTTCCTCACTGTCCGTGAGGGGTGGACGTAGGTTGCCGTTGTGGCATCCGAACCACCTAAAATTACTGTCTCTGTGTGGTTTGTTCCTTTTCCTCTATCCTCCTTCTGTGCAAATCGTAAGTGTGTTAGTGTAGTTCAGTTTTTATTCTCTTTTATCCTGCATAATCCTTCCTCACCTTATAAAACTTGCTTTGTCTGTGGGCTTTAATTATTTCTAGTTCTCTTGTTAGCTTCTTGTTACACAATTTTAAAAAGGTGATATAGTTTTTGAAGTTTCTACCTTCACCCAATTCACCCCCCCTCTTGGGTGCCATTTAATCTCGGGACTTCAATTGGTATCAGAGCAAAGGCTCTTCCTTTCACAGATCTAACGATCTAGAGCAAGATCCGATTAAATGGCAAACAAGGGTATGGTACCCGAGGGTCATTCCATCAACCGTCCTCCGTTTTTTGACGGTTCCAACTACTCCTACTGGAAAAATAGAATGCATGTTTTTCTGAGGGCTCAAGAGTACGAGGCTTGGAGAGTTGTGGACAAGGGTCCTCATAAACTCGGGGATGATGAAGAAAAATGGACACCCGAGGAAATTAAGAAATGCACTGCTAATTTTAATGCCATGAATATCATGCAATGTGCGATACACCCTAATGAATTCTCTCATGTTTCTATGTGCAGCACAGCCAAAGAAATGTGGGACAAGCTGCGACTCATATACGAGGGAACGTCACAGGTCAAGGAAACCAAGGCAAATCTCCTAGTCATTGACTATGAGCTATTCAAAATGAAACCTGAAGAAACCATCTCCGAGATGTTTGCAAGGCTAACAGAAATCACAAATGGTCTCAAAAGTCTCGGGAAGGAATACTCAAATTCCGACCTTGTGAGGAAGGTGTTAAGGTCCCTACCGTCAGCTTGGCACACAAAGGCCACGGTTATTGAAGATTCAAAGAACCTGTCAACTCTTACTTTGGATGAACTCATAGGGTCACTCATGACCTATGAGATAAATATAAAGAGAATAGTTGATGAAGACATCAAAAAGAAAAAGGTCATTGGATTGAAAGCTCATCAATCCGATGACGAATTTCAAGAAGGTGAATCAAGTGATGAAAGCAATGAAGCTGAAGAATTGGCGATGATAACTCGCCAAGTGAGAAAATTTCTAAGGAAGAAGAGAAACTTTCAAGGAAATTTCAGAAAAGGGCCAAGAAGGCCCACGCAGACTAAAGGCGAATTGAGCAAGCCAAGTAGCATTATATGCTACGAATGCAAGAAGCCTGGACACATGAGAGGTGAATGTCCAGATCTAAAGAAGAAATTCAAGAAGGATAACTTCAATAAACCCAAAGCCATGGTCGCCACTTGGAGCGACGAAGAAGATGAACCATCTGATGAAGAGATTCAAGAACTTGTGGAAAGCTTGTGCCTCATGGCACATGAGGATGAATCCACGGAGGTAAATTCTAACCCTGAATTCATTTCCAATGATCAATGGGAATCTGAATATGAAAAGTTATACACGAAGTACAAGAAAGTCAGATCTGAAAATAAAGCTCTTAAAAAGAAACTTGATGATTCATCACATGAAGATATCTATGCCAAATTTGAGAAACTGGAACAAGAATGGTTTGAGGCTTCGGAAGAGAAGGAAAGTCTACTGCAAATAATCTCAGACTGTGATAAAACCAAAAAGGAACTATCATGCAAAATAACCGAAATGGAGGAAGCATGTGAAAGGATCAAAATTGAAGAACAAACTCTAAAATCCACTAATTCAGAACTCGAAAGGAGAAATGAAATTTTGGGTGAAAAAGTTGCTGAGCTTCAGTTCACCTTGACTAAGTTTGTTAAGGGGAAACAAAACCTGGATAACCTATTGGGGGTTAAAGTCAACTTCCAAAAGGAAGGTTTGGGGTACACACCTCAAAACAAAAAATCCTTTGAGCATAAGATCACCACATCCTTTATTCATGGAAAGGACGATAATCATGCTTCATGTTCTAACTCTAAACCCCAACATGCTCAGCCTAAACCACACAGATATCAAAGAACTTTTTCACATGCTAACTACTTTCATTGTGGTAGATTTGGCCATATGATTTCCAACTACTGGTTTAGACCAAGCCCACCTAACTATCATGTTCCATGGACGAAGAGAACACCCGTAAGAAGTTGGACTAACTCCTATGGACCCAAACTTGTTTGGGTACCAAAGACAACTGCATGAGAATTTTTCTTCTTGCAGATATGTCTTGAAGCTAGGGGGAGCAAATGGTATCTAGACAGCGGTTGCTCAAGGCATATGACAGGGGACAAGAAAGTGTTCTCCAAGCTGCAAGAAAAAGAAGGAGGCTTAGTTGCTTTTGGCTGGAAGGACAAAGGTAAAATAATCGGAGTTGGAGACATAGGTAAGAATTCTGAAACTCTGATTGAAAATATCCTTCTGGTGAAAGGGTTGAATCATAATTTGTTGAGCATAAGTCAATTATGTGATAAGGGTTTTAAGATTGTTTTTGATATGACTCACTGTTTTGTCATGTGCAAAAATTCAAATGAAATCAAATTCATTGGTAAAAGGAGCAACAATGTGTACACCATTGATCTTCATGATGTTTCAGTTGATAATGTGTGTTTGGTAGCTAACAACCATGAGAATGCATGGCTATGGCACCGCAGACTAGGTCATGCTAGTTTTGGAGTGATCTCTAAGTTGTCTAGACATGACTTGGTGTTAGGTCTGCCCAAATTGAAATTTGAAAGCGATAATATCTATGAAGCTTGCACGAAAGGCAAGCAAACACGAATCTCATTCAAAAACAAAAATATTGTTTCTTCTGCTAGGCCTTTAGAACTGTTGCATCTTGATCTTTTTGGTCCTACTAAAACATATAGCCTAGGAGGAAAATCCTATGGTTTTGTGATTGTTGATGATTTCTCCAGATTCACATGGGTGCTGTTTTTAGCTAATAAAAGTGATGCCGTGACGGAATTTCAAGTGTTTTGCAGAAAAATTTAGAATGAAAAGGGTTACCTCATCACCACAATCCAAAGTGATCATGGTGGTGAATTTGAAAGTCATGAATTCAGCATGTTCTGTGAAGAGCAGGGGTACACACACAATTTTTCATCACCAAGAACGCCCCAGCAAAATGGAGTAGTAGAGCGAAAGAATAGAACGTTGATAGACATGGCCCGGACCATGCTCAGTGAGAATTCTCTACCCAAGTATTTTTGGGCTGAAGCGGTAAGTACCGCTTGCTACATCATCAACAGGGCAATGGTAAGGCCCATTCTGAAGAAAACTCCATATGAGCTCTACAAGGGTAAGAAGCCAAACATTTCTTATCTTAAACCCTTTGGATGCCCTTGCTATATCTTGAACAATGGTAAGTCTAATCTGGGTAAGTTTGATGAAAAAAGTGATAAAGGAATTTTTCAAGGTTATGCACTCAATTCTAGAGCTTATCGATTATTCAATAAAAGGACTTTAGTTGTTGAAGAAAGTCCTCATGTTATTTTTGATGAATCCGAGTCAAAACTCACAAAGTAAATTTCTTCTATCTCGGATGCAGATGAAGACCCTAAGAACTCATCAAATGTTAAAGCCAATGATGAGCCATTGAAGGCAACTTCAAGTAAAAATGAGGAAGATGAGGATCCTACAATTGAGACACTGCAAGAACCACAAGTGCAGCATCCTGATCTGCCCAGCTCCTCCACATTTCTAAAGGATCATCCAACTGTGAACATCATAGGTAATCTGGAGGATGGGGTGAAAACTAGGTCCTCTCTGAGGCAGGTTGAACAAGAGGACCTGATGGCCCTACTCTCTCAAGTAGAGCCCAAGGACATTCATGAAGCTCTTCAAGATGTATCTTGGATTCAGGCGATGCATGAAGAGCTGCATCAATTTGAAAGAAACGAGGTGTGGACTCTCGTGCAGCGTCCTAAGAACCATCCTACTATTGGAACTCGCTGGGTTTTCAGAAACAAGCTAAATGATGCGGGATTGATTGTGAGGAATAAGGCTCGGCTTGTGGCCAAGGGATACAGCCAGGAGAGGGGAATTGACTTTGATGAGTCTTTTGCACCAGTTGCTAGACTTGAAGCAGTCCGAATCTTACTGTCCTACGCTTGCTCTTTAAACTTTAAACTATTTCAAATGGATGTTAAATCTGCATTTCTTAACGGCTATATCAAGGAGGATGTCTTTGTAGAGCAGCCGCCAGGTTTTGAAGATTCCAAACATCCACGACACGTGTACAAGCTTCAAAAGGCCTTGTATGGACTAAAACAAGCACCAAGGGCATGGTATGAACGGCTTACTTCTTTTCTTGCTGAAAATGGGTTCAAGAGAGGTAAGGTTGATCAAACACTTTTCACAAGGAAATCAGATAAGGACATTTTGGTGGTTCAAGTGTATGTGGATGATATTATTTTTGGAGCTTCTGATAATGCCTTATGCGAGGATTTTGCAAAGACCATGCAAGGAGAATTCGAGATGAGTTTAATGGGGGAGTTAATTTTTTTTCTTGGATTGCAGGTGAAACAAACTTTGGAAGGAATTTTTATAAATCAAGCAAAGTATACTATGGAATTGCTGAAGAAATACGGGATGGCAGAAGCAAAACCCATATCAACTCCCATGGCCACCACCACAAAGCTGGATAAGGATGAAAATGGTAAAATAGTAGATTCCACACTGTTTCGAGGTATGATCGGATCACTACTGTACCTTACAGCATGCCGCCCTGACATTCAATTCAGTGTATGTCTCTGTGCCCGTTTCCAGTCATGCCCTAAAGAATCTCACTTATCAGCTGTTAAATGCATTTTCAGATATCTAATTGGCACTATTGACTTTGGCTTGTGGTTTCCCATTGGTAGTTCTTTTGAGTTAATTACGTATACCGATGCGGATTACGCCGGATGCATTATAGATCGTAAAAGTACAAGTGGGTACTGTCAGTTTCTTGGCGGGTGCCTTGTTTCATGGGCCTCTAAGAAACAACATTCAATAGCTCTCTCAACGGCCGAGGCTGAATATGTAGCCGCCGGAAGTTGTGGAGCCCAAGTACTTTGGATCAAAAATCAATTGCTTGATTTGAATGTTGAAGTAGATTGTGTGCCGATCTTCTGTGATAATACGAGTGCAATTAATCTCTCCAAAAATCCTGTTCAACACTCCAGAACCAAACACATTGACATTCGGCATCATTTTCTGAGAGATCATGTAGGCAAAGGGGTCTTTGAGTTCAAGTTCATTGATTCTCTTAACCAATTGGCTGACATCTTCACAAAACCTCTAAATCAGGATCAATTCAATAAAATCAGGCGAGAACTTGGCATGTGTAAGGGTGAGGGCATACGCACTTAAGTTTGCATTAGGTTGGTTCCTTTTTGTTGGGTAGATCATGTGAGATGCATGCATTGTGTGTGGTTCACTTTTATTGTGTTTGACTATTCCTAGCATGTGTGTCTGTACTTATATTTATATACACTTATTCCTTGACTTTTTTCTACAACTGAATATTCCTTGATAGATAAATGTGGACTTGTGATCTAGTGCTCTTAGCAGTCTCCACTCATGGGTTTCCGTAGTCGACTCATGCTTGATATCATTCGTGGGTTAGCAAAAGAAAAGAAAAACAAAAAAAAAGAAGAAAAAAAAAGGAAGAAGAATGATCTGTGAAAATGGGGGAGTCCAAGGGTCATGGAGCCCCAGCGGTCGACCGCTGGCTTCGTGCCGGTCGACCGCCAACGGCGAACCGGCCCGGGTCAACCGTGTCCGAACCCTACTTTAAGGGGGTTTTCTTCCCCCCTTTCTCATTCTATCACTCTCCCTTCTCTCTCCCTCACTCCACCTCCACTCTAGCACTTCTCCCTCCCACCTTTCAATCCCTAAAAACCCCACACCGTTTCTACCCTAGCACGATCCGGTCGATTGGTTTCCATTTCGGAACGTCTCCTCACCGGCGTTCGTGCACTCATGCCAACCTTCCTTGAGCTCCAGAGCGTGGAGACGGTGTTCTTAGTTCTTCCCGGTGTCTCCCTCTCCATCCCAAGGTAGAGGTTCTACCTCTTTAGAGGATACTCTCTTCAGCGGGTTTCCTAGTCTAAAATGGCACCTCGAAGGAGTGCTCGGCGTCTTCTCCAAGGGGAACCTGGTGCTCAGAGACGTGAAGCTCCGGACGCACCTCCACCACAAGCTCCTGCATGCAGGTTACCTCCGAGGTCTATCATCGAGCCTCGTCTTGTTGATTTTCAAGAGTTGAATCAAATCCTGCCCGACATCTATACAGTTTTTTCAATGTAACCGGGGTGGCTTGATTTTGTCACTAGATACAATCGCTTCTATCCCTATTTAGTACAACAGTTCTATGGGAATTTGGTTGATAGAAATGGAAGCTTGTATACAATGGTTCAAGGCATTGAGATCCGCATTAATGCAGAATTATTCTATAATGCCCTAGGTGTTTCCTCCCATGGTGCAGACATGCTTTTTGGGCATGGTGAGGTTGAGGCCAATTTTATTGCCATGACAAGCTGTGATTTTGTTCGTGGTGTGAGTGACCTCATTGAGCTGAATGCCAACCACTTTCCCGCATTACAACGGGTTATTCATCACATGTTTACTACACTCATTTATCCCAAGAGTGGGAGCCGAGATGAAGTGACCGAAGTGCACCGTTTCCTGTTCTATCATGTTATGAATGGCGACTTGGTTAATATGGGATGGCTCATGACTCAGTTGATAACTCGATGCCGTACACATTTACGGCGATCCCGGCCCTATGCCTCTCAGCTCACTGGAGTGTTCATCTTTGTCGGGGTCCCATTGGAGAATGAGCAGTCTGTTCTAGTCCGCCATGATGACATTTACAATGAGCATAAGCTTTTCTCCGATATGGGATATTACAGGGATACAAATGGTGAAATTCGCCGTGCTGTCCCAGTTTATGGGGAAGAAATTGGCAGTGAAGATGAACAAGCGCCGGACCCACAACAAGTTAACCAAAATGCACCGGCACCAGTTCAGCCTGCAGTTGTGCCTCCTCCAGCGGATCTCCCTCCTCTACCACAGCACTTTCATGGGGAGTCTTCTACTCAGGGTGCTGGGCATTCCACTTGGGGGGACTATGAGGCTCTTGACAGGCGCCTTTTTGGCATGGAAACTCGGCTTGACTCCTCCCTTGGGCGTTTGGATACTTTTATGGACACCATGACTGGACGAATGGATACTTTCACCCTTGCTCTGGATGATCTTTCTCTCCACATTGCCACCCTCTTTGCCAGCCATGAAGATAACCGTGAGGCCTTTCGCACCACAAACCATACCCTTCTTTCCCTCCGTAACCAGCTCCGTCATTATGATGCCATTCTTCATAACCTTGAGGATCATCTTCCTCCTCCTCCTGCTCCTGCTCCTACTGGTTCCCCCCATGGTGATGGTCCACCGGATGGTGTTCATGGCGAGGAAGCTGCGGATCCCCCTGCTGTGTAGCTGCTTTTTGGGTCTCTAGCGTCCCTTTTGTCCACTTTTTGTATCCCCTCCCTCTCCTTTTTGCTGATGCCAAAGGGGGAGAAGTAGGCTATTAGGCTTATATATATATATGCTATGTGTGCTTGTGTTTGCCTGCTTGCATGCCTGTCTATCTCTTGCCTCGTAGTTTGAGCATATTGTATGCATTAGTGGTTGCATTCCTTAGCGTGTCAAGCTCATTTCTCCCTTCTGCATTCAGTGTACCTTGTATGGATCAAATGACAATGAATGGAAGAATGCACTCGTTGACGTTACAAGATTGGCTCCTTTCCTTCTCACCTCTTGTCAATACGGCAAATAAGTATTGAATGGTTGGTAGTGATATGTTTGGTGATATGAGCATTTCGAATGCCTTCCAATCGTGAGTTTAGAAGTTTCAACTTGATGGATTTCCACATATCTCATTTGTGACTAACGAAGCTTCTAAAACTCTTTCAAAAGCACATTTGTGAAAATGCTATTCTACTGCCTAGGTTTTGTCATCATCAAAAAGGGGGAGATTGTTGAACATATCCGAGTGATTTTGACGATAACAAAACCTAAGATGTTTCTCTCCCTTGTATCCATTTTCCAAGCAAAGCTTCATGCTTTAAACCTTCAATTCTTACCCCATGTCAATTGTGTGGTTATTATTTCTTCCATGGGTTTATTCAAACATAAATCAACTCTTACACAAGCCCGGTTCAATCATCGAACAAATGGATAGCTTTAAGAGAGCTAACACTTGATTTTTGCAGGATTGAAGATTGGCGGTCGACCTGTGGACCCCTGGCGGTCGACCTAAATTAACAGAATTGAAATCTGCCATCTGTGAAAGCTGGCGGTCGACCGCCAGGAGCTAGCGGTCGACCGATTCTCCCAGCAGCCAAATGACTACAGGACGGCCAATGGCGGTCGACCGCTGGACTTTGTAGGTCGACCGCCAGCCTCGAGCTGCCAACAAAAGTTGACTTTTTGTCACTTCGAGAAATGGTCTTTCTCTTAGTATTGTTTAATCCCTAAGCAACCTAACTCTCCAGAAATTGTGGATCTGGTCTGGGGGAGTCTTTGGACCATTCAAGAACCTATAAAACTAATACTAGAGGGTTTGGAAAACCCTAATGCTCAAGGAAGATCAAGGGAGGCTGCCAAGAGGAAGAGAAGGGATTTGGCACTGTAGACGTGAATAGTGCTCCGAGAGGAAAGTTCTTCATCCTTCTTCATCCAATCAAGTGCAAATCAGTCCAAGGATTCAAGCTGCATCCAAAGCATACAATCATCTACTAAGGGGGAGCATATCAAGATCCTTCTCTTATGTTTTGAATTCATTCTTGATCTCTCAAAGCTTCATATGTAATCCTTGTAATCATTAAACATTCCTGAGTGTGTGGATCCTCTTAGATCAGTGTGTGTGTGGTTGTGAGTTCTTGGTTGGAGGTGTGTGTGTGTGTATTAAGGTGTTTCTACACCTTCGTGAGAATCCTCCTTCCTAGTGTGTGAGTGTTGTGTGTGGTTGATCTTGTAACCTCCTACAAGATAGTGTGTGGTTTCCTCACTGTCCGTGAGGGGTGGACGTAGGTTGCCGTTGTGGCATCCGAACCACCTAAAATTGCTGTCTCTGTGTGGTTTGTTCCTTTTCCTCTATCCTCCTTCTGTGCAAATCGTAAGTGTGTTAGTGTAGTTCAGTTTTTATTCTCTTTTATCCTGCATAATCCTTCCTCACCTTATAAAACTTGCTTTGTCTGTGGGCTTTAATTATTTCTAGTTCTCTTGTTAGCTTCTTGTTACACAATTTTAAAAAGGTGATATAGTTTTAGAAGTTTCTACCTTTACCCAATTCACCCCCCCTTTTGGGTACCATTTAATCTCGGGACTTCAATGATGAGTAATGATATATGAACGAGATCGAGTTGAATATAACAAGAACGTAATTTGGCCTTTCACAAACAAGAATATGCTTGCATGTATCAAGAACGCACTTTCACTTTCACTTTCACTTTCACTTTTCACTTTTAATAACCATAAAGGTTATGCACTAGAATGTCATGTAATAAGCATGTAGTAATTCAATCAAGAGAGAGCTTCGCAAGAATTCTCGTGGATTTCACTTATTTATAAAGATAGTACTCCCAGCATAATACGACAGTAGTATCATATCCCATGGTTTACAGTATGTTTTCGACAATCAGCCGAGGGGACTAGCATAGAGCCATTGGACACAATCAGTGACTGAACTACATCTTAACGTATAAATCAAGCTATTTCCATGATTATAATAATGTCGGCCAATAATTTAATTCTAAATAACAAGTTTCATTATCAAGTAACCAAGGAATAGAACGTACCAAACTTTAACATGAGATATCAAAGAATGATTTAGAAAGAACATTATACTCCGGCGGTAATCTGACAGCATAACGGTACATTCATTAAGTTCTATAGACTAATATTAACTTGTTAAACATATGTGGAGACTCCAGATAATCCTAAGATCATCTAGAAATTCAAGAAAACCAACCCCAAAGGTCAAACCTCGGGTTAAACTAACTCAAGAACCAAACGGCCATTTATTGGGCCGTTTATCAATTCAAGCGATCTATTTTTGGACCGTTTAGAAAGACAGGCGGTCTAGTCATGGACCGTTTGATAAAACTAAAGTCGATGTATGAAAAACTCTCTGAATCCCTTGCGGTCTAATGAATGGCCGCTTGGCATCCTTTAGCGGTCTAATGAAGGGCCGCTTGCAGAACCAGACATTCGTCCAGATGGTCGCTAAGGTCCAGAGTTCATAAAACCCCGATAAAGTGCTTTCTAGACAAATTAGGTTTAATGGTACAACCAGCTCGGCGTCCTAGTGGGAATCCCAGGCTCACAGAGACTTACGGAGGCCTTGAAACAAGATCACCTAATCTGTTAGAAGGAATGTCCAATGGAGAGGTTTTCAAGTCCAAGATTGTGTACTTAATGTGCAAAAAGTGTAACTAATGACAACATACCGGGATATGTGCCATGTACTTTAGAAAATGACTCTTAGAATAGAGAATCATGTAAAATAGTGATCAAATCATGAATCATCTATCATTTGAAACATGTATTTATTACAAGAATCAATGATTTGGTAATAAATTAACATAAGTTAAAATAATACCAATATGCAGAAAAACATGAAATCTATTATGATGAACAAGGAAATTAACTAAGTATATGAAACCATTACTCAAACCAGGAATAAAACTTACTTAACTAGGCTTATCATACATTAATTAAGTCTAATCTACAATATGTTTCAGGTTAACAATATTACAGAAATCAGAAAATGAAATGGTCTAGTAGGTGACCGTTTCACTGTGGCTAGCAGTCTATCGTACGACCGTTAGTGTTTCTGGCGGTCTACAGGAAGACTGTTTCCTCCTGTATTAATCCGAGTGCAAATGTTAATAAAATAAAATGCTATACTAAGGCATGGAAATCAACATATATAAACTCCCATAACCATGATAGAACAAATATGGGCCAACAATATGCATAGGTTCATGTAATTTACAAGAAAATTTCCTTTTTACTTCATTAAGGCTAGTTTATGCATGAAGACTAAACTAGATGCATAGTCCTAATGAAAACATGAAATTCTCAAGACACAATGCACGAAATCGAATGAAATCAGAGGGTTTTTATTCCTGACTTCAAGTTTAAGCCATTCATGAGATAACCTATCTCAAATAATACTCCTAGACTGCCAATTTCTGACTAGAAGTAAGCCCTAGTTCTGCACGTTCTATACTAAACCAGCAATTTCACACCCTTGTATCTCCTGATTCCCTTGACCTATGGACGTGAAAATTAGAGGGTAGACAGAAGATATAAAGGGTAACATAAAGTTCTAAAGACACAATTGCTAAATACATCGTTCAGGGCTCCGAATTCCTTGATCAATATGAGTCGGACACGCTAATTCCTGAGTTATTGGCGTAGGATCAGCAACTTAGAAAGCTTCTAACTCCTCCTAGACTTGATCTCCTAGAATGAAATTCGGAGGGCAGTTAGACCTTAATATTAGCAACAAAAACCTCTAAAGAACTTACCTCTAATTCGACCTCCTTACCTTAGTTCCTCGCGAGCCAAAAGTAAGGGTCGCTCAGGTTGATTCTTGGCCTATTTATAGTTTTAGCTAGGGTTTTGGGGATTAGAACAAACCTAGAGTCCAATTTAGGTTTCAATTCGATCCTCTAGCATACTAGACCCTTCTAACTAAGAGATAATGTCGATCCTAGGTGATTAGGATGCTGAAATTCCCATCTTTTCACGCTTTCTTTTACTCACGGAATCTGCAGAGCCTAGCTGTCTAGCATTAGACCGTTTCATACCCCATGCGGTCGCCCGATAGACCGCATGTACTGTTGGGCGCCGAATTTGAACCCAGTTCAAACTCTTGTGTTATTATCCATCTATTTATCCTATTTATCTTTAAATTCTGTGATTATACCAAATCCTAGTTTCTAGTGATTATACCAAATCCTAGTTTCTAGAATATGGGCCAAAGTTTAAAATTATACTTTGGGCCAATTGGATTTGCCAAAATGGGCCTAGTCCTCTTGGATTAGAGTAAGGCTATACTAATTAATATAAATTTATTTAATAGCCCATTTAAATGCTTAATAATTATATTTTTAATCCTTAAAAATTCTAGAAAATCCTCGGGCGTTACATTTGCATTGTCTAATATTATCATCATTTTTGAGTTTTCTACATAAAGTCTGTAGGCAGGCACAAGGACAGGTTCACATGTACGTCTTTGCTCAGTGATTTAATTGACCTCCAGAGGTCGGAAAGCCTTGTTCTTGGGCCCATTGGATTGTCCTCTGTATTTTTATCTTTCCATCCATATTTTATTTGCATTATTTGGGTCACGTTTGCGTAGTCAAATCTTGTTTCCATTTTTACATTTTGTGCATAAAATCTGCATGCAGGTTCAGGGGCAGATTCACAGGTACATTTTGCATTGATGATTTCTTTGCCTTCCGGGCCCTGATTGTGTTGCCCTTCGTATTGTCTTCATTTTCATATACTGTTTGCACTCATATCATTGTGTTTGCATAATTAAATCTTGCCCTCATTTTTCACTTTTATGCTAGATTTTTTTGCATGCACTCCGATGCACATAGGGCCATGCATTGCATATCATAGTCGCATTCCTACCTTGGTAAGTGATCCTCTCGCCCCCATATTCCTTAGGGTCGACTAGGTGATCTTATCCGGGACCTCAGTAAGTCCCCGCGAGCTGTGGATTCCCACACGGACGGTGGGCCGGTTGTACCTTTCCACCCCTTAGGCTTGCATTTGCATATGTGTGAGGGAGTAAACCATAGTCAACCAAAAATTTGGACCTTATTCCTATAGGATTCCTATCTTGAGGGAATTATTCTTAACTCAAATCATTAAAAGGTGCATTAAAACTTCTAAAATATTTCCCATCATATTAACTTGTTTGACTTAGGTGAAAACTCTCGCATTGCATTGTTTGTGTTATTTGGGCCTGTCCAAGCCCATTAGTGGTGTTTTGTGTTCCAGTGACATGTTTTGTTGTTGATAGGCCCACTTAGGTCTGTTTATTTGGTGTGTCCATTATCTAGTCCATTGTAATAGGTCTGTCTTCCCTTGGTCTTTGCATTAGTGGGTCAGTCCCCTCTTGTTCTCAAGCCCATTAAGCCATTGCTTCCCCACCTGTAGTTTCCCTTGATATCTATGTATAAAGTCTCCATTTGCCCTCATGGAGCATCATTCCAACCCCTTGTATCATCGTTCTCCCCAATTTTCTTCATATTCCCGTGTGGAATCCTCTTCCCACGTAGGTCCATCTTCTAGTTGTCCCTCCGACCCATCTGAAGAACATGCTAATCTCATGGCCCATCTTTCAAGCGTTGTTCGCCAAATGGACCCGGCCCAGGCCCAACGTCTCATTGCATCTCATCTTAATGGGCCTTCTTCTCATAATGGGACCTCTTCCCTTCATGGGCCTCTTTCTTCTCCTTCATATGCTGCTGGCCCAATTTCTAATGGGCCTTATTCTCTTAATGGGCCTCATTCTTTTGCCCATGTTGCTGCTGGCCCATTCAACCCATATGCCAACGTCTCTTCTAGGCCCACATATCTTCCACTCCTGGAATGGACTTTTCTTCTCCTTCTTTGCCCGAATCCTCTTATCCGGCCCATTACCATCATTCTGGTCCAAATTCACAACCTCATGCTTAAGTTGGCCCATATTCTTCTCGATCTCTCCCTACCCCGGAGATGATTTCTCAAGCCCAACGCCAGCTTGATGAGCTCCAACACCGAATTGATCCTAACTCCTCCTTAAGTATTCCATTCGCATTTCAAGGTTTTCGACTTCCGCCATCTTCACAAATTCCCGCATATCGCCATTATGGTGGAGTCGGGGACCCATGTTTGCACTTAAAAGAGTTTCTTTATGAGTCAGCCCGATTTCGGCATGACCAACGCTTGATGGCTTATCTATTTGGTCTGTCACTGGAAGGCCTTGCTCGGGATTGGTTCTTCTCATTGCCGCAAGAGAAAGTTATGAATTTTTAAGCCATTTAAGAGAAATTTATTCAACAATATCAGGATCAAGTTGGGCCCAGGTATTCTATGGTGGATCTGGCCCATGAGAAGATGAAGCCCGAGAGGATTTCTGCACCTTTGCCGACCGCTGGCGCCGCCTCACCGCACAAGTCCCGGGGCACATTCCGGAGCAAGAACTGATCAAGATGTTGATTTCCAATACAACGCCCGAGTACCGCTTCATCTTAGCCCTCAATGACATCACATCATGACAGCAACTATACAGCCGAGCCCGCTTCGTTCATCAACAAATCCAAGGTTCCCTTGACCTCAAGTCTCCACCATCCACATCCACTTACACCTCGCCCTCCACAAGTTAACTCTATGCTCCCATGAGTCAGCCCTCCATGAGTCAGCCTTATGCCACATCCACCTCCACGTATCAAACCTCCACGAGTCATCCTTCCATGAGTCAACCTTCTGCTTCTACATACCCATACACTTCCTCAAGTCATCCCTCCACGAGTCAGCCATCTTCTTATTCGTACCCTCATGTGTCTCCGCCTGTGTCTCCACCTCCGGTCAAGGGAACACCACACCCCTAGCAAGTAGATGCCATCTACATTCTCCCTCATCCCGCTCCACATATGCCATCACCAAATCCCTCCACCACTAGCCAAGCACTCTTGCCTACACAACCACCGTATCCATCACCACGACCTTCCACTTCACCTCATACCCCTCGACATCCACCTTGCCCGAAGTAGGCTCCTTGTTCTCCGTTGCCGGATGTTGTGCAGGTGGAATGGCGGTCTAGAGGGGGGGTGAATAGATCCGCCCCCAAATTCAAAAACTATTGCAGACTTATGTAAACAATTTAAACTATGCGGCTTAAGCGGAAATTAAAGTGTATACTCTATGCATAACAAAGATGAACCTAGGCATGCATCTAGCGGAGATCATAAACAATCACACAAAGGAGACAGGGATTTTTAGGTGGTTCGGCCAGACATCCAGTCTGCTTATATCCACCCCTCACCAAACCCGGTGAGGCTTCCTTCCGCTGACTCACAGCTTGAAGACTCCGCTGACTCACAGCTTGATACGCTGACTCACAGCTTGACACGCTGACTCACAGCTTGAACAAGGATTTAAAATGAAAATAGAATTTACAAGACATGAAATAGATCAAGTTTCAGAAATGTTATCCTGATTTGTAGATGACTCGATCTAAAGATGAAGATCGCCTGCTGCTTGGATTCCTCAAATCAATTTCTCTTCAAGGAAAGCTTTGAGATCTACTACAACTTGAGGGTGAGAGTTGATGCTCGGATCTGATGCCTTCTTCAGATCTTGAACCGCAGTGGCTTCTTCTAGATTGGAAACTCTTCCTCCAAGAGTTTCATCCCTCTTTTTCCTTGGAGATGCCCTTCTTCTTGGATGCTTATGGTTCTTTGCTCTCTTCTTTCTTGTTGCTTGCTGGAGCCTTCTTCTCTGATCACCTGCACCTTCTTCTCTACTACTTGGCCCTTGTGCTTTCTTGCTCTTTCCTCGTTTCTCTCTGATATGGATCGCACAGGCCCTTCCTCTCTTCCTCTTTTCACTAGATGCAGAGCAGCTCCTCCCAGCAGCCACGCCCCCCCCATTTTTTTTTCTCTCTCTACTGCTCGTTGTCCTCTTTCCAGCCTTCCAGCCACCTCTTTCTGATTTTTAGGACCTCCCACGATTTCTGCTATTTCAGTTGGAGAGTCCAATGGGAAATCTCCTATTTTTCAGCTAGGAAGTAGAAGACCAAGTCAAATCCATGACAAGAACCAAAACCTGACAAAGACCCATGTTTCCTGGCTTATCTGGACCCTCTAGGTGCGTGCCATAATGGATCCAAGCCTTGGGTATCGGATCTGACAAGAAACGGGTCCATTTTAGGGCTTACAATTCGCATCTCCGCCCGTGGTCGACTTTCGAGGCCTTCGTGGTCGACTTCTGACTCAGTCCAGAACCATCTTGGTTTCTGTTTGGACCCGAAGTCGACTACTGAGCCCTCAGGTGTCGACACCTGCGCCTGTCCAGAACCTTGGTGGTTCTGTATGCAGTCTGTGGTCGACACCTAGCCCCCTGATAGTCGACACCTGTGCAGACCAGAACCTATTTTGGAGATCTTGAAGGGCTGAGCTTCTGAATTGAGTTTGGTTCATCCTTGACCTTTGGCTGGCCTATTTTAATCATCAATATACCTGCATTGATCATTTAGATATTAAACATTTGGCATGTGCTTATGGTAAAGACAATGAGATACAACTTGTCATCATCAAAACAAGGGATGCACAACACCGGAGTCTTTTACCGATATCTTCCGGGCTGTGATGGCCACTCACGCGTTGTCGCTCGCTCCGGTTGTGCCTTGCTGACCCGCAATGGGTAATATGCTTCGGTTCTATGATTATCATTGCCAGCAGGGGCATTTGGTTGAGGATTGTCCCGAGTTATGGGATTATGTTTACGGCTTGGAAGACAAGAAGAGGATTGGGCCGTAATTCACAAGGTCATTTCACATCTTCGCAGCCAACAGTAGTAGCAAGAAGCGCCGCCCAGGCAACCGTCACCATTTCAAGACTAGGGGCACCCTTGTGATTCTTCATCTAGTGTTGCACCCCCTCCATCACCTACTACCTTGCCTACCCCATTACCTTCACCATCTCCATCTCCATCTCCTACGCCGTCTCCATCACCTCCATAAACCCAAGCCTCCGCTCAAGCTAGTGCCATCCCTTCTTCCTCCATTCCCGTTACCATTACTTCTACCCCCAAC
Source organism: Amorphophallus konjac (assembly GCA_022559845.1). Lineage (NCBI taxonomy): Eukaryota > Viridiplantae > Streptophyta > Magnoliopsida > Alismatales > Araceae > Amorphophallus > Amorphophallus konjac. The sequence continues at coordinate 133,062,245 of CM040127.1, read as the reverse complement.
GCCGCCCGACGCGTTGTGTCAATACGTCAACGGTGGGCACCATGACTCTCCTCTTCATCCCTTTCATCACCATCTCCATTACCTCCACCGCCATCTCCACCACCCTCTCCATTACCTCCATCATCTCCACCGTTACCTCCGCCTTCACACGCATTGCCTTTGCCACCACTCGATATCACCATTCCTGTTGAATCCTCGACGCCTTACAAACCTTCACCTCCACCATCCGAACCTATTCCTATTACCTCCACTTATCCATCCACTTCCACCCCATGAAGCGGGTGTGTGTTCCATGGTGCCCCTAGGGTCTGGTCCCCAGGGAGACAATAAGCCAAGTCAGGATGATTCAATGCCGACTATGCATTTCAAGATTCATGATTTTATCTGTCGGATGCTGATCCGCGTCCTGGTCCATGGCTATTTTGGGGATGATGCGCCTCTACTTTGAAAGATGACAGTTGCTAAGAAGAGTTCCCTTGCGTTGATGGCAGTTTCTTCCCGAGCGAGGCCGGTGGCAATCTCTTTGCTCGCCGGAGACTGCACCATTGATCCCGTTATTTCTCTTCGCTCTGTTGCCATTCAGATGACAGGCCAAGAAGGGTTCTCCACCCGAATTGTGCTAACTGATACGGCCGCCAAGCAGATTATGCACTCTATGATCAAGGGGTAATTGGTCGTATCTTCTGCACTTTCCAAGGATATTCTGCACATTCTATGCAACTTCCCTTGGTTTATTAGCAAGCCGGCCATGTTAATGCCATGTATTACTATCCCTCAGCTTCACCCGTCTCTTCTATCAAGGGAGTTGTGCTTCAAGGCTGAGTTTCGAGTTGAGTTACCGAATCTCATGCTTCTAGTGCTGAGAGACAAAACCCCATGGGTTTCTGATATCTATCACTCTGAAGGGTTATTTGTCCAAGAATGTCCATCTACTGTTGTTAGCACCGGATGTCTAGGGGCAACCTCCCCAATGAAGCTACATGTACATAGTCGGGCCATGCCGTCTGCTAGGTGGGCTCGTTATTTGAGAAGATATTTCAAATCAAGAAGCCCAAGGATTCAAGCCCGTGTAAGGCGGGTCCATTACAAGCCAATTTCAGCTAAGAAGAGACGACGGCGCAAGCACAGGGGCCGCAAGTTGTGCACTCCGTGGGGCACTCCTTCTTTTTTCTCTAAAGCTCTAGTCATCTATTGGCTTAAGGGAGAGTGCACCCCCTACTAGAGGAAGGGAATGGACCCACTCCACCACAAACACAATAGATGCTGAAATTTTTTTAAACTTCCAAATGGCTTATGTACAATGAGGCGGCGCCTTTACAATGCAGAAGGAGACCAAGCTATTAGGTCTCTAAATACAGAAAGAATACAAAAATCTATACAAAATGCCTACGAATATTGGGAACAGCAGCTGCATCCGCCCGCACATAAGCTCTAGCTTGGACTGGTAACTCACCAAGTGAATGGAAGTCCTTATTCCGGCCCATCAAAATGGCATGTGAAGCAAGATAGTCCGCTACTTGATTAATCTCTCTAAAGGAGTGAGCAATAGGGCAATTGCACCAAGCAAATAGTTTCTTTAATGCAGGCCACCACGGCAGAAGACTCCAAGGTGGATTCACCTGTCTGGATAGAAGATCCACCAACATCTTTGAATCCGAGAAGATGATTGATACAGATATGGAATGCTGCCTCAGCAAGCGCAGAGCATCTAGAAGAGCTCTCCCCTCTGCTAAGAGGGAAGTACCATACCCATAAAAATAAGAGAAACCCAGAATAAAGTTGCCATGTGTGTCCCTTACACAACCACCCCCTCTTGCAAGGCCTAGATTCCCCTTACATGCCCCATCCACATTTAAAGAAAATTTTACCACTGGTGCACTCCTTCTTATTCTTTCCATTCATCATTTCTTCTGCTCAGCTCCCACCCTTGGGTGGTGTATCTTCACACTTCAAATCCTGCTGCTATCATCTTCTCCTCTCTTCGCCAGTCCACAAACCCCCATTCCTCTTCTTTCCATTCAGAGTCTCTGGATTTTTCCTCCTCTCACAAATCTAGGCATCGGCCTATGCCCTCTCATCATCCCGATCCTAGGACAACTTCTGATTCTTCTCCTCCGATATTTCCCGGTCCTAATTTTCCTTCCCTGACCCTGTCGATTTATTCTCATTCTCCTTCCCCGGCCTTGTCGGGTGTCCATGATTCTTCTTCTCCGACCCTGTCAGGTGGTCCTCATTCTTCTTCTCCGACCACGTTCGATGATTACTCTTCTTTTTCGTCATCTTCACAGCAATCCTTTCATTGTCTTTCCATTCTTTCTTCTTCACCCTTTCGGGGTCATTGCCCTTTTTCATGCTATTTTTGAGGCTTTAGTCCACCTTGATCTCAGCTGATCTCTATTTATTCTGTATCTAGTTCCTTGTTATCAGGGTCTCTGTGCCTTAACAAGGGAGTTCTAGCCCTCGTCTCTCTTCCTTTTTTATCCCTCTTCGTCGAGTTTGGTGTCTGCCGCTCCTCCGTGTAGAGGAATCTTCAACCCTTTGCTGCCCACTCCCACTTTGACCTGTCAAGCAAGGAATACGAAGCTCGTGCTGCTCAAAGCTCGATGGTCAAGATCGCTTCAGGATGGATTTGCAAGGTATCTTTATTTTACGTAAGAATATGCTATCATTGTTATTACTCTTATTATTATGCTTGCGCATGGTTATAATGTTGTTTCCTCAACATGGTTAAGTGGCTTTTAGAAATCTGCTTAGTTAAGCTTAGTCAAAATGAGTTTGCTTCTGCAACATCCTTAGGCTGGTGATAGCTCCGCGCTGGGAATCTAGTTTCTTTCCCCGATCGTTGAGGGTGACCTTTTAGCATGGGTTTTTGACACACTACACGGCAAGCTATAGCCGATTCCTCTGAGGCACACCGTTGCTGCTTTGGCCATACCATGGGTATGCACAAAGGTCTTTTTCTCTTCTTTGCTCGGCCAAGTGTAGGGGCAAGATATTGATGGATGAGATGACCAACCTAGGCGTTCCCCAACACGGGAGAGGTTTCAAATAGGGGCAGTCTTGAATCTCGAATATGAGCGTTCATTTAAAATCTAGCCAATAAGGTGTAATGCCCCGTAAATTTTATAAAATCTTTCTGAAGTATTTAAGAATTTTTTTAAGAATTTATAAGAATTTTTAAAGACCAAAATGGATTAATAAATAAATTTCTGGGTTAAATAAATCATTTCTAAAGCCCAAGTATGATAACCAATTTACCTAGCCTATTTAAATAAAGTCCAAAGGACTTACGGACCAACCCCATGAAGTTTGGCCCATATTCTAGAAGGTTAATTAGTTTATTCACAGAATGTAAAGGATAAATACTCCCTATTTAGATAATTAAGTGGATAAGACGAAAATAGAGTTTGAATGAAATTCAAATTCGACGCCCAAACATAATGGCGGTCTATCGTAAAACCGCTAAGGGACATATGGCGATCCAGTTCTAGACCGCTACTTTCTGTCAGTTCCGTGAGTTGAAGAAAGAGAAAAAAGATTAGATTTTTAATATTTTATCTCCTAGAGATCGAGCTGGGAGGACTACTAAGCATCTTAAGGACTCTTAGAAGTTGGGCTAATAGCAAACACGGACTCTAGAATTGATCTAATCCATGAAACCCTAGCAAAACCCTATACATAGAACCCAGATTTGGCCTGTGCGACCCTTACTTTGGCTTGCAAAGAATCAAGGTAAGGAAGTATTATTTTGGGTAAGTTTGTTAGAAGTTTTTATTCCTAATACATAGGACTAACATCCCTCAAAATTTCGTGCTAGGAGATTAAGCACACAAGAAGCTAGAAGCCTGCAAAGTTGCTAGTTCCACATTAGTGACCCAGGGAACTGTGCGAAAGTCCGGTGAAGATCAATGAATTAGGGAACCAAATCTAGATATTTAGAACCTGACCCTTTAGAATTTTTTGTTCCTCTTAGTATCTTCTTCTTACCCTCCAAATTTCATGTCCATAGGTCAAGAGAGTAAGGAGTTAGGATAATGTGAAGTTGCTGATTTATCACAAGAAGTGCAAGGAACTAGGGGTAGCATCCAGCCTTAAATTTGAAGTTAAAGGTCCAGGACAAAGGTAGGTCATCTCATGAATGGCTAAAATATCATTCTAGGGATAAAAGCCCTCTTGTTTTACTAGATTTCATGAACTATGCATCAAGAATTGCATGTTTTATGCATCAAGTATACATCTATGCATATTCTTAGCCCTAATTAAGTTAAGAGCTCTCTCGTTAATTCACAGAAATCCCATGCATATTGTTAGCCTAACCTTCGTTCTATCATGAATATGGAAGTTTATACATGTTGATTTCCAGACATGATACGTTTTAAACAATAGTTTCTTCTTATTTAATTTACTGTCAGACGTGCTCTAGCGGCCTAATCTTCGACCGCCAACCTTGCGCATCAGCCCTACGATAAACCGCTAGTCACCTTGAAACGCAATTTTTATAAAACCTCTAGCGGACCAGAAATAGACTGTTAAAGTCTCTCTGGCGGCCTTACGATAAACTGCCAACTTGCTGTAACGGCTCTATAATAGACCACCAATGTTCTGATTTCTGTCAACCCGAGACAGAACCAAGAGCAGTCCATTTAGCTTATAAATAAGCCTAGTTAAATATGTTCTAACCTGTCTTAATGTTATTTACTACTCTGAGTTTTTATTTACTGATTCGTAATCGTGAGTTAATGTTCATTATGGTGCTTGGGATTATTTTTAAGCATATGATAATTTCATGCCCAAAAACCACATAATTCTGTATTAAATCATGGTTTAAACGCTACATTAACGAGATTGAACGATTATTTATCACAGTACATATTCTCTTCTTATCTCAGAGTCAATTTCTGTAAGTTCATGGCATATATCCCGGTATATGACCATTAGTTACACTTTACACATTAAGAACACAATCTTGCACTTGATAACCTCTCCTTTGTATATTCCTTCTAATAGACTAGGAAATCTTGTTTCAAGGCCTCCGTAAGTCTCCGCGAGCCTGGGATTCCCACTAAGACGCCGAGCTAGTTGTACCATTAAAACCTAATTGTCTAGAAAGCACTACCGGCGTTTTCTGAAATTCTGTCCATTAACGGGTCAATACTCGACCGCTACATCCCATCAACGGTCCAGTATCTGACCGCCAAGTTCTCTGAGTCCAAACCGATTTATTTCTGGATTCAGCCTACTCTAGCGGCCCAATATTAGACCGCCATATCAATATAGCGGCCCAATTTTAGACCGCTAAATTTCCTGAGTACTGTTGACCCGAGGTTTGACCCAAGGGTTAATATTCCTATAATCTTAGATTGACTAATGATAGTCTAGGACTTGTAACCTTGTTCAAACATATCTAAGATAAATTGTGAAAGATAAAGAACGTACCGTTATGCTGTCGAATTTTCTCCAAGGCATAACTTAGTTATTAATGCATTTCTTGAACTCATGAATCTATATTTGGTGCATTCTTATTGACGCTAGGTCTTGAACATTCGTTGAACTTATTACATGTGTGGCCAACTTTATTGCTATATACGTGGAAGTATCTTGATTTATACTTGAAGATGCAGTTCAAGCACTGATTGTGTTCAAGGGCTCTATGCTAGTCCCCTCGGCTGATTGTCAGAAACATACTATTATAAACCATGGGGTATGATGCTACTAATGTCGCATTACGCTGGGAGTACTTTCTTTATAAATAAGTGAAATATCCACGGCTCATGAAGTGAATTATCTATAGAAATTCATGAAGTACTTGCTATTAAGTGAAAAAGTACTTCCTTGCTTGTTACATGACGTTCTAGTACATTCTCGTTACATTCTTATTCATGAAAGTCCATAATTACATTCTTGCTTGATCATGCTTGCTCAATCATATCTTAACTTGATCATGTCTTGTTACTTTGGTTTATTTACATGATTTATCACGTTCGCATGATTTTACCTTATTCTTTAGAGCTAAAACACTAATCACTTTAATACTGCCTTCATGTTGATGCGAAGATACCTACTGGGCAAGTGTGCTCATTATCTACTTTCCAATCTTTTCAGGAGATGCAAGTGATTCGGATTCGGATTCGAGTATTTCAAGTGATGGGTCCGAGAGCGAATGAGAGTCTCATAAAATTGAGAGTGAAGACTTAGGAATTTAATGATGTCTAGATCGAGTTCATGTAATTTTCTTTTTATTGAGTCAAATAGATTTAAGTGTGTTGGAATAGTCTATGTACTTAGATTTTTATCAGTATTAATGGAAGTGAAAGTGGATTAAATTGATGTGCAATTGCCTCTTATGTGTGTGATTGTCTTGCGCTCTGATTATTCTTTCTTTCAAGAGGCTTACCATGCCGGATGTTGACATTTCCCGAGATTATCTTCCGCTGTATTAAAAGCTCGGGGCGTGACAATTAAGTTGGTATCAGAGCCTAAGTCTAAGGACTTAGGGAGAAAGCCAGGTCATAGGATAAGTCCAAGGTTTAAGGACCCATACCTATGAACTAAGGAAGAAATTATCCACCCATGTGAGAATTGGGTAGAGCCCGGGATAAGATAGTAAATTAGCTCTAGATTAAATCCTTTCAAAATTCCATGGGAATTAACAACGTGTTATTTCTCTCAGGTACCTTATTGTTATAATGGCTCATTGCGTAGACTGGGATGCTATGCAGCAGACGGTTGCAGGCCTCACTCAGGCACTACAAACCTCGTATGCCTTGACATGGAAGGTTACGATGCTATTTTAGGGGTAGATTGGCTTGTAGACTATGATGCCTACATAAATTGCCGGAATAAGATAATATCCTTTCGTAAACCAGGCCTTACAAGATTTTCCTTCCTTGGTATCAAGTATAGGAAACATCCTAGTATCATTTCTTCTCTTCACGTTTGCAAACTTATTTCACAAGGATGTGAAGCTTTTCTTGCTTCCATAATTGTCACCGAGTCTAAGGAGATCATCTTAGCAGACATCCCAATTGTAAATGAGTTTCCTGATGTATTCTCATCACATCTACCCGGTTTACCACCCGAAAGGGAAGTAAACTTTTCCATTGAACTCGTTCCTGGAGCAGCACCTGTTTCAATAGCTCCCTATAGGATGTCCCCCACAGAACTTAATGAATTGAAGAAATAGCTTCAAGAATTATTGGACAAGGGATTCATACGACCTAGCACATCCCCTTGGGGTGCGCCAGCTCTTTTTGTCAAGAAGAAGGATGGATCGCTCAGGCTCTGTATCGACTACCGGCGACTGAATCAACTCACAATAAAGAACAAGTATCTGTTGTCGTGTATTGATGAGCTCTTTGATCAGCTTTCGGGAGCAGAATATTTTTCCAAGATAGACCTCAGGTCAGGTTACCACCAGCTCATAATTAAAGATGAAGACATATACAAAACTACCTTCAAGAGCCGATATGGCCACTATGAATTTGTTGTAATGTCTTTCGGGTTAACCAATGCCCCAGCAGCATTTATGCAACTTATGAATAAAGTCTTCCAGCCTTATCTTGACCAGTTTGTAGTTGTCTTTATTGATGACATTCTTATTTACTCCAAGATAAAGGAGGAACATGAAGAACATTTGAAAATAGCCTTGCAGACTCTAAGAGAATACAAACTCTATGCCAAACTTAGTAAATGTGAGTTCTAGCTTAAGGAAATCTCATTTCTTGGCCATATCATTTCAAAGGAAGGTATCGCTGTAGATCCTTCTAAAGTGGAAGCTGTCAAGAACTAGAGCCGACCAACACTTATGTCAGAAGTAAGAAGTTTTCTAGGTCTAGCTGGGTATTATAGGAGGTTTATTAAGGATTTTTCTAAGATTGCCGTTCCTTTGAAAAAACTTACAAGAAAAGAAAATCCTTTTGTATGGTTGAAGGACTGTGAAAAGAGTTTCCTAACTCTTAAGGAACATCTCACGATAGCCCCTATATTATCATTGCCCATTGAGAGTGGTGGAATTAAAGTCTACACGGATGCATCTGGCATTGGCCCAGGGTGCATTCTTATGTAAAATGGGAAGGTGATATATTATTCTTCAAGATAGTTGAAGCGTCACGAAGAAAATTATCCTGTGCATGATTTAGAATTTACAGCTGTTATATTTGCCTTAAAAATTTAGCGTCACTACCTTTATGGAGAGAAATTTACGGTCTATTCGGACCACAAAAGTTTGAAATATTTATTCTCCCAAAAGGAGCTGAATATGAGGCAAAGAAGATGGTTGGAATATCTTAAAGACTTTGATTTTTCTATCCAATATCATCCTGGTAAGGCTAATGCTGTAGCCGATGCACTCTGCAGAAAACTGATAGGAAAGCTATCGAGTCCTATGATTAGTATGACAAATCTCATTCTCAATTTGCCCAATTTAATTTAGATGTTGACATAAAGAAGGAAGATGATTTTGTAGCCAACATCCGAACTCAACCCACATTAATAAAAGATATGGTCAAGCTACAGGACAACGATCCAGTATTGTTGGAGATCAAAACCAATATAGAGCAAAGGCCGGATTTCTCCATTGCCAATGATAGAAGGTTGCTATTCAAAGGCCAAATTTGTATACCGGATCATGCTAATACTAAGAGACTGATCCTGGAAGAAGCTCATAATTCTAAGTACACCATTCATCCTGGTGGTACAAAAATGTATCAAGATCTTAAAAGGAACTTCTGGTGGCCTAACATTAAAAGAGAAGTGGCAGGTTTCGTGTCCCGTTGTCTCACTTGTCAGCAAGTAAAGGTAGAACATTTAAAATTCGTAGGTAAATTACACCCCTTAAATATTCCCAAATAGAAATGGAAAAGTGTAGGGATGAATTTCATCATGGGTTTACCTAAAATAAGAGGAGGACACGATGGTATATGGGTAATCATAGACCGATTGACTAAGTCTGCACATTTTTTGCCAATAAAAAGTGGATGGTCTGTGGATATTCTAGCAGCATTATACACAAGAGAAATTATTAAATTACATGGTGTCCCTGTCACTATTATATCAGATAGAGATCCTCGATTCACATCACAGTTTTGGAAGGGTCTACAACATTCATTAGGGACCTGACTAAACTTTAGCACAACATTTCATCCACAAACTGATGGCCAGACTGAAAGGACAAACCAAGTAGTTGAAGATATGCTCGGGGCTTATGCTATTGATTTTGGAGGTAGTTGACATGATCACTTGCCTCTAGTAGAATTTATGTACAACAATAGCTACCAAGCTAGTATTCAAATGGCACCATTTGAAGCTTTATATGGAAGAAGCTGTCGTTCGCCTATTTATTGGAATGAAGCAGGAGAAAGGCAATTTGAATCTATTCTGAAGCAAAATTTCAAAGAAAAAATCAAATATTGCAATAAAGCAAAAATAATCAAATATTGTTGAAATCCAAAAAAAATAGAAAATCATAAAAATACAAAAATATGTGTCTTTTGGTCTTTATTAATCTATTTATTTATTTTGAGGACATGTATGATCTATTTGTTCAGTGTGCAGGTTGCAAGTTATAGATGTTCAAGCTGTCCTTGCTCTTTTCTATCTCTCATTCTGCATCCTATTTACATTCTTCCGATCCATTCTCTCTTCTTTAATCTATATCTCTCGATCTGTTCTAAAGCTCATATCCTTTTCAGCTTACCTCGCCTCATCATATCTTCATGAGAGGACTTTGCCTCACGATTATGAACCTGGCGGTTCTACTTCATCTGATCTTGGGCTTTGATTGAAGGGCGTACTTGTCATGTCTTTTTTCCCGCCGTGGTGGTGTTGTCCCACGTGTCTATGTCCCTCCGTGCCCTTGTCGCACATGTTGTTTTGTCCCTCCGTGTCTGTCATGATTTCATCCCACTATGTTTTTGTCCCACTGTGTCACCATGCCATGTGTTGTTGTTATCATCCCACACATATGTTGTCCGTATCTTTTGCCTCTTGTGATATTGCCACCCCACGTGTCTTTGTCCCACAACGAGTGTTGTCCCACCGTGTGTGTGTTGTCTTGCTCCACCGTGTTCCTCATTCCCATGCATGCATCTTGTTTGTTCATGTGATGTCTTGCATATGTTGTTCATGTGACTTCATCCTTTGTTATGTTATGTTATGTTGTGTTATTTTTCGTTCGTTAGGTCGTGTTATGTTATCTTCATGCTTATTTTGTGGTGTTTGTGTCTTATTGATGAAAAAAAATGTCATTTCGCTTGGCAGGTAAGTCAAGTATGGCTCTTTATCCCTTCTCATTGTTGCATTACTATATGGTAACTACAATACTATAACCTCTCAAGGACCGGCTGGTTGCCCGTGTGTTCTGGGATCTGATGTTCCCTTTTAACAAAAACAATGATGATCTAAGAGCATACGGTTAATCGTTGGATAGGCCGTTAGTTTGAACCGGGTGGGGGACAATGGACTCTGTCTCGCATGCCGTGGTTGCAAGAAGACTCTTGACCCCGTCTTGCTCAATCTAGCAATAATATCCTTGAGTACTTTCTATTTTATGCTTTCTTTGCATTTATTTTGATGATTTCTTTATTTTAGCCCAACATATATCATGTCATTTTTGAGCATTCACGTCTCGTGATCCACTCAAGGTTTTCTCCTCAGCAATGGTTAATTGCACTTCATTTCTCTTGAATAATAGATTCTCATTCCACTCCGAATTTAAAAGATTTCTTTGATCTACCCGCTTGGTCTGGTTGGGCAGCGTGATTCCTGTCTAGATTTTATCTCAATTTCAATTCTCCTTTTCCAACTTTTCAGTTGTGTTCCTTCCGATCCCCTCATTGGTCATGGATTGTGTCCCCTAATGAGGTTGGTCATGTTTTCTTCTCTTTTTCCTTAGTTACCTCTCCAGACATGTCTCATCCCTATCAATCGTTTCTTGTGGTTAGTTCGGCGTTTTCGGGAGAAATCATGTCGCTTGTTGGTTGTGACGGGTGTCTTTTACCTTGATGCCCGCTTTTCAGTTCACTCTGCTTCATCTCTATTTCACGACGTTGTCGCTTTCACTCCATCTCCTTTCCATTTCACCTCTGCGTCGCTTTCGCTCGTTCCCTTGCAAGGCGGACATCAAGGAGGGGTATCTGTTGACACCCGTTTTTAGCCCGCAAGTTGCGTCATTTCTCTTATTCATCATTTTTGATGTCCCGAATTATCCATTATTTTGGAGCCTTCCTTGGATGGATTTTGAGCCCATTTCATCATTCCCTCTAGCCTTTGAACTTCGGAGATCATGATTTCTTATAGCCCTGGAGCTTATTTTATCAACTTCCGACCTCCCAAGTCAACTTACGGCCCATTCAAGTCGACTTTCCATCAAGCATTCGGCTACTTTTGTTACGCAGTTTTGAACACATCCCTTTTTCATCCCCTTCCGTTTCTCTATTCAAACCGTGCCCTTCACCAAAGTTGTTCGTAGTTTAAAGCTATACAATTCCTTCTTCTACGCCATTGGTCAATTCTGCACCGATTTCAAGTTATTCGTATTTTTCTGACAGGTTGCGCTGTTCACCTACGTCCCAGAATTTTTGCTCTCTATTCTCGCCCCATTTTCTCCCTCTTCTGATCGTTTTCTCATCTTTCTCTCTTCATGAACGTTGTTCATTTCTCAGTTATCTACAATTTCTTCTTCGCTACTTTTGCTGATTCTGCACTATTTTTGAGATATGCTCTAATTTCCAAAGTCGCGCAAAGTCTACCCAGAAATTTTCCTCTAGCAGCCTAGCAGTTTTGGGTAGACCGCTAAGTCACAAAAAATGGTCTTCACTAGACCGTTTGGCCCCAAACTTGACCGAATTCATCCCGCTTCATCCCTCGAGCCTTGCTGTCACCCCCTAGATCATTTTCCATCCCCTTGCGGTCCTTCCTAGACCATTTTCATCAAGAAATGACCGTGCGATAGACCGTTTGCCAGACAGAGTCCTAAACTTCCTGAACTCCGATTTCTTCGCCGTGGGACTCTTTGGAACCGTTGTTCGATCCATTTTCGAGGGAGATAAGCCTCCACCTCTGTTTCCATTGATCTGGGACTCTTCCCACCACTGTTATCTTGAGGTTTATGCATCTAAATCTCTGAAATTGGGTATTTATCTGGGATCTATCTCCAGACATTTTTTGCTCCTATTTAAAGCACCTAGGTTCACAGGTCACGAAGGGGGGCTCTTTCTCGGTTCGGGGTAAAGCCATGCTGCATCGTCTACCTTCTGCTTCGACTCTGGCTTGAAGAGGGAAGTATTATCTTCGATTTCCACACTCAATGACTTTTTTTCATCATCTCTTCTCTTAGTTCTAGTCCTCCCAATTCTCAGTTTCATTACAAATCTCTATTTTTCTACAACACATGCGTTGTTCTCCATATTGCATGTGCATTTCCCGTAGTTGTGCTGCGTGATTTTCTCATATCTTTACTTCATTCTCATCACAACACACACACCTATCTTTTGCACCCTTCCACAGGGGTTAAAATCCCTCCCCCGGTGCGTTCTCCCTCAATTTCTACCCTTATTTTATCACTGCGGGATTGATATTACACATGCATGATCTAATGGGTTTTTGCCTTTATTTTTTAGCTTTGTTTTGCAGGAGACCATGATATGAACGTGAGGCCCTCTTCTTCTAGCCGGCTGGAAGATGAGGAGGTTTGAATCCACGACGTTCCCCGCACCCCATTTCTTAAGCGCGATCAAGTCTTCATCATTTTCCAAGGTACACGGCGTCATCCTTTCATCTCTTCATCCTTTCGGCATTGTCGGAACCTTGGTGGCGATCACGGTATGTCTTTCTTATCCTTTCATCACCCCTTTTCTTTGTTCATATTATTGCATGTTCATTCAAACATATTAGTTTAAGGGGGCGGGGTAGAACTATTAAACAATCTATAACAGGAACATCAAGCTCTTTCAAAATGGATGTCAAGAGTGCCTTCCTCAACGGACTCATCAAGGAAGAGGTATACGTGGAGCAACCACCGGGCTTCGAAGATGAAAAATTTCTGGACCACGTCTACAAATTGAACAAGGCACTATATGGGTTAAAACAAGCTCCCAAGGCATGGTATGATCATTTAAGTTCATTTTTGATTGATAATGGATTCAAACGAGGTAATATAGACCAAACGTTGCTTACAAAGACTTGTGATGAACATGCCCTGCTAGTGCAAGTTTATGTAGACGATATAATATTTGGAGCCATGAACATTAAAATGAATGATGATTTTGCCCAACTCATGTAGGGAGAGTTCGAGATGAGCTTGATGGGCGAGTTGAACTTCTTGTTGGGGCCGCAAATAAAGTAGCTGGATGATGGTATTTTCATTAACCAGAAGAAGTACACTCAAGAGATTTTGAGAGTATCAACTAGAGAATGCCAAACCTTTTTCTACACCAATGTCCACTTCACTCAAATTGAATGATGAGAAAGGTAATATCATTGATCAAAAGCTTTTTAGGGGTATGATAGGTTCCTTGCTATATCTTACTGCTAGTAGGCTTGACATACATTTTAGTGTGTGTCTCTGTGCAAGATATCAAACTTGTCCCAGAGAATCTCATTTATCGGCCGTGAAAAGAAGTTTTCATGTATTTGAATGATACAATTGATCTTGGTTTGTGGTATCCTAAACATGATTCATTTGATTTACTTGCATACACTGATTCTGATTATGCTGGGTGCAAAATAGATCGTAAGAGCACAAGTGGTCACTGCCAGTTTCTAGGGGGCTGCATGGTTTCATGGGCCTTAAAGAAATAACATGGTGTGGCTTTATCAACTGCTGAAGCCGAATATGTGGCTGCAGACAGCTGCGCGGCACAAGTACTCTGGATCCAACACCAATTGCTAGATTTTGGCATTTCATTGAAAAAGTCTCCCATTTTATGCGATAACACTTTTGTAATAAATTTGTTTAAAAATCATGTCCAACACTCTCGCACAAAGCACATAGAAGTTAAACACCACTTTATTAGAGATCACATAAATTAAGGTGATTTTGAGTTAACTTTTGTAGATACACAACATCAACTTGCAGATATTTTCACAAAACCTTTGAATTCTGATCAGTTTTGCTTTCTTAGGAGAGAATTAGGAGTGTGCAGGTTAGATTGTTAAAATCTTTTTGGTACATCTCAATGTAGATATCTTGAATAAATCCATCTGTGCATACTGATTTACCTTCTCGCACACATTTTCTTCCCTTGCTTCTAGGTCTTACTCTCTTTTCTAATGTGCATATCAAGTTGAATAACATTTGATTTTCACTCATATCTTCATACAGCTACATCCACATGTACATAACTTCATATATCTTATACTTGTGTGCTTGAATGCCATGATTTCCGTTATATCAAATGACGATTGCGGAAAGTTGGATTATGTCAAACTGGAAGCTTTCCTCATGCGTGATGATGGTCTTCGGACCTATGTTCTCCGCCACGTACGGGTAATCAACTTGTGCAAAAATTGTATCTCAGTGCATGTTTGAGTGTATATATTATATCACCCATCTCCTTGATTCCTCCTATGACCTTTTCCCTTGCTAAATAAAAATGCATTGGTTTAGACATGTCTGTTACATGGCACACATTAAGGGGGAGGTTCTTTTCAAAACTGTGCATACACTCAGGGGGGGACATAACTATGATTAGACTAATTCATCTCTTACATTCGTATAATCTCTCACATAATTTACACTTTTGAGATAAATGACTCTATCTTATAAGGATTTCAGTTATTCCACTCAACACTTTTAGGGCACTTGATTCCCTACATAGAAGTCGCGTGTCTCGTGAGGAAAAAGCTGTCAGCCCCACCAAAAATCTCAATAAGTGGATTTGGAACCAAGTAGCCGGGAACCCCCCTTGAGACAAAGGAGGAAACTCGGATCGAAAAGTGACACAAATCCACAATCAAAATAAGTGACGAAACTGAGTAACCGGGAAATGCCCCTGAAACAAAGGGTATGACTCATGTCAAAAAATTAGTCATCTTGTTGTATTTAAAATAAAAAAAATGGCGGTGTGCGAAGCTACCAAAAGTCGAGCATTGTGTAAGAAAGTGTAGGGAGGAAAGGTTCTTTCTAGTGTTCCTTAGAAAATCTGAAAATCCATATTGTTTGGAACGCATTGCTCATTCTTCACATATATACTTAGGGAGTGATTGTGTGAATTTACCTTTTGAATCAGTCATATTTCATGAGTAATGCAGTACCATCTTTTTGTAAGCACGACCTTCTTAATACTGTTCATGCCACTCATGCTCTCAAACGATAGCATGGTTCTTAACCTATCTGTAGACACGCCAAAATCGACATTATTTTGAGTATATCTCGTATCGCTCTGCGATGCCCCATTTGACCCTCAAATCAGCTTATTTGAGTGGTTTTCCCACTTTTCTTGAATTTCTCCTATTTTTCCCCATTTATCTCCTTTTTCCTATTTTTCTGGATTTTTTGGGCATTTATCTCTATTTTATGAATTCACGCCCTCATCAGGGGCGTGTTTTTGAAACACGCCCTGGTCTAGGGCGTGTCCTCCCTTTTTTTTCTATTTCTCCCCATTTTATCTATTTTATGAATTTTCTGAATTCGTGACCTGGGTAAGGGCGTGTTTTCTTAAAACATGACTTAACCTAAGGCGTTTCTTTGAGAAAGGACGCCCACACCTGAGGGCGTCAATTCTTTTGGTTTGACCGACTTCCCCATTCGAGCTCTTGAAATTAAAGCCCTTCCCAGGGGCGCTTTTTTGAAAAGTGGCTTTGATTAAGGCGTGTTTTATATTATTCAAATATGGGGAGTTTTTACTTCTAAAATTGGTTTTGAAGAAACGCCCTTGTTCAGGGCGTGTTTTAAAGAACGCCCTCTGGTAGGTCGTCAATGCATCAATTGACGCCCTGACCTAAGGCGTGTTTCATCTTCTGGCTTCGCAGCCCTTTCCCCAGAGAGTCCCTGCTTCGTTAGACTCCTCCCCTATTTTGGGCTCTTGCCCGTTCCAATCCTTTCCCCCTTGGACTCTTGCCTCTTTATCACCTTTTCTATCTTATTAATAGAGGCTCTTGCCTCTGTTAATAGGTTGGACACTCGATCCCCCTTTTCTTCCTTCTTCTTCGATCTTTTTCTTCTTCTTCCACCCACGTATTTCTTTTTCTTCTTCTTCTTCCTCTGTGTTTTCTTCTTTTCCTTCGCAGGTTGCTGTTGCTTGGCTAAGGAGAAGCCCACGCTCATGTCTTTATCCCACTGCAGAGCTTCCTCCCCCTTGAATATTCAAGCCGAAGCACAGGCCCCTTCTTCTTTTTTTATTTTCCCTTTTGTTTGATCATCATCAATAGTTCATGCATGCATCATTATTCTTATTGATTTTTCTCACTCAACCACGTTGAGCATCTCCCATAAGTGCATCTCATGCACTCTTTCCTTTTAATTTTTATTCATATTTTTGCATTCATCATATCTCCCACACCCTTTTGCATAGGGGTTTAAGGGCCACCCCCTTAAGGTGTGTCTTTTTACAATTATCATGCTCATATATTCATATAGATTTGATGCTACACCCACCTTGTTTCTAATTCAATTCTTTTGGTGGTGTTTGTTTGTTTTGCAAGGGTAATAAAAGCAAGAACTCTCTTCATCGGCCGGCCGATTTCAAGAGAAAGGAAGCACTCACATCCCCGCACTTTGAGGTATTTTTCGCGATCATCCTCCCTATTTGTTATTGATTATCTTTTGAGGCGTTCGCGTCTCTGGCGATCACAAATTCCCCTTTAGCACCTCGTGCTCTTTAATGCCTATTATTTATTGCTTATTCTTTAATATTTTCCTTAAGTGTGGATTTTTTTAAAATAGATCTACAAATTAGCGATCACGGTGGGACACTTTGTGTTTTTCTTTCATTACCCCTTTCCCCTTAGGCACCCGCGTGTGCCATCTCCCCTATTGCACCCTCGGTGCGTCTCCTTTTGTGCCCCTCGGGCACCCTCCATTGGCTTTGCACTCTCCCACTTGTGATTTGTTAGTTTGATAGTTTTTTTTTAGAAATTCCATTTATTCCAAATCTTTGATGAGCATGCTGTTATCATATCCATATTGTTGATTGACTGCTGTGACTGTGAGTGCTTGATACTGTCGGCCGTAAAGTTTCTCTGGAGAAAGTGAATTCACGCCTTTGGAAGAGGCGTTTTTATTGATTTCACGCCCTGGCCAAGGGCGTCTTATTCATATTTTACGCCCTTTAACAGGGCGTTTTCCAGCATCTTTCCTGATTTTCCTCATTTTATTATGTTGGTCCTGTAAAGTCACGCCTTTCCACAGGGCGTCTTTTATTTGATTAGCACCCCACATCAGGGCGTTTATCTTGATTTGACGCCCTCTGTATTGGGCGTCCTTCAATTTATAGCGCCTTACCCTAAGGCGTGTTTTACTCTGCCCCTGGCACCCATGTTGATTCACGGCAGTCACACCGTCGTTTCTTTGGTTAGTAGCGCCCCCTGACAGGGCGTGTTTTTACTGTGGGTTTCCACAACCCTTCCCGTGGGTGATATTTCATGCTTATATTTCATATTGATTGATATTATTGTGGTTGGCCTGTTTACCCCATTGCATTCTTTCATTTATTTGCATTTTTGGTTTGGGAGCCCCCCTCCTCTTCATTAGGATCCACACACCCTCTTGGAATCGGGACGACCCTCCATTGAGCATTCCGTCTCTTTGGACTGGAAATCCCTTTTCCAAGCCTCCGTAAGTCCCCGCACCCGTGGATTCCCTCACGGACGCCGGGCAGGTTGTACCCTTTGAAGTCCCGAATTAGTTGGCCTATACGGTGAGAAAGTGTCCCTAGTTGGCATTGAAGTCAAATCATTTTGAAACTAGGTTCCCCCTTGTGTGAATCATTCCAAACTTTGCTAAAATTTATTAATTCACCAAGGTTTAAACAAATAAAAATCGAGGTAACCATTACAACTTGTGTGTTTCTTTGCAAATTGTTTGCACATTAAATTGCTTGCATAATGGCTTACTTTGATAAACAAAACAATATGTTTAATTCCATTCATGAGGATGCACAACCGTGCACATCTTATTCTCCTCAACATGTTCAAAATTCTCACCATACTTTCAAAGGACCACGTCCTCACTCTTATGGTCATGCCCGACCCATGGGCAATGTCCAATCCAATGGTCCTTCAACTCAATTTCGAGCCACTATTCCCATTAAGCCCTCTCGTCCCAATGATGAGAAGGTCTCCCAGATATTGCATGCATTAGATCATCTCACCCCTCAACAGATCCAAGCCCTTAAGGCTGCCGTTGAGGGTGCATCTCATTCATCACCCCCTCCTTCCAATTCTATTCGGGTGGCCCATCACCCATCTCCTTCCAATTCTATTCGGGTGGCCCATCACCCATCTCCCTCCGATTCTACACGGGTGGCCCATCACCCCCCTCCTCCTTCCAATCCTGATCGGGTAGCCCATTACCCATCTCCTCCTGTTCATTCTACTCGGGTGGCCCGACACCCGCCTCCTTCTATTCCTCCTCCATCACGGCCCCGAGGCCCATTTACTCCTTGCAATCCGGCCCGTTCGGGTTCTTTTACGGGTCATCCCGTCAACTTCCTTCCACGGTCTTTTTATGCGGCCCTTCCTCCTTCAAGGCCCTGCCAGCCCTCGGTTGTTCAAGTCACACCCCTCCAACAATCTCTGCTGAATAAGATTACTTTGATGGAGGAACAAATAAAGAGGGTCACGGCTCCTCCTACTCCAGTCAATCCTCTCCATGCCGCTTTGGACGAAATTACAAAGATGGAGAATGAATGGAAAGATAGGAGAGATGATTATGGTATCGGCATTCCAAGCGAGGAGGAACCGACAACTGAAGAATCTGAGGCAGTGTACGATGATGATGAAGCTCAACAGGCACCCCTTCCGAGTTTCCTTAATTTCCCGCTCCCTCCACTATCATTTGATAAACCTCCTGCTCAGGATGAAACCATCCCTAATTCAACCCCTGTTTATGAGACTAGTTGGTGTTATGACGATGGGTCGATATTCCAGTCGCCCGCGCCGGCACCTATTGAGTCTCTTCCCATTCCCACTCCCACTCCTATACCTGACACCGCTCGCCCCGTTCGGCATTTCCTCCGCACCAAACCTTCATCAATTAAACCTCCCCCAATTACACCTTCACCCACTATGCCATCAACCTTCATAACATTAGCCTCCCCCGAGCCTTCCACTATAAAACCTCCGCATATTGAGCCTTTAGCCTCCACCGAGCCCACCATTGAACTTTCCCCAATTCAACCTTCCATTATCCCCTTAAAACCCACCATATCTCCACCACATAGCCTTTCGCCTTTACCCATGGCTAATCTTGAGCAGGATCCACCCCTTTTTGCACTCGAGCCAACCCCGACTGCTTCCGAGCAAAGGGAGAAGCTCAATGTGTTTGAACCTCCGCTTCCACCTCCGCCAACACTTTCTATTATACCTCCATCATCCACGGCGCCTTCCGCCTCCGCCTCACCTCCCTTTACTACTCGGAAGGGGAGCGCTGCTACAAGTACTCGTGCCAAAGATGATCAAAAGCCGGGCAAGAAGACTTCGGCCACGACTGTGCCATTCAAGATCCAAGAATTCATTTTTCGGATGCCAATCCGGGTTATTGTGCCGAGCACGATTGAAGAGGTCAAGTCGCCGCCATTGCTCAGAGAATGCCAAGCGTTGACGCCGTTTGAGGGCCGGGCAGGGCACCCCTTGTTCAAACTTTCCAATCCAGAATTCATTATTCCATACAAGGGGCAATTGCCCTATTTGCTTAACACTCCATATACACCACGTTCAATGGGCAACTCAATGCTTCACGTTCCAACTCTACAACTCCCCCACATTATTGATCTTTGCTTTCCAAGGGAGTTGTCTTTTACTATTGAAGCTTCTTTTATTGGGCCAATTGGCCGTACATGTTCACTGCCGTGGAGGGGCAGTTACCTTGATGCTAAGGGGCCGTCCCTTATTTGCTCCACCTTCTATTCATCTATTTCTATCACCTTTTCTTCATGGGCCACTCTAAGGGTAAAAAGGAAGATCTCATCCTCTCACTCTTCACATTATTCATCTTCTTTGCATCTCCTTGCATTCACGCATTCATTGCATTCATCGCATCCATTGCACTCCATTTGCATACGTTCGCACATCCAGCTTCCCGGGTATCCAAACTCGTATTTTCTTCTTCTTCCGGAACCTCCGGATCCTCCGCATTCCCCATCTTATTCACCTTCATCCTTCTCTTATCCACTCTTCCCAGGGCATCGCGTCCCTTTTCCTGCTATCTCCCTGGAACCTCCAGGAATTTTATCCCTCCTCTTTGGGCATCTCGCCCTTCCTGATTTCATTCCTCCGGAACCTCCGGATTCTCTCCATCTTTTCCTCGGGCATCGCGCCCCTTTCCATTTGCTTCCTCCGGAACCTCCGGATTCTTCCCTTACCCTTTCAGGGCATCGCGCCCCTTTCTATCTTATTCCTCCGGAACCTCTGGATTGTCCATCTCATTCTCTCTATCATCTCCCAGGGCATCGCGACCCTCTTGATTTCATTCCTCCGGAACCTCCGGACCTTCCATATTTCTTTCAATTCATCTTCTTGCTCCTCCGGGACTTCATATCTTTTATTCTCTTCTTCCTTTTCCGTCACCTTTTTTATCATCTTTTTCCCTATTTCTCCCTAGGGCATCGCGCCCCTTCTTTCAATATTCTTCCGGAGCCTCCGGATTCCTCCTATCATGATTCTCCTCCACTACCTCCGGAACCTCCGGATCCGCCTCCTTCCATTTACCAATTTCTTCTTCTGATTCCTCCCGATCTCGGGTCTGACCCGACTTCTTCCGCATCCACTGCTTTGGGCATTTGCCCCTTCTCCCATTGTTTTCGAGGCTTTAGTCCTCACTCCCCTCCCTAAGTTCCGCTTCTTCTGTAGACTGTTCCATGTAATCAGGGTCTCTGCGCCTTAGCAAGGGAGTTCTAGCCCTCGCCTCTTTTTCTTTTCTCCTTATTCGTCTGAGTCTGGTTTGAGCACCACTCATTCTTGTTAAGCCACTCCTAAAATCTTTTGCTTCCAATCCTTTTGACTGCTAAAGAGGACAAATCCCACGATGATCAACCTCTAGCAGCAGCTGCTTCTACAGAGGTTGCAAAGTAACATTTTGGGCGTAAGTACGCATTTTCATGCTATCATTTTATCATTTTGCTTCACGCATGATTTCCAAAACAAAGTGCTTCTTAACAAGATTAAGAGTGGTGTTTTAAACATTTATCTTAGATTTGTTTATTAAATTCAAAAGAGTCTTTAAACTTGCTTTCGCAGCACTTTGGTTGATAAAGAACCCGCGCTGGGAATTCAATATTCTCTCCCCGCTTG
Organism: Amorphophallus konjac; assembly: GCA_022559845.1. Taxonomy (NCBI): domain Eukaryota; kingdom Viridiplantae; phylum Streptophyta; class Magnoliopsida; order Alismatales; family Araceae; genus Amorphophallus; species Amorphophallus konjac. Next base: position 133,040,798 of record CM040127.1, on the reverse strand, counting down.
TTAAGAGCGACCCTTAGCTGGGCATTCCACACACTTCACGGCGCCCTTTTAACTGGCTCCTTTGGTTAAAACATCGTTCCTACCTTGGCCATGCCATGAATTTCTGAAAGTCTTTTTCTCTTCTTTACTCGGCCGAATGCAGGTGCAAGAGGTTGATGGATGAGATGACCAACCTTGGTAATCCCCAATACGAGAGGAGTCTCAAACAGGGGCAGTCTTGACCCAAATCAATATGAACTTCATTACACATCTAGCCAAGGGCTATTTATGAAAATCAAATCAACATTTTGATGTAAAATTATGAATTATGGCATGACAAGAGTGGCAAAGTCCCCGCAGGGAAAACCCTGGTCGTATGCATGTCAAGGGTCTAAAAATCAAAGGCACAAAGCCCCAGCGCAACAGATTACCTCTTTGAGGGTTAAAACCTTTGAAGGAATTCAAGTCCCGACATCTCCCATCCTGTATAAAGTTTATCCCCAATTATTCTTCTCTTCTCCCTCCAAGACCGAATGTTTCTCGGGTATGGCCTTGGTAGGGGCACCATTGATCAAAGACGGTCGGTTGTAGGATGCCACTTTCAATGCACGTCCAGCTTTGGGCAGTTTTTAGCGAAAAAGGGAAGGAACAAAGACCCCTAGCCAGTTGTTCAAAACACCTTTGATGCTGATTTAGCAATGTCTAAGCCAAAATCAAACAAAAATTTGAATATTTCTAAAATCAAACAAAAATTTGAATATTTCCAAAATCTCCACAAAAATTTGAATATTTCCAAAATCAAATAAAAATTTGAATATTTCTAAAATCTCCACAAAAAATTGAATATTATTAAAATCTTCATAAAAATTTGAATATTTTTCAAAACTCATAAAAATTTGCATATTTCAAAATCACAAAAAAATGGCATTGTATTTTCTGATGGTGTTTTGCAGGAACAGCTTTGCAGAGACCAGGAGCACGGGATGGGTCCTCTCTCCACTTATTGCTATCAATCTATTGATTCTTCCCGATATTTTCATGACATGCCACCCAGGGGCATTTTGATTATCATCTCCCTATATCATTCTGATTATCATATCTCATGATTATTCATCTCCAAATCTTTTTTTAATCAACTCCTGCTAATTTCATCTGATCACTCCGCCGATGGGCATTATATGAGATCTTGATCATTCATCTCCAAATCTTGATTAGCCAGATTGTCTCCTCATGATAAAACAAGAAACAATGCTATGATTTGACTTATGCTTCATGCCATATACATGCTATAATTGATGCTTTGATGATTACTATGCATGAGTCATGCTTATTCATTACTTGTTATCTTTTATATCTTGGCTAATGAATTTTTGAGCGCAGGATAAGAAGCTCTTGGTCCCACCGACTGGGCATCATCATCAAAGTCCCACAGTGCTTGCAGCTCATTTCCCAGTTCCACATGTGCTTATTGTTATCACCATCTCCCTGTATGCATTTTACTATATGTTACATATGTTACTAGATTATATCAAGGACCTTGTGGCTTTGATAAATCTGGGATTTGAGTTCCCCTTCATCAAAAACAATGATGATTCCAGAGAAGTCTTAGTCACACGGATAGGCCGTAGAGCTGTCCAAGACTGGGGACGATGGTTCCCTCTTTGCGAGTTGGTGCGTGGATAAACGAGCTTCGGCTTAGTATCAGCTCGCAGAATTGGTTTCTTGACCCAGTCTGGGCAGTTTAACAATATTATCCTTGATTATATTATATTTTCATTTGTTATTTTCCCTTTAGCCCAGCATGCATTCATGTAGGACTTTGAATTAACATTGGAAAATCATTCTGATAAGCTGATGTTGAGAGTTGAATTGATCTTAATCTTCCCCGATATGAGATTTCCTTGCCGAATTGAGTCCTCAGTTCGTTTTGTCGCTGTTTTGGGTCTTTTCTCGAAAGCTCCTTGTTTGAATTTTTATCATCTTATTTTATCTCCTTTCCTTTGATCCACCTTGGCTGCAGCACGTCCACTGGCCGGTAACCGCTCCCCAATGGTGAAACTCGCAGGTTTGTGACCTGGGGTACTTCCACCGCGCTGGAAGTTGATCATTTTATTTTATCTCCTTCGTGCACCGCGTGCACATCTCCCCTTTTATCCAAACATTGTTGATTTCTTTGGATTTCCCGAGATTTGCTTCATCTCGTGCTTTTGATTTAATTCTCATCAAGTGGTGTTGATTGCGTGTCTCATCACACCTTGGTATCTACTTTTCAGTTTGCTACGCTCCCTTGCAAAGCAGACGCCAAGGCGGGGCAGCTGTAGACACGCCAAAATCGACATTATTTTGAGTATATCTCGTATCGCTCTGCGATGCCCCATTTGACCCTCAAATCAGCTTATTTGAGTGGTTTTCCCACTTTTCTTGAATTTCTCCTATTTTTCCCCATTTATCTCCTTTTTCCTATTTTTCTGGATTTTTGGGGCATTTATCTCTATTTTATGAATTCACGCCCTCATCAGGGGCGTGTTTTTGAAACACGCCCTGGTCTAGGGCGTGTCCTCCCTTTTTTTTCTATTTCTCCCCATTTTATCTATTTTATGAATTTTCTGAATTCGTGACCTAGGTAAGGGCGTGTTTTCTTAAAACATGACTTAACCTAAGGCGTTTCTTTGAGAAAGGACGCCCACACCTGAGGGCGTCAATTCTTTTGATTTGACCGACTTCCCTATTCGAGCTCTTGAAATTAACGCCCTTCCCAGGGGCGCTTTTTTGAAAAGTGGCTTTGATTAAGGCGTGTTTTATATTATTCAAATATGGGGAGTTTTTACTTCTAAAATTGGTTTTGAAGAAACGCCCTTGTTCAGGGCGTGTTTTAAAGAAACGCCATCTGGTAGGTCGTCAATGCATCAATTGACGCCCTGACCTAAGGCGTGTTTCATCTTCTGGCTTCGCAGCCCTTTCCCCAGAGAGTCCCTGCTTCGTTAGACTCCTCCCCTATTTTGGGCTCTTGCCCGTTCCAATCCTTTCCCCCTTGGACTCTTGCCTCTTTATCACCTTTTCTATCTTATTAATAGAGGCTCTCGCCTCTGTTAATAGGTTGGACACTCGATCCCCCTTTTCTTCCTTCTTCTTCGATCTTTTTCTTCTTCTTCCACCCACGTATTTCTTTTTCTTCTTCTTCTTCCTCTGTGTTTTCTTCTTTTCCTTCGCAGGTTGCTGTTGCTTGGCTAAGGAGAAGCCCACGCTCATGTCTTTATCCCACTGTAGAGCTTCCTCCCCCTTGAATATTCAAGCCGAAGCACAGGCCCCTTCTTCTTTTTTTATTTTCCCTTTTGTTTGATCATCATCAATAGTTCATGCATGCATCATTATTCTTATTGATTTTTCTCACTCAACCACGTTGAGCATCTCCCATAAGTGCATCTCATGCACTCTTTCCTTTTAATTTTTATTCATATTTTTGCATTCATCATATCTCCCACACCCTTTTGCATAGGGGTTTAAGGGCCACCCCCTTAAGGTGTGTCTTTTTACAATTATCATGCTCATATATTCATATAGATTTGATGCTACACCCACCTTGTTTCTAATTCAATTCTTTTGGTGGTGTTTGTTTGTTTTGCAAGGGTAATAAAAGCAAGAACTCTCTTCATCGGCCGGCCGATTTCAAGAGAAAGGAAGCACTCACATCCCCGCACTTTGAGGTATTTTTCGCGATCATCCTCCCTATTTGTTATTGATTATCTTTTGAGGCGTTCGCGTCTCTGGCGATCACAAATTCCCCTTTAGCACCTCGTGCTCTTTAATGCCTATTATTTATTGCTTATTCTTTAATATTTTCCTTAAGTGTGGATTTTTTTAAAATAGATCTACACTATCCATACATGACTTGCTTATTTTTATATCGTATTATGGATGCATGTGTGCTTGCGTGATCATCCATTCCATTTCACACGCATTTCCCTGAGTTAACTGTAAATTTGAGGCATACAATCTTATTTCCATCTTTATCAATCCCCTATTTGACTCTGACAAAAAGGGGGAGAAATACATGGTTGCATGATATTGTGAATGGGTAGTTGAAAATGGTTTTTGGTTGTTGAAAAACAAAAACATGCTTTGATTTCAAAATGGTTGTTTCAATGGGTGATATTTGACTTGTCTCATTCATGCAAATCGTTATCGTAATTCAAGGAGTTTTGTCTTCATCATAAAGGGGGGATATTTTCTAGTACATTTCTAACAGTTCTTCATAAGCATCCATTGATTCTTCAAGGGATGCTTCATCAGTTTCAGAGTTTACCTCTTATTTTTTCTCGCTTGCGTGATCGCTGTTATTTGCCACCAAACATCCATTCTCGGTCTTCCCTTCATGAAGTTTGATCAGGCAGTCCCATATCTCCTTGGCTATCCTATAGGCAGTGTTGTGCCCCGGCATATTTTGATGAAGACAAATAGTTCTATTTTGTGAAACTCGCATTGCACATCATTTGATGAATGTGAGTAAACTCGATAGGCTTCATGAATTGTTTTCAATTATCTAACCATAAAAGCTTGATACTTGAATTTTGATGTCCATGGACTGTGAAAGTCCAGCTTGCCTTGGATTGCAATTTTAATTCATGTGTGGCTTGATAACTAGATGGATATGGGTTTGTTTAAGTTGGAGATGGCCTTGCCATGCATGAACCTAACTTGATTTGAGAGTTTGTGTTGTGAATGAATTGGAAGTCCATGCATCATCTTCATAGGTGATATATGCCAAGGTTTCAAATGGCAAGTTGAAAGATTTATGTGAATGTCTAAAGTAAAGACAGTTGCTTATTTCATTTACATTAATCAAAGATTGACCATGATGAAATTTTGTGTAAAGTGTAGGTTCAAATTACTCTCAATCCATTGGATTCATGGTATGATTCAATGTATGAATGTATTTCATGTTGCCTTGAATGGGGTTGAAAGGTTTTCCAAGTTTTTGGCTTGCATTGGACTGCCCAATACAGTTTTCAATTTGAATGATGCAAGTGTCGACTCAAAGAGTCAACACTTGTTGGCCTGCATGCTGCCTTGAGAGTCGACACTTATAGGTGGGTGCTTGATGTTTATCGCATCCAGAAGATTTGGCTAAAAGTGTCGACTCTAAGAGTCGACACTTACAGGTGGGTGCTTGTTGTTTAACGTAAATAGGTGCTTTAGCAAAAAGTGTCGACTCTGAGAGTCGACACTTTCACCCTGGCTCTTATTTTTTTAAACGGGACAGCACACGCTGGAAGAAGTGTCGACTCAAAGAGTCGACACTTGTCCAGCTGCATTCGGATCGTGGTTGCCGATTTGGTTTCGAAACCCCCATTTTGTGATCCGATTAGCTTGGGTTTTTACCCCCTTACCCTTAGGGTTTCACCACTTTTTTGGGTGATGTTTTCAGAAAGTTTTCTCATGGGCTATCTAGTCTTTATGCTTCATTCCCTTAGGGTATATGAAGGCTGCGATTTCCATTCGATGAAGACAATCCTTTTGGGCTCATAGTGTTCTATCCTTGCAGGAAAAGGAGGAAGGGCGTTGCACATCTACTGGAAGAGGAAGAAGAGGTCGCTGAAGATGTCATCCATGTGCTGCCACTTCAATCTACAGGCTGAGTGGCTAATCATCGCAAGCTTCCTTCAAGGCTGGCCGCTTCCCACTCCATGACTCAACATTCCCAGCGCTCCCTACCATCCTTCTACGGTTTTCATTGAAGATTTGAAGGGGGATTTCTTGTTCTCCCGTTTCTACATTTCCATTTGAGCATAGATTAATAAATCGGAACTGGGCTTTGTATTTCCTTATAATTTACTTTCATATACGATTTTAGAGCATCGTCTCCGTGTGCGTGGTTTCTCATCGTTGAACGAGAACGTGCATGTGTGTGGGGCCGTTTTGCCCGTGTGTAATTGTTGTGATAGTTTTACTGCCGTCGCGCAGCGGTTTTAGTGGAATCCTCTCAGGTTGAGAGGGGTGGACGTAGGACTGCACTCGGGTGCATCCGAACCACCTAAAAATTATTGCGTTGTGGTTTGCTATTTGTGCAATTGTCATTCCATGCTGTCCGTTCTCGTTTCCGAGTGTGATGTGGTGAGTTGAGGGATTTACATAATCTGTCCGCATCTTTCAATTTATCTGAGTGGTTTAACATATTGCGTTGGAGAGGTGTGAGAGCTTGCTTGATTATCATTCAGTTAATTCTTATTGCTTGGCAATTAGAGTGCTTTTAATCTCATTTCTTCATACTGCTCAACTATTAGGATATTCTTTATTCCAGCATTATAATCTCAGCATTTTAGTTTTCAAAGAGGGGGCGCAATCAATTCACCCCCCTCTCTATTGCATTCCAAACCGGCCCAACAGGCAGATACAAAAAGGAAAGGAGTTAGAATTAATAACAACTTTCATCATGTTCAGAGCAATAAGATTATCAATATTTTTGGTCCTATGTTCACTAGTCCATTCAGATTTATCTATAGGTAATTCATGAGAACTATGTGAAATTAGCTTCCAAAGCTTAGGATCTATAGAGTTAACAAACCTACACTTCTTACCTAACCACAAGACATAATTAGAACCAATAAAAATAGGTAGAGAATTTATTGAAAATTGTTCGACATAAAAACTCATGATGCACTAGGATCTCCTCTATAGATCGTTGGATCTTGGTAAAACAGAGATAGGCTTTGCTACCAATTTTTGGGTTCCTTAGTGCAAACGTAATCAAGAGGGGGGTCAATTGAGTATGTCATATTCTAAAATTAACTAGATGAGATTCGGAATGAGCGCACAGTGGAGTCTTAACAAGCTATAAATCGTTCTGAATTGAATTCATGCTCAACAATAAGATAGCATTCAACGATTAACATGTGAATGGAGGTAGATGAAATGGAACAATCGCACAGGCAAACCACACAACACCACAGTAATTTTTAAGGTAGTTCGGGACCATAACGGTCTCCCTAGTACCACCCCTCACCAAAACCCAGTTAGACTTACTATGCTGCAAATGTAGCAACACACACGAGGACAAGTCCCCAACCACACGCTGATATACAACTTAACCGGGGATGAACCCCATACACATACACGCTATTTTCATAGCTTCACATATGCTGATTCACAACTTCACACACGCTAATTCACAACTTCACATACACACTCTGCTAAACCACAACAACCTAGACACACTCAGATGTGCACACTGCACAGTCAGACCATACAATTCAAGTATCTTAGTTAATACAAATATCCTCTATCAAGTCAAGATCAAAATAACATATGATTTCCAGATCAAACAATAGAAAATTCAGTAAGTATAATTTCCCATTTAGATGGCACCGCCCGATGCTCCAATAGCCACGAGGATGATCGGATGACGACCCTTGATGTAAATTGACCCTTGAACATGATCCAGAATGGATGGAGATGTTTATGTTATATGCAGATGTCCTCTTGGCAGCAGGGGGCAAGCTCTCCTCTTCTTCCTCTGCAAGCCCTTTCTCTCTTGCCTTTGATGCACTTGGATCCCGTTCGATCAAAAACTCTCCAAATTCATAGTAGGAGATTATATAGGAGATATGAGGGCCAAAAGACTTTTATACCCCTTTTAGAACCATCCTAAAACCTTCTTACCTGCTAGGGAATGGGTTAAGGGTATTTTAGACATTTTACTTGGCCTAGAGGAGGTCCCACGTGCGAGCCACATCAGATTCGATCGAGCACGCAAACAGGGGAACAAACTCGGTCGACAGATCATTTACTTCGGTTGATCGGTCCGTGAACCAAAATAGATCGAGATTACCCAACTTACTCAAATTGGTCGACCAGATCCTTCTTTCGGTCGACCGGACCATTTCCTACAACCTTCAGAACACTCTGCTGAGATTCGGTCATCCAGTCTTTAGGCATCGGTTGACCGAACCCTGCAGAAGCCTCTAGCTTCTGGGAAATCCGATCGACCAAACCTGTGCCATCGTTCGACTGATCAGCCCTTTTCATGAGTCTTGTCGACCTAATCAATGTCTGCCATGTCGATCGGACTGTGCTCTCGTTCTGGGTGGGAAGAGTCTTGTCGACCGGCCCTTCAATCTTGTCGACTGGACTGAGATCCTGCCGACCTTAACTAAGATCCTATCGACATATACACCTGAAAAAGCACACAATTGAACCCAAATTAGTGTATATGCAATCCACTAAGTCCAACATACCTTAGATTATATTTCTTGACATCCTTTGGCACTTTTTAGACCTGTTAATCACTTGGAGAATTGTTAATCACGAATTTGTTCAATCAAGCATAAAGTAGGGTAAGAACTTGTTTATTCCTTTTTCAAACTCAGTAACCTGAACAATTGATTCTAAAAAGCATGCCAAGAGAAAAGAAGGTAACTCGTATAATGATGAGAATCAACAACTATACAAGGCTTGGGACTTAGAATCATTACAATTCACGGACCATTCTAACCATTTGTAAATAAAAAGCATTCACACAGGGAAGCCAAATTTCATTCAAGTTTCATTCACATCTTAATGTCCACTTTCAAATGACTCATTCACAAAGAATACTCATATTGAAGGCTATAAAATGTCATCCACATTACGCCTATCTAAGCCAAGGAACTGGATTCATCCAATCCATTACAAAACACATTTTTCAGATTAATTTTCCAAACTCATACAACTATGAGCACACATTGAGCCATACTTACAATGAGGACATAATTAAAGTACTTCATTCCAAGAACATGAACCACACCTTCAATTGAAAATACGTTGTTAACAATTCAACACACACCGCATCTTCAAATTCCTCAATTGAAGAACAACTACAATAAGAATTTGTCATCATCAAAATCACTTCAACACAACATCTGGCTTCCCCCCTCCTCCTCGCCCTCTCCCTCTCTCTCTCTCTCTCTCTCTGTCTCTCTCTCTCTCTCTCTCTCAGACATCGTTAGAGGGGAAGCTCCGATGTCCCCCTATTTTCTCTATCTCTATCTCTATCTCAATCTACATGTGCATCCATGGCGGGATGCCTACGCCGGAGAGAGGAGGGTGGAGCCCATAGCTACAATGATGAGAGAGAGAGGAGGGTGGGGCCCATAGTCTAACTAAGGTTGTTTTAGTCTTTTACCAACATTAAGTTAGTTTAACCCAAGTTGAATTTCACTCTAGTTATTGAAAGTAACGGTAGGGTCTAATAAGGGCAAGATGAAGATTTAAAAGACTTTAAAAATAATAGTTGTATTTGAGGGACTAAATGAAAAATATGCTTATTTGTAGGGACTAAAAAGAAAAAGTGCCTTATATTTATTGGGGCTAAGCTACACTACCAAATAAAGACTGAAATACAAAGCCTGAGGAAGACGAATAAAGCTAGAATACATAGTTTGAGAAAGAGTATAGCAAGTCTCCACTTGTGAGCTGAGCTTCGGGGTCGTGCTTTCGAGCGATCTGTAACCAGGCAGAATGCCTTTGCTCTCTTGGGCTTTGGAGCCTCTCTTTATTATCTTCATGATGCTTGTACATGATGGAGCTTATGCTTGGGGCTGAGGCCATTAGTGCAGGTGAGCTGAGGGCCAAGCTTCATGGTATTACCGAATGTGGTCAGTTTCATACCAAGCCTCTGAAAGATGAGAAAACAAGGAGATAAAATATGGTTGAGGGCCTATGGACACTTAAAATATGATGGCACTAATAGCCAAGCAAAGCCAGCTGAAGAAAAGAAGGAAAAGACCCCTGAACTGCAGGCCATGCTAGATGAAAGACAGCGTCGACGCAGAATGCCATAGGTGTCAACGCAGCAATGAAGTTGTGAAGTTGGCAACAAAAGTCAACACCTGAGACCCTATGTGAACAAGGTTGAAAAATGGAGATTAGTGGTGACAAATAGGTCACCAAGGGTGAAAAATAGCTCAAGAGACTGAATAATGGATAACAAGGCTAAAAGGGCGAAATGTGTACAAGCCGCGTTGACGCACAATGCCACTGCGTCGACGCAGGGCTTAAAAAGCTAGCAGCCCTGTGCGCTGGGTGAAGGACTACATCGACGCATAGCTAACCCTGTGCCGACGCATCTAAAGGCAAGTTAGGAAAGAAGCCCCTCGCAACGTGCTGCGTTGACGCACTATCATAGTGGCATCGACGTGTCTGAAGATACAGAAGCAGAGAAGCTGCGGGCGTAAGAGGCTGCGTCGACGCAGCTCGCACCCTGTGTCGACACACCCTCAAGCATGAAATAAAAAAAGAAGGAAAGGCGGGATGCGGCGTGTGATCCGAAGAGGGGTTTCTAGAAGACCATACAAGCCATACAAACTACGTGGATCGAGGGCCCCAATGATTGGGGAATATCCCCGATTTGCCCTACCTTGGGAAAGAAGAAAAAGACCCCCGTTGCAATAAAAAAGACCCAATGCCTTGAAGGAGGGCAGTCGGGCCTTCCTCTCTCCGGCAGCCCTGTTCTTCTCCCCCATGTTGGTGCTGTTCGAAGCTTCTTGGAGGTGCTACCTAGAGTTCCTCTACTGCTCCTGTGTGTGAAAAAAAGATAGAAAGGCGGAGAACAGAGAGAGGTGTGCTGCTTGGGGAGGGAGAGGAGTCAATGCTCCGCCCTCCCCCATCTTTCTCGTTCTTTCTCTGCTATAAATTTTCTTTTCTTCTTTATGTGTTGATGGCTTCCCAGACGTGGAGCTTGGAATGATGTATTACTTTATGCTTTAAGGAATGGATGAAAATGTTTTCTGTTGTGTTCGAGTATGAGTATGTCTTGTTCTCTACTATTCTTCTAATTTCCCCATCCCCAATTCGCTGAGGCCTTTTGCTGTCAAGCTTCTCTTCTCCTCTTTGTCCATCGCTTGGGGGAGAGTGTTATGTGGCAGGAGGAGCGCAGATCTAGCCCATCCAACGTAAATGGGTGGGGTCTAGGTTCTGGCCCTCTCCGTCTGCTATATGAAAATCTACTATGGGATCCCACCCACTCTCTAGTGTGTGAAATAGATCACAGTTGTCCTGGTTACCGTAGTAACGCCCTCATGGGCAATATCAAAGTCACAAGTCGCTTCCCCAATGCTCCAGGCTGGTTCGTATCTGATTTATACGCACCTCTTTTATTTGATTGGCGCATACTATTTTCTGTTCATGGAAATGACCATGTGCCTCCTCACCCGAGTTCATGGGTTGTGGGGACTCTGACTAAATCCCAAGTTTGACAGAGTTTATTTTATCTATGCTTTCCCTTCTGCTCAATTCTAATTCATCAAAGAGTCACTACTCGGCGTCTTGGCTCCCACGCCAGTCACACACACACAAGGGTTCTACTATCTTCACAATGCCCGCTGAAGCCTGTGCCTTTAGATTTGATGCTTTATCCCTTGCTGAGCATTGTCTGCTAATGCCCCCATTCCCCATTCGGAACGCAGGTTTGCTAGTATCATAGCATGGCCCGTTCTCTCATGAATCGGGGTAATGACATGTTCTCTTTGGTTTGCTACCGATTGTGATTAAGGACCCGCCAAGGGGAAAGGGATACATTATGTTCTCATATCGTCAGATTTCTATTTTCTAAACACTCTCACACCACCCCAAGGATCTTCTTCTTTATAGCATGTTCTCTGAGGGAATGCTTTATTGAGGGCTGGACATTAATGGCCTTAGAGCCAGTAGTAATTAACTGCACAAGATGCATGATGTGGCTGGAAACCAAATCATCCCTGGGTCAGTAGAGACCCCCTAGCAGGCTGGTTCTCGGGGCATCATCTCTACCCAATTCTGGGATATAGAGCTGTCAGTCTTGACTTGCTCTGAATTTTGGGGCCATCCCAGGATTTCCTCGTGGATATTCTCCTATTTTTCACCCCCAAAGCTCTGGTCCGGGGGAGGTGCTGCCCAAATTTTCTCAGAATCATGGACTTAACAAAAAATCTGAATTAAGGCTCCAACATGGGCTGAACAATTAACAAAATACTAAAATGGTTGCATCGAACACAAAAACACAAGAGCCAATGTTGAACCAAAAAGAATGCTGAAGAGAACACACCCAGACTGAACAAACTACAAGCACGCTTCTGCAAGCAATGTGATTAAACTAATCAAGATGCAGATTGGAGCAACACCTAACCAAATGAAAGGAATGCCATTCTAGCAGCAGAACTAAAGAGAAAACAACCTATTCAAAAAGAATGAAGCAAAAAGAATGAAGCAAATTGATGGCCATCAATGAGTTAATCAAACAGGAATGGTATTGCATGACCATATAGCAAACATGTATTTCTCCATTTGCATTTGTATGCTTTCTGAAGGTCAAGGCCCCTTGAGATCTGCTGTGAGGAGACTCGACTCCCAGATTCGACCCCCATTTTTCTATGCTATGCCCGCCATCTATTGCATCATGGGTCAACCCCATGGGTCGACCCTCCCCCTTTGCCTGGCCATTGTCCAGTGGTCTCCACCCTGCTGCTGTTCAAACCAAACACCCTTGCTCACTTCATGTAACTTGCACTAGCCCTCACGGCAGTCCATGGGCATAACCCATGCTATTTCCTCCTCCTTCATGCATTCCTCAACATGAGGTAATCCACTCGCATGCATATTAAGTCATGTATGCATTTGTTTGTAAATTAACCCCCTGTGCGGGCTAAGTTCAGATTTCGGTCCACCGATCCCAAATTTCGGTCGACCAAACTCCTCCATGCGTCAACGCACGAATGGGCAGGGTCGACGCATCAGTTGTCATCCTGCCGTTCTATCTATTTGACACCCTTAGGGCTGCATTTGTCACTGCTATGCTCTATTTTTCTCCCTTGAGCTCCCTTTTTCACTATTGTTAAAGCATGGGCGGGACTTTCATAGCGTCAACACATGAAGGAGGCTGCGTCGATGCAGCCTTTGTGTTATCTGGTCTGTCACCTATTTCCCATCTCTATTAAAGGCTCCCAGCTCGCCTTGCTAAACCACTACGGAGTCGACTCCAAATGAACTCAGAGTCGACTCTCCTTTTTCCAATTACCCTCTTCTTCTATTTTTCAGCCCTACTGCGCTATTTGTCAACGCTAAAACCTATTTTTCACCTCTACCCAGCTATTTGTCACCACTAGGCCCCTCCAGCTGTCGCCTTTAGCTCATTTGTCATCGCTAAAGCATACATGCTATCTGTTGCTGCTGAAGCCTGTTGCTTAACCCTACCACCTATTGGTCACCACCAAAATAAAGAAATCAAAGAAAAAAAACAAAAAAAACTAGGGCCTAACACCCCGAGCTTCCAGGATAAGTCCATGGCATGAATAAAACAAACAGACAAACAAACAAATGAAAGGGAAGAACAAGCTAGGCTGGGTGTTGGCATCTATCGCGTCGACGTAGCCTGAAAGTTGCGTCAACGCAGCCTTCCGTTTGTTTCTCACATGTGTCAATGCTACCCCTTTCAGGGTCGATGCGATAGCTGCGCCAGCCCCTAGTGGGTCTTGTGCGCCAATGCGGCACCCTTCATGCGTCGGTGCGGCAGTTGATCTCAACCCTGGCACTATCCTCTGGGAAGCTCTGTGCTTTGACGCACCCGAGCAAGTGCGTCGACGCGATGGCCCTTTGCAGGCCGTGTTCTTAAAAAGAAAAAAAAGAATATCACACATATAATGATAATAATAATAATAATAAGAAAATAAAATAATAAAGTATATGGACAAAATAGCCAAATGATAATAACAAACAAATCAAAGGAAAACAAAGAAAATAGAAATGAAACAAAAAAGAAAGAGCAAAGCAAACAACAAAGAAAATGAACAAAACAAATAAAACAGGAACAAAAAAATAAAACAATACAGGTCATTAAAATAAGGGGAATGATAACGTTACTGCACAAACTTGACGATGATAAAAAAAATTTGAATGAAAGGAAACAAAACCCTTCATTAAGAACCTAACAAACACTTGATATGGGGCTCTCACCTCCCTCGGACCCTATGCATGAGATATCAACAAGGCCTTCGCGGATCACGCTTCAACCTTTTGATCATCCCATCATGGTCAAAGCTTGACCCCGCTATGGGCCAATAGCCTACCGTGTTTGAATGAGTTTCCATTGGGATCTAATCACGAACATCAAACTTGCCACATACCTAGCAGACATGTGATTTCTAATTTGGGACTTTTGTCCAGATACGAATCAGTCAACTAATGACCGGCTTTGTTCAACTGTCTACCCTTAATAGGGGCTGCCCTACTGTAGTTCAGAATTGTTATTCCTTTCTTTGATCAATATTCATTTAAGGCCCAAGGGCCCCTTCTCCTGACGTTTAATCAAAGGTTTTCCTCTCTCTGAGGGGATGTAATTAACGTCGTGACCTTTATGGCACGGCGGGTTCTTAGTCCCGACCTGATATCCTCAATCATCTGGTTGGTCAGACAGAGCGCACCCGTGGTTTCAGACCCTCCTAGTCTTGAGACCTGAATAAATGTTACTTCAGTGACTGGCACACCTTCGCACTTAATAAAACCAAATAAACCCCCCTAACAAATGAAAAGAACCAAAAAAAATAAACGAATTAAAAGATGACCTCTGCCTCACCAATTGCGTCAAACAAGTTTGGCACGTCCGGTGGGACTATACCTCCTTTCATCTTCTCCCCGGGATTAAGGGCCCAATGGCCTCCTCCTAAAATACTAACTCTCTTTAAATCTGAAATTACAGGTTGCACCCTCATTAGCTCGATGGTTGTCTCTTTCGGACAATTCATGGTTGCTGATCACACCAGGTGCAGCTACCTGGCGGTCCTAACAAAGTTCGGCGACTTCCCACCGGTAGTGGGCTTCCCCAACTTTTTGGGGGTAGCCTTCGTCGAACTCCTGGATGTCCAGGAGATGGAGTCGGTCGTTGTTGCAAAGGCGACCACGACTGATGTTGCTGGGGTGGGCTACTACGTCCATCATGTCCACTTCTATGCTCCCAACAACAAGAAGCGCTCCTCGGCCGCAAGGAGGGCAACCAGAAAGAATACCGACATACTGCAAGGCCGGCTGTCAACGTCGGGCAAGTCCGTTATAATCGGAGGAGTCCACGTGTTTCTGAACGGTCGATAGCCCGATCGGGTGATTGCAGCTGTACCAGTGCGGAACTCATTCCAGGTCCTGGCCCAGGACAAGCTGGAACATGTCAAGTCGAGATCAAGTGGAGGTCTGGCTCTGAAGCCGACCAAGCTGAAATAACTATGGGTGTCTAAGCAAAGGCGGGACTCGGCTGCTGTCCAGATGGAACCTTTTCGAGTTGACAGGTTTAGTAAAAGAGAAAGAGAAGAAGAAAAGATAATTGAAGTGCCAGCTTCAACACCTCGCAGGTCAGTCTTCTTGGGCTACGGCCGGCAAGCAAATCTCTATGCCTCCAACCGAAGATGCAACGAGATAGCTGGACGAGGGCCGTTTACTTACCAAATGCTGACTCAGCACAAGATGTCACCACCTGCACTCCGCCCCACAGATAGGTATGATCATATCACCCAGGCAGTCCAGGGATATTTCCGGGGTCTCGGGAACACCACTCAATGTACGCAACGGCTCTTGAAGGTCATAAGCGATGTAGAAGATGAAGACTAGGGAGTACAAGTCAACCCGGAAGAGATTGCTAATGAAGGGTGCAATTGCTATAGACCGTCATTTAAAATCAGAAATGACACCGAGGGTCTCGGTGTTCGACAGGCTTACCTTCCCTAGGCAGCCAATCAGGAAGGTGATACGGAGAAGCTAGCACCTCCGGATATTCAGTTGTAACGTGGCTGGAGTGGCTAGCCATTATGGGTCTCTACCCGAAGAATCTGAAGAGGTGATTAGGTTCGCCAAGAGGCCCGGTCCTGTCACTAGAGAAAATAAGGCTGCGACAGATGCAATGCAAGCCCTTGTTGGGGAAACAAGCACGGATGTAGTCACTATGACTGCAAACGTAATCACTATTGAAGACAAGGGCGAGAGGCCATCCTTTGCTTCAGATGCTCCATTACAGGGAGGAGGCCCAGCACCGAGCCCTTCCACCCCCGATCCAACGATGATGATGCTACTCCTAAAGTACCAACAGGAGATTGAAATATTGAAGAAACAATTGAGCGAGCTAAACATACAAGTGTCAGCCTCAAAGCAGGTGGAAGCTCCTCCAGAAACATCCCGGCATGGCACCGATGAGCTCGAGGGTTCACCTCACAACTATGCTAGGGGCACAGCCCCAATGTTACCACCGGCTCCTCAACATCAGGGGACTGCCGCTGCTATACCTCAGGCCACGGTGTTGGCAACACCTCAGATGCAGCAAGCACACTTTTATCCAGATCCGACGAATCTGACAATAGTGAGCAAGCTGATGGTTGAACAAAAAATAAATATGAAGCTGGCAGACCTAGGAGCTGATGATTATGCCTCGTTTGATATATACAAGGTGTCGTATCCGTCCCACTATGCTGCTAAGAGACTCCCACTAGGTATCAACAAGCCCCCAAAGTTTGACAAGTTCAACGGGCAAGGATCGTCGAAGGAGCACATAGCCTATTACATGAACGTGATGGGTGATTTGGCAAAAAATGAAGCCTACCTCCTAAATTTCTTTGGGTCCTTGCTAACGGGACTCACTTTCGAGTGGTACTCGAATTTATCGGCCGGGTCCATTAGTGATTGGCCAGATATGCAGCGAAAGTTTCGAGAGCGCTTCCATATTGCTGAGTGAGAGGTCACAGTGGCCGAATTGTATGCTTCCAGGCAGAAAAATGATGAAACAGCTTTGGAGTATATCAAAAGATGGCGGGATCTCAGCATGAAATGCAGGCGACCACCACATGAAGAAGATGTCGTTCAGATATGCAAGCAAAATCAGAAGCGAGAAATCCGTGAGAGGATGATAGGAATTGTAATTAGGTCTTTTGACCGACTAAACAATATTGTGGCGGAGATCTCCTACTACCACTGCTATAAGCCATAAGGCTAGATCACCTGATAGGCGGCCCACGCCTGAAGAAGTTACTATAGTAGACTTGAAGGCGTTAAAGAAACAAAAAGATAAAGATAAAGGGGTTGCCTACCCTCCTACCGCCAAGCCGGCTGATCAGCGTGAAGGCCCCGCCTTGCAAGCCAGAATGAGCAAGCTCTATTCCTTTCCTAAGGAGAAGACTCGTGTCCTATTTGAATGGGCCACCCAATTTAACAAGATTACCCTTCTGGAGCCAAAGAGACCTGATGATGCCTAAAGAAAAGACAACCCCCGCTTCTGCCCATATCATCAGGCACTAGGGCATCCAATTGAGGATTGCTATGTATTTAAAGATGTTATTGAAGGGCTGATCAGGAAGGGAGAACTCCAGATGGGTGAATATAAGGTGGACCCTCCTCATCCGCATGAATTGCCCAAGCTAAAATGAACAGTCAATATGATATCCCTACACTAGCAATTGCCTACAAGTGCATTGGAAGTTTGTACAGCAAGCACCGATAAATATGTCCCACGGGAGCATTCTGAGTCCTCAGACCTGATATAAGAAGAAGAAAAGAAATCAATGGTGCCGAGTGCACTAGATGACCCACTGTGGGGGCAGATGCCGACCTCCAAGGGGAATAGGAAGAAAAAGCCAAAGAATACGAGGGGGGACATCCTCCTCTCTTGCAATATGCTGTCAGCCCTGCCCAGCGGAAGCCAGACCGCTGAAGAAGAGGGCAAAGATACATGCTTTGCACCGATAAGGGCGTATCAAGATAAAGCTTCTGCCTCCTGCTATGACAATAAGTATCGGAAGAAATGTGGGCACCTTCCGTTGCCAGATGAAGAAGCATGCCATCCTACTCCCCCTTCATGTGGGGGCACAGGGGCGAAGATGTCAATTTCCAAGGGCCTGGATGCACCCGGCGTCGGTAATAAAGCGCCAATGGTCCCGCCTAAATTTAAGACGGGGGGCATTGCTGCTAGCTCCCATCAACATGGCTTTGCTATGATGGCGGAGCTACATCAAAAATTGCAAGAAGTTGAGATGTTGCAGAGCAAGCTGAGCAAAATGGGTTTGCACCCACCTAGCTTGCGCCTGAGTCCGCCAGCTCTGGCGATGATGAATAAGCCAAAGATGATAATGATGATGGAAATAAAGCCAGCCGAGGAAGAAATTGCCAAGGCAGAGCTGTATAAGATTAAACAAAAGGCCAATGAATCTGCTCTAGACTACGTCCGTCGATGGAGGGACCTCAGCACCAGATGTCGGCACCCGTCAAACCATGAAGAAGTTGTACGGATATGCAAGCGCAATCTAAAAATAGAGATCTTAACAAGAATGATTGGCATTGAAGTCAAATCCTTCGATCTCTTGAATGATATTGTGGCTGATATTGAGGCCTTTTTGGCGAAATACTGCCCGGCCACTGCCACTCCAAATCAAAAGAACAAGCCTACCGGTGAACAACTGATGCAGAAAGAAATTCACACCACTAATCTTCAAGCCTTCGAGAAGCAAAGAAAGAAGGTGGAAGGAGCATCTAGCTCTTCTTCAGTCGAGCCTGCCGAGCGACAACCCTCACTAAGGGATAAGATGAAAAGGCCCTACTCCTTCCCCAAGAAGAAGACTCGGGTCGTGTTTTAATGGGCTACCTGTTACAATAAGATTACACTCCTGGACCCAAAGAAGCACGGCAATGCTACAAGAAAAAATGATCCTCGCTTCTGCCCATACCATCCGATGCTTGGGCACCCCATGGAAGACTGCTATGTCTTCAAAGATGTCATTCAAAGCCTGATTCAAAAGGACGAACTGCATATAGGGGAAAATAAAGTGGACCCACCACGGCCCATCAAATGCTCGACTTTAAGAAGGCGGCTAATATAGCCGCACCACATCAGCCGAAGAGCAATCTGCTCTATAGGACATCTCAAGTCCCTTAAGCTACGGCACGAAGCCGGAAAAAACTGATGAAAGATATAGATGGTACCCACTTTGTGAGCAGAAGTATATCAATTTCTTTTTTGAAAGATATAGACGGTACCCCGTTCTAGGGGCAGATGTATGAAATACCAACAATGGTGTACCTGACTACAGCCGAACATGTCCCACCTACCAAGGGCAATGGTCACTTATTGCAGTGATGAATGAAATGGCAATCTAGACCTTCCAAGGGTTATTTTATTGCAAATTCCTGCATTGCACATTTGATGCTGATGGCAGGGGCTATCTAAGTGGTGGAGTCCCAGATAGCAATAAAGATAAAAAAAAGAATGAAAGAATGAATGATGAATGAATGAAGGATGATAGAAGCGCATCCAGTCACTGGTGTTCAGACCGGCAAATGCTCGATAATTTTCAAAAGAAGATGCAAAATTGATGTGTCGATATTTAAGCCGATGGATGAGTAATAATACTCAAAGCAGAGAATGGTAAATACATCGGCACCCAGGCTAATAAATGCTCAACAATGTTCAAAAATACCAAAGATATTCAAGCATCGGCACCTAGGCCGATAGATGCTCAACAATATCCAAAGAACATACAAGATGAGTGCATCCGTATTTAAGCCGGCAGATGATTAACAATATTCAAGGATGAGGATGATGAATGCATCGGCGCTCAAGTCAATAGATGCTCAACAATGTTCAGAAAATGCTCCAAGAAGATCAACAATACCACGAGATATCAATTATCAACGTCCGCACCGACAGATGTTCAAGCAACTTTCAAAAAAACGTCAAATATCAACCATTGGCATTTAAGCCAATAGATATTCAACCATTGGCGTTTAAACCAACAGATATTCAACTATTGGCGTTCAAGCCCACAGATGTCAAGCATTCAACCACTAGCATCTGTGCTAATAGATGTTCAAAGAGGATAAACATTCAACCATCGACGTCTTAGCTGACAGATGCCGACCATTCAACCATCGACATCATTGCCGATAGATGTCCGACAATCCTCCAAAATGTCAGAGACGTCTAACCATCGGCGTTCAAGATGATAGACACTTACAAAATTGAATCACCAGCATTCTAGCCGAGAGAAGTCAAATTTCTAAACCATCGGCGTTCAGGCCGATGAATATTCCATCATCGGCATTCAAGCCGATGGATGTTTAAAGATTTCTAAACAGATTCGATGATAATCAATGATGCGCAAAGATGTCCAAGACAATCGGGGCTCAAGCTGATAGATGTTCAGCCGATCGGGGCTCAAACCAATAGATGTTCATCTAATCGGGGCTCAAGCCGATAGATGTTCAGCCAATCAGGGCTCAAGCCGATAGATGTTCAACCGATCGGGGCCCAAACCGATAGATGTCCAAAGCAATCGTGGCTCATGTCGATAGATGTTCAGCCGATCGGGGCTCAAGCTGATAGATGTTCAGCCAATCGGGGCTCAAGGCGATAGATGTTCAACCCATCAGGGCTCAAACCAATAGATGTCCAAGTCAATCGAGGCTCAAGGCAATAGATGTTCAGCCAATCGTGGCTCAAGCCGATAGATGTTCAGCCGATCGGGGCTCAAACTGATAGCTGTCCAAGCCAATCGGGGCCGAAGTCGATAGATGTTTAGCCGATCGGGGCTCAAGCCGATAGATGTTCAACCATTTGCAATCAAAACAACAGTTGATCAACCATCGGCGTTAAACCGGCATATGATCGATGTTCAAGCCATTAGTACTTAAACCGATAGATATCAAGCCATCAGGGACCAAGCTGACAGATGTTCAAATGTCCAGTTATTGGCGATCAAGCCAACAGATGGTCAACCATCGGCGTCAAGACCGACAGATGTTCAATATCCAAGCAATTGGCGGTCGAGCCAACACATGTCCAAATCATTACCACTGAAGCAAGCTGATGCCCATTCATCGGCATCCTACCCGAAAGATACTCAACCCAGCAACAGATATTCTGTGAGACCCATTCTTTAACGGATCTTTACCAGTTTTAGAATAGAATTTAATCCGTGAATTTTGGCTAATTTTATGAAATTTATGGACTTTTTATAGCCATTAATCTAATTAGATTAAAGAGTTTTAAGAAATTAGTGGGCATATCCATAAATATGCTTCTTAAGGGGTTTAGAATGCAAATGGGGGTTAAAAATAAAAAAAATATTTTAATCCTTTTTTAACCCGCTTGATCTCCCCTCTCTCTCCCACTTTCCCAATCCCTCTCCCCCCCTCTTTTCACCCGACGCACAGGAAACCCGCAGGCGAACCCGCGGGCGGCCGCGCGAGCTCGCCGCGGCGGCGACCTCCCCCCCTGGCTCATCTTCTCGGTGCGGCGTCCAGTCGGCCACGGTGGAGGACGGCGGCGGCGACCACCTCGGTGGCGACCCCGAGCGACTGTGGCTCCCCCCCTTCCACTGCGGACGGCCGCGAGCCCCTCTCTCGCCTTCCTCTTCTCGATGGTGCTAGGCGGCCCAACAAAGGGGAGGATGGTCGGCGGCCTCGCCGGCGACCGGGCAAGGGGAGGACCGTGACTGGCCTCCCCCTCTCTCACCCTCCTTTTCTCCTTTCACGGTGCGTGGAGGCGGACGAGACTGGTGACCCTCTCTCCCTCTTTCTCTCCTTTGGCACACCGGCGACCCAACGGCCTTGGTGGAGGAGCCAGAGCTCCGTCGACGAACCGGCAAGGGGTAGAACACGGCGGCGCCCTCGTCGCAGCCAAACCCCGGCGCGGAGATGCGGTTCCTCGATGACATCGGGCGGCCCCATCTTCCCTACTCGCGGTCAAATCGGCGTCCTCGGCCTAGATCCGGTGGGGGGACGGCTTTCTAGCCTCGTTTGGAGCGACGAGGAATGACGTGGCATCAACCCAGGACGATATGTGGAGTGGAGAGATGGCCGGGAATGAGCGAACCGTGACGACCCTCGGCTTGTTCGCGGCCGGATCGGACATTTCGGCACGTTTGAGGTAGGGGGAATCAATGCCCTAGCCCGTTAAATTGTTCCAAAAGCATGCCCATCGTCGCTGAGTTCATAGATTAACAAAAGCATGCCCTTCATCGTTGAGTTCATAGATTAATAAAAGCATGCCCATCGTCGCTGAGTTCATAGATTAATAAAAGCATGTCCATCGTCACTGAGTTCATAGATTAATAAAAGCATGCCCATCGTCGCTAAGTTCATAGATTATAAATTGTTATATTGAGATGATGGATTGGCAGGGAACAGGTTAAAAATGGCTTGGCAGGGAACATGTTAAAATAATAACTCCCGTCGATTTGAGTCGACCGGGAGGGGATCCAGTTATGATTCCGGTAAGTCCGGCTCTCCGGTAAGGACTATGTTTACCTTATTTTAGATTTCATAACGGTTCACTATAAACCTTTTATTGAACTGAGCGGCTGACGATTAAACCACGTAAACAAATTAAATTTGAATGGTGGAAGAAATTTCACGGTTAGTCCGTTAAGTAGCACGCGGCGGTTCGTCGATCGACTGCCTAAAACCAAAGCGGCCCTAGTTCGACCGCTTGTTCTATAATGATGCGTGTTCATTTAATTTATGCACTTAATTATGGAATGATTGCCATTTTAGCTTATTCAATTATTTATGCATTGAATTATTAAATAATGGCCATCTTAGCATATTCAGTTAATTATGCCATGAATTTTGCATATTTGCCATATTTAATTGTTATCATAAATTATGGCATATTTTTAGATCCCAATAGAGCTTTATTCTCTTTCCTAGTGATGGAACCACCAGTCGTAGCCCGACGACTTTTAGTGTTGATCCCACCCGGGAGAGGTGGCGGGGTATCCCAGTTTCACGGTGTTGATTATTATGGGTTCCTTTTTGCAAGATGAATGTGATGTCAACAATGATGGAAATATGAACAAGCAATGAAATCACTCAACCTATGAACATGTGCAACATGAACCTAGGCAACCAGCATAAACTCTAGCATGGGCATGCTATCTCTATCAGGAATAGAATAAGCAAATAAAGAAAAACACACGCCGGAGCGTGGAGCAAGGAAATAAATCGAACACACCGTATAGCTGGAACAAGCAAATAAAGAAGAGATATGAGGAAAGAGAGAGCTACTGCCCAAACTAAGGAAATATGTGATCGCCACTAAGGTAAAAACAAGCCAAAGACTTGAGAAATACCTTAGAATAGGAGGATGCAACACCCGCCCATGGGAGAGAGAAAGAACTACAACTCTGTCAAATATAACGGCCGAGGATCAGTGCGCCACAGAAGTGTGACGGCCTTACGATAAGCCGCTACAGACTCTAACGCGCCTTTGATAGACCGTCAGATAATTGCAGAAAAGGAACTTGGGAATCTTTGATCTCCACGCTTTCTAGTCAGCCAGAAAGCTTGGGCCTCATGTTGTGGACTCTGTAAACTGGACTTTGGAAGAAGATGGACGTGGGAAGCAGCTCTCCTTGGTTGGTTCTAGCTCCAGGATGCAGCAGCACTTCGACGCGAACTCCAGATGTCTCCTTTGCAAGTCATGAAATCAAGGGTTCTATTTATAGACCCTCAAACTCTCTGGTCGAGTAAGAGAGAATCCAGCTAGAAAGTAGGACGTTTCTTAGCAAACTCTTGAAGATAAAACTCCCAAGAGTCCATAGAAACAAATAGAAGGTTCCGAGGATCAGATTTGAGGAAGAAATCATCATATCAAACTCTTAATCCGGCCACGGAGTAGCAGAGAAAGAGCAGTTCTGCTAGAACTCTCAGTTTGATGTAACGGCTGAATGATAAACCGCCACAAGAACGTAACGCCTCAAGAGTGGACCATCACACAACCTTATCTACTAAAAGATAAGATCAATGGATGAAGAAGGTTGTAGAAATAGGACTCTGCAGAATGTAACGGCCATATATAGGTGCGTCAGAATGTGGTAACGGTCGGACGATAAGCCGTCACACCTAACGGATCAGATAAGAGATAGGCTTTGGAAGAAGCCATGGGCTTTAGGACTCTGAGATGATGTAACGGTCAACAATAGGGGCGTTAGAATACTGAGACGCGCCAGGAATGGACCGTTAGAGACAAAATGAAATGAAGGTTTGCTAAGCTTCGTCCAGCGGGAAAGAGATGAGGAACCAGACCCAACCAAAGAGAAATGACCCATGAAATAAGCCTCAAATTGACAAAGATGGCCCAATAAGGGTGAACAACTCGGAGCATCATTTAAAATGAAT
The DNA here is from genome assembly GCA_022559845.1 of Amorphophallus konjac. Taxonomy (NCBI): domain Eukaryota; kingdom Viridiplantae; phylum Streptophyta; class Magnoliopsida; order Alismatales; family Araceae; genus Amorphophallus; species Amorphophallus konjac. Next base: position 133,016,672 of record CM040127.1, on the reverse strand, counting down.
AAGGAGATGACCCAACTTATTGGTCATAAAATAGGTGTCAACATATGCCCCTCTCTAACGTCCTCTTTGCAGGGGAGCGAGCGGAGGTGAAGCGAAAGCGAAATGGAATATGGAGATGAAGCAAAAATGAAGCGGAGCAGACTGAAAAGCGGATGTTAAGACAAATGACACCTATTCTCAACCAATGAGCGATAGGAATCTTCCAGAAAACTTCAAACTAACCACAAGGAATGGCAAACCAAATGACGCATATCTGGAGGAACTAACAACTAAGGAAAGGAAAACACGGCCAGCGGTTGGAGTAACAGAAAGGAAAGAGATAATTAACTAAACTCCAGACAAGAATCTTTAGCTAACCAGATCGAGCGAACAGATCGAAGGAAACCTTCCAACTCAGAGTGGAAGAACTATCCTTATTCGAGATTGTGGACACATTTACTCACCATCACTGAGACACCTTGGACAGATGAAGGCTCGTGAATGCTCAAAGATGCGTATGATGCATGCTGGGCTAAAGGAAAAAGAAATCATTAAAACAAATGCGAAGAAAGAAAAAATAGCAAGATCCTCGAGAATAGTATTGCTAGACCGGAGAAACCAGGGTCAGGACACCATCTGCAACCACGGCGTGCTTTTCCAACCTAACGGCCTATCCAACGATTAAACATGTGCACTTAGATCATCATCATTTTTGATTAAGGGGAACATCAGATCCCAGAACACATGAATGACCAGCCGGTTCTCGAGATAATATATCATAGATAACATATAGTAATGTATTAAGGGACAAGGGATCGAGATACCGTACCTGACTTACCTGTGCGGCGAGCGACAAAGCATGACAGCTTAATGGCGTTCATGATTTCATCCATAGGAAGGAGTTAGCCCACCCAAAAATATGAATAAAGCACATCTATTCACAAGCATGAATTGCATTGATAAGATAAGGCATGAAAGCATAATGATCACTCAAGCATGAAATTTTGATAGATAGGGCATTACTATACATCAAATGATTTAAAGCCTCTGACGGCCTATTAAAGGTGCGCCAGACAAATGTAACGGTCTAAATGTGACCCGTCACACAGCGTCGGTTCACGTTTTTCAAAATAAATGACCTAACCACCTGACGGTCCAAGAATAACGCGTCAGAATCCTGTGACGGTCTTGCGATAGACCATTACATTTTCTGGGCATTCAAAAAAAACAAATCGATCAGTCTCTCCCTCCCTCATTCAACTCAAAATGCCCAAAACCCAAAAACACGCCCAACCGAGCTACCGTTCCACTCCGGCGAGAAATCCCATCGGCGACCCATGTCCGGCGACGAGCTCCCCCGACCACCAATGGCAACGAAAAATGGGAAGAAGAAGCTGGCGATAAAGCGATGCCGGGATCGAATAGCCCGGGAAGACACTCCCTCGGAGACGGACGAGCAACCAGCAGCGGCGGCGGACAAAACAGTGGAGGAGGACCCTCCCATGGCCGGGGAAGAAGGTGGAGATGCTCTGGAGGAGGCCGCCGGTGGTGAAGGAGCTACGGCGCCAGAGAAGAAGAAGAGAGGCTGAGACCGCGAAGTAGGCTTCCGCCCCAACAACCCTAAAAATTCAATTTTTTAATTCATTTGAATGCGTGCATGTGTGATTGAGGGGAGGATAATGGGTCTAAGGACCCATTATGATCATTTGTAGGCATTTTGGCCATTTCCACGAGCTGGGGGGAACGGAGGATACGATGCCCATTCGGGGAGAATGTAACGGTCGTTCCATCTACCGTTATAGTACCTGACGGGCCATTCGTGGGGCGTCAAAGATCTATGACACGCCAGAACATGGCCGTTAGAGAATCCAGAGCCAGAAGTTAATGATTTTTGGGGGTTTTGCTTATTTGATGATTTTTTTTATTTTTGTTTATGCTAATGCAAAGCAAATGTAATGACTGATCTATGATCTATGTGTGCAGGGGAAAAGAAGAACTATGATATCATGGCTCCAAATCTGGGCGGTGTACCAGGCACTGCCCGATTACCAGAAAGAAAGACTATCTACCATGGGGTTCACAGAAGTACTCAGCATAGAGGTTACGAGGATGGACACACCATTGCTATATGCTTTGCACGAGAGATGGGATCCGGTCAGCCGGGCATTCATCTTCCCATGCGGTCATATGATCCCAACACTGGAGGACATAGCCAGGATCATGGGCTTGAGGGTCCATGGAGCAGCAGTGATAGGCTGGACTTACGGCGACTACCGGGAGCTAGCCCAGGAGCTGCTGGGGCTGGATTTGGTGAGACCAGGGCATCCATCATCCCAGTTATCACGGTCGAGACTCCAGGAGAGCCTGGGGCTTCGAGGAGTAGCTATTGCAGTAGGAGAGCTTCCAATGCAGCACCTCGACAGAGTGATCGAGCAGGTCCGCCCGAGAGTAGCAGCGGAGGCGGGACCAGAGGGAGATAGAGTTCTGAGACGGTTCCTGATTCTATTGTTCGGGAAGCTGCTATTCCCGACCAGAGTGGACATGATCAGCTACAGGCTCTTGCCTTTACTGGAGGATCTCAGCAGAGTGGGCAGATATGCATGGGGATCAGCGGTGCTCACTTTCCTATTCGAGTCTCTGAGTACGACCGACCGGCGGACGATGCTGGGTGGCTTCTCACCTTTCCTACAGGTAAATGCTAAACTTTAAATGCTTCTATATGCTTCTTGAATGCTGCATGCTGACTTTTGACTTTCAAAAATGCAGATCTGGAGCTTCCTCAACCTCCCAGGGATCGGGCAAGGTACACAGATGCATCCCGGGTGAATTCCCATCGCGAGGCGGTGGATTGTTGCGAGGGACATGGGATCGGTTAGCATACTGACCCGAGGTATCCAGGATGACATAGACTCATTCCCGTATGCATCGGTAAGCTCCTAAACTTAAACTCTTCTATATGCTCTTAAATGTTTTTGAATGTTGCTAAATGCTGACATTGACTCAACCACCCTTTCTGGTGCGATGGACACCGTATCGGGACGAGGGCCACGAGGGACATCCGTGGGTCAAGGCTTCCCTAGCGTACAGCGGGCGCGATATCAGGCTTCATTGTATCAACATCATCGAGCCCCTGCATTACCGTCTGATCATGAGGACGTAGGGAGTTCACCAGCCAGAGGTAACATTCCCTCGCAGAAACGACGAGCGCCCTGGAAAGTTTTCAAAGGGCATCAGCGGGGATATCGACTGGTGCGCCCAGAAGGCAAAGTACGTGCATGATTGGAACGAGAAGGGCGAGCCGTGACAGAGCGAGCTGATAGTGACGAGGCGTACCTCAAGGCTTACTCCCAGCGGTATGGTGACCAGGTGTTCCGAGGTACCCGACGACTGGTATGAACTTCTAAACTCAAACTCTTGTCTATCTAATTTAATTGATTCCTATATGCATTGACACTATTTTCTAAATGCAACTAGACCCACAGGGATGGATTGCCGAGCTCGAGGGGCTCCTCCACGCCACTATCCAATAGCGGGATGAGTACCGGATAGCTTTGGAGCTCTTGGTGAGTTTTCTAAACCTTAGACTTAAATGCTTATGCTTACGATGATGCAAACTGCCTGACTCTGATTTCTAAATGCAGCGGGTCGAGGGAGCGCAGAGGGCAGGACTGGATGCTCCGTCCTCATCGTCTCAGCCTGCGGGAGGCAGGGCTGAGCGATACGTAGAGTTTGCTCGAGCGGTTGCTCGGGCTGAGGATGCCGAGGCTGCCCTCGCAGAGCGGGTAAGAAATCAATCGAGTTCCCTTAGACTTAAATGCTTAAGATTATGCAAAATGCCTTGATTTGACCATGATGAATGCTAATGCAGGCGAGAGAGCTGACCACAGCGGTGGCTGAGGCGGAACGTGCTCGAGCGGAGGCAGAGCGACTCCAAGCAGAGGTTGAGCGGTTGAGCGCGGGGTTAGCAGATTTAGAGCGCTACCGGACCGAGGCACGAGAGGCTCGGTGCTAGGCCTATGACATGAAGATTGATCTGCGGATGATGGAGAGGACCGTGCGGATGATAGGCCGCGGAGCAGAGCGGATAGCATCCCAGAGTAGTGCTTGGAGCGGCTCGTTCCCCGACTTCCTGATCGGCTCCTCTGGCCATCGGAGAAATGAGGAGGGAGATAAGAGATGACGACAACGAGAGGAGGGGAGCGTCTCCATGGCCCCACCGGTGAAGAGACCTGAGGGTGCTGGTGACAACGATGGCTTGGGAGACAAACCGGCAGAGTGACTTGTATTCTCTTTTTCCTATTTCCTCTTTTTTGACACACACTTGTGCATGACTATGTGAGTGAAAATGGAATGAAAATATGTTTGTTTTTGTCTTTATTATGTGGATGTGTGAATGAATGCATGGATGTGTGGATGAATGAATGCAGGGATGTATGGATGAATGAATGCAGGGATACAATAGGTTTGATGGAGATTGGCAGGTTTGACAAAGGGGAAGAAAATAGAGTTTAATCAAAAACTTGCAAAATAGTGTAACGGTATGTATTAAGACCGCCGGGATGTTGTGACGGTTGAAGACTAAGCCATTGTAGACACGCCGTTCTTGACGTCTCCTGAGAAAGTCTCATATTACTATACAACGCCCCGCAACGGCTTACACATTTTGAATCGCTCGAGTGCTTCCTTCTCTTGGGTCTTCCTCTGTCTTTTTCGGCATCCGGAATCGTCTCGTCATGGCATTCGGACGGCATCAACACCAGTCAGACGCATCAAGAGGTTCCGGAACAAAGAAGGTGTCTGCCGGGCGACCGCCGATTGAGACCCGGGTGGGTCTTAATGGGGGCGTCCAGGCCCCTGGACGCCCCCATATTTTTTAATTTAATTTATTTTTATTTTCTCAGGGCCAAAAATTAAATAAAAATATATATATTAATGGAGGCGTCCAGGACCCTGGACGCCTCCATAAAAACAAAAATAAAAAATGTGTGTAAAATGCCAGTTGGCATAAAAACACAAAAAATAAATAAAATTAAATACATATTAATGGAGGCGTCCAGCCTCCGGGACGCCTCCATAAAAATAAATATAAAAAATTAAAATGCCAGCCTTGGCATAAAAAACAAAAAAAAAATAAAAATAATATATTTGTGGAGGCGTCCAGGCCCCTGGACGCCTCCATCAACTCTCTCACGGGCGCCGGCCACCGAACGACGGTTTGTCGTGTGTGAAAAAATCCAAATTATAGAAACGTCCAGCCAGCTGGACGCGCCCATTTATGAATCACGAGTCGCCGCTCACAAAACCACGCGTTGTGCCAAACCGCGTGCGGCCGTCGTCGGTTTTCGGTGGATCTGTTAGAGGCGTCCGGAGCCTTGGACGCCTCCACAAAAAATATTCCAAAAAAATAAATAAAATAGAATAAAATATTAGTTCAGCCCTGATGGAGGTGTCCAGGGTCCTGGACGCCTCTACCCTCCGGAGCCCTATAAATAGAGGCCCACCCCCTCAGTTCTAAAGGAGCTTCGAAGAGATCCGATAGGCTGCCGGAGCCCAGAGGCTACCGGAGTCATTTTCTAACCCGTGGGGTCTTTTGTAGGTGGAGGTTCTGTCGGCTTCTCGGGTGCCCACGCTCGCGAGAGGAAGGTCGTCTTCATCCACCGCGCTTCCACGTCGCCCCTATGCTGCCGGAGCTCCGCCGGATTTCACCATCGGCACATCCAATAAGCCAACTCTTTCCTTTTCTTCGTAGTTCTTTTGCATTCATCATCTCGCATCCTCCATCCCCCTTTACAAGGGCGCCTCTTCTTATAAACTTCTTGCATCCATCATCTCATTTTCCTCCTACTCGAGTCCGAGAGGGGTTTAAAAGATAACACCAACCAGGTGTGTGTCTTGCCATCATTTCGTTATTTTTATTGCAAGGATTTGAATACTACACATTCATCTCTCTAATCCACTTGTTATTTGTTTGTCGTTGTTTTGCAAGGGTAACCGAGGAAAGCCCTCTCCGTCGGCCGGCCGGAAGGAGAGGAAGAAGCAACCCGCCATCTCCCGCTCTTGAGGTAGGCGCGATCACTTTCTTATTTTGGGGTCTTTTGGCCCCTGGCGATCACATCTTGTCATCGAGGCCGCGGCGAGTCACTTCCCCAATGGCCGTTTAAATTTTCATCTTTATATTCTCTTTATATTCTGTCATATTCTGCTCATATTCGCGAGGCCGCGGCGAGTCACTTCCCCAATGGCCGTTTAAATTTTCGTCCTTATATTCTCTTTATATTCTATTATATTCTGCTCATATTCTCGAGGCCGCGGCGAGTCACTTCCCCAATGGCCGTTTAAATTCCCGCTCTTTGTATTCTCTTTATATCCTGTCATCTTATTATCTGCTCATATTCTCGAGGCCGCGGCGAGTCACTTCCCCAATGGCCGTTTCAATTCTTGTTATTTAATTTCTGCACCATTCCCGTCCCCCCGAGGCCGCGGTGAGTCACTTCCCGCTATGGCCGTTTAAACCCCCATATCTTGCTATATTATATTTGTCCCGCTCGCCCCGCCGGAGCAATCTCCCGTGGTGGCCCCTTCTCTCTCTTCTCTCATCTCTGTGTTGCAGCAAACAAAAACAAAAAGAGGAGCCCGCGCGCTCCGCGTCCTCTCCGCTCTCCCCGAACCGCGTGACGTTGCTCACAGATTGGCGATCACAGTGGGACGTCTACTGCTTCCTTTCGGCTACCCTTGCAAGTTCGGAACCACCCGTGCCTCTCCACCTTGGCGCCCGCGCGCGCCCCCGTTGTGCTCACGGCAGCACTATCAGTTTTGATTGGTTGTTTGTTTATCATATGTCTGTTATTTCTGTTGTTTTCCCACTCCATATCTTTGTCAGCATTTCATTGCATACATCCATCCCTCTTTTCTATCCTTTTTTTCATTTTTTTGAGGATCACCCTTTCCCGGTGAAGGAAGGACTCTCCGTTTGGGAATTCCTCTCAACGGACTAGAATCTCCTACACTGGGACCTCCGTAAGTCCCCGACATCGAAGAATCTCCTCTTCGTTCACTGGGCTGGTTGTACCATTGAAGTTCCCCGGAGTTAGTCATTTCATTCGTGGTGAGACGAGAGACCCTAGCTGACACGGCGGTGAAACAAAAATAAACTAGGGTCCCCATTTTGTGTGAACTTCGGATCTCCCTAAAAACACAAAAAAAAATCATCAAAATCAAAACACAAAAAAAGGGCGTAAAGGCATCCACTTGTTTGATAATCTCTGCTACCTACTTGCTAGTGTATGTTTTTGCGTTCTGGGAAAACTGTGAGCATGGCTCACGAGTCTTTTGAGGAGAACCACCCTAGTCGTGGTTTGTCAGCCGACCCGCGAGTCTATGCTATGGACTCGGGCCCTTCTCATGAGCCCTCGCATGAGGTGCATGTTACCGCTGGGGACACGTCCCCACCACAGGATATCACTTCCTTACTGGGCGTCCTCGCCAACACGGAGCTTACCTCTGAACAGCTCCGGGCCTTCCAGGCCATTCTAAAGGGGAAATATGTTTCCCCCACGCCCCAGGAATCAACTCCGGCCATCGCACCTCTCCAAGAGTCCGTGCAGGCCATTCCATCTCCTTCATTGGCGCAAGCCATCCAGTCCCCCTCGCTTCAAGGACAAGCGAGCCAACAACCACCCTCATTCCAGTTCCCGTCACAATCTCAAACTCCTATTGTTCCCCACGCACCGCTTCAGACAGGGCCAACAGTCGGCGGTCCGACAGTTCCCTCTCATTCCGGGTTTCCTCCTCAAGTTTCAGGGAGACAGTTTCTCCCCCAGTGGCAAGTGCCACCTTCACCTCCAGAGGAGCGCGCCCAATCGCTCCTCAATAGGTTCAATCGCATGGATGAGCAGTTTCAAAATCTGAGAAGAATGATGGACGTGAAAGCCACCCCGGAGGTTGCTTTGCCAATCCTTCCCGTCATTCATCTTCCTCCCTCCGAAATGCCCACGTACCGCAGATACAATGGTACCGGCAACCCCTTCATTCACCTCAAGGACTTCATGTATGAGTCCTCCTATTGGTAAAACGATCAGAGGTCTCTGGCATACCTCTTTCGGAGATCATTGGATGGTCCCGCGCTTGAGTGGTTCTATTCTCTGGAGCCCCGCGAGGCCGAGAATTTTGAAATAGTCCAGAGAAGGTTCTTGCAGAAATATAGGGATAGGGTCGGTCCCTCACTCTCCATTACCGACCTAGTGGCCGAAAAGATGAAACCCGACGAGGATTTTGTCCGATATGCTGATAGATGGAGGTCTCTAGCGGAGAGAATAACGGATACCCTCTCCGAGCCCGAACAAGTGAAGATGATTGTGTCTAATGCAACCCCACAGTTCAGACACGTCTTGGCCATGAATAAACTTACTACAATGGAGGAACTCTATGAAAGGGCCCGATACATCCAAACCCAGTTAAAAGACTCCCCCATTATGAACATGTTTGAGTCGCCGAAGCCCAAAGTGGTCAGAAAGACAGGCGCTGGTGTCCCGGGCGGAGCCACAGAAGGGGTCGTGATAAATGATCAAGTGGGTGCGGTCAACAATGCCAACTATGCAGTCAACCCAAGGCCTCCACAAATGCCCCGACTTCCCCTCCAACCATGTCCTTTCCCTCTCCGTCCTCCACCCCAAAATAATCCACCCCAGGATAATATGCCTCCATTACGCCAACCCCAGCAACAACAACCACAACCTCAGCAACAACAACCACCGCTTCAGTACAACCAAGTTCCACCCCCGGGGAACTATGGTCCCCAACAGCAACAAAGGAGGCCGCTCGGTCCCAAGAGAGCCTACTATCCACCATTGCCAGAAACCTTAGCAGACATTTTTAATGCCCTCATGGCATCAAACCAACTCGCCCTACCCAGAGAAAGGCCCGCGTGGCCCCCCAATGTTGATACCTCCAAATACTGCGTCTACCACAGGCAGCCAGGACACACAGTAGATTACTACTTCCATTTCAAAGATTACATCCACGATATGAATGATGAACATCAAATAGATTGGGATGAGATGAGACGATACGTCGCCGCTCTCAAGGCTAGGAGACCTCCTCATAGGCCACAACAGCAGTTACAACAGCAACAGCAACAACAACAACAACAGTAGCCTCAGCAGGCCCCACAACAACAGCCCGACATGGGCATAATCCAGAATCCATTACCGGAGCACCAACAGCCCAATCATCAGGTTAACCCCATCTCCTCCTTCCCGGAAGTCGGGAGAGAGCAGGTGTGGCACCAGGAAAGTACCTCCATTCTTTCTATCTCCAACCCTATCGTCATGCAACCCCCTCACCTTGCCCGGGTAGCACCTCTTTCTCATCAACCCGCGTCAGTATCACCTTCACCATTTCCACTACAATTACGCCCTCTCATCCGCACCCCGACCTCCTATCAACCGCCACTCTCCACTACACCTTTACACCCTCTCATCTTCTCTCACTCCCCCACTTTACCATCCACCTCTACCACATTTATCCCTACGCCTTCTAAACCCCTTATCATCCGTCAACCATACATAACCCCATCTTTCTCCACCGTATCACCACTAATGCCTTCAAAACCACTCATTACCCATCACCCACCTCAAAATCATTACCCGCTTCAAGCCCTACCCACTTCTACTTCGTCTCCACCTCCGCCTTCCAGACCCCTTATCCTCCATAATCCGCGCAATATCCCCTCTACCTCCACCATGCCTTCACCTAACAAACCCCTCATCAGAATCCCTGCTCCCGTCATCACCCCTACTTCATCAACCATTCCTCTACAACTACCCCTCAAATCCCTGCTAAAACCCACTGCTACCCCCACAGAGGTACAAAAGCCGCAGGCAATGGTGCTCCAGAGTGGAAGGATTTTCCACAGGGTTTTCCCCCACAACAGTCAGAATCTTGAGCAATCTTAGCCCGAGAAGGATGATGGAGAACAACCAGAAAGAGCTATCCCTGGAACACAGTATGATCTATTGAAACACTTGGACAAGACACCTGCCCAGATCTCCATCCTGGAGCTACTTCAAAGATCCACATCCCACCAGGCGGCCTTGATGGAATATCTTCAAAAGGTCATGGTTAATGAAGACCTCCCCGTGGAGAAGATTTCGACCGTCCTGACCCCAACAGACACACAACCAGCTATCATGTTCCACAACTACGAGCTCGCTCCCAAGGAAGCTCGGAAATATGCATTGTGCATTTCAATAAAAATTAATGGGGTATCCATAAACCCGTGTCTTGTGGACACAGGTGCGTCTATAAATGTGATCTCCATGAGCACTTTTCAATTGTGTGGGATCGACGGGGAACAAATAAGACCTTCCTCGATCACGGTCACGGCTTATGACAATAGCAAAAGGCCGCCGCAGGGGATGATTATTCTGAAGGCAGAACTGGGCCCCATGTCAATTCCCACGGAATTCCATGTCCTCGACATGGACCCCACATTCAAGGCTATACTGGGTCGCCCTTACATCGAAGCCATGGACGCTGTGCCTTCCACCAACCATCAGTGCCTGAAGTTTCCTTACAATGGGAGAATTATTAAAGTAGTCAGTACACCTGTCCTTCACACAGTGGATGCTATTAACACCTCTATGCCCTCTGTTTGGCCGTCTCATCGGCCCATATTGTCACTACTGGACGTGCATGATCCATCTCACGTTCCACTAGCACCAAAGGAGCCGGTCAGGGAAACCACAATATCATGTCTCCCTTTTCACTCCAAAGGTTGGGGGATTATGAGGAACATCGGCTATCAACAGGGTAAAGGTCTGGGCGCACAATTACAGGGTATGCTCAAACCGCCAAAGGAAATTAGGCCGAACCGCAGGTTTGGCCTAGGCTTCAAAGGACCGTTCAAGGAGGATTGGAAGCCCCTCACCTGGACTCTATCAAACCACTTCAACAGAGGGCCCGTTGTTCAGATGGGAGATCACCCACGAGAAGCATATAGGGGATCACATGCTGTATATTTGGCTGAAAAATGTCTGAGGATCACCAAAAGAGGTAAGATCAAGGATCCGGAATGTGAGTAGAACAAATGGTTCGACATACGGGACATTTCCGTTGCACTGGAAAGGATGTTCTCACCTCCGTAGCTTGAAGGACCGCCATTGATCTCCGAGATACCGGAGAATATTACCACTCTTGCCAAGGTTCCAAACTATCCTCGTCCTCGCCAGAAGGACCCTGTCATCGACGGATCTTTATCCGTCCTCAACATTGCCGTCGACGGCTCATTAGCCGCCATCTTCTCCATCCACTCGTCTCAGCTTTTGCTGATATCTTCTTCCTGGGCCAGACAATTGTCTGATGATCTCCCCAGGTCCCCTTTTTTGCTTACATACCTACGTGGGCTTTTCAACCCGCGCCAGGTCTTTAACCATGATCTGCTCTATGAGCCTCACAATCCTCTAGCCATAACCACTTTCCTCTCTCCCCCAATCTCTTTTCACTGCTTTGTCATTAAAACCAAAAATGAAAAAAAAACGTCAATTTTCAAACTCCCCAACAACACATCTTCGTTGAGGAAACCTCCTACATCTCCCACGGGTGCGTACCGCCCTGCGGACCACCCGTCCAAGGTCCGATGAGCGACCTTTTCTACCCCTCCTCTGAGGGGTCTTCTCCTGTACATTCTACACCATCCTCTTCGTCTTCCTCTTCTTCTGTAAATATTGTCAGTCAATCTAGGAATGATAGGCCAAGGGTAGTACCTAGGAAGAAATCCAAGGGTAGGCAGATCCCTCGTCGATTCCTTCTGGATTTGGCCGCCAGGTGTCAGGCCCTTCTTGCCATTCCCCAGTTGTTAGAAAATCCCATCCAGCTACCGGAAATAGAATGTGAGGGCGACTGTGCATTTGATAAAGGGTATGGAGTCTACGAGATCACGGATGAAGAATGCCCCACTGAAGATGAGGGTGAAGAATATGAGGATGCGGCGGGCGCATATGCTAGTGGAATGAGGAGATTCGACGAGCCGTCAACCGCCGTAGAAGAATCCACCAAAGAAGTCAACTTGGGAACTGAGGAAGACCCTAGGATCATCCTCATAAGCGACAACCTATCACCCTCTGAAGAAAAGGCATTAATTGAGGTTCTCAAGGAATATAAAGACACGTTTGCATGGAGTCACGAGGATATGCTGGGTCTAGATTCAACCTTGGTCGAACACCGTTTAACCCTAAAACCAGGGTCCGTCTCGGTAAAACAAAGGTTAAGGCGTTTCCACCCTCAAATGGCTTTGAAAATGAAAGAAGAGGTCGATAAGCTCCATAAAGCCAGGTTCATTAGAGTCATCCTTTATCCTCAATGGGTGACGAACATTATCCCGGTCATGAAGAAAGATGGGAAAGTCAGGATTTGCATCGACTTCCGGGACCTTAACTGCTCGTGTCCAAAGGACGATTTTCCCTTGCCTCACATTGATGTGTTGATCGATAACACAGCAGGATATGAGACCCTCTCTTTCATGGATGGATTTTTAGGATACAATCAAATTCGTTTGGCAGAAGAAGATCAGGAGAAGACGTCATTCACTACCCCTTGGGGAACATATTGTTACGTGGTCATGCCGTTCGGATTAAAGAATGCTGGAGCTACTTACCAAAGAGCGATGATGGTCATATTTCATGACATGATGCACATATATCTGGAAGTGTATGTGGATGACTTATTGGTGAAATCAAGGACCAGGATGGAACATCCAGAGGTTTTGGCTAAGGTCTTGCAGAGATCAAGGGAGTTCCAATTGAAAATGAACCCGAAAAAGTGTGTGTTTGGTGTGTCATCGGGTAAATTGCTGGGGTTCATTGTGAGTAAAAGAGGGATCGAGATAGATCCCGACAAAGCCAAGGCTATCAGGGATATGCCGCCTCCCAAGAATTTGAGGGAAGTCCGAGGTTTAATCGGGAGATTACAGTTTATTCATCGGTTTGTGTCCCAACATTCACAAAGGTGTAGACCTCTCTACGAGTTGACCAAGCCAGGAGTAGAATTCCACTGGAATTCCAAATGTCAGAAAGCTTTTGAAGGGTTGAAGGAATATCTGGCTAGTCCACCCGTTCTCATTCCACCCAAACCAGAAAAACCTCTGATCCTTTACATCTCAGTCTTGGATGACTCCGTGGGAGCCGTCCTCGCACAAGCTGATGAAGAAGGCAAGGAACGGGTAACCTATTACTTGTCCAAACTTCTCAATCCATGTGAGCAGAAGTACACCGTCATGGAGAAAACCTGTGCTGCCCTCGTTTGGGTAGTGCAGAAATTGAAACACTACTTCTTGGCTCATGAGGTCCACTTGATTGCTCGAATGAATCCTATCAAATTCCTTCTGGAGAAAGCCGTCCTTACGGATAGGCTAGCACGCTGGCAAAGTTTTCTCTCTCAGTTCGACATCACCTACATCCAGCAAAAGGCGATTAAAGGCTATGCCATAGCCGAGCATCTCGCTCACCATCCTCTTCCCAAGTTCGATCCCGTCCAATCAGAGTTTCCAGATGAGGAACTAATGTCCGTCAACCAATCAGATGAGCCAATGTGGACAGTATATTTTGATGGAGCTCTGAATTCTCAAGGGAGAGGAATCGGCGTCGCCCTCCTGTCGCCTGAAGGCCTCACATTCCCATTGGCATATCAGCTCAAATTCTCAGTCACCAACAACATAGCCGAATATGAAGCTCTCCTAGCTGGCCTAGAACTCGCTCATTCTTTTTGTATCACCGAGTTGCGAGTCGTAGGTGATAGTCAACTCATCCTTCGCTAGGTGCTCACTAAATATCGCACTCGCGATCCCAAACTTAAGCCATACCAAGAACTCACTACTGTCTTTGCCAAACTGTTCACAAAACTGATCTTCGTTCATGTCTCTCGTCACCAGAATATTCTCGCCGATGCCCTCGCCTCATTGGCATCATCCATAAGGTTCCCTCTAGGAAGATAGTTTGAGTCCATTTCCATCTACAAACTTCACGCCCCTGCAATCGATGATGCTTCCTACGTGAACATCAAAGACAGGATAGCAAGGAAGATCCTGCAGGAAGATATCCTTGAGAAGAGGGAGATCATGTTGGTAGAGGTTGAAGAAGAACTGGCTGATGAAGAGAAACCATGGTTCTATAAAATTGTCAAATACTGCCAAGATCAGTTTTATCCTAAAGGGGCCACCACGGAGGACAAAAAAGCCATAAGAAGGGTGGCTCAGAAATATACTTTGGTTGGAGGTCTACTCTATAGGAGAAGCCTTACTGGCATTCTGTTAAGATGTCTCGGTGACGATGAGGTTTGGAAATGTGTGGACGAGACGCACTCGGGCGTATGCGGTGGCCACGTGAATAGTCAGATGCTCGCCAAAAAGATCATTCGGCAAGGCTTTTACTGGCCCACTATGGAAGAGGATTATGCCATCTATGTCCGTAGGTGTGTCAAGTGTCAACTTCACGCCGATAAAATCCATTCACCATCTTCCTCACTTCATCCAATATCCTCCCCGTGGCCTTTCTCCATGTGGGCATTCGACATCATTGGTCCCTTAGGTGATCCCAATTTCCTCATCAAGTAGAAATCTTTCATCCTCACTGCGACGGAATACTTCACCAAATGGGCCGAAGCTGAAGCTTACGCGGAAATCAAGGCGTCAACAGTCTGCAAGTTCATCATGAAGAACATCCTCGCCAGATTCGGCGTCCCAAGCACGATCGTCACCGACAATGGGCCACAGTTCATCTCTCAGGACCTACAGGACCTCTGCAAAAGGTACGCAATTGCATTGCATCATTCATCACCTTATTACCCACAAGGTAACGGCCAAGCGGAGGCCACCAATAAAACATTGCTCAAAATCATCAAAAAAACCTACGAGTCTAGTAAGTTTTCAGACTGGCCAGAAAAGCTTATCGAAGCTCTATGGGCCTATCGCACTTCAATCCGTACCCCCACCGGGCAGACTCCATTTGCCCTTACTTATGGTATGGAAGCGGTAGTCCCGTACGAGACTCTGATCCCTTCTCTCAGGGTACAATTGGACGAGGAATTTCCCCTCGACGATCGTCATAATTCACTCCTCGCCCAGTTGGAACTCTTGGATGAGAAGCGGTTGGCCGCTGCCGAACACACGCGTGTGTATCAAAATAGACTCGCTCGCTTTTACCAAAAGAAAGTCATTGAGAGAAAATTCAAAGTCGGTGAAATGGTCGTAAAAAGAATTTTTGTCAAACCTGGAGGGCCGCGTTCTAAGCTCCAACCCAATTGGGAAGGGCCATTTGTAATTCAAGCTGTGTATACAAGCTAGTCAACGCCGAAGGGACCGAGTTATCCCACCCTTGGAATGGGCTTTATCTTAAGAAATACTACCCTTAGCACAAAACAAAAAAAATGATGAAAAGATAAAAAAAAAACATCAAAAATAAAGAAATATTGAAAACCACTAAAAATATGGAAAATTCAAAATGCCGATGCCTGGCAGTCACCATGTAGTTAAGTTCTTGCATCTAACCTTCATGTTAGGATAGGGCCCATTAAGGCTTGGTAGACACCGGGTCTTGGTTTGCCAGAACCATGGAGATCCCTGTCCGGCCACGTCGGCCTATGCTCGCTCAAAGGAAGCTAACATGTGCTCACTTATGTATTTTAAAAGTCGGTAGCATCACCTACGGTGGGGCCCGACCCAGAAGATCTCCGGAAGCTATAATCTTTATTCTTTTCTCTTCGACCAAATGAGACAGTCGGCACCCTTAAAACGCTGAGCATGAGAAATCGAAACTCAAACCCCAAGGGCAACAGTAGGATCCATTTCCTCGAGCATCGATCAGAGCACGAGAAGAAGGCAGTGTCCCCGCAGGCATACAAAAAGGGAGCCCACAAACGTCAAACGACTATATCTCCCTCACAAAAAGAAATACAAAGTCAAAATCAAGAGAAAAGCCTGGTCGTGACCGTGCCTGTTGCGATAAACGGAACCCCTCAAAGCAAAAGTCTGAATCCACAAAAGGGGCCGTGGAATGTAAATGCTCGAGATTTGGTCTGAAGTTGTCCAAAAGGAAGGAGTTAATGGGCCCTTATTCGCTCGCCGGGTTAACGGTTTTGCCGATCCTCTCAGGAGGTTTATCCCCCACGTCTTCCTTCTTCCTCTAAAGATGAAGGTTCGATGGAGTTTCTGAAAGGAGAAAACTGCCCAGGGTCTGCGACCTTATTTTAATATAGACATTTGGTTGCCTACTTTGAAAAGCAAAAGCTATCGCTGCGAAGTAGTCTCCGTGTTTCTGGCTGGTTAAAACCCCTGTTTACCACCTTGATGTCTTCTTGTTTATCCTCGGGCTTAGGCCAATGCAAGGCGTCACCTATGGGTGCGACGGCGTCTGATTCCGGGTCAGCGTCGCGCGGTTGGTCGTTAGGATTCCAGGGTGTTCCATCTTATACCATCTAGAGTTGTGAGGAAGAAGACCCGGGTCGGGCAAATCTCTTACCTCAAACACCTTTTGGGTGAATCCCTGTGGTCGGAAGCAACTGGGAGCCTAAGCATGGCATGACGGTATTGTTATCAGGGTAAGTCTTAGCCGGCGGGATCATCATTCGAGGGGTCTAGAGGCCCAAATCAACCTAGATGTGCACTTAGGATACTTGGGAGGTTAGTAAGAAACCCCTGTCTCACGTAGGTTAGGTGCCATTTGGGTGCTTGCCAGGCGTTAGCAAAACAAAAAAAAAAATTGAAATGATAAAAACAAAAAAATGGAAAAGAGAAAATGTACATATTTACAAACAAAAAATCTTTTTTATGATAAAACAAAAAAAATGCCAAATATAAAAAATAAAACAAATCAATTTTGCATTTGCGTGCAGCATCTCACTTTAATACCGTTTGCATTCGTGTGCTTGCCTGTCGCATTTATCATCACCACTTCTTTCCCTTGCCTTCGTTAAAATAAAGGCTTGGCCCCTTGAACAGTTATCAAGGATAGTCATAGTGACCATTTGCTTATTGAGCAAGGGGCCAAGTCAGAACAGAAATTCTGATTTGTTTGTTTCAGTGATATGTGCAGGGATTCAGGCAACTGAAGCAAAGGTGAAAATAAACAAACCGAACCTTGTATTTTATTCCAAAAACCAAAAAAAATTACATCAAGTTCCACCCTCTCTCTCTGCATTACTCGTCTCACTACTCTCCGGGCAAAACGCTCTCAATGGTGCAACCCAACTACGAAAAGCGGTACTCCTACCGCTCTGTACTCCCCTTCCTATTCTCACATCCCAGCATTGATCCACGGAAGCAGCAGAGAAGCTACCGATACGAAAGCCACGCTCTCGTGCTCTTCGGTAGCGCTCCTCACCATCTCTCAGCCACTGTTCAGCAAGACCAAGGCTGATTCGGAGTTCGAATAGTTGGGCCTCCATGGCCCTTCGTTCCTCCCTTTCAGTCAATCTGTTGGTTCTTTCTCTCTCTGCGTCTCTTTCTTTCTCTGCACGTTCTCTCTCGCCGTCTTCCCTCTCCAACTGGAGAGTGATCCTCAGTTCCACAGCATCCCTGGAGGGGTCGTCATCAGGACGATGCCACAGTTTCCTCTCCAGTTCTGCTATCCTAGCCTCCTTCTGCGCAGCTTGGGCAAGCGCTTCTTCCGTCTCCTTTTCCTGCCAAGTGTACCATCTCAGCTACGCGATAAGGCGTAAACAAAGAGAACTCAACACTGAAACTTTTACCTATATACAGAGCATCCCTTCTGCCTCTGCAGCACGCTGCGTGGCGTGAGCAAGTTGCTCATGAAGCAAGTCAAGTTCCGAGGTGGGAATCCATAAGCTGGAAGAGGCGCCACCTACTCCCATCGCTGGGGAAGCCGCGCCAATCTGAGCATGCTACAGCCACGTGAATTAGCAGCCAACATCAAGAATCTGGGGTTCTTAAGTAGGAATGCATTATACACCTACCAAGGCGCTCGTAGCTCCGCGGGCATCGCCCAACCGTTGCTCCATCTATGCCAAGCGAGTTCGTAAATTCGCTATCATGGTATCACGGATATCCTGCAGCCATACGAGTCACCATTTCCACCAGAAGACCCAAAAGGAAAAGAGAGAAAGAAGAAAAGAGGAAAAGGGGAAACCTACCTCCACCAGTCCCTGGGGATGGAGCCGCTCTGCGTACTTTGTCCTATATAGACGCAAGTAGTCCTTGCTATCCCGCGCCTGCGATTCTACAATCATGCCACCCCTTTGTCAGTCTTCGTACTGTTCGGGGAATCGCACGCGCCAGTCAATGCAGGTCGTCGGTCCCCGCATTTTTCTCCCGACACGAGGTGGCGCAGCCGTATCCACCCATTCCTGAGCCAGTCCTAAAGTCCTCATAACCAATCGTAGCCGAAGCGGCTCGATTTCATTCAGGTAGTGCATCCACAATTCCCGTCCGAACCGGGCATGACTTGCTAGAACCCACGGCTGGTCGGCATCGACCATGTCTGAGTAGGGTCTCCAGTTTACCATCGCTGCAGGGAACTCCTGTAGCTCCCGCCTTAGCACCATCAGTTGGTAGGTTAGGGGTGCCGCACTCATGATGGGTTCCCACCGCCTGGCTAGCGGCACCATCGCGGGTCGCCGATGTCGAGCTCTCCCCATCGGGAGGTAATAATAACTCCACAGCTGCTCGGCACAGGTCATCAGTACCTTGCAAAAACAAAAAAAATATACAAAACAAGCAAAACCAAAAATACCTGGATGAATGGTGTGAAACCACTCCCAGTCATCTTACGGTCTGCTTCTTGGAACATACCTGCAAACAAGTGCGCCAGCATGGCAGCTCCTCAGGCATAGTATCCTACTCTTTCAAGGTCTGACAGCAGCTCCAGGAAGTAACATTGGATACCGTCCCCTTTTGAGCTCAGTACCAATCTCCCCAAAAGGAAAAGGAGAAATCTCCTCAAATCTATGTTGCATCTTTCCCAGTTGCCGAAATCTGCACAGTACACGGCACGACATCCTATTTCCATCCTTTCCATGAACTCTTCTGAGGATTCGTCGTCCCGTCGATGAGTGTCGGTGAGCCCTAATGCATCAATGAGGAACGCCCTAGCTACCGACCTGTTTTTCCGACCATCTAGGTCCAAACCCAGTAGCTTCTGGGCACCTTCTCGGTAATCCGCATAAGTGACCCCGGTCACTGCCTCGCCCTCCACCTTCAGGCTTGTGATCCGGACCACATCCTCCAAGCTGGGCACCATGTGCCCCCAGGGCATCAGGAATGCCCGACTCACTGGGTCCCATCTCTCACACAAGGCTTGGATCAGGACCGGGTCGAGCTGGATCGGCTCAATCCGAAGAAAGGTGCCAAAACCCATCACGTCTAGCCTGGCCTTTTGAAAATCTGGGAGACCTCTGTACGCTACCACTACCAACTCCCATGAGATCTGTGATTTCATCACACTCTACGCATGCAGGGAATGGAGAGGAAGTTTGGTCAGAAAGAAAGGAAGAAAAAAGAATGGAAAAAAGGGCAGGAAAACTTGGCTTACGAATTGTGATTGGGCCCTTTCGCTGAAGTGCCCTTCGAGGTCCGAAAGCCTCCTGGAACTACTACCACTGGACCTGCTTCTCTTCGAAGAGTGGGAAGATTCGCCCTCCATCCAACTCTCGGAATTTTAAACTCCTCCTCTCCCGTGAGAACTTGTGCTCCTCGAGTTAGCTCTCGATATACCTGGGAGAATAAAAGGGACACGAATTTATAGAAATGGAAGGAGTGCAGGCCAAGATTGCCTCCATCACCTTTAATGATAGCCCTCGCGATGAGGCACCTACCATGCGGTCCCGTGTGTCACTTCACCGCTCGCACAGGGTGACTGATTGGACGAGAATATGACGACTAGCCCCCTATGTTGTCTAGGGATACCCTTTCATGTTTTGGAGGACGTCCGCAAAATTTGACACAGCATCCAGGAAAAGGAACTAGGGCCGTCATTTTTGACTTCGACGGAAGATTCCCGTGGAAAATGGTCACAACAAGACGCGATTCTCCGCTCGGGGCGGAATCTCGGCAGACCCATCACATGGGAACAGTGCAAAGGAGGAGAAGTGTAGGGAAAAAGGAACGCACAAGAGAACAAACAAGCAACGGCAAATCAAATCACTCCATTTATAATAAGCTGTCTAAAAACATCATAAACATAAGGAGGAGGCGAGTCCACCAGCTCGCCGATCCTCACCATCACTCATCTCTCTGGGCGCTCTCCTCCTCTCCCCTGAGGTGCGGGTCCCTCAGAAGCCTCCTGGATCCACGTGCAACAGCACCTGCCTCGCCTCTTGGCGCCTGCTCCGCAGCAGTGACTCGCTGTTCCTCCCCTGGCGTGGCGAAAAAGCCACTAGCGGCAAAGCGACCGGATTGGCGGAGTCGCTCCCCGAACTCTCGCGCTCTCTCGTAGCGCGTCTCCATCCCTCCTAGCCTCTGCACGACGGCCTGAAGGCCCAGCTGGAGCTCCCTCACTTGGGCCTCTAAGGCCCTCCTCTCGGTCAGATCCCGCTGTCGCTCGGACCTTCTCTCTGCTTTCTCTCTCTCTGCCTCTCTCCTCATCATCTGCAGAAGAACCCTTAACTCCAGGATGTCTGGAGAAGGGCTCTCCTCACCACGATGTCGCAGCTCTGCTACAGTCGCCACCCAGGCATCACGCTCCTCTTTCGCCCGGGTCGCGTGGGCCACCGCACCAGCAAGTTGCTCCCGGAGGAAGGCAATCTCGAGAAAAGGGGCCGAGGAATTGGAAGATGCGCCGCCAGCCACTCCCACCGTCGCTGTCTGCTGGGCACGCTGGAACAAAATAAACAACGGCCGTCAGTGAAACTCCAAAATCTGAAGATAAAAGTGCGGCACGTAACTTACCAGGAGCGATAGCTCATGTTGAGCTACGGCCAGCTGCCGCCTAACCTCTGACAGTTGGGCGCGCGAGCCACCGATGCCACGCGTGTCCCCAGCTTGGGGAAGCCCCGCATAACTCTCTCTCTGCCGCCGTAGGAAGTCGGCGCTGTCCTGTACCAATACACTCCCTTGCTGTCCAGGGAGACGTACGTGCCAGTCCTCGAGCCTCGCCTTGCCGCGACTCTCCCTCCTGACGCGGCTCGGCTCGTCCGCACTCGCCCACTCATCGGCCAGGCCCCGGGTCCTCGCCATGTCCTGCACCAAGGAAGGAGGACCTCGCATCATAACAAAGAACGCGTCCCCTGTCCAAGACGCGTCCATCACTTGAGTGCAACACTTGCCGAACCCTTTCCCCCTCGCACGCCTTGCTTCAAAACTCAAAATGAATCAAAGAGGAAGAGATTGGAGGACCTACTAGACCGTGTTCACCTCCCTCCGCAACCTCGGGGGCCCGAAGCGGCCCTTCCTCCTCCATGGATGCCGTTCCGTGTTCTTGCATGTTCCTCCTCGGGCGAGGAGTTCCTCGTCCCTCTCCACCTTCACCATGGTCGGGCCCACTGAACTCCATCGATCAAAAGAGGAGGAAGACGAAAAGGGGGCGAGCAAGTTTCGGCGGAAGGCGGGCTCGTTTGCGGGTAAGGCACGGGAGAAGAAAGGCCACCCGTCGCTTTAAATTTGAATTCGAGGATTAAGACGCGTCCTCGCGCCTAGACGCGCCCAAAAAAGGGAGAAAGGAAACAAAATCCCCCCGTGCGAAGCGTAGTTCCCTGCTGTTCAGGGCAAGGTCTCGTGGAGCGTGCCTCGAAGGACAACTCAGTGTAAAGAAGAAAGTGTGGGAGAGAGAAAAGTACACGCAACACAAAAAAGCCATTTTCATTCCATATAATAGCCAAAAGTACATCATACAGTGAGGACGGTGGGGTGTACAAGCAACTCTCTAACTCTCGCCATCCCCCTCCTGGTCATCTCTCTCCTCCCTCCTCTGACGAGGATCCCTAGGGGGCCTCTGTGACCTCTGCGAACCCTGAGAAGCCGTGCTCGCCTCTCCAGGTGGCACCATGCCAGCCTCCAAGGTGCGGCGACGCTACTCGGCCGAAGAAACTAGAAAGCTGCCCACAGAGAAGGAACCGGACTGACGAAGTCGCGCCCCACGCTCCTTCGCCCTCTGATACCGCTCCTCACTCTCCCGGAGTCTCCCCTCCGCCGTGCCAAGACTCAGCCGGAGCTCCGACACCTGGGCCATCAGAGCTCTCCTCTCGTCCCAATCTCGATATCGCTCTGCCATACTATACTCCCTTTCTTTCTCTATGGTCTCCCTATCCCTCTCCCTCTCCTCTCTCTCCCTCATCGCCTCTCTCCTCGACAGCTCGAGGGTGATCCGCAGATCCACTACGTCGTGAGGAAGCTCCTCAGCCTCCAGTCGCCGCTCCTCCTCTAGCTCCGCAATCCGGGCGTCACGCTCTGCCACCCAGGCATCACGCTCCTGCTCAGCACGGACAGCACGCGCCAGGGCCTCCCGAATCTCGGCCACCTGTCAAAGCACGCATGCACCATAAGAGAACAGTGATAGAAGGAAAGCAGCTAGAAGAGGGCCGGGGCCAAGCAAGTACTCACTCGAGCCTCACGGTCACGCTCGGCCTCCTCAACCCGAGCCACCGCGTACGCCAGCTGCTCCTGGAGGGCAGAAACCTCAGGAGGAGGGCCCCGCGAACTGGAACCCGCTCCACCAGCCATCCCGGCTGCCGCTGTCTGGTGGGCCCGCTGAAACACGGGGCGAACGTCAGTCAAAGGCTAAGCATCAAAAATCCAGGTCACCAGAAAAATGCATTGCATAGACTCACCAGGATCTCCAACTCCTGTCGGATAGCCACCAACTGCCGCCTGGCGTCCGCCAACTGGGCCCGCAGGTCGGCGATCATGTTGTCACGAGCATCCTGCATTACACATAAGTTAGTGACACATGCATATACATATAGAAGGGCGAAGCAGTTTCATTTCACTTACCCCTGCCATAGCACCCAAGGAGAGGCGGGGAACGTAGCTCGGTACCGTCTCATGTAGTCTGTACTGTACTGTACATGGGACACCACTGGGACCCCGCCCTGCTGCCAGTCCTGGTACTGTGCTGGGAAGCGCGTGCGCCAGTCCACAATCTTCGCCTTCCCCTTGGTCTTCCGCCCGATGCGGGCCGGCCCATCTACATCGACCCACTCTTAGGCCAGCCCCAATGTCCTCATAACCAGCCTCAGCCGAAGCGGCTCGATCTCGTTCAGGCAATGGACCCATACATCCCGCCTGAAACGAGGAAGACCCGCTACAACCCAAGGCTGGCCAGCATCGCCCATGCCCAGGTAGGGCCTCCACACCACCTGCATCACCAGGCATACATCATATTAGTTGCCATTCAGTCACATAAGAAAACACAAAAAAAATCATACGCATCATACCATGGCCTCGGGATACTCGCTCAGCTCCCAACGAAGTGACGCCAGCTGGTAGCCGTGGGGTGCTGCAACCACGACCGGCCTCCACCGCCGCGCCAGAGGCACGGCCCTCCTGTTCCTGTGCCTAGCCCTCCCCATCGGGAAATAGTAATAGCTCCACACCTGCATCCATCATACATCATTAGTATAATAATTGCATATTTAACTGTGGGAATGCATAAATAAAATGTTTACCTGGAGAAAAGGTGCGAAGCCACTGACTGTCGTCTCCTTCTCCGAAGTCTGGGAGAGATCAGCAATCAAATGGGGAAGCAGAGCCGCCCCCCACGCGTAGTGCCCCACTCTGTCAAGGTCCGCCAGGATCCCGAGGAAACGGCAGTGGATGCCATCCCCCTTCGTCCCCAGCAGAAGGCGGCCCAGGAAGAAGAAAAGAAACCTCCGGAGGTCTAGATCCACCAGATCCCGCTCGCTCGGGTCTTGGGTGAAAGCTGCACGGGCATCTCCCTCCAGTCGTGCCAGAAACTCCGCTCCAGTCTCGCTGACCCGCTGGCGCGGGTCGACAAATCCGAGCGCCTCCATGATCTCCACTCGGCCGACTACCCTGCTGTCTCTATCAGTCACGCTCGTCTCTAACCACAGCAGGTCCAGGGCACTCTCTCGGTAGTCGGGGTAGGTGACCCCGCTGACTGCCTCTCCGTCAACTCGTAGCCCGGTGATCCGAGCCACGTCCTCTAGTGTCGGCACCATGTGCCCCTAGGGCATCAGAAACGCCCGGCTCGGTGCGTGCCACCGCTCCCTCAGTGCCTGGATAAGAGGAAGGTCGAGCCGGAAGGGCTCGATCCTAAGGAAAGCCCCAAAGCCCATGGCGTCCACACGCGCCCTCTGAAAGTCTGGCAGCCCACGGTGTGCTGCCACCACCAGGGACCAGCTGATCCGGCCCTTCATCACGCCCTGCACACCACAAAACCAACAGAAAACACATCAGCATCATGAATATTAATAAACAATAACACTGTATATACTACTTATTCATTATATTTTATTTTTTCTTTTTTAAAATATTTATTTTTTTGTGGAGGCGTCCAGGCCCCTGGACGCCTCCTTTCATTTCCTTTATTTTCTTTTATTTTTTAGAAAAACCCAAAAATAAAAACAAAAAATATGTTAATAATATATGTATTATCATGGAGGCGTCCAAGGCCCTGGACGCCTCCTTATTTTTAATTATATTTATATTATTTTCGTAAACAAAAAAAATAAATAAATAAAAAGAAAAAGGAAATGTGGTGGCGTCCAGGGCCCTGGACGCCTCCTTTCCCTAACTCCCCGGCCTTCTCTCACAGCCTCTCACCCGTCCGTTTAGCCTATTGAACCACAGAGTGAGAGTTTCGAGGGGCTTACCGGATCGTGCTCGTCCTCTCCCGCGTCGCCAGCATCCACTGCAGCCTCCACAGCCAAAGGAGGAGCCTCCTCCTCCACGGCAATCTCCTCCGCCGCAGTAGCCTCCTCGGCATCATCCCTCAGCCTCCTCGGACGACGAGCCCGTCGTTTCCGCTTCTCTGGACCCTGGCTCGATCCTCCTCGCTCCATTGGGACTAAGAATGGGTCGTCTGGGGTGACTGGGTCGTCAGAATGAACAGTACAAATGAGCAGGGGATGAGCCCCCCCCCCATATATATAGAATCCACTTTAATTGGGGCGTCCAGGCGCCTGGACGCCCCCACCTTTTTTATTTTTTTCCAAAATTCAAAAATATTAGGGGCGTCCAGGCGCCTGGACGCCCCCAAGACAAAAAAATCAAAAAAAATAAAAAATAAAATTTAGGGGCGTCCAGCACCCTGGACGCCCCCAAAACAAAAAAAAATAAAAAATAAAACTTAGGGGCGTCCAGCACCCTGGACGCTCCCAAAACAAAAAAACTTAAAAAATAAAAAATAAAAATTAGGGGCGTCCAGGACCCTGGACGCCCCCAAAATAAAAAAAACTTAAAAAATCAAAGATAAAAATTAGGGGCATCCAGGCCCCTGGACGCCCCCATAATAAAAGTTTCGAAAAAAAATAATAATAATAAAAAGAAAAAAGGGGGTAAGATTATGTATATAATCCAAAAAAAGTACAAAATAAAAACACAAAGAAAAAGAAAACCACAAAAAAATAATAATTAAGGGAACTGGTCCAAAACTGCCAAATGCCAGATTTTATTCCATCAGAGAAACAGAATGAGCTACATCAGGGGTCTAGGCGCCTTAGGCCTTAACTTCCCCAGTTCGGTTACATAAGTCCTCCACGGCTCGCATTCTTCCACCACGTGCGCAAAGGCCTTTCCCGCAACACTTGTCTTCTAGGGAGCTTTAATGGCCTTCGCTTCCTTCGCGTCCGCTTCAGTGCCCAACTCCCTCTTCTTCAAAGGAATGATGCCAGTCGGTAGTGGGAACGAATGACGTGGAATGCCGATCTGGAGGCAGCACCGATGTGTGTTGTAAAGGACAAACTCGGTCGCACCAATCAGTTGGAGATCAACTTCACAATAAGACCTCATGAGGAGCTCAAGCGAGAGTAGACATGTCGGTGCGCAAGTGAAGAAGCTTTGTGTCACAGTGCGAAAGTGAGACCGCCAGTCTTCACGTCTCTTTAGCCACGGAACACGGTTCGCCACGGTGCCACCGAAGCCTAACACGTCGGCTATATGATAAAGGGGGCTTTGTTGGAAGAGCTTCGAAGTAGTTGGCATTCCCTCACGGTGATCAAACTTGAAATGCAAATCTAGCCAGCAATTCAGGACAAGTGCACAACCAAAAGGAGTCTTACCCATGCTCGAGGTAGTAAGGCCACTATACAGGTAGGCAAGGACAGCGGGTCCCACCCTCTTTCCACGCCAGATCCGCAGATAGCACTCAGTTGGTCTTCCTCCACTATGTTGTCGGTATGAGGAAACAAGAGAGCACCCGCCAGACAGATAGTGAACCCCTTCATAATTCCCTCCAAATAGTCATCATCTGGTGGCCCCCTCAGGGCGTCCATGACCCACTCCGTGAGCTTTTGCAAATCAATCCCCTTTTGATTACGCACCTTCCTGGCCGCATCGGGCGGCATGAAGCTTCCGAGGACGCTTTCAGAAGTCCCCCGTGTCAGCATCCGCATAGCCTTCGCCTTCCCGTCACTCTTGAATTTCTTCAATCCGAGCAGAAGTTCCACCTCCTCGAGGAGGATGGTCACCTCGAAAGGTCGGGAAGATAAAAGTGTGGGTCTGGGGATGCCAGATCTCCACTAGTGCGCCCATAGCCGCCCAGTCCATACGAATCTTCTCGTAATATTTGGCGTGAATAAGGAGCCCTTGCAGATGCCACTTCGAGAGTATGGCCCTCATGCCGATGGAAATGTTGGAAGTTAGCTTTGAGAGCCATGGCAATTTGGAAAACTTCCTCGGGCCTGGGAAGAGTGGATATGGCTGGAAGAGAAAAGAAAGAAGAAGAAAGGAAGGAAGTAAGAAGAAGGTTCACATGGAGAATTTTGAAAAGAATCAGCTTACCATATGCGACATGATCGTCCCACTCAAATGACCCTCGAGGTCGGAGAGTCACCTGATCTCGCTACTAGGCTTGCTCCTCTTCATAACGCGGGAAGACTCTCCTTCCATCCCGAAATCTCTAGATCCTCCTCTCCTGAGCTTCCAAAACCCACCTTGGTGCATTTGAATGAACTAGCCTAAGGGGAGTTCTTATAGGAAGGGTAGGGCGCTACAGGACGGAGCATGTCACATCAGTGGTCATTGTCAAGATTTTGTCTGGATCTCCTTTGTACTGTGGTGCGATTCTGCTGTGATTCTGCTACTTTCTGATGTTGTTAACCTTTGCTAGTCTGTGCAGGTTTTATTAACGGACGTCTTTGTCCTATCTCCTGTCCCACCTTTCAATGGTTGGTCCTACCATGTCATGCATCATAGTATATGATATCTACGCTACTAGAACATGTCAAGGACCTTGCGGTCCGAACAAATCTGGGATTTGAGTTCCCCTTCAACAAAAAATAGTGATGATCCCGGAAGAATTTGGGTTGTACGGATAGGCCGTTAACTTGTGGTAGCATGGGGACGACGGTTCCATTCAGTGAGTTGGTGCGCGGATAAACGGGCCCCAGCCCAGTATCGGTTCACCGGATCGGTATCCTGACCCGTTCTTAACAAGTTGATAATATTATCCTTGGCTACTTTCTATTTTAAATTTTTCTTTAAACCCAGCATGCATTCATATAGGACTTTGATTTATTGCGGAAGATCATCCAAGTGATTCGATTGTGAAAGCCGTCGTGTTTCAATTCCTACAAATATGAGATATTCCACTCCGAATGAAATACTGAGTTTCCTTGAAACGGCTCTACGCTGCTCTTCCAAAGGAGACCCTTGTTTGGACAGACCCTCAGATATTCCTTTACTTTTGACCTTGTTTGACCCACCTTGGCCGCAGCACTTCCACATTGGCTGGTAACCGCTCACCAAAGGTGAAACCTGTAG
This sequence comes from Amorphophallus konjac, assembly GCA_022559845.1. Classification (NCBI taxonomy): domain Eukaryota; kingdom Viridiplantae; phylum Streptophyta; class Magnoliopsida; order Alismatales; family Araceae; genus Amorphophallus; species Amorphophallus konjac. The sequence continues at coordinate 132,988,813 of CM040127.1, read as the reverse complement.
GTTTATGACCCAGGTACTTCCACACCGAGAAGTTGGTCTCTTTTTATTTCGTGCCTGAGCGCACATCTCACCCTCCCTTATTTGATCTCCGTCCAAGCAATCGTCAATATTTGAAAGACCTTCTTCAAGGTCGCCTCATTGAAACTTCAGGAAAGATTCCAAACAGTAACGTCAAAAGCGTGTCTCATCACACCTTGGCATCAACTTACCAGTCCGCTCCCACTTCATTTCACTCCACTTCGATACCATTCCATTACGTGTTGCTCCCTTGCAAAGTAGACGCCAAGGCAGGGCAGCTGTAGACACGCCGTTCTTGACGTCTCCTGAGAAAGTCTCATATTACTATACAACGCCCCGCAACGGCTTACGCATTTTGAATCGCTCGAGTGCTTCCTTCTCTTGGGTCTTCTTTTGTCTTTTTCGGCATCCGGAATCGTCTCGTCACGGCATTCAGACGGCATCAACACCAGTCAGACGCATCAAGAGGTTCCGGAACCAAGAAGGTGTGTGCCGGGCGGCCGCCGATTGAGGACCCGGGTGGGTCTTAATGGGGGCGTCCAGGCCCCTGGACGCCCCCATATTTTTTAATTTAATTTATTTTTATTTTCTCAGGGCCAAAAATTAAATAAAAATATATATATTAATGGAGGCGTCCAGGACCCTGGACGCCTCCATAAAAACAAAAATAAAAAATGTGTGTAAAATGCCAGTTGGCATAAAAACACAAAAAAAATAAATAAAAATAAATACATATTAATGGAGGCGTCCAGCCTCCTAGACGCCTCCATAAAAACAAATATAAAAAATTAAAATGCCAGCCTTGGCATAAAAAACAAAAAACAAAATAAAAATAATATATTTGTGGAGGCGTCCAGGCCCCTGGACGCCTCCATCAACTCTCTCACGGGCGCCGGCCACCGAACGACGGTTTGTCGTGTGTGAAAAAGTCCAAATTATAGAAACGTCCAGCCAGCTGGACGCGTCCATTTATGAATCACGAGTCGCCGCTCACAAAATCACGCGTTGTGCCAAACCGCGTACGGCCGTCGTCGGTTTTCGGTGGATCTATTAGAGGCGTCCGGAGCCCTAGACGCCTCCACAAAAAATATTCTAAAAAAATAAATAAAAATAGAATAAAATATTAGTTCGGCCCTGATGGAGGTGTCCAGGGTCCTGGACGCCTCTACCCTCCGGAGCCCTATAAATAGAGGCCCACCCCCTCAGTTCTAAAGGAGCTTCGAAGAGATCCGATAGGCTGCCGGAGCCCAGAGGCTACCAGAGTCATTTTCTAACCCGTGGGATCTTTTGTAGGTGGAGGTTCTGCCAGCTTCTCGGGTGCCCACGCTCGCGAGAGGAAGGTCGTCTTCATCCACCGCGCTTCCACGTCACCCCTACGCTGCCGGAGCTCCGCCGGATTTCACCATCGGCACATCCAATAAGCCAACTCTTTCCTTTTCTTCGTAGTTCTTTTGCATTCATCATCTCGCATCCTCCATCCCCCTTTATAAGGGCGCCTCTTCTTATAAACTTCTTGCATCCATCATCTCATTTTCCTCCTACTCGAGTCCGAGAGGGGTTTAAAAGATAACACCAACCAGGTGTGTGTCTTGCCATCATTTCGTTATTTTTATTGCAAGGATTTGAATACTACACATTCATCTCTCTAATCAACTTGTTATTTGTTTGTCGTTATTTTGCAAGGGTAACCGAGGAAAGCCCTCTCCGTCGGTCGGCCGGAAGGAGAGGAAGAAGCAACCCGCCATCTCCCGCTCTTGAGGTAGGCGCGATCACTTTCTTATTTTGGGGTCTTTTGGCCCCTGGCGATCACATCTTATCATCGAGGCCGCGGCGAGTCACTTCCCCAATGGCCGTTTAAATTTTCGTCTTTATATTCTCTTTATATTCTGTCATATTCTGCTCATATTCTCGAGGCCGCGGCGAGTCACTTCCCCAATGGCCGTTTAAATTTCCGTCCTTATATTCTCTTTATATTCTGTTATATTCTGCTCATATTCTCGAGGCCACGGCGAGTCACTTCCCCAATGGCCGTTTAAATTCCCGCTCTTTGTATTCTCTTTATATTCTGTCATCTTATTATCTGCTCATATTCTCGAGGCCGCGGCGAGTCACTTCCCCAATGGCCGTTTCAATTCTTGTTATTTAATTTCTGCACCATTCCCGTCCCCCCGAGACCGCGGCGAGTCACTTCCCGCTATGGCCGTTTAAACCCCCATATCTTGCTATATTATATTTGTCCCGCTCGCCCCGCCGGAGCAATCTCCCGTGGTGGCCCCTTCTCTCTCTTCTCTCATCTCTGTGTTGCAGCAAACAAAAATAAAAAGAGGAGCCCGCGCGCTCCGCGTCCTCTCCGCTCTCCCCGAACCGCGTGATGTCGCTCACAGCCGTCAGAGCAATCAGAGTGAAGGCGGTGAGTGAAGGAACGTGACGGTCCAATGTGGGAGCGTCAGAGAACTCTGACGGTCCTATGATAAACCGTTACATGAAAAAGTTGTGTAATCCAAACAGGACTCTCCCGTGAGCGTCCAAATCTGAGGCAAAGAGGCCCTAATCCATACTAGAACCCTCCTAGGCCTAGGATAATGCTTTCTAATCCAAGTCCTATCATTCTATCACCAAAATCAAACCTTTATAAATAGGAACAAGCCCAGAAATTGTAGCTCACATCAATTCTCTACTACAAGGCTTGGAACTTCATAAAAATAGCAAAGAACACCATGAAGAGGAGCTTTGGAGTGACGGGCATGGAGGAGAGGGTCTACACTGGGCCCAAAGCAGCCAAGAAGGAGCATAGGGAGCTGCAAATATTGACCTCCATCCCCAAGCATCTTAGTTCAAGTGCACTAAGAGAGGTAAGTTTGCAAAAAAACTTCATCAATTTTTATGCACTTTTAATTCAACTTATGATCTTCCTCTCTTCTTCCTCCTCTTTTCTCTTTTTCTCTAGCCTTTCCCTGGCCCAAGGTGTTATTCCAACCTAAAGTGGGTGGCTCCTATAATCAAAGAACTTCCATTAGAGGTCCTATCAATCCTAAGGGCATGGCACCTTCATCCCTTAGTTATTTTGGCCAAAAATTTCTAGAAATTGTCCTTAGATTGGGCAAGCATTTCAGCCCTCATAGAGTTATGGCACCCACAAACACACACCTCATTCTTCCCTTCTTTTGAAGCTACAGTCCTATTAGAGGAGGTAGAGACCTACCTATCCCTTGCTAAGACTAAAGTGGGAGATGAAGACCTAATGTGTCATACGGTGGAAACAATAGACCCTTCCTTGATTCTAAGTGATTTCATCTACAATCCAAAGGATGTTAGGACGATGATCAGCCCACGCCACATTCATTTGATACCCATGACTCAATGGATAGTCTCTCATTGCAATAACAAGTGGGAAAGGTATGAAGCCATTGCCAACGCTACTTCGGTTTGCTTGTGCGGAGTCTTCCTTTTCACCACCACTGACCACCTTCTAGACATCCAAAACCTCAGCATCATTAGTGGGTTGTGGTGGGGTTTATCCATTTCTCAAGCGGTCCTTTCATACCTCTATGAAGGGCTTAGCTCAGCTTGCTTAGGACGACCTCTATTCGGCTCTATGATGCTCCTTGAGTGTTGGATGGGAGTGAGAATCAAATTTCAACCCAAGAAGAACTTAACTTCAGCTAGCCGGATCTTTGGGAGCCACCCTTTATTCTTTATAGGAGGCACCTTTGGATTCTCTTCGCAGGTTGAGTGCCAGACGGCGGAAAAGAAAACACGAGATGATTGGCGCCTCTTCCTCAACACTTTGCCAATGGATAAGTTCGCGATGCGTCCAAGAGTTCTTCGGAACACCATTCTTAGAGTTCCTCAGCGACCAGGCCTATATCTACAGCTAGTGGAGGACACTAGCATGGAGATCTACAACCCTCACCGATGCTACCTTCAGATCGGGCTACCACGTACCGTGGTTCTTGCACTCTCACATTTCTCTCCCCTTCAAGCTAGGAAGATGGAGACTGAGGAGGATGAAAGGGCAGTCTGTAGCGCTCTGATCATGTGGGAGATCAGCAAAGTGCGCCCATGGCAAGAAGAGGTGGAAGAAGACGACGTGGAGCGCCATGCATACATGAAAGAATTACGCAAGATCCGACCTCATGCGGATAGAAAAATGAATGTAGTTTGAGCTTTCTTATGATGTTCTTGAAATTATCAACAAACTGATGTTCATTATGTTTTAGTTGAATGGAATGAAGACTTTGAGTTGATAAGATATGGAATTGATTGCACTTTTGTTCCAATTATCCTAAAAAACTGGGTTTCCGGTTCATGTAACGGTCCTATATACGGCCGCCACAATGATTTGACGGTCTCACGAAGAGCCGTCAGAGGGAGGACTAAGAGAAACTGAGAGTTTAACTGTTCTCGGAAGAGTCTAACGGTCTAATAATAGGCCGCCAGAAGGATGTAACGGTCTAATGTAGACGCGTTAGAGAAAGTTTATTGAGAACTACGAAGTTTTGACCTTTGGGAGAAGGTGACGGCCGAACGATGGACCGTTAGAGAGGTGTGACGGTCCATGAATAGACCGTTAGAGAGCCAAAACCTGTGGGTTTGCGGGTTTGAATCTTCGGGCTTTGGACCTTCGTTCTGCACACACTTAGATAAAAAAATAAGTTAGATCTGTTCGAAGACTCAACCCCTTGCCTGAAGCAAGTTAGAAAGTGACCAGTTCTTCATATTTGGTCAAGGGGTGGAGCCTTATTAAATAGACGGAAGATATAATGGAAACAATGTAATGCATGCGATGCACATGATGGCATTTTTGGAGTTTTTGCAAATATTTAGATTTTTGTGAGATTTTGAAAATATATGATGTTTTTGGATGATTTTTAAAATATTTGCTGTTTTTGGATTTTTGAAATATTTGTTGTTTTCTAGTTTTTTTTTTTGAAATATTTGTTGTTTTTTTGGATTTTTTTGAAATATTTGTTGTTTTTTTATTTTTAAAATATTTGTTGTTTTTGGTTTTTTTGAAAACCAGTGCCTCCCTAGTAACGCGGGCTCTCCCTATTCCATTAGGAATTCCCCGAGGTTGGCGTGCAATAGTGGTGACAACCCCTGGCCAGGGCCTAACTTGCGTGACTGTGCTTCTATAGAGGCCATACCCAGGGTATTTATCTTAGTCCTAAAAAAAAAATAGAACATGGGGATAAGCTTAGGCCAGGTGTAGGGGTTTTTAGGGCTTGAGTTCCTCTCTGAGCAACCCATTCAGAGATTCGGTCTGTTGCGCCGGGGCTTTGTGTCCGTCATCGAACCTTTGTCCACTCTAAGCACGCATACAACCAAGCTCATAACGTCCCGCAAGGAAACTGTACTGCCACTCTTGCCATGCCTAGTTCTTTATTTTTCTTTGGAGCTTTTGGATTTTTGATTGAGAGACTTTCAAGAAAAACTTTTGTTCACGTCACGATGACTGCTCCTTTTCTTTGCTTTTTTCTTTGTGGTGTCAGGTCATAACGGACTGCCCCTATTTGAGACCTCCTCTCGTCAGGGTGTCTAGATTGGTTGTCGCCCCCTTATTCACCTCTTGCCCTGGATTCGGCCGAAGAGAGAGACGGACCGGGACTTTGACTTTCCCCCAGGCATGGCCAAGGAGAAACGGTGTCTACAAAATTGAAACCCCGACCAGAGATGTCATGTGGAGTATGATTGCCGTGCTCGGGGTCCTCCTTCAGGGTGAAAGGGAAAGAACACCTTGCTACCGGGGCGACACTAGTTAGACTCTAAGGAAAGAAACGCTTAAGATACAACCCATTCCAAGCGTGAACAAGCTCCTTGCCTTCTGCGTTTACTAAGCGGTAAGCATTCACTAGATAAACCTCTTTGATGACAAACGGTCCTTCCCAGTTAGGTTGTAATTTAGACCTAGGACCTGCAGACCGAATGAACTTGCGTTTCAAAACCATATCAGCTTTTTGAAATTTATGCTCAATTACCTTCTTTTGAAAATAACACGAAACTCTCTTTTGATAAACGGACACGCGATCGGCCGCATTCATTCTCTTTTCGTCTAAGAGTTCCAACTGAACGAGCAATGCCTCTCGACGTTCATCGAGATTAAGTTCCTTATCGAGCTGTAGCCTTAGGAAAGGGATCAGGATTTCATATGGGAGCACCGCCTCTATCCCGTATGTGAGAGCATAGGGGGTTTGCCCCGTAGGAGTACGGACGGAGGTGCGGTAAGCCAATAGAGCTTCCACTAATCGTTTTGGCCAATCAGAGAATTTGTGAGATTCACATGTTTTCTTTATGATTTTGAGAAGGGTTTTATTAGTGGCTTCGGCTTGACCGTTGCCTTGTGGGTAATATGCAGATGAATGATGCAATGCAATATTGAACTTCTTACATAAGTCCTTGAGCTCCTGAGAGACGAATTGGGGTCCGTTGTCGGTGACGATGCTCCTTGGTACTCCGAACCACGAGATGATATTCTTCATGATGAAGCGGCACACCGTGGTAGCTTTAATCTCCGCGTACGCTTCGGCTTCAGCCTACATGGTGAAGTACTCAGTGGTGGTAAGGATGAAGGATTTTTGCTTGATCTGAGAATTGGGATCACCGAGCGGGCCGACAACGTCGAATGCCCACATGGAGAATGGCCTAGGAGTAGAAACAGGATGAAGATACAAAGTAGGAGCATGGATCTTATCAGCGTGGAGTTCGCATTTAAGACACCTCCGGACATAGAGGGAGCAATCTTCCTCTAGAGTGGGCCAATAATAACCCTGCCTAAGGATTTTCTTCGCTAAAGCATGGCCATTAACATGACCTCCACACTCACTAGAATGGGCTGCTTCGGCCACCTTCCAAGCTTCATCATCGTCTAAGTATCTCAAGAGCATCCCGTTAGTAGCGCGCCTATATAGTTCTCCTGCAATGATAGTATACCTTGAGGCGTCTCTTGTTATTGACTTGCGCTGCTCGGCATTTGCCCCTTCCGGGAATGATCCATCTTTGCAATACAACTTGATTTCATGGTACCAGGGTAATTCTTCTTCCTCTAAGATCTCTTCTAATTCTGTCAAAGATACTTCCTTAAGATCATCCTTCTCAGCCCTTGCCTCTACAGTTTTCCTAAGGTTGGCATACCAAGGATCCTGAAGAGAGGGTGCGTCCAATCTCTGAACGATGATAGTCTCAGTGTTCCTACTGAGAGGAAAAGATAGAGAAGAAGCGAGAGATGCTAGGGCATCAACGAGAATGTTCTGAGATCGAGGAGTATGGATGTAGATCAACTTACAAAATTACCTAGCTAGGAGTGTGACCAAATCTTTATAGGGCTTGAGCTTTGGGTCACGAGTACGGTAAGTGGACAGAAGCTACCGCAGGACAAGCTGAGAGTCCCCTATGATCTTCAAGTGGCGCGTGCCTAGAAGGTACACGTGCTTCAAACCGGCTAGGAGAGCATCATACTCGGAGATGTTGTTGGTAGTAGGAAATCGGAGCTGGTAAGCAAGCAGAATCATTACTCCTTCTGGAGTGAGGAGAACAACGCATATCCCTCGACCCCGAGAATTGAGTGCACCGTCGAAGTGCAGAGACCAGAAGGGATGATGAGAGATCGCAGAGAGATGCTCATCAGGGAAGTCATCCTGAATAGAGTCGGTGTGAGGAATGGGAAGATGGGCAAGATGCTTAGCGATGGCATATCCTTTGACCGCCTTCTGAACAACGAAGGTGATATCGAACTGAGAGAGGAAGCTCTGCCAGCGAGCTAACCTACTAGAAAGAATAAGCTTTTCTAAGAGATAGCGGATCGGGTCCATTCTAGATATCAACCAAACTGGGTGGGCTAGGAAGTAGTGTTTAAGCTTCTGAGCTACTCACACTAAAGCGGCACAAGTCTTCTCCATAGTAGTGTATTTGGCCTCGACCGGGTTAAACAACCTGGAGAGGTAATAAGCTGCCCACTCTTTGCCTTCATCGTCTACTTGTGCTAAGACCGCCCCTAGGGAGTCCTCAATGACCGAGATGTATAGGATTAGGGGTTTCCCAAGAACAGGAGGTTGCAGAACCGGGGGATTAGAGAGATAGGCTTTTAAGTCCTCGTAGGCCTTTTGACAATCTTCGTTCCATTCAAACTTGACTCCCGCCTTTAGCAATTCGTAGAATGGACGGTACCTTTGGGAATGTTGGGATATGAATCTTCTGATGAATTGCAATCGACCAATCAGTCCTCGAAGTTCCGTGATATTCTTAGGCGGAGGCATGTCTATGATGGCCTTTGCTTTATTTGGATCAATCTGGATCCCCCGTTTGCTAATGATAAAGCCTAGTAGCTTCCTTGAAGAGACTCCGAAAATACACTTCCTCGGATTCATTTTCAGCTTGTAGTCCCTAGCTCTCTGCAGCACCTTAGCCAGAATAGCGGGGTGTTGTTCTTTGATTCTCAACTCCACCAAGATGTCATCCACGTAAGCTTCCATGTAAATGTGCATCATGACGTGGAAGATTGCCATCATTGCTCTCTGGTAAGTGGCACATGCGTTCTTCAAACCGAACGGCATAACCACGTAGCAATATGTGCCCCAGGGCGTGGTGAAGGAGATTTTCTCTTGATCCTTGGGAGCGAGACGGATCTGATTGTAGCCAGAATAACCATCCATGGATGATAGAGCTTCGAATCCGGTAGTATTGTCCACCAAGACATCTATGTGAGGCAGCGGGAAGTCATCTTTGGGACATGCTTTGTTTAGATCCCTGAAATCGATACAAATTTCGCACTTTTCCATCCTTCTTGATAATAGGGACAATGTTTGCCACCCACTGGGGATATAAGACAACTCTGATAAACTTGGCCTTGTACAACTTGTCGACCTCTTCCTAAATCCTCAAGGCCATTTGGGGGTGAAATATTCTCGACCTTTGTTTAACGGGTGTTGCCCCTGGTTTATGTACTAGTCGATGTTCCACTAAAGAGGGGTCAAGACCCAGCATGTCCTCATAAGTCCAGGCGAAAGAATCGCTATACTCCCTTAGGACTTTGATTAAATCTTCTTCTACTTACGGAGAGAGATTAGCGGCAATGATAATCGGCCTTGGGTCTTCTTCAATTCCCAAATTTATTTCCTTCGTAGGTTCATCCACCGCCGACGATGGCTCGTCGAATCTCTTTAATCCTTGCGCATATAGATCGGTGGTGTCATCTACATTACTGTCCTCATCATTGATCGGGTCCTTTTCATCCAGGACTTCATAAACACCTAATCCGTCATCACTCCACACCCCATCTATTTCCTTTTCATCTTCAATCATGATCACCACGGCGATGAATTCTGGACACTTCGAAAGAGCACGACAACACTGAGCTAAATCTTGCAAGAACCTATCAGGAATGGATCTGGAATGACGCGCGAGTGGGCGCGGCTCTGACTTGGAAGGGCTAGACGACCTAGAACAAGATCCTACTTCTCTAGACCTAGACCCGACTTCCATAGACTCGACGGACCCTATATCTAACCTAGGAGAAAGCAAGCCTACTGGGAGGGAGGAAGTAGGGGTCTTGTGCTCCTAGGAAGAGGATGGATCGAAGATAGCGTAATCTTCCACTGAAATCTCAGTTTCAAAATTGACATTTTTTTTTGGAGATCACGTGGAGATCACGTGGCAAGATGGAGAGGAAGGAGGAGGAGGAAGAGTGAGAGGATATATGGAAGAACAGAAGATGTCGAGGAACGGGTCGGAGGAAGAGAAGGAAGGAGTAGAGAGATCAAATGGTGGGCAATGCCCACAAGGAGGATCAATGATTAGAAATTCCATTGGCAAGTCGTACCAAAATGGAGATATTGGGGGTAGCGGATCAATCATAATAGGAGGTGGACGGGGAATAAAGTCCAGCATCTGGAATAGTACGCGCAGGCGGGAAGGAGACAAAGTGATGGTAATGGGAGAGCTCGCCCTTTCTCGTGAATGGTTTGCTGGTTTCGGCTTCCACTGAACAAGCCGTACCTTTTGATTTTTCTGACAATTGTCTGGTTCCTTGAACATCCTGGCAGACGCTTGGCTGAAATTGAGCATGTCATCAACATGCCCTTTTGGCAGCAGAGGCGGACTGGCAACTATACAAGCTGCATCTTTCTTTTCTGACTGTGTTGATGGTGGATTTAGTGTACCCGGCTGGAGAGGCCCTTTTATAAAATGGTGGCAGTAATCCCAGGTAAGTGGCCTTGAGTCACCCATCATTGACAGTGCGGACTCTCGGTAGCCGAGACCCCGTCTACTCATTTTTCTAACTTTAGGGATTGGCTTGGTCCGCCCCTGCAATTGTGCACCGAGGCCTCTCCCCGGTTGGTAGCCCAATTTCAGTATAATATCCCAACCTTTGGAATCTCGGATCTGGGGCTTCGCTTTAATGTTGACGGGCATAGTGGCGGGCTTGCGTGGTGCATAGGCCCACGAAAAGTTCAGATCTAACACAGAAATAACCGGCCGAGTACTGGGCCACAAAGTTGGCAAAATCTTCTCTGAAATAGCTTTAACAGACTAGACCATGGATAAGCTTTTGACTTTAACCACCCTCCCTTGAAAAGGGAATTTGAGACACTGATGCGCGGTGGATGGTACGGTGCTAAGAGTATCGATCCAGGGACGACCCAAGATAGCCTTGAACATAGGGTCGATGTCCATCACATAGAATTCAATGGGCATAGTGAGAGGCCCAAGCTCAGCTTGAATGGTGACAACCCAGTGACATTCTCTCCTCGAATTGTTGTATGCAACTATAGTTGTGGGGGTCAGCCGTAGAAGCTATTCTGATAAGTTGCAGGCCCTGAGAGTGTTGAGTGGGCATACATTGATAGATGCCCCTGTGTCAACTAATGCCACATCAATGCTGACTTTGTTCAAGATAATAGTGATACAAAGCGGCATTTGCCAGACTTCTGGTGGTGCAAGCTCGGTCTCAGAGAAGGTAATTGCTGGCCCTTTAGAAATAGTTGCCAGTGTTGTAGGTAAACTGTCGGCTGCCACATCTTCACTAACCATCACCTTTTGAAGAAAATTCCTGAGAGCATCTTGGTGAATGGTAGATCTCTTTATAAGCTCCAGCACAGATATCTTGGCGGGCACTCGGTCCAAATGATGTAGCAAATCATATTGGGTACCCGGCAGTGGCTCGACTTCTTCCTGATCTGCAGTCGGTTGCAAGGACTAGGGATTGGAAGTAGGAGAATAATTGTGATGAAACAAACGCCCGCTCCGCAGGGCGCAATTATAGGCTGACGCGGCCTAGGATGACGGTATAATTGGCCCGGTGGGGTAGATGAGTGGTGTAGGAGAAAGTAGGGGAGTGCTGATGATGGGATTGGAAGGGATGGAGGTAAGAGGTTGCGGGGGTAGGATGACAGGTGAAGAGTTAGTGGGGGGCGCGATGATGATGGCCGTTGGCGGAGGTGGAGGTGTGAAGGTTAACAGAGGTGTAATGAGCGGAGGGTTAGAAGGAGGCGTGGCGATGGTAGCGGGGGTGACTGGAAGAACAAGTGGTCTTGTGGACAGAGAAGGGGTTTGGTGTGTGGGCATGAGGATGGTGGAAGCAGAAGGATTGCGGTAGTTGTGGTGGAGGGCCATGACTTATGGTGCGGAGCCGTCATCGTCAAAGGACCACCCGGCGTCGGGGGCCGGGGGTTGAACTACATTAACCTGAGCCGGTGCCGGCGGCTGAGGCTGCGGAGCATGAGGATGGTTCGACATTGGGTTCTGATGGATCCCCAAGTCTTGAACCGATTGCTGTTGCTGTTACGGCTGCTACTGCGGCTGCGGTACCTGTTGCTGCTACTCTTGCTGCCTCAGCGCTTGCCTTCTCCTTTCTTTAATCTCTGTAATGGCCCTGTGCATCTCGGCCCAATCAATACGGTGTCCCTTGTGTAAGTCGTAGACCAAATCTCTAAACTGAAAACACCCTTCAATAGTGTGCCCTCGCTGCCTGTGGAACATACAATACTTCGTTTGATCAACGGCCGGGTTCCAGACGGGCCGTTCCGGAGGAAGTTGGATTGCACTAATGGACATAAGAGCTGACAAGATGTCTGTGAGAGTTTCTGGCAGAGGTGGGTACTGGGCTCTCTTGGGAGCCAAGAGCCAGGCGTCGGTTAGTGTAGCCGTTGGGTGGAGGGACGTTATGGTATTGTGGAGGCTGAGGAGGTTGTTGTGGAGCGGCAAAGGTATTTTGCGGAGCGGAAAAGGTAGGCGGAGGGTTCTGCAAAGTGGAGTAGGCTAGAGGAGGGTTGTGTGGAGCGGATTGAGTGGTGCGGGAGTTTTGGGAGAAGCGGATTTGGTTATTTGGTTTGGCGAAGGGAAAGTTAACGGCTTGCACTTGCTCATTTGTTTGGACTCCCTCGGTAATAGGCCCTTGTTGTTTCTTATGGTATTTGGGCTTTTGGTTTTCAAAAAGTGAATGGATGGGAGAGTCCTTGAATTGGGTTTGGATAAATCGCGCCCGGCTATATAATTGATGCATGTTTGCTATGTCATTCATGGCCAGAATATTACGGAAGGTCGGAGTGGTGTTAGAGATGCGTAGCTTGACCTTCTCTTCCTCCGGAATATGGCCTGGTACCCTGGTGGCCATCTGTCTCCACCTGTCAGCATAGGTTGCAAACTCCTCATCCGGCTTCATTTTCTCGACCACCAAATCTGTGAAGGAATATTCTGGGCTGACCCTGTCTTGAAACCGCTGGATGAACTTGTCTTTCACTATCTTGAAACTCTCAGCGTCCTCTAGTGGTAGAGAGTAGAACCCCATTCAAGCGCGACCCCATCTAGCGATCAGCGAAATAAATACGCAATAAGGCGATCATCATACTTAAACTGGGCTGATTCATGTAGAAAGTCCCTTACATGGATAAAGGGATTGCCATTCCCATCATACATGCGGTAATTGGGGAGCTCAGATTGTGGGGGAAATCAAATGTTCTAGAAGCTTGGAACTGGAACGTCTGCCAAGGACTGTGGCCCAACCCGCTTTTGGAGGAAGTCAAGTTGTTGTTGCATGGCGGCCCATTTATCAAGTAGTTCCTGCTCCCTGGACGGAGTAGGGATAGTGAAAGATGGAATCTGAGGAGCAGAGGGGTAAACAGATGGAGGAGGTGGCCCATAAGAAGGATATTGGGCCGAAGGATGACCCATATTGGTGTGGGCCTGGCCTGCCCCTTGATGAGGGCGCATGAAATCATTTGGGCCGACAAGGACCTGCGGCACTGATGGGTTGGACATATGATGATCTGCTATAGAAGAGGGAGGGACAATGGTCTTTCCCTTATCCAAAAATTGTTGGGCCGAACCAGAAGACTGGCCCATTTCCAGACTAGAGAATCTGAGGGTCCTGGGTTGGACCAGAGTCATGTCGATGGGCTGAATAGTGGGCCCACCAACTCTAGGCTGAATAATGGAAGCATTGGACTGACCTTGCACAATCGTGGAAGGTGAGGTGTTGGACCCCTGCATGGCCTGATAAACAGTCTAAAGTTGGGCCTGATCCAATTGGGCCATCATTTGAAGAATAGAATTGGCGGAAGGGGGAGGAAGAGATTGAGTGGATTGGGCGCCCTCCATAGGGATGGAGGACGAAGGAGGAATGGGCCCCTCCCTAGAATGGAAGGAGATGACCCTAGAGGAATCCTCTAGAATCCCTTGAGGAAGAGACTCCTCTTGAGAACGAGGGAGATCAAAAGAGGCCAAGGTGGACTCAAAGAGAGGATTGAAGTAGAACTTGGAAAAGGAATTGCCCCTAGGTGATGACGCTTCTAGAGATCGGAAGCAACTCCACATGCAACGAAAGACCTTAGCAAAAATGCAAACAACACACAACAAACACACAATGAGTGATTTGAACTAGATGATTTTAACAAAGATGTAAGTGAAAAAGAGATAAAAACACTCAAGGTCAACCAAGTTATTTAGATGATGCAATAAGATTTTTATGGTTTTCTCCTTTAGAACCTTAGTGACTTGATTAAAATGGTGCTCTCAACAATAGGTTTCTAATGGGGAAAGATATGTAGCTTGGTTGACTCTAAATGTAATCACTCCTTCACTTATGCAATCCTAGACACGGTGTGGGAAGAGGTACAACTGGCAGGGCATCTGTGTGGGAATTAACGGCTCGCGGAGACTTATGGAGGTCCCTGATATGATCTCCTAGTCGGCCCCAAGGAATATGGAGACGAGAGGTTCACACACCAAGGTGGGGGAATGCAATCTAAAGTATGAATCTATGAATGAGCCTATGTGCACCGGAGTGCATGCAAATTCTAGCCTAGAATCTAGCAATCAAATATGAACACAATGATATGAATATGCAAACCAACCAAGGAGGAGACCAGATAGCACCCAAGCATGAAAATCACAACAGAAACTGCGGAAATAAACTGCACCTCGGGATGCATACCTATGCTGGAGTGTGTGACGGTCGAATAGATATGCGCCAGAAAAATGTGACGGTCTAATGATAGACCGTTAATATAATGCAACGCGTGAAGGCGTGATCGTCAGAATTCCCAGAGAACCAGAAACAACAAAAATAAAAGGGAAAATCTAGGGAAAACCAAGGCGATTTGGACAAACAAAAAACAATAGGTTAAACAGAGATTCAAAGCATGATTGGCACTAGATGTCCCACTGTGATTGCCAAAAAATTCTGTTGATTATTATGGGTTCCTTTTTGCAAGATGAATGTGATGTCAACAATGATGGAAATATGAACAAGTAATGAAATCACTCAACCTATGAACATGTGCAACATGAACCTAGGCAACCAGCATAAACTCTAGCATGGGCATGCTATCTCTATCAGGAATAGAATAAGCAAATAAAGAAAAACACACGCCAGAGCGTGGAGCAAGGAAATAAATTGAACACATCGTATAGGTGGAACAAGCAAATAAAGAAGAGATATGAGGAAAAGAGAGAGCTACTGCCCAAACTAAGGAAAGATGTGATCGCCACTAAGGTAAATACAAGCCAAAGACCTGAGAAATACCTTAGAATAGGAGGATGCAACACCCGCCCATGGGAGAGAGAAAGAACTGCAACTCTGTCAAATATAACGACCGAGGATCAGTGCGCCACAGAAGTGTGACGGTCTTACGATAAGCCACTACAGACTCTAACGGGCCTTTGATAGACCGTCAGATAATTGCAGAAAAGGAACTTGGGAATCTTTGATCTCCACGCTTTCCAGTCGGCCAGAAAGCTTGGGCCTCGTGCTGTGGAGTTTGTAAACTGGACTTTGGAAGAAGATGGACGTGGGAAGCAGCTCTCGTTGGTTTGTTCTAGCTCCAGGATGCAGTTGCACTTCGACACGAACTCCAGATGTCTCCTTCTCAAGCCATGAAGTCAAGGGTTCTATTTTTAGACCCTCAAACTCTCTGGTCGAGTAAGAGAGAATCCAACTATAAAGTAGGACGGTTCTTAGCAAACTCTTGAAGATAAAACTCCCAAGAGTACATAGAAACAAACAGAAGGTTCCGAGGATCAGATTTGAGGGAGAAATCATCATATCAAACTCTTAATCCGGCCATGGAGTAGTAGAGAAAGAGCAGTTCTGCTAGAACTCTCTGTTTGATGTAACGGCTGAACGATAAACCACCACAAGAACGTAACACCTCAAGAGTGGACCGTCACACAACCTTATCTACTAAAAGATAAGATCAACGGATGAAAAAGGTTGTAGAAATAGGACTCTGCAGAATGTAATGGCCATATATAGGTGCGTTAGAATGTGGTAACGGTCGGACGATAAGCCGTCACACCTAACAGATCAGATAAGAGATAGGCTTTGGAAGAAGCCATGGGCTTTAGGACTTTGAGATGATGTAACGGTCAATAATAGGGGCATTAGAATACTGAGACGCGCCAGGAATGGACCGTTAGAGACAAAATGAAATGATGGTTTGCTAAGCTTCGTCCAGCGAGAAAGAGATGAGGAACCAGACCCAACCAAGGAGAAATTACCCATGAAATAAACCTCAAATTGACCAAGATGGGCCAATAAGGGTGAACAACTCGAAGCATCATTTAAAATGAATAAGGAGATGATCCAACTTATTGGTCATAAAACGTGTGTCAACACACAGTTTTTAAGCTAGTTCCGTGGGCCCTAGTCCAACCGTAGCGTTCTACGGAGGAGAATACTAACTAGAGGCCTGGCTCTAGGCACGAGCCGGTGTGTGCACACGTGGTCAGAGACTTGGACTGACACTGACGAGTGTTGCTCTGACTAGTTACTTGTTTTGATACTATTACACGTCTCGCTTGCTATGATCAGGCTTGCGTAGATGCTTGAGACGCAGTGTAAGCCGATAGTGGACGCATCTGATTTCTTCTTCTGGTGGAGCTCCTCTCCCTCTCACTCTTGTCACTTGGAGATGATTGAGTTATTATCTATTGGTAGATTTCGAGTACTTGTGTTTAAATTCTAATTGGCATGCTAGTTAGCTGTTCATGAACTGTTTAGTTAGTTTTACAGCTTTATTGAACTGTCATGTATTTATGTCAATGCATGCCTTACTGCTTTCCTTTAGTTAGTTGCGAGTTAGGGATTTCTGTAAACCCTACTGAGTCTCTACTATGAGACTCACCCCTTCCTTTTATAGGTGAGGCGGAGCAACCGGCTGTAGGATTCTCTCGTGCTTTTGGCGAAAAACCTTAGAGCCAGCAGTGGTCTATCAGTGGTTAGTTAGTGGTCAGTCCGTCCTTTTTCTTCTTTTGGCCGGGCTACGTCCTGTGTAGTTATTTATTTTTACCATTGTACAGTGTGGGACTTGTGATATATGGATCTGGACTACTTGTATAAATTTACCACTCTGATATATATAGATGCTTCCGTTTAAAGTTCAAATGAATGCTTTAATTAATATTACGCGTGTAATTTCTATTCGTTATGCATCCCCTCAATAAACACTCACTAACCCTTGCGGGGCCTCATCAGCCTCCTGGGTGGCTTCCCCGAGCTCTTGGTATCGGTAAATCGATGATATCGGGTTATCGGTATTCGTATCTCCTGGGTCATCACAGTTGGTATCAGAGCGGTGTTGAGGATTTGTATAAGGAATTGAAATGACATTAGTCCAGAATAAGTCCATGTGAGTCTACTGCTGGTTTAGGACGCTTTTCGTGATTACTGATGTATTTTCTATTATTGCGTGTCTTCTTCTAGATTAAAATGCTGCCTCGTAGAAGGGCACGTGTCTCGAGGGAAGGAAGTGGCACTTCTCCTATGGCTCCGGCTAATGTGCCAGCTCCAATTCAAGATGATCCTACTCCCCAAGCTGATTTGCCTCCTGGTGGCCGTGGCAGAGCTTTAAAAGAATTTTTGCTATTCCACCCGCCAACTTATGAAGGACTGGCAGATCCAGATGTAGCTAGAGTGTGAATAGATGCAACTGAACGTGTATTCCATTCCATGGAGTGCACGGAGGACGAAAATGTTATGCTGGCTACTTTTCAACTCCAAGGAGCAGCACTCACGTGGTCGACCACGGAGTGGGAGGTCGCTTTTAGATCCCGTCCTCTTCGTCAAATTGCATGGATGGAGTTTGTCACAGCCTTTGAGCGCACCTTCAGTCCAGCTTATCTTAGGATGGATAAAATGTACCAATTTATGGAACTAGCTCAAGGCGATATGACTGTGCTAGAATATCGGAGCAAGTTTATGGAATTGGGTCGGTATGCGCCCCACATTCTTTCTCATGAAAGCTTGAAGACCGAGCAATTTTTGCGTAGATTAAAACCAGAGTTGAGGCAGCCGTTGATTGCAACCAGAGTGGCAGAGATGGACGCATCATATCAGGCAGCTACGGCTTTAGGGCTTGACTTGGCAAGATCCCGAGGGCATACTCAAATGTCGTCAATCCAGCCAGGTGTCCCGCGTCAACAGTTCAGTCAGCCATCTACTACAGGAGTCCCATCTATTATTCATGCAGCTAGTGGCATTCATGTTTCTAAGCCTAAGTTCAAGAAATTCAAGAACTTTAAGAAGCGGTATGGCAGTCAGGCATCTCGGGTACCGTGCAGCAGCAACTGACACCTTCTTTCCAACAGCGTCAAGGCTCAGCAGTTAGTTGATGCGGGACGGACACGGGAGGCGACTCTACGTGGGGTGGACCTCAGACTCTAGATGTGGACGCGACCAGCAACACACACCAGGGAGACACTAAGCCCGACACTACAAGCTCCTAGTGGCGAAACATCGCTAACAGAAGTGGAAGCTCACTCGTCGTCCCAAGCGAGGGAAAGCGCGGACCGTGTGTGGTTAAGGAACCGGCGGAGGTCAAGGGTAGTCCGACTCAACTTCCGGACTCGGATCGAGTCACGGGACGGGTCACTCTCACTCTCTCAGCGGTGACATGGACACACGGGCTAGTACCTACACGCTCGGCAGCGGCCTAAGACCGTATACTAGCTAAGCAATGTAACGCCAAGGAGTTAAGACCTTTACCTCCACGCACCCGGCGTGGCGAAGACACCCCGGCTGACTTTCGGGCCCCCGGTTAACAAAATTCACAGCGGTACAAAGAGATTCAACCCACTCCACGCAGGGAGGTAAAAGGTCACATGTGGGCCCCGGGAATCATGTAAATCAGGTTGACGGGCAGCATCTTGATGTCGTCTCGACGCGCCGAACTCCGCGTTCTCGTGCTTTCCGGACAGCGCAATCAATGGGCCGTGGGGCCCACACGCTGTCCTGTCCTCCGGGTCTGGCGGGGTGGGTCCCACTGTAAATGGGACCCCTGGCAGCACTCTTCCCTGGACGGTGGTCAGCCGGCAACACTCACCGGAGGTCGGGTGCCCCGGTTCCCAAGTGGAGAGAATGCTGTCCACGAGCTGATGTTCCTGTTTCAGCAGCGCCCGCTCCGGCGAAAACGGCCGCTACGATCAGCCCCGTCGCCGGAATGCAATGAAACCAGCGCCGTTGGAAATAGGATTCAAAATTCTTCAATCTAGGGCCAGTGGACTCTTCTGAACCTGCGCGGACCTGGGCTTTAACTATTTTTCAATTCTCTGCTCCACAGCTCCCGAAATCTCAGATTAGCATATCGGTTTCCTGTAAATGGCCGTTGAACGCCTATGTACAGTTAGATTCAGACTTCGAGCTCATCTTAGACGGTGTATGTAATAAAACCACGGAACTGGGACTATTTTTAGAATTTGATTTGGAGATAGCTGCAATTTGTTATGATTTTTGGGGTGACTGGTGGTCGGATCTGGGAACAGGTGGACAAAACTGTAGATGGGTTTGAGAACGATTTTTAGAAAATATGAAATGGGTGAATCAAAAATTGAGAAAAATTGTGGATGAAGGGGTGGATGGATGGAACCACCAGTAAAATTGGGCAAACTAACAAAACCAAAAAGTGGATCTAAGACATGAAAAGGGCGGAGGTGAACTTGGATAGAACTCGGGCAGAACCGAAATCGAAGAGTGGACAAAAATCAAAAAAATAGGAAACGTGATCTGAATGCTGGCCTGATTTTTTTGGGTGGAGAGGAACATCCCAGGAACAACTCCTCCAAATTTGGTAGCCAAATGAGCTCGAGGAAGACCTGTGAATTTCAAACAAGCTGTTGTGGTACTGCACAGGCAGAACTCTGTTGATGGCGATGGCTGTGCGGTGGCGGCTCGTGGCGGCAGCGGCGATCGTCGAAACTGATACACGAGGTATCACACCTCAGAATGGAAGCCTTCACAGCTTCAAGGGGGAGACGGAGGAGAGAGGAGGGGGGCGCACCAGCCCTTGCTCTTGGAATTTGTTTGATTCAAATGGCATTAATTCTTCCAAAATGGAAAATGCAAGCTTAAATAGGTTACATCTCACATCCATCCACAACCGTAGGATCTAGGGGTGGGAGATGAAGGACTGGGATGGCATGTGACACACACACACAAAAATAAACAAAAAATAAGGGGAGGGGGTGGCCCTTGGACCAAGGAGGTGCAATGTTGAATTGGTAGGTGGGGTGGGTGGCCAACTTGGTCTTTCCAAGTCACTTGTCCCCCACTTGGCCCACCTTTCTAGAAGCCTCCATTTGACATGTTGACTGACCCCACATGGGGCCCTAGGCTGAGGTGGCTCAATGGGATGGGGCCTGGGGGGCCCGTGGGGCCCACGGGGTCCAAATTGTACATAAGCCCCTCTTACAATCAAAATAGCAAACTGAATACAATGAAATAAACACAAATTACACATAAATAAAGTTTAACTAAATATGATAAATGGGGAGGCTCAAGGTGGAGTCTCCAGGCTGTCTCCGAGCCAGATGGACGCTGAGGTGGCTCGAGTCATGCTCCGTGTGCGGTACCGGTGGCTCGGCGTGTCGCGTCGCTCAACTGCTCGGGTGTCCGCACCATTAGTCAGCCGCGAGTGTGTGCAAGATATGGTGGGAGCCACCCGAGGAAGCCGTGTTCACTGCCGGTGGTTTGTTTCTGATGCGATCAACTAGAACATGTGGTTCGAGACTGTCCGCAGAGGCCGAAGCCAGTGCAGTTTTCTCAACCCCAGCCACCTCAGTTCAGACCTCCTCCACCACCTCAGGCACAACAGTATTATCCTCAAGCTTTAGTTTCTTCTTCCCAGCAGTCTACTGCAGCGGGTAGGAAGCAGAAGGGAAAAGTCTCTCATATTACCCATGCTGAAGCTATGGCGGCTCATCTTATTGACGGTACTATTATGATTTATGGACATGCGGCTCGTGTCTTATTTGATACAGGCGCTTCTCATTCGTTTATTTCTGAAAACTTCATTGCCTGTATTGATGAGTCGACTTCTGAAATTACTTGTGAGTTGCTAGTGGAATTACCTTCTGGGGATTTTATGTTCACTCCTCTTTGTCTGGAAGAGTCACCTATTATGATTGGTAATCATCAGTTGCCGGCTAGATTGTATGCGTTGCAGCTGGTTGATTATGATATTATTCTGGGCATAGATTGGTTAGAAAAATATGGAGCCGTGGTTGATTGCAGATCAAAGAAAGTCTATTTTCAGCCACATGGGAAACCAGCATTTTACTTCTAAGGTATTCGATCTCGTTCTTCTCGCTTGCTTATTTCTGCTATTCGAGCCTGTAGATTGCTTAATGCAGGTTGTCAGGGATTCTTAGCTTCCGTGGTTGCTATTGAGGCACCACAACAGGATATCAATGCTATTCTTATGGTCTGTGAATTTTTTGAAGTATTTCCTGATGAGTTACCAGGCTTACCTCCTCAGCAAGAAATAGAAATGGTGATTGAATTGATTCCGGGTACGGCACCTTTGGCAAAGGCACCATACCGTATGGCTCCAGCTGATTTGAAGGAACTGAGGGCACAATTGTTAGAATTATTGGGAAAAGGTTATATTCATCCCAGCTTTTCTCCATGGAGTGCTCTAGTCCTGTTTGTGAAAAAGAAAGATGGAAGCCTGAGGCTATGTATTGATTACAGGTAATTGAATCAGGTGACTGTCAAGAATAAGTATCCTCTGCCCAAGATTGATGATTTCTTTGATCAATTACAGTCTGCTACTCTCTTTTCACGAATCGATCTTCGATCTGGCTATTTTTAATTACGGATTTGAGAATCTGATGTGGAAAAGACTGCTTTTAGCATGCGTTATGGTCATTATGAGTTTTTGGTTATGCCGTTCGGGCTAACCAATGCTCCGGCAGCTTTTATGGACCTGATGCAGCGTGTGTTCCGTCCATATCTGGACCAGTTTGTTGTGATCTTTGTCGATAATATTCTTGTTTATTTGGCTTCTATAGAGGAACATGTTCAGCATCTCAGGATTCTAGTGTAGACTCTGCGAGATCACGGACTTTATTCAAAATTCAGTAAATGTGGGTTTTGGCTTCGGGAAGTTCATTTTCTCGGCCATGTGATTTCCGGTGACGGAGTCACAGTTGATCTAGCTAAAATCGAAGATGTTCTTCAATGGCAGAGACCGAGGACTGTGACAGAGATCAGAAGTTTTCTGGGTCTTGCTAGTTATTATCGAAGATTCATTCAAGACTTTGCATGCATTGCCGCACCGATGACTAGACTGACATGGAAAGATGTGCCTTTTATCTTGTCAGATCAGTGTGAGCAGAGCTTTAATGAATCGAAAAGGCTTCTCACTTCTTCTCCAGTGCTGATATTACCTTCTAGCTCGGGTGGATTCGTGGTTTGCACGGATGCTTCTCAAGTAGGTCTGGGTGTAGTGCTTATGCAACATGGTAAAGTCATAGCTTATGCATCCCGACAATTAAAATAGCATGAAGAGAATTATCCGACTCACTATCTAGAGCTTGCAGCGGTGAGCTTTGCACTAAAAATTTGGAGACACTACTTGTATGGCGAGAAATTTGAGATCTTTACCGATCTTCAAAGCTTGCAGTATGTGATTTCTCAAAAAGATTTGAATCTCCGACAGCGCAGATGAATGGAATATATGAAAGACTATGATTTCACTCTCTCCAATCAGCCAGGAAAAATGAATGTGGTGGCTGATGCTCTGAGTAGGAAAGTGCAAATTAGTCATTTGCTTGTTCATGAATGGAAGTTGTGGGAACAGTTTCCTAGTGAAACTTTCAGCGTGAACATTCCTTCTGATCCGACAGTAGCTGTGTGTGCTAGTCTTGTAATGACTCCAGCTATTTATCAGCAGATCAAGGAAGCTCAACAGGCAGATTCTGATTTGTCCCGCGTTATAATGATGCATGATGTGGAGTTTGATTATGACTTAGTTGTCAACTTCCGTGACAGGCTGTATGTTCCAGCTGTTGATGAGTTGAGAAATACCATCTTGCGTGAAGCCCATGGACCCCGTTATGCTATTCACCCCGGCACTACCAATGATGGGGACATCCCTTGCCCCTCCACATTTTCTGAAGCTCGGATTGATCGTCGGTGTACGCCATTATGTTCCTCATGTGTTTGTGAGTCGAGTCATGTAATTTTCTTATTTTTATTTGAGTCATAAACATGTAATTTTCCCTTTATTGAGTCATGTACCTAGGTTAGAAAGTCATTTTCCTAAGTCTTGAAGTCATTATGTTTGTTTGATAGGTTAATGGGCCCAATTCATTGGGCTAGGCCCAGGGGCGCCCTCCCTTGGACTGTTTGGTCATTAGTTAGTTTGTCAGGGTCAGTTTGGTCTTAGGAAAAGTGTGGGGTCTATAAATAGCCCCACCCCTCTCTCATTTGTAATAATTATGTTTGAATATTGAATCCAGAAAATTTCCACACCTTCTAGTTCCCTCTCAATATCTCCCTCTCTCTCTCTCTCTTACTATCACTCTCTCTAAGTGGGTTGTGCCCCTCTCTCTCTCCTCCCCACCCCAATTTCGAAATTCATTCTCTCTCCTCCCCATTCACCCCTCATTAAGGCCCCTTCCCCTTCCCCATGCACTCATTCAATTCCCCCTCCAACCCCTAGGTGGAAACCCCTTCTCCTAGGCACCTTTCCACTCTCCCAAGCAACCCTCCCTCTCCCCAAGACTGAAAGAGCCCTTCCCTAGGCCAAATTTTGAATTTCCCTCTCCCTTGGGCTGTGCCCTTTCATCTCCCCACCTCCCTAACCACCCAAGGTCGCACCCCCCCTTCCCCATCCACCAAATAACCCCTTGTTCATGCCCTTCCCCACACCCTCTCCTCCACCTATTCTGTCCCTGTTGCAGGTTTTAGAAAAGCAATGATTTGCAGTAGCAGCCACGACTTCCCCTGAAGGCTCCCGGTGGCATATCTTATATTTCTGGAATTGTCTCCAAGTCTTCTTTCCAACGGTGGTACTTCTGCCTGCATCCGAGTTCGGAGCTGTCCGGAGGAACGTCATCTTCAACGACTGCGCAATCTGTCCCAGACTGAAGGCCAGAGCGATCTTGGAAGCCGTTCAGCGGCCAACCTTGGAGGAATTCGATCACGCTTCCTTCTAAAAAATTCTTCTTCGTCTAGTCCTCCATCAGTAGCAGAAGGAACGATGCCAATCGCCAGCCCGAGCTATTTGTTCTGAATTTCTTTGCCGGAGTGTGCAGTCTGCCCCCTGCAGGTCCAGGTTCGACCTGTCTTCACTTCTCCGGCCACCATTCTCCTCTCCGACCTCAGATTGTGGCCCCGTCAATTTCTACTCGAAGCTACTCCGACCACGATCGCGTCACCGCCAGTTTCGTTCGATTTGGAGCTCGGGAGCGACCGCAGTGCCTTCTGCAATCCACTGTATCAGTTCTGCATTAGTCACAGGCAGAGTGTTGCTGTCCTGCTCCAGTCGCCGGTCCGATCAGCCCCGAGTTCCAAAGCTTCCCAAAAAATTCAAGCATCATCCTCGGCCAGCTGGGGAACTTTTGGCACCGGTTTCATCAATTTTGGAGCTCGGTTGAGTCCGTGGCAGCATCTTCATCGACAACCTATTCAGCAAAACTGAAGAGTGGCAGAACCGGCGAAGCTTGGAGAGTCGGCGTTCTCTTCATAATTTCCCCACCCCGCTTGGCCGGCTGAAGGCCCCTCCCTGCGTGGAGGTAATCTTGGTTGTAATAAGTCTAACCCCCACCCCAAGAGCCCCCCTCCTGCGAGAGGTGTAGTTCATGTAATAATATTTTTACAGATTTGAAGTGACACTGACGCGGCTTGCGGGCGCAAACCCTTGCCTCCCCACTCGCCCCCGTCTTCGGCCGGAGTTGGCGTCTTCACGCCGGCTAGGTGAGCCTCAGTCCCCCTTTCCTTGCTGGCCAATATCACTTGCTTAGCTTAGTATTCTTGCTTTGCTGCGTCGGACGGAGAGCGAGGGCCCGGCCCAAATTGCCGAACACGTGAGTGTCCATCGCGGGCGAGTTGTGAGCGAGCCATTTCAACCCACACCCATGGTGTGACGGCCGCCCGTGAGTGGGCATCCCTGGCCCAATTGGGGTTCTCCCCAAGCTTGCCAAGCACCGGAGCATCATTGTCCCACCCCGGACCTTCTCCATTATCGTTTAGTTGTCCACGGGCATAAGTGTGCACCAAGCGAGTGAGCCGCTCGAGTGGTATCATCGCCAATTTGCTTGCTTGCAACCTTAGGTCCAAGGGTCATATTGTCTTGTGGTCATCACCCCAAGGTGGTGTCACATCAAGTGGTATCAGAGCAAGTTCACAACTTGTCTCTATCAAGTTGGTCCTAGGACGCTCATATGCATTTAGAGTCTTCGGTTGCATCTCTTTTGTCCACTAGCATGGCTACTTCATGTAAGTCACATCTATCTCACTCGGCCCTCCGCAAAGGTCTGATTGACACCCCTTTGGACAAAGTCCTATTTGAGGACCTTATCTTTAACGGATACCACCCTAGTGCATATTTAGAGTGGGAGGAAAACATGGACAAATACTTTAAAAGGAATCCAATGACTGAACCCATGAAAATCTACCTTGCCAAGAGTCGACTTGTGTACCATGCCGAGGATAGGTGGAAGTTCATTGAACAATTTAGGAGGGTTATGAGGCTAGAGCCTATTAACACATGGGAGAACATGAGAGCCGAACTTAGGAAAGTCTACACTCCCCGACCTCCTCCCTCCTACCCGGGTTACCAAAACTCGAGGAGCACTCCCACTCCTCCAACCCCACCCGTCCAAACCCTTACCACTAGAACCCAAGTGTCCAAGGCCTCCACCTCCCCACCTAACCCCATGAGGGCCCCCACACCCCAACCAAACCCCCCTTCCCTAACCTACACTAGTCAAGCCCCTTTAGCCCCCACTTCCACCCCAAACGATCCCAAGGACAAGAGACCCCTAACCGACCCAATTCCCTCCATGGTGACCACCACTTATCCAACCCTCACCATTAAAAACCAAGTGGACACCGCGTCCACCCCTCCACCTAGGCCCATAATGGCCACCACCCCCAAACCCAAAACCCCTCACCAAACCCGTACCCCACAAGCCCCCTTGACCACCACCACAAACCCACCATCGTCCCCAAAAAGGGACACATCTCCCAAAACAAATCAACCCA
This sequence comes from Amorphophallus konjac, assembly GCA_022559845.1. Classification (NCBI taxonomy): domain Eukaryota; kingdom Viridiplantae; phylum Streptophyta; class Magnoliopsida; order Alismatales; family Araceae; genus Amorphophallus; species Amorphophallus konjac. The sequence continues at coordinate 132,962,817 of CM040127.1, read as the reverse complement.
AAACCCCTCACCCAACCCACCTCCCACTTCCTACACCAATCTTTCCCTAACCTAGGCCTCCTCTACTTCCCCTTCCTATCCCAACCCAAGCCCATGCTTGTTCACCACCCCGGGTGTGTCATACGCTAGCTATCACCAAACCACCCACCATAGATCCCCCTACTCCATTAGCAATAGAAGTTTCTACCCACACACCTACCCAAGTAGAGAAGGATGCCCATCCGAATCCACCTCCCAACATAGAGGAAATCCAAAGGCCAAATAACTCACACACCTCTAGCCTAGCTCCTCTAGAGACACCCAACCTCACCATAGATAAGTCCATACTCCAATGGCTCAAGAAAGGTCTCACCATTCCTAGTTCACAACCATGCCACCTACCCATGGGAAATCAATCCCAAATCATTCCCATTCAGCCACATGTCACTTATCAAACTTCCTATTGTGTGGAAGATTTGGGAGACTTAGTGAACTACCTACATTGGCAAATTCACTTGACCAATATGCTAGCCTTGAGGCCGTCCGAAACTAACACCATTAGCCTAGCATATCCCTCCATTGGCTCCATCACTTCCATCTACACTAATGGCCAAGTTACTAGTGAGATCATCCTCCTTCTTCCCATGGAGGAAGAACCTATCCTAGTCCACTCCCCAACCATTAAGATCCCAAGTGCTTTGATCGGTCAACCCATTAGCAACCTTGGCCCAATTACTGAGGAGGATGACTCACCATTCGAGGACCTTGAGAGCATAGAGTACCCCTACCAAGGTGACCCTTACCATGATCCCTTTGACCCTTTTCTATGGGAGCCTAGATCTCAATGTAACCCACTCACCTTATTCACCACCCACCTTACCCTACCCTTACCACCCATGATAACCCAAAACCTTCCCTTCCTAGAATTGGGTTACACCAAAGAAGCCTTAACCATAGGCAACATACACAATGGGATTGATAGATGGCCCCACTCCATGATGTCTCCCTTCTTAGATCCCTTTGACTCATACGAATGGAAGCTCAAGGGCCACCCCACACCTATGCACATAGAAGTCATCACTAGGATTGAAATGCATGTGCTTAGGCATACCACCCCACTTGACATGATTAGAAAGTCGGGTCCATTCATTCATATCACCCACATGTCAAGAAGAAAACATGAGTGGTCAATATTTGGTTGTAATGGTCCACCATCATTCATCATAAATCTGAAGCATGTTAGGAGCATTCATGGATGTCCGGGTCCCCTGGCACTCATCACACTCACACATGAAAGGGACACCTATGGATGCCCCGGTCCTCCCAAGACATTCAAAGTCTTCATAACATCAATGCATGATAGGTCTACATGTGGTTCCCCTGGACCACCTTTGCATACCACGCACTACTCACTCACACTGCATCTTAGTACATGACATATGCATCAAAACATGCATCAAGCAAAAAGCGGTGAGAATTAGAAAAAGCGGGCAAAAACTCGTGAGCGCCACTTGAAATTCCACGTTGACGACTTGATGATGATGATGATTTTGGAGTGGCTCTACTCTAGGGTCACCTCCAATTTGAGGGCACGAGGACTTGGACCTTGCCAAGTTCCGAGTGGCCTTGGCACCCGGCTTGCGGGTTGAACTTACCAATGGGTTTTAGGATTCATCCCACTTCCCACGTGGCGGATCCGGCACCCTCTAAGGGTACCGCGGTAGATCCTAGTGAGTGTCTTGAGCCTACACCTATCCTTGTGAGAGACACCCTCGGAGTGCCACCACAAACTAGCCCGAGAGCCCGACGTCAGCACATGGCGGCAATACTAAGCAAAGCAAGATCTCTTCGCCAGCCTAAGGGTGTGTCCGAGCCACTTTGTCGAGTGGAAGCACCGTTCTTCGGCTATGGACATGGGTCGAGTTTGGAGAACAAGGTTCGCCCGGAACTGCGTTTGGGATGCTACCTCCCCGGTGGACCCATACTCGACAGAGTCGAGTTTTCCCCACCCCGGGGGTATGATGGGGACATCCCTTGCCCCTCCACATTTTCTGAAGCTCGGATTGATCGTCGGTGTACGCCATTATGTTCCTCATGTGTTTGTGAGTCGAGTCATGTAATTTTCTTATTTTTATTTGAGTCATAAACATGTAATTTTCCCTTTATTGAGTCATGTACCTAGGTTAGAAAGTCATTTTCCTAAGTCTTGAAGTCATTATGTTTGTTTGATAGGTTAATGGGCCCAATTCATTGGGCTAGGCCCAGGGGCGCCCTCCCTTGGACTGTTTGGTCATTAGTTAGTTTGTCAGGGTCAGTTTGGTCTTAGGAAAAGTGTGGGGTCTATAAATAGCCCCACCCCACTCTCATTTGTAACAATTATGCTTGAATATTGAATCCAGAAAATTTCCACACCTTCTAGTTCCCTCTCAATATCTCCCTCTCTCTCTCTCTTACTATCACTCTCTCTAAGTGGGTTGTGCCCCCTCTCTCTGTCCTCCCCACCCCAATTTCGAAATTCATTCTCTCTCCTCCCCATTCACCCCTCATTAAGGCCCCTTCCCCATGCACTCATTCAATTCCCCCTCCAACCCCTAGGTGGAAACCCCTTCTCCTAGGCACATTTCCACTCTCCCAAGCAACCCTCCCTCTCCCCAAGACTGAAAGAGCCCTTCCCTAGGCCAAATTTCGAATTTCCCTCTCCCTTGGGCTGTGCCCTTTCATCTCCCCACCTCCCTAACCACCCAAGGTCGCACCCCCCCTTCCCCATCCACCAAATAACCCCTTGTTCATGCCCTTCCCCACACCCTCTCCACCACCTATTCTGTCCCTGTTGCAGGTTTTAGAAAAGCAGTGATTTGCAGTAGCAGCCACGACTTCCCCTGAAGGATCCCGGTGGCATATTTTATATTGCTGGAATCGTCTCTAAGTCTTCTTTCCAACGGTGCTACTTCTGCCTGCATCCGAGTTCGGAGCTGTCCGGAGGAACGTCATCTTCAACGACTGCGCAATCTGTCCCAAACTGAAGTCCAGAGTGATCTTGGAAGCACTTCAGCGGCCAACCTTGGAGGAATTCGATCACGCTTCCTTCTAAAAAATACTTCTTCGTCTAGTCCTCCATCAGTAGCAGAAGGAACGATGCCAATCGCCAGCCCGAGCTATTTGTTATGAATTTCTTCGCCGGAGTGTGCAGTCTGCCCCCTGCAGGTCCAGGTTCGACCTGTCTTCACTTCTCCGGCAACCATTCTCCTCTATGACCTCGGATTGTGCCTATGTCAAATTCTGCTCGAAGCTACTCTGACCACGATCGCGTCACCGCCAGTTTCGTTCGATTTGGAGTTCGGGAGCGACTGCAGTGCCTTCTGCAATCCACTATATCAGTTCTGCATCAGTCAGAGGCAGAGTGTTGCTGTCCTGCTCCAGTCGCCGGTCCGATCAGCCCCGAGTTCCAGAGCTTCCCAAAAAATTCAAGCATCATCCTCGGCCAGCTGGGGAACTTTTGGCACTGGTTTCATCAAATTTGGAGCTCGGTTGAGTCCGTGGCAGCATCTTCATCGACAACCTGTTCAGCAAAACTGAAGAGTGGCAGAACCGGCGAAGCTTGGAGAGTCGGCGTTCTCTTCATAATTTCCCCACCCCGCTTGGCCGGCTGAAGGCCCCTCCCTGCGTGGAGGTAATCTTGGTTGTAATAAGTCTAACCCCCACCCCAAGAGCCCCCCTCCTGCGAGAGGTGTAGTTCATGTAATAATATTTTCACAGATTTGAAGCGACACCGACGCGGCTTGCGGGCGCAAACCCTTGCCTCCCCGCTCGCCCCCGTCTTCGGCCGGAGTTGGCGTCTTCACGCCGGCTAGGTGAGCCTCGGTCCCCCTTTCCTTGCTGGTCAATATCACTTGCTTAGGTTAGTATTCTTGCTTTGCTGCGTCGGACGGAGAGCGAGGGCCCGGCCCAAATTGCCGAACACGTGAGTGTCCATCGTGGGCGAGTTGTGAGCGAGCCATTTCAACCCACACCCATGGTGTGACGGCCGCCCGTGAGTGGGCATCCCTGGCCCAATTGGGGTTCTCCCCAAGCTTGCCAAGCACCGGAGCATCATTGTCCCACCCCGGACCCTCTCCATTATCGTTTAGTTGCCCACGGGCACAAGTGTGCACCAAGCGAGTGAGCCGCTCGAGTGATATCATTGCCAATTTACTTGCTTCCAACCTTAGGTCCAAGGGTCATATTGTCTTGTGGTCATCACCCTAAGGTGGTGTCACATCAACCAAGATGTATCAAAATCTGAAAAGGCAGTTCTGGTGGCTCGGAATGAAAAAGGATGTAGCTGCATTTGTGTCTAAATGTTTGACATGCCAACAGGTTAAAGCCGAGCATCAAAAACCTGGAGGAATGCTTCAACCTTTAGAAATTTCGATGTGGAAATGGGATCATGTCATGACAGATTTTGTTGTGGGTTTACCCCGGACATCACAAGGCTTCAATGGAATCTGGCTGTTAGTTGATCGGTTAACAAAAATAGCAAGATTATTGCCAATTAAAGTTACCTGGAGTGTTCAGAAATTAGCCGAGCTTTATTTTCAAAAGATTATGCCATTGCATGGAATTCCAATATCAATTGTGTCAGATTGCGACCCACGGTTTACTTCTGGCTTCTCGCACAGTTTTCAAAAGGCGTTGGGCACAAAGTTAGCTTTTAGTTCAGCGTATCATCCACAGTCAGATGGTCAGTCAGAAAGGACTATTCAGACTTTAGAAGATATGCTGAGATCGTGTTGCCTGGATTGGTAGGGTTTGTGGAGTCAGCATTTGCCACTTGTGGAATTTGCTTACAATAACAGTTATCACTCCAGCATTGGCATGGCACCGTATGAGGCTTTGTATGGGCATCCTTGTCGTACACCTTTGAACTGGTTTGAGGCCGGTGACAGATTATTGACAGGACCTAACATGGTTCAGCAATGTGCTGATGTGGTTCGCTTGATCAGGCAGAAAATGTCGACAGCTTAGAGTCGACAGAAAAGGTATGCAGATCAGCGCAGGCGACCATTGCAATTTGAGCCTGGAGATATGGTGTTTGTAAAAATATCACCGATGAAAGGCATTATGAGGTTTGGGAAGTGTGGAAAGCTTAGTCCCCGTTATATTGGTCTGTTTCCTATTCTGGAACGTGTGGGCCAAGTGGCATATCGTCTTCAATTTCCAGCGGCGATGCAAGCAATCCACGATGTCTTTCATGTGTCTCAGCTGAGGAAATATGTTTCAGATGCATCTCACGTCCTTGATGATTCAGTTTGGTCTGAAGTGACTGCAGATTTATCCACACCAGAGTATCCGATCAGAATTGAAGATCATCGTGAGCAACGATTGAGAAATAAACTAATTCCTCTAGTTAAGGTTGTCTGGTAGCGTCACTCTGGCAATGAAGCTACATGGGAATGTAAGGATGAAATGCGTCAGCAATTTCCCTTCTTGTTCGAATAAGGTATATTCCTTTCAGTTCTCTCCTTGTTCTTCCTTTTAAATTTCGAGGATGACATTTTTATTAGGAGGGAGGGACTGTGAGACCCGCTCTTTAACAGATCTTTACCAGTTTTAGAATAGAATTTAATCCGTGAATTTTGGCTAATTTTATGAAATTTATGGACTTTTTATAGCATTTAATCTAATTAGATTAAAGAGTTTTAAGAAATTAGTGGGCATATGCATAAATATGCTTCTTAAGGGGTTTAGAATGCAAATGGGGGTTAAAAATAAAAAAAAATATGTTAATCCTTTTTTTAACGCTCTCGATCTCCCCTCTCTCTCTCCCACTTTCCCAATCCCTCTCCTCCCCCTCTTTTCACCTGACGCACAGGAAACCCGCGGGCGAACCCGCGGGCGGCCGCGCGAGCTTGCCACGGCGGCGACCTCCCCCCTGGCTTGTCTTCTCGGCGAAGCGTCCGGCCGGCCACGGCAGGGGACGGCGGCGGCGACCACCTCGGCGGCAACCCTGAGCGGCGGCGACTTCTCCCCCCCTTCCACTGCAAGCGGCCGTGAGCCCCTCTCTCGCCTTCCTCTTCTCAGCGGTACTAGGCGGCCCAAGAAAGGGGAGGACGGCCAGCGGCCTCACCGGCGACCGGGAAAGGGGAGGACCGCGATCGGCCTCCCCCACTCTCGCCCCCCTGTTCTCCTTTCATGGTGCACGGAGGCGGACGAGACCGGTGACCCTCTCTCCCTGTTTCTCTCTTCTCGGCACGCCGGTGACCCGACGGCCTTGGTGGAGGAGCCGGAGCTCCGTCGATGAACCGGCAAGGGGTAGAACATGGCGGCGCCCTCATCGGAGCCAAACCCCAGCGTGGAGATGCGGCTCCATGATGACATCGGGTGGCCCCATTTTCCCTTCTCGCGGTGAAATCGGCGTCCTTGGCCTAGATCTGGTGGGGGGATGGCCTGCTAGCCTCGTTTGGAGCGACGATGAACGGCGTGGCATCAACCCGGGAAGATCCGTGGAGTGGAGAGACGGCCAAAAATGAGCGAACCGCGACGACCCTTGGTTTGTTTGCGGTCGGATCAGACATTTGGCACGTTTAAGGTTGGGGGGATCAATGCCCTAGCCCGTTAAATTGTTCCAAAAGCATGCCCATCGTCGCTGAGTTTATAGATTAACGAAAGCATGCCCATCGTCACTGAGTTCATTGATTAATAAAAGCATGCCCATCATCGTTGAGTTCATAGATTAATAAAAGCATGCCCATCGTCGCTGAGTTCAAAGATTAATAAAAGCATGCCCATCGTCGCTGAGTTCATAGATTATAAATTGTTATATTGAGATGATGGACTGGCAGGGAACATGTTAAAAATGGATGGGCAGGGAACAGGTTAAAATAATAGCTCCCGTCGATTTGACTCGACCGGGAGGGGATCCGGTTATGATTCTGGTAAGTCTGGTTCTTCGGTAAGGACTATGTTTACCTTATTTTAGATTTTATAACGGTTCACTATAAACCTTTTATTGAACCGAGCGGCTGACGATTAAACCGCGTAAACAAATTAAATTTGAATGGTGGAAGAAATTTCACGGTTAGTCCGTTAAGTAGCACGCGTCGGTTCGTCGATCGACCGCCTAAAACCATAGCGGCCAGTTCGACCGCTTGTTCTATAATGATGCGTGTTCATTTAATTTATGCATTTAATTATGGAACGATTGCCATTTTAGCATATTCAATTATTTATGCATTGAATTATTGAATAATGGCCATCTTCGCATATTCAGTTAATTGTGCCTTGAATTTTGCATATTTGCCATATTTAATTGTTATCATAAATTATGGCATATTTTTAGATCCCAATAGAGCTTTATTCTCTTTCCTAGTGATGGAACCACTAGTCGTAGCCCGACGACTTCTAGTGTTGATCCCACCTGGGAGAGGTGGCGGGGTATCCCAGTTTCATGGTTTTTAAGCTAGTTCTGTGGGCCCCAGTCCAACCGTAGCGTCCTACGGAGGGGAATACTAGCTAGAGGCCTGGCTCTAGGCACGAGCCAGTGTGTGCACACGTGGTCAGAGACTTGCACTAACACTGACTGTAGACAGGCCAAAATTGACGCTTTGTTGATTAAATCTCATGTCACTATGTTAACGCTCCAAAGTGAACTTCAATATTTCTATAATATAAAGTTTTTCTTTTTTTGTGTGGTTTCGTGATTTATTCTTGCATTTTTTTTGTGATTCACGACTTTGCCTAGGGCGTTTTTGAATTAACGGCCTTGCCTTGGACGCGTTATTAAGAAAGGACGACCAATTGTAAGGGCGTCATTTCCTGGTATTTTACGAGTCCCAACTAATTGCAAATCAATGATTAACGTCCTTCCTCAGGGCGTGTTATTAATCAATGCCTTTGCTTCAGGCGTCTTTTGGAATTTTCAAATAAAGAAGGTTTTATTACTAAAATTGAATCCAGGAAGTAACGCCCTGATCCTAGTCGTGTTTTGAATTAACATCCTTGGGCAGGTCGTCAATTGTTGAATTGACGCCTTTCGGTAGGTCGTGTCTCACTCCTTTTCGTGTCCTTCCTAAACTCGTGTCCCGAAGAGTTCCTTACCTCCAATGGTCTCCTTGCTCGATTGGAACTAGAGTCCTGCCTTCTTTTGATCATTGCCCGTTCTTATCTTCCCAAATTTGAGGTTATCTTGGATCTGGAACCCTATATAGGGATGTCTTGATCGACCTCGCGCGAGGTTAGCAGCAAGAGGCAGAGAGCAGGGAACATACAGCAGCACAGAGGCTCTCTTCATCTTCTTCCTGTATGATCTTTTAGAAGAGCTCTCTGCTTCCTCTTCTTCCTCCCGGCGGCATCAGCCTCAGTTCCCCTCTACTGTCGTCAGGGACAGCAGGGGTCTTTTGCTTTATCTATTTGCGTTTTCCATCGGTCATCATCCAATGTTTTCTTCTCCTGCATTAGTTTAGTATCATATTTCTCCTCTCCCTAGTTCTTTAGGGGTTTTAAAACAAACATAAAAAAAGGTGTGCATGTCATGTTTATTTTTCATCATATTGTTTATTTGGATTGATACTATACTCACTCTTGGCTGATCCACTTTTTCTTTTATTTGTTTGTTCTTCGTTTCAAGGTAATCAACAAGGAAAACCCCCTTCATCGGCCGGCCGATTGAAGGAGGAGGAAGGAATTCACAATCCATCCCGCATCCCACTTATCACCAGGTATTCACGATCATCTATTTTTATTATTGAGGTAACCCCTCTGGCGATCACACTCCTTATAGCACCACGTGCTTTCTTTTGTTCTTATTATCATCTCCACCCTTTTACATATCTCACATGAGTGGTTTGTTCCACATGTGTGGAGTTATCACGATCCACTTGGCGATCACGGTGGGACTTCCACTATTTTTCTTTTTATTACCATCTCCTATTGGCACCCACGTGTGCCCTTTCCTATTGGCACCCACGTGTGCCCTTTCCCCTCGGTACCCACGGTACCCCTCCTTTTGTGCCCCACGGGCACCCTCCACCGTGCACACTGCACACTCCCGGGATCAGCCAGTTTATGATCTGAATTAACGCCTCAGCCAGAGGCGCGTTTTAATTTAACGCCTTCATCCAGGCCGTCTAATTTATGTTTAACGTCTTCTGATAAGGCGTGCTTCATCATATCCCCTGCTTTTATTACGTTGTTTGTGGATTCACGCCTTGCCCCAGGGCGTCTCTTTATTGATTAGCGCCTCACATCAAGGCGCGTTTCCAGATTTGACGCCCTCTAACGAAGGCGTCCTTTTAACATATGGCGCCTCACACCAAGGCACGTTTTCTCCATTGCCTGTGGGATCCCCAGGGATTCACGACAGCCTCACTGTTGTCTTTTTTGTTGATAGCGACCGTGGCTAGGTTGTCTCTTTCCTGTGATTTTACAGAACCCTGCTGTCTTTGCTTATTCATGCTGCATTGATTCTTATATTGATTATTTGGCTATATTGGTGTGATCTGCATATCTTGGCTTGCATCTTGTGGCATTTGGTTGAGAGACCTCCTCTCTCTACACTAGGATTCCACACATCTCTCTTGGAATCGGGACAACCCTCCATTGAGCATTCCGTCTCTTTGGACCGGAAATCCCTTTTCCAAGACCTCCGTAAGTCCCCGCACCCGTGGATTCCCTCACGGACGCCGGGCTGGTTGTACCCTTGAAGTACCCGGAGTATAGAGAACCCATCGTTGGTGAAGAGAGAGAAAGAACCTAGTGGACCCAGAAGTCACACTTGGATAAACTAGGTTTCACTTTGCAAAAGGAGTGAATTATTCTGTAAATTATTCCACTCTAATCTCAAGCATAACACTAAAATTTTACGTCCATCTCAACTTGATTGCATAAATTTGGTTGGATTAATTTGCTTAAAGTTTGCTTGGATTGAGTGCTTTTTGTGTGATAACCCCTTTCATAAAAGCTTTCCCCCTGCTTAAACATGAAACTCCATTCAGGTAAAATCATCAACATGGCAGGCTACGGGTATTCTTATGATGATGAGGATGAGAATGTTTTTGGTCAATATGAAGTCCCCCTCCAAGATTCCATTTATCATGAGGGAAATTACCCTCCTCCTCAGTCTCATTACCCTCAGGTTCATGTGGTTGATACCACTCCTCAAGAGGTTGTGCCCTCTTCTCAGACTTTACCCTCCAACACTTCGGGGAACCCTTCCCATCCTTCAATGTCACGGATTTAATTAATGCTCTATCCCAGTTAGATGATTCCCAGCGGCAGGCAGTTCAGGCCGCTTTGAAAGGGAAGGCTGTTCCCTCTTCATCCTCTAATCCCCCTCCGGCCAAGAGTGGCCATCACATTGTTAATGACCAGGCGGTCTTGCACAAACCTCCTTCCCGTCCACCAACGCCCGTTGCGGCCGTGCCGGCCCAACAGGCGAGCTACTCAACGGTTAGGCCTCAGTCTCTCCAACCTCCCCGAATTCTACGGACGCCTATACCGCATTCTTTCATTCAAAACCCGGCCCTAGTTGAGTCTGATACTAATATTCTATTGTTTCAGAAGTTGGCTAGCATGGAAGAGCAACTTAAGAAAGTCACTGCGGCCAAGAATGCCCCGGAAATCTCGCTCCCAACACTGCCAGTCTTCCATCTGCCACCATCTGAGATGCCGAATTTTCGGTGATATAATGGCACTGGCAATCCTTATATTCATCTGAAGGATTTCATGTACGAGACCTCCTTCTGGCAAGACAACAAGGCCTCTTTGGCCTATTTATTCAGGAGATCTCTAGAGGGGCCAGCCCTTGAATGGTTCTATTCGTTGGATCCTGCTGATGCCAGCGACTTTGATATTGTTCAGAAGAAGTTCCTGCAGAAGTATAGGGACCGGGTCGGGCCCTCCCTCTCAGTCACAGATCTGGTTGCAGAAAAAATGAAGCCCGAGGAGGACTTCATCATATTTGCTGATAGGTGGCGTTCAATGGCCGAGAAGTTGAAAGACACTTTGGCGGAACAAGAACAAGTTAAGATGATAATTTCCAATGCAACTCCTCAGTTCCGGCATATCCTGGCCATGAACAGAATAACAACCATGGAAGAGCTCTATGAAAGAGCTCGTTATATTCAGACACAGATGAAGGATTCGCCCATTATCGGCATGTTTGAGCCGAAGCCACGGCTATTTAAGAAAAATACAAATGTCAACAACAGCGGGCCCACGACTGAGGGCACAATTGCAAACGAGCAGGTTGGTGTAGTTGGCCACCCCCACCATCAATCTAACCCACAGCCTAACCCACCTCCACCACAAAACCCCCATTTCAACTCCACTCCACAACACCAATTCGCACCCCAACTGATGGAATCCTCGGTTCAAGATTCAAAATTTAAAAATTTGACGGGGATCGGCAATCAACTTCATCAACACAATCAAATGGCCAATCTATTTGTCTCATGATAAATGGGCCTCTTTATGGGCCTTATGGGTTATGTCCGTAGCAATTATGTAATAGTCCTTTCATATTTTTGTCTTTAAGTCTTCCAATAGAGTGTCTTTTAGTCTCCCCAAGAGAACTATAATGAGTAGACATTAAGTGTTTAGGATAGTGTCTTTTGGTCTCCCCAAGAGAACTATAATGAGTAGACATTAAGTGTTTAGGATAGTGTCTTTTGGTCTCCCCAAGAGAACTATAATAAGTAGACATTAAGTGTTTAGGATAGTGTCTTTTGGTCTTCTTTGAGAGTCTATAAAAGAGTCATGTATCTTTCATTTGAAAAACAGTGAATGAAATCTTATTTTTGGAACCCCCATGTGATGCCCACGTAGGAGGGGCCTTCCCCTCCTTTATCTTCTTCCCCCCCCCTCTTTTAATTCCCATGGCCGTGAGTGCCTGTTCTTCCTTCCCTCTCCACGGGTGAGATGCCCAGTTCTTCCCTCCTTGCCACGGGTGTTGATGCCCTTCATTCCTCCCTTCTCCTCCAGCCACCAGCATCTTCCGCTCACCCCCACAGCTTGGCCGAACTTCCCGTTCCCCAGTTCCTCCTGTCTTCTAACCCAATCTTTCACTGCTGCGGCAGTCTACCTTCCTTGCCTCACCCTCTAAGCTTCTTCCTCCCGGCCACGCTATTACCTCATACACCCACGCTACCTCCGTTCCCGTCATACACGCACTGCACCCCTTTCCACAGCCTCAAGACAACCCCCTGCAACCCCAACCACGTCCACCCACTATCCCCATAGCTTACACCCACAAACACCACCACTAAACTTAGCCCCCACTCCACAAGCCCATCCCAAACCCGCAGGCAGCTTCTGGCCCAATTTGCAGAGTAATTTCCAGCTCGTTCCAGGTGGAGTCTGCATCCAAGGTCTTCAGCAAAGTTGATCGTCCACAAGTCCTCTTCGCAAGCGAGTTGGAATCGTGTCGATCCGAGTTCGTGGCCGCCCACAAGGGACTTTCTTCCCCGACTGCGCAGAGAAGGCCTGACAGCGACCTGAAGCGGTTTGGGGCAGCAACCACGACCTCTTCTTGAAGGATTCAGGCTCCAGGATCTTCATCAAAGTTCTCCATCCTCAAGTCAGCTACCGGGATCAGAAGACGGAACCGCAATCAGAGGTCGGTGGCCAGAGTTACAAATTTTATACCCCGACGACCCCATTCTGCCTCCTGTCTGTCTCCTCCGACCAGTCCCCACTCAACGGGACCTGCACGTCCACACCGACATCCGACTGAGGCGAGACCAGTGCCGCTGGAAAGTAGTCGTCCCCACGATTCCAACGCCACCTGCCGCGCACCAAACGGAGTTCGGGGTTGCTCGTGGTGTCCCTGTCAAGCCGCTGTTCAGAAGCTGCCCCTGCACAGAACCAGAACGGGGTCCCCGCTCAGTCGTCCGTGGCGACCAGGTTCGGGCGGAACCAAAATTCAGAAAAATTGTGCTGTATCCCTACCCTGTTACGAAGCCAACGGCACCAACCGCGCCTCCGGCAAAATTCCAGAGTGCGATCCACAGCCACTTCAACAGCTGCTGGTCACAGATTCCAGAACCGGACAGAATCGACTTCGGCATTTGTTTCACATCAAGTGGTATCAGAGCTTAGGGAATCGGGCCGTCCCATCGGACCGAGATCCTGAGCTTTGAGGTTCGAGGTCGAACCTCCTCCAAGCGGAGGAGTATGATGGAATCCTCGGTTCAAGATTCAAAATTTAAAAATTTGACGGGGATCGGCAATCAACTTCATCAACACAATCAAATGGCCAATCTATTTGTCTCATGATAAATGGGCCTCTTTATGGGCCTTATGGGTTATGTCCGTAGCAATTATGTAATAGTCCTTTCATATTTTTGTCTTTAAGTCTTCCAATAGAGTGTCTTTTAGTCTCCCCAAGAGAACTATAATGAGTAGACATTAAGTGTTTAGGATAGTGTCTTTTGGTCTCCCCAAGAGAACTATAATGAGTAGACATTAAGTGTTTAGGATAGTGTCTTTTGGTCTCCCCAAGAGAACTATAATAAGTAGACATTAAGTGTTTAGGATAGTGTCTTTTGGTCTTCTTTGAGAGTCTATAAAAGAGTCATGTATCTTTCATTTGAAAAACAGTGAATGAAATCTTATTTTTGGAACCCCCATGTGATGCCCACGTAGGAGGGGCCTTCCCCTCCTTTATCTTCTTCCCCCCCCCTCTTTTAATTCCCATGGCCGTGAGTGCCTGTTCTTCCTTCCCTCTCCACGGGTGAGATGCCCAGTTCTTCCCTCCTTGCCACGGGTGTTGATGCCCTTCATTCCTCCCTTCTCCTCCAGCCACCAGCATCTTCCGCTCACCCCCACAGCTTGGCCGAACTTCCCGTTCCCCAGTTCCTCCTGTCTTCTAACCCAATCTTTCACTGCTGCGGCAGTCTACCTTCCTTGCCTCACCCTCTAAGCTTCTTCCTCCCGGCCACGCTATTACCTCATACACCCACGCTACCTCCGTTCCCGTCATACACGCACTGCACCCCTTTCCACAGCCTCAAGACAACCCCCTGCAACCCCAACCACGTCCACCCACTATCCCCATAGCTTACACCCACAAACACCACCACTAAACTTAGCCCCCACTCCACAAGCCCATCCCAAACCCGCAGGCAGCTTCTGGCCCAATTTGCAGAGTAACTTCCAGCTCGTTCCAGGTGGAGTCTGCATCCAAGGTCTTCAGCAAAGTTGATCGTCCACAAGTCCTCTTCGCAAGCGAGTTGGAATCGTGTCGATCCGAGTTCGTGGCCGCCCACAAGGGACTTTCTTCCCCGACTGCGCAGAGAAGGCCTGACAGCGACCTGAAGCGGTTTGGGGCAGCAACCACGACCTCTTCTTGAAGGATTCAGGCTCCAGGATCTTCATCAAAGTTCTCCATCCTCAAGTCAGCTACCGGGATCAGAAGACGGAACCGCAATCAGAGGTCGGTGGCCAGAGTTACAAATTTTATACCCCGACGACCCCATTCTGCCTCCTGTCTGTCTCCTCCGACCAGTCCCCACTCAACGGGACCTGCACGTCCACACCGACATCCGACTGAGGCGAGACCAGTGCCGCTGGAAAGTAGTCGTCCCCACGATTCCAACGCCACCTGCCGCGTACCAAACGGAGTTCGGGGTTGCTCGTGGTGTCCATGTCAAGCCGCTGTTCAGAAGCTGCCCCTGCACAGAACCAGAACGGGGTCCCCGCTCAGTCGTCCGTGGCGACCAGGTTCGGGCGGAACCAAAATTCAGAAAAATTGTGCTGTATCCCTACCCTGTTACGAAGCCAACGGCACCAACCGCGCCTCCGGCAAAATTCCAGAGTGCGATCCACAGCCACTTCAACAGCTGCTGGTCACAGATTCCAGAACCGGACAGAATCGACTTCGGCATTTGTTTCACATCATCAACAGTATCAACATGTGCTACAGCCAAAGAGATATGGGACCGTCTAGAGGTAATATACGAAGGCACATCTCAGGTACGTGAGACCAAAGCTAACATGTTGATTTCAGACTATGAAATGTTTAAAATGAAGACTGATGAATCCATTTCAGATATGTATGCTCGTTTAACTCAGCTCACTAATAGTCTAATTGGTTTAGGAAAGAGTTATTCTGAGCAGGAAATAGTAAGAAAAATTCTTTGATCACTAACTTCAGCTTGGCATACCAAAGCCACCGTGGTTGAAGAATCCAGAGATTTGTCAACCACCAAGGTAGAATTACTCATAAAACCCCTCATGACTTATGAGATAAATCTCAAGAACAAGGAATTAGACGTAAGCAATAAAAATCCTCTAGCACTGAAAGCTGGACCGAGCAATCGAGTAACGTTCGAGGAAGGTGAGTCATCCACTAGTAATGAAGATAAGGATGAAGTAGCTATGCTCACCCGGAAGTTCAGAAAATTTCTAAGAAATGAAGGTAAAGGCCTCAGAAAAGGGAGGCCCCAGGTAAGGAAATCATTCAGATCAAAATATGAAAATGTAAAGAAATCTGATAAGATTGTGTGCTATTCTTGCAGGAAGCCTAGGCATGTAAAATCTGAATGCCTTGACGAGGTGAAGAGATCATCACCCAAATGGAAAGGAAAGAAGAACAAGAATATGGTATCTACTTGGAGTGATGAAGAAGAAGATGATGATGAAACAAGCTCCATGGAAGGAGAAAAGGCAAATTTCTACATCATGGCTAAGGGAGATGAAGAATTAGAGGTACAATCTCCCTTTGATCATTTTTCAACTAGTGACTGGGAAGAAGCTTATTCTGAGTTGATGGATAAATATGGCATGTACAAAAAAGAGAATAAAGCTTTAAACAGAAAAATCAATACAGTTGTGCATGATCATCACTTAAGTGAAAAAAATGCATCATTAGAATCTAAAATTCTAGATTTCAAGAAATTAGTTGAGAATCTAGAATATGGAAGGAGTAAATTGAAAGACCTAGAAGCTGAAAATGAGAGCTTAAGAGATGAGATTGATGATGCAAAATCAAAGATGCAAAAACTTCAAAGTGACATCAAAATAACAAATGAAAAATATGAAGCCGTAAAGGAAGTCAATACCAAACTGTAAGAAAATGTTGAAAAGCTCCAAAAGGAACTAAAGGATAAACAAAATCAAATGGAGAAGTTTGTGGATGGAAAGGAGAAGTTAGATGCTTTGTTAGGAACAAGAATGAACTTTAACAAAGAAGGGCTGGGATACAATCCCACCGAAAAGAAAAAGATTGGCATGAAAACTATCACCTTTGTTTCTTCTTCAGATGCTTCTTCCTCAAACACTAAACCCATCCAAAGTCAAGAAAAATCAAACAGTAAAGGAAAAGAAAAAATGGAAGAACCCCTAAAGAAACAACCTGACATCCCTAACAAAAATGCTCTGAAATACCAGAAGGGTCGACACTTTCCTCAGCCCAAGTCTGCACTCACTCAGAGTAGAAAAGGTCCAAAGGGCAGCACATGTCGACACTATTCTCAGCCAAGGTCAACACCTTCCTAGTCATCACCTAGTCAGGCTACTAGGAATGCCCCAACAGGTCGACGCTTAAATCACAGGAGGTCGACACTTCAACCAAATAGAAACCGTTATAAATGGGCTGAATAGGGGACAGGTCGACACCCACACTCTCACAGGTCGACACCTTCTTACTATTGGGGCAATCATGATTCATACACACACAGACCTGGTCACACTTATTCTCCTATGAGCTACAACTCCTTTTATCAATCAAGAACAAGCTATTGGAACAAAAATCAACCATTTTTCAACCTCCACCACAAATCAAAGGCTAAAAAAGAAAGAGTCAAGGTGAAAATGGAAAACAAGAACCTGAATCCTCCTTCAAAAAAGGAAACCAAGTATGAGAGTAAAATTCGGATTCCTAAATCTATGGTATCATGCCTTGCTGAGATGAATGGTTTGCTTGGACCCAATCATGTATGGGTTCTAAAGATTGTTGGTTGAATTGCCTTGCAGGAATGTCTTGCAGCCATACACAATAGGTGGTACCTTGATAGCGGCTCTTCAAGACATATGACGGGAGGCAGAACAAAATTCCATCTTTTGGTGGAAAAAGAAGCTAGCCATGTCACCTTTGGAGGGAACAATAAAGGAAAAATCATTTGTTCAGGTAAAGTAGGTTAGAATCCCTCCAGTTCAATTGAGAATATTTTATTGGTTGACGGTTTAGAATATAATCTGTTGAATATAAGTCAATTGTGTGATAAAGGACATAGAGTAGTGTTTGACTCCCATGAATGTAAAATTCTGGAACCTAAATCTGATAGAATCAAGTTTTTCGGTAAGAGAGTCAACAATGTATATATGATTGACTTAGATGATCCAACCCATTTAAACCTCTGTCTTGCTGCACCAAAGTCTAAACTTGCATGGTTATGGCATCGTAGACTAGGACATGCTAGTTACAAAGTCTTGCATAAACTTCTGAAACATTCAATGGTGAGAGGACTGCCTGAGCTCTCCTTTAAATAAGATAATAAAATTTGTGATGCATGCACCTTAGGGAAACAAACAAGAAAATCATTCAAAACCAGAACTGAAAATCTAAACCACATGAACTAATTCACATGGACTTGTTTGGGCCAACAAGAACTGCTAGCTTAAGTGGTAAAAGATATGGCTATGTGCTAGTGGATGATTTTTCAAGGTTCACAAGGGTGTTCTATCTTGCACACAAGAATGATGCTTTTGGTAAGTTTCAAGCACTCTACATGAAGATAAAGTAAGATGGTGAGTTCAAAATTTCCAACATTCAATCAGATCATGATGGTGAATTCGACAATGTTGAATTCTACAATTTTTGTAGGGCTGAAGGTATATCTCACAGGTTTTCATCACCAAGGACCCCTGAACAAAATGGGGTAGTTGAGAGGAGAAATCGAACACTTATAGAGATGGCTAGAACAATGCTTGCTGAAAGATAACCCCCAAGGAGATATTGGGCCGAAGCGGTAAATACAACATGTTACATCATCAACCACTCCATGGTATGGCCATTCACCAAAAAGCCTCCTTGTGAGTTGCTCAAAGGTAAAATGCCTTCTCTCTCACACATAAGAGTGTTCGGATCTAAATGTTTCATTCATAACAATGATAAAAGAGAATTGGATATGTTCAAGCCCAAGAGCACTGAAGGTATATTTCTTGGTTATTCTGATCGATCTAGGGCTTATAGAATTTACAATATCAAGAGTCAAGTTGTAGAAGAATCACCCCATGTTTCTTTTGATGAATTCAATGATGAATTTAATAATGACAAGCCCTACAGGGAAGATGACAATGGGGAGTTCCTGCAATCAAAGGAAGAACATGATCCTCCACAAGATGAGACAAGAAAAATGATGACTTGGGAGAAACAAGCAATTCAAGGGATCCGGCTATCGGTGAAGGTAATGGCATCACTGATGATAGAATTCTTAAAGATCATCCCTTGGATAATGTAATTGGAAACTTAAATGAACCACCTAGAACCAAGTCACATTTTAGAATAGTTTAAGAATTGGACCAAATTGCTCTCGTCTCACAATTTGAACCAAAAAATGTTGAAGAAGCTTTGAAAGATGAAAACATGATAAATTCCATGCAAGACGAATTAAACCAGTTTGAAAGAAATAATGTTTGGCACCTTGTTCTTAGACCCTCGTCAAAATCTGTCATAGGCACCAAATGGGTCTTTAGAAACAAACTTAGTGAAGATGGCAAGATAATAAGAAATAAGGCAAGATTGGTGGCTCAAAGCTACAACCAAGAATTTGGAGTAGATTTTGAAGAGACGTTTGCCCCTGTAGCTCGACTAGAAGCCATTAGGATGCTGCTTGCATTTGCATGTTCACACAAAATAAAATTACATCAAATGGATGTTAAAAGTGCATTCTTAAATGGACTAATCAAAGAAGAAGTTTATGTAGTGCAACCACCCAGCTTTGAAAGTTCTGGTCATGAAGATTATGTGTACAAGCTGGACATGGCTCTCTATGGCTTGAAGCAAGCACCTAGATCTTGGTATGAAAGGTTAAGCTCTTTCCTCACCGAAAATAGATATACAAGAGGTAAAGTAGATCAAACACTTTTCACCAAAAAGTAAGGTAAAAACATCTTGATTGTTGAAATCTATGTTGATGATATCGTGTTTGGATCTACAAAATCTAAAATGTGTGAGGAATTTGCTAACCGTATGACTAGTGAGTTTGAGATGAGTTTAATGGGTGAGCTTCAATTTTTTATCGGCTTATAGGTCAATCAAGGTGTAGATGGGTGCTTTACAAGCTAAGCCAAATATATTAAGGAACTGCTAAAAAGGTTTGACATGAAAAATTATAAGTAAATTACAACTACTATGGGGATCAACATATCACTGGATGCTGATGAGAAAGGTAATTTTGTAGATGCAAAAACTTATAGAGGTATGATTGGTTCATTACTTTATTTGACTGCATCTAGACCGGACATGCAGTTTAGTGTATGTCTCTGTGCTAGATTTCAAGCTAGTCCTAGAAAATCCTACTTGATTGTCGTCAAACGTATCCTTAGATATCTCGCCAGGACTCAAGATTTTGGATTGTGGTATCCGTCATTCTGTGATCTCTCTCTCATTTCTTACTCAGATGCGGACTATGCTGGTTGCAAATTGGATCGCAAGAGCACTGGTGGGTATTACCAATTTCTAGGCGAGTGTTTGATCTCTTGGGCCTCCAAGATACAACACTCGGTTGCCCTCTCTACTGTAGAGGCAGAATATGTTGCTGCGGGGAGTTGTGGCACCCGAGTGTTGTGGATTAAACACCAACTTCAAGACTACTTAGTGGATCTTGGGTGTGTCCTGATTCTGTGTGATAACACAAGTACAATCAATCTTGCTAAAAATCCAGTCCAGCACTCCAGGACAAAGCACATAGAAATTAGGCATCATTTTCTTAGAGATCAGGTGCTCAAGAAAAATTTTGAATTGCATTTTGTTGACACTTTGAATCAAGTTGCTAACACTTTTATCAAACCCTTGTGTAATGACAGGTTTTCTACACTTAGAAGGGAGCTTGGTCTGTGCAGACCTCAAATCAATAAGGATTGAAGTGTTCAATATCTCTCACTATTGTTGATCGTTGATTGTACTGAACAGCAATAAAAAGGCTGTATAGAAAATCTGATGCATATATCCTTCATATCAATACATGTCTTTATGCATTGGCATGCATGGTTTGATAAGTCCATATTCATGATGCATTGCATTGGTTGCTAGCTGGTTTTGTTTGACCATGGTATATAAAATGGTAATATGTGAAAAAGTAGGATATGCTTGCCCGAAAGCATTCACCATGCGTGAGGATACACTTCCACTGAGTACCATGAGTCGATATTACATTTAGGCCATACTATCAGGGGGAGCAACTTCTTTGAATCGTTCTTGTACACATGCTGTAGCAACCCTGATAAATGAATATTGAAATAAAATTAAAAACATATATATTACAGAAGTAATATAGATAATAAGAATAGGGTTAGTTAGATAAAATAAAACAAATTAAAAATAACGCCTCTGAGTAAGGCGTTAATTTAAAAAGAAACGCCTCTACATACGGCGTGACTAAAGAAAGGACGCCCACGCATGTGGTCGTCAACTCTCACGCGACCAAATAGGCAAGTAAAATAAACGCCCATGTCTTAGGCGTGTTTCAAAAACAAGGAACGCCATTATACAAGACGTTTCTTAAGAAACGACCTGAACAAGGTCGTTAATTTAAGAATCAACGCCCTGACCAAAGGCGTTAATTCAGTTCGTGAACCGTTCGAAACCCAGAACTTATCCAGGGAAAGATTAACCTAATCTAGTAAGTGTCTATTAGAGTAAGGACTCTATTAGGGATATATTACCCTCACACAAACACTAACTCTAATAGGACTTCCATAACCCTATAAATAATCTACTGATCGAACCCGTGAACGCTATTTGGCGTTCGAGTTCTCTGAAGGTAATTACAGAGCAATAGCTCTTCCTTCCCTCTGTCCCTTTTTGATTTGGTGGACGGGCATTAATTCGACTTCTTCCTTCTTCCAGGTTGAAGAAGCATTGGGGTTGTGAAGAACAAAGGTAATGATTTTTCCTTTACCTTCGGTCAGGTGTTATGAAGAAAATATTAATGTTTCTTCGTATTTCTCTGTAGGAAGTTCAGTCGAAAGGGGTTCATCAAGTTGAACAGAAATACTTCTTCCTGCTGATACGGCTGAAGCAACATAGTTTTTCTCCCTTCTTCATATCAATCTTCAAATCTATTATTAAGGTAGGATCTTCTCAAGTCTTGTAGCCCAAACTAAATTTATATAATACAAGAAGTATCATGCATATCATGTATTAGTTTTACTATAGTTTCTCGGACGTTGCTGGTATATTTTAAAAGAAACGCCCCTGTCAAGGGCGCTATTTTACAAGATACGACCCTCACAAGGTCGTTAATTCAAAATTATACGCCTTATATATAGGCGTTAATTTCATGAACAACCGCATGTAATTAATAATTGATCCTGTTTAAAATTCGATAAATATGAAATATCGATTCTAATATCTTGCATGACTCCACCTGTAAATTCCTACTAATTTTCTTATCATGACCATGTCTCCTGTCACTAAATTTTATTTCCTGAAATATTGTAAAATTCTTGAAATTCACGACTTGGACAAAGTCGTTTTCCATATTTTAACGCCCCAGAACAAGGCGTGAATCTGAAAAGTAACGCCCCTTCCTAGGGCGTGTATCTGTTAAAATCCTGAAATTCACATATTCTGTAAAATGGAATTATAAAGTAACGCCCCTTCCAAGGGCGCTTTTTTGATAAATTTCTGAGAATAATTATATCCTGCCGAATATGTAAATGATGAGACGCCTGCTTGTGCAGTCGTCAACTTTGAAGAAAACGCCCCCAGGAAAGGCGTGTTTTTGATAAATTAATGAAATAATGGAAATTCTGCAAATTGGCAATATATGTAAACGCCCTTCTGTTAGGCGTTAATTATTCAATACACGACTTTACTTAAGTCGTTATTTTACTGAAAACTGATTTTATCCTGATTCTATTACCGATGGTTTCATATTATACATATATATATATCGGCACTATTCTCCACTCCGTGAGTATAGTCCCACGTTTCATGTTGATTTATCGATCACACTCAACTCTCATTGACATACAAGCTCTCCATTGGACATTCCGTTCCTTTGGACTAGCGAGTTAGTCATAGAGACCTCCGTAAGACTCCTCGTAGCCTTGGATTCCCTCAAGGCCGACTGAGCTGGTTGTACCCTAAAAACCCATTATACGATCCTTGCCATGTCAATCTAAAGAAACATGGTATACCGGCCCTTATGATTATACAAAGAGTATATCATAAGAAATTCTTAATGGGATGATGATATCATGCCATATCATGTCGTTCTTGTAAACCCCAATTCTATGATAAGAATGAGGGTATCTTGCTTGATCTTATGTTTATGTGGACCTCAATGCTATATAAAGAATGTTCATATTAATTTGTCGTGGTACCTAAGTTAAAGGAACCATATTCTACCTAGTTTCATCGATATCGTGATTATACCGTTATTATCGCCAATCTATGTCCTTTGTCATATTTTTGGACTCTATTCTATCAAAGTTGGCATACGTGTCTACAAGCTTGAATATTGAAACTCTACATTGGCTATATAAACAAGAGTGGATGTCAAAAATACATGATAAATGCCTGCGCATATAGGGCCCGATCTGGTCCTGGGAGGAGCACCCAAAAGTACTTGTGCCCATGGGAGTTAAAATGATAAGGTATCTGGCATTATACCGAGTACTTGACTTGCTTGATTGGACATTCCACACACATCTTGTACTTGACTCGTACTTGACATGAAATGAAATGCGTGGCCCGAAAAAGGGTAATTTACTTGCTTGCTTGATACACGATAGCCAAAGTTCTTGACATGACTCGATAATTGTACTAGCTTGAATATCTTGATTAACTTGGTATCTTGTTGAAAGTTCATGATAAATTCATCTTATTTCCTTGATATTACATTCTCTCTATCTTGTCGTTTCATGCGGGCATGCATAGCTTTATTGCATTCATGAAAATGTAATTACTTAAACCCCTTGCTAGTACTTGAGATATAATTTCCTACTGAGCGTTCGCTCATTCCGTTTGTCCCTTTGTACTTTTCAGGTAAGTCCGACGACGATGGAAGTCAATCGGATGGGAATGGTCAAGAGTGAAAGTGATAGAGCTTCTACAAGTGTCGTCTAGTTGTTTCTATAGTTTTCTCGAGTCAACTATGTACTTTTCTTTTTATTAAACAGAGTATTGGATTTGTAATAGTCTATCCATTATGAAATAAAGGATTGGGTTATCTTGCTATTTTGTGCATCTCTGTCTTCGTGTCGAATACACGACCACTCTGATTGACATGATTGATATAGACACGTCGCGCATCTCCGGGTATCTTCCGCGCTCGGGGCGTGACAGTCTTTGTGGTATCAGAGCCTATGGTATTCAATTCCTAGGAAAAACCCAAGTCCAAGGATAGGTTTCAAAACCTTTAACCAAGTGAGAGTGGGTAGAACCAAGGGTTAAACGATCAATGAGTCCTTTATAAGATCATGGTGATATAATACTAATATAGCTATTGTAATTGTAGGATAATGGCTGCCGAACGTGCTCAATGGCGCAACATGCAGCGTACCCTCCAAGGGATGACCCAAGTGCTACAACAGGTAGCACAAGGTGGTGCTCCACGAGCTGGAAGCTTACACCAAGCATTCAAGAATATGAATCCCCCGAAGTTCATAGGATCGACCGATCCAGACGATGCCGAGCATTGGGTTCGGGAGATTGAACGTATATTCCGTGTTATGCAATGCACGGATCAGGACAAAGTCTTATTAGCTACTTTCCAGTTAGAAAAAGATGCTAGATGCTGGTGGGAGTCTATTGAAGCAACCATAGATCCTACTCAAGTAACATGGGAAGAATTCGTGGAATACTTCAATGCTAAATATTTCTCGGACCGAGTCCAAGAAAAGAAGGCTGCCGAATTCGCGGCATTAAAGCAACGATCCTTATCACTAGCAGATTATGAAGCTCAGTTCTCCAGGTTGTCTAGATATGCTAAGCATCTTATTAGCACGGAGAAGATGAAAGCCCGTAGATTTCTTAATGGGCTTAGGCCCCACTATATTACTCAACTGGCGCCTATGGACATCCAAGTTTATTCTGAAATAGTGCGCCGAGCTCAACTACTTGAAGATGCCACGGAACTATCTGATAGGATCCGAGGGAAAGACAAGAAGGAACAAGTCACAAGTTCGGGTTCTTTCAAACCCAATTTCAAGAAGAGGCCCAATAATGGAGGTTCTTCCTCTCAAGATCATAAGTTCAAAAAGACCAAGCCTTTCTCTATCACCACTACCCCTTCTAATACAGTATGCAAGCATTGTGACAAGGCTGGTCACAAGATGGAAGAATGCTGGAGGAAATTAGGAGCTTGTCTCCGTTGTGGAAGCCGTGAGCATCGGATTCCCGAATGTCCATTAATGAATGACCAAGCCGGTGATGGTAAATGCCCGGTGACAAAGAATGCTCGTCTTCACGCAATCCAGGAGACCGAACCAGAAGAAGAAGGAGGATTGGTGGAAGGTACATTAAAAATTTGTTCCAAATATGCACATGTTTTATTTGACACGGGTGCATCGCATTCCATTGTTTCCAAGAAGTTTGCTGACCCATTGCCTCTAGAACCGGAATGGATGAAATTAGTATTGTCTACTCCTCTCAGAAACGAGACGGATATCACACATCGTTACCAAAACTGTGAGGTATTGGTTCGAGGAAAGAATTTTCCTATTGATCTTATCTGCTTAGATCTAAAAGAGTATGATGTTATACTAGGAGCAGATTGGTTATCCAAATACCAGGCAACGGTTGATTGCCATGATAGCAAGATTATTTTCAAGGAATTTCCGGAACTGACTTATACTAGTCCTAAGAGTCGAAGCAAATCCCCTCTTATTTCGGCTCTTCGAGCAAGCAAGCTCGTCAAGAAAGGATGTGTATCCTTCCTTGCTTTTGTCACTATTAAAGAAGCCAAAGAAACCAAGATAGAGAACATTCAGGTAGTGCGAGAATTTCCAGACGTATTTCTGGAAGAATTGCCGGGATTACCCCCGCAAAGAGATGTGGCCTTTACCATCGACTTAGTCCCTGGTGCTGGTCCTGTATCAAAGGCACCCTATAGAATGTCCCCTGCAGAACTGAAAGAATTGAAGAAGCAATTGATGGAATTGATTCAAAAAGGATTCATTAGACCAAGTACTTCCCCGTGGGGAGCACCAGTCTTATTTGTAAAGAAGAAGGATGGATCCATGAGATTGTGTATCGACTATCGACAGTTGAATCATCTCACTATCAAGAACAAGTATCCACTGCCGAGAATCGACGAGTTATTTGATCAGATTTCTGGATCCAAATATTTCTCCAAGATTGATCTCAGGTCTGGTTATCATCAATTGAGGATCAAGGACGAAGATATTCATAAAACTGCGTTCAGAAGCAGGTATGGCCACTATGAATTTGTTGTTATGTCTTTTGGACTAACAAATGCCCCTGCTGCCTTTATGCAGTTGATGAATAGCATATTCAGACCTTATCTAGATCAATTTGTGGTAGTTTTTATCGATGATATATTGATATACTCCAAGACTAAGGAAGAACATGAAGGGCATTTGAGGATTTCATTACAAATCTTGAGGACAAATCAATTATATGCTAAGCTCAGCAAATGCGAATTCTGGCTTGAAGAAGTGGCTTTTCTCGGACATGTGATATCCAAGGATGGATTATCTGTAGATCCGTCAAAGGTTGAAGCAGTTAGGAAATGGGAAAGACCAACCAATGCTAGTGAGATCAGAAGTTTCTTAGGTCTTGCAGGCTATTACAGGCGATTCATCAAAGACTTCTCAAAAATTGCCGTGCCACTTACAAGGTTAACTCGTAAGGAGATCCGATATGAATGGAGTGAGGAATGTGAAAGAAGTTTCCAAACTCTCAAAGATCATCTCACTACAGCTCCAGTGTTAGCTCTACCAACAGAAGGAGAGAAATTCGAGGTCTACACTGATGCTTCTGGCATTGGCCTCGGATGTGTCCTAATGCAACAAGGAAAGGTCATAGCATACTCTTCACGTCAGCTGAAGAAGCATGAGGAGAATTACCCCGTCCATGACTTAGAACTGGCCGCGGTAGTATTTGCCCTAAAGATATGGAGACACTACTTATATGGAGTACAGTTTACTGTATACTCCGATCACAAGAGTCTCAAATATCTATTTTCACAAAAGGAGCTAAACATGAGACAAAGACGCTGGCTAGAATATCTCAAGGACTTCGACTTCAATATACAATACCATCCCGAAAGGGTAATTATGTTGCTGATGCCCTTAGTCGAAGGCCGAGAGCAAAGATAGCAAATTGTATGATGCAAGAATGGAGGTTACTTGAACAATTCTCCGAGCTCAATATAAGCTTGGACACGGAATCCAAATTTGTCACACTATCTCATGTAAGCATACAGTCAGACTTATTATCTGAGATACAAACACTTCAGGATGATGATCCTCTATTAGTGGAAATCAAAGGCAGATTAGAAGGACAATCTGATTTTCAACTAACTTCTGATGGAAGGTTATCGTTCAAAGATAGAACTTGTATACCCGATTGTCCGGAATTAAAGAAGAAGATCTTAGATGAAGCTCACAGATCAAGATACACTATTCATCCTGGATCAACTAAAATGTACCAAGATGTAAAGAGGAACTTTTGGTGGCCCAATATGAAAAGAGAAATAGCAGACTATGTATCTCGCTGTCTCACATGCCAACAAGTCAAGGCGGAACACCAAAAGCCTGCTGGAAAACTACATCCTCTAGATATTCCTAAGTGGAAGTGGGAGGATATTGGTATGGATTTCATCATGGGATTATCTAAATCAAAAGGAGGACATGATGGAATCTGGGTTATCATTGACCGATTAACTAAATCGGCACATTTCTTGCCAATAAAGAGCCGATGGTCAATTGATGTGCTAGCTGCACTGTACATCAAGGAAATAGTCAGGATACATGGAATTCCTATCTCAATCGTGTCTGACAGGGATCCCCGTTTTACTTCTCATTTTTGGAAGGGATTACAACATTCATTAGGAACAAGGCTTAACTTTAGTACAGCTTTCCACCCACAAACGGATGGTCAGACCGAGAGAGCTAATCAAGTTGTTGAAGATATGCTTAGAGCATGCATCATTGACTTTGGAGGAAGTTGGCATGATCACTTGCCATTAATTGAGTTTGCATATAACAACAGCTACCAAGCTAGTATCCAAATGGCACCTTTCGAAGCCTTATACGGAAGGAGTTGCAGATCACCCATATGCTGGAACGAAGTTGGAGAAAAACAACTGCTAGGTCCAGACATGGTAAGGGATACAACTGAGAAGATACAAGTAATCAGAGAAAGATTGCAAGTTGCTCAGACAAGACAAAAAGCTTATGCTGATACAAGAAGGAGAGATCTTGAATTCCAAATCGGAGATCATGTATTTCTTAAAATATCACCTGGACGTGGCATACGAAGATTTGGTGTTAAGGGCAAGCTTACGCCAAGATTCATCGGACCATTTGAGGTACTTGAAAGAGTTGGCGAGGTTGCTTATCGCATCGCGTTACCTCCTCAATTGTCCGACGTACATAATGTGTTTCACATATCTATGTTGAAGAAGTATGTGCACGATCCGTCACATATTATTGAACATAGAGATCTGGTGATCCAGAAAGATCTCACATATGAATAGAAGCCTATGAAGATCTTGGATCGAGAAATACGAGCTCTAAGGAATAAGGTTATTCCCATGCTCAAGGTGCAATGGAATAAGAATCCCGAACGCGAAGCGACATGGGAGACCGAAGAATCTATGAAGAAACGATTTCCCGAGTTATTCTAAGAGGTATATGTTCTACACTCTCCACGTGTATAATTATATATATATTGAATTTGGGGACCAAATTCTTTTTAAGTGGGGGAGGGTGTAGCAACCCTGATAAATGAATATTGAAATAAAATTAAAAACATATATATTACAGAAGTAATATAGATAATAAGAATAGGGTTAGTTAGATAAAATAAAACAAATTAAAAATAACGCCTCTGAGTAAGGCGTTAATTTAAAAAGAAACGCCTCTACATACAGCGTGACTAAAGAAAGGACGCCCACGCATGTGGTCGTCAACTCTCACGCGACCAAATAGGCAAGTAAAATAAACGCCCATGTCTTAGGCGTGTTTCAAAAACAAGGAACGCCATTATACAAGACGTTTCTTAAGAAACGACCTGAACAAGGTTGTTAATTTAAGAATCAACGCCCTGACCAAAGGCGTTAATTCAGTTCGTGAACCGTTCGAAACCCAGAACTTATCCAGGGAAAGATTAACCTAATCTAGTAAGTGTCTATTAGAGTAAGGACTCTATTAGGGATATATTACCCTCACACAAACACTAACTCTAATAGGACTTCCATAACCCTATAAATAATCTACTGATCGAACCCGTGAACGCTATTTGGCGTTCGAGTTCTCTGAAGGTAATTACAGAGCAATAGCTCTTCCTTCCCTCTGTCCCTTTTTGATTTGGTGGACGGGCATTAATTCGACTTCTTCCTTCTTCCAGGTTGAAGAAGCATTGGGGTTGTGAAGAACAAAGGTAATGATTTTTCCTTTACCTTCGGTCAGGTGTTATGAAGAAAATATTAATGTTTCTTCGTATTTCTCTGTAGGAAGTTCAGTCGAAAGGGGTTCATCAAGTTGAACAGAAATACTTCTTCCTGCTGATACGGCTGAAGCAACATAGTTTTTCTCCCTTCTTCATATCAATCTTCAAATCTATTATTAAGGTAGGATCTTCTCAAGTCTTGTAGCCCAAACTAAATTTATATAATACAAGAAGTATCATGCATATCATGTATTAGTTTTACTATAGTTTCTCGGACGTTGCTGGTATATTTTAAAAGAAACGCCCCTGTCAAGGGCGCTATTTTACAAGATACGACCCTCACAAGGTCGTTAATTCAAAATTATACGCCTTATATATAGGCGTTAATTTCATGAACAACCGCATGTAATTAATAATTGATCCTGTTTAAAATTCGATAAATATGAAATATCGATTCTAATATCTTGCATGACTCCACCTGTAAATTCCTACTAATTTTCTTATCATGACCATGTCTCCTGTCAAAATTTTATTTCCTGAAATATTGTAAAATTCTTGAAATTCACGACTTGGACAAAGTCGTTTTCCATATTTTAACGCCCCAGAACAAGGCGTGAATCTGAAAAGTAACGCCCCTTCCTAGGGCGTGTATCTGTTAAAATCCTGAAATTCACATATTCTGTAAAATGGAATTATAAAGTAACGCCCCTTCCAAGGGCGCTTTTTTGATAAATTTCTGAGAATAATTATATCCTGCCGAATATGTAAATGATGAGACGCCTGCTTGTGCAGTCGTCAACTTTGAAGAAAACGCCCCCAGGAAAGGCGTGTTTTTGATAAATTAATGAAATAATGGAAATTCTGCAAATTGGCAATATATGTAAACGCCCTTCTGTTAGGCGTTAATTATTCAATACACGACTTTACTTAAGTCGTTATTTTACTGAAAACTGATTTTATCCTGATTCTATTACCGATGGTTTCATATTATACATATATATATATCGGCACTATTCTCCACTCCGTGAGTATAGTCCCACGTTTCATGTTGATTTATCGATCACACTCAACTCTCATTGACATACAAGCTCTCCATTGGACATTCCGTTCCTTTGGACTAGCGAGTTAGTCATAGAGACCTCCGTAAGACTCCTCGTAGCCTTGGATTCCCTCAAGGCCGACTGAGCTGGTTGTACCCTAAAAACCCATTATACGATCCTTGCCATGTCAATCTAAAGAAACATGGTATACCGGCCCTTATGATTATACAAAGAGTATATCATAAGAAATTCTTAATGGGATGATGATATCATGCCATATCATGTCGTTCTTGTAAACCCCAATTCTATGATAAGAATGAGGGTATCTTGCTTGATCTTATGTTTATGTGGACCTCAATGCTATATAAAGAATGTTCATATTAATTTGTCGTGGTACCTAAGTTAAAGGAACCATATTCTACCTAGTTTCATCGATATCGTGATTATACCGTTATTATCGCCAATCTATGTCCTTTGTCATATTTTTGGACTCTATTCTATCAAAGTTGGCATACGTGTCTACAAGCTTGAATATTGAAACTCTACATTGGCTATATAAACAAGAGTGGATGTCAAAAATACATGATAAATGCCTGCGCATATAGGGCCCGATCTGGTCCTGGGAGGAGCACCCAAAAGTACTTGTGCCCATGGGAGTTAAAATGATAAGGTATCTGGCATTATACCGAGTACTTGACTTGCTTGATTGGACATTCCACACACATCTTGTACTTGACTCGTACTTGACATGAAATGAAATGCGTGGCCCGAAAAAGGGTAATTTACTTGCTTGCTTGATACACGATAGCCAAAGTTCTTGACATGACTCGATAATTGTACTAGCTTGAATATCTTGATTAACTTGGTATCTTGTTGAAAGTTCATGATAAATTCATCTTATTTCCTTGATATTACATTCTCTCTATCTTGTCGTTTCATGCGGGCATGCATAGCTTTATTGCATTCATGAAAATGTAATTACTTAAACCCCTTGCTAGTACTTGAGATATAATTTCCTACTGAGCGTTCGCTCATTCCGTTTGTCCCTTTGTACTTTTCAGGTAAGTCCGACGATGATGGAAGTCAATCGGATGGGAATGGTCAAGAGTGAAAGTGATAGAGCTTCTACAAGTGTCGTCTAGTTGTTTCTATAGTTTTCTCGAGTCAACTATGTACTTTTTTTTTATTAAACAGAGTATTGGATTTGTAATAGTCTATCCATTATGAAATAAAGGATTGGGTTATCTTGCTATTTTGCGCATCTCTGTCTTCGTGTCGAATATACGACCACTCTGATTGACATGATTGATATAGACACGTCGCACATCTCCGGGTATCTTCCGCGCTCGGGGCGTGACACATGCTATCTTCATTTTGTCAACTTTAATAAGTGTATAACCATTGGCATGAATTTCCAAATCATTTTTTATATCTTGCTAATGACCATTGCATATCCTCAGGGGGAGTGTCCACTACTCATCATCTTAACTTGATAATCATGCTTATCTGAAAATTCAATGGATCAATTCTTGTTGCTGCTACTGGCTATTCTGATCACCTTCTTGAAAAATCTATAATTTAGTAGCTTCCAATCTGGGTGCCATGATCATAAAACTGAGTAGAATTCAAAGTAAGAATCCTCTATTATATGACCTTGTGCTTGTCCATCCTATAAAACTGGTTCAGGTTTAATGACTTCATTGGGTTTTGAGACAAATGTTATGAAATCATATGTATTCAATGCTTTTAATATACCTTAACCAGTGTTTACATGTTGTGCCCTGAATGATACTTCTCGAAATCTGAAAATTCCTATTTCAAGGCAACCTTGGTTGAGTTACTGAAGCTTAGTATTGTTTTTAAACACCATGAATAGTGGGAATTCTTAAATGCTAATTTTTTATCAGAGCAATGACATCGGTTCACTGAGAA
The DNA here is from genome assembly GCA_022559845.1 of Amorphophallus konjac. Taxonomy (NCBI): domain Eukaryota; kingdom Viridiplantae; phylum Streptophyta; class Magnoliopsida; order Alismatales; family Araceae; genus Amorphophallus; species Amorphophallus konjac. The sequence goes on along the minus strand of CM040127.1, from coordinate 132,931,083 downwards.
CCCATGTCCCTTGTCCAAAAAGACAAGTTGGTTGTGTCATGAAGTGTCTTTGTTAACTCTAGTGTAAGTTGAAGAAAAATCTAAGGCAGAGCAATGGCTCAGTTGCTGAAAAATATGTCCCCTCATCAAAAAAATGAGGTCAGACAAGTCATGAGGTGACAATGCTATCTCTGTTCAATTTGAAGCATGATAGTCAGTCACACCAAGTAACTAGGGATACTGGCATCTAAACAACGTGTATCCTCAAGATACAAGGCATGACTGGGCTTAATTGCTCGTAAAAATTCTCTATGCTCAAAGAAAATTATGAGCTAGATAGCATAAGATGAAAGAAAAATTGTTGTAACTCTGAATTCCATAGGAACTTCATGAGTGTTTAACCTCAATACTAGTTGTGTAACTCTTAAGTAAGTCGTTGAATCTGAATAAGCCAGGCAAAGGATGGTTAAACATGGTTTCGACATGCAATTCTGGTTCATTTCTATTAAAACATGCATGCAGATGTTTTTCAAATACTTTTCATGAACCCCGATATCATTAGATTTGAACCACGCATTTTGAATAAGGATCATGTCATAAGGTTTGTATAATGGTCGACTCTGAACATAAATACTCTCTTTGTTATGAGATTAGTATCAAACTGTGAAAATTCTTACATTTTGAGATCCTCAACTCCTCATATAGGTTGTATTTCTCCAAAAATTCCTCATAATCATACCTTCTATGAAAAATTCATCATGTCTCTGATCTTCTTTCTCTCCACCATTTCTCGTCCCATCTTTTTGCTAATGTCAAAGGGAGAGAAGATGTTTTTACTTGAGTCATTTTGAAAGGAGGGGAGAGCAGATCAGTTTTCATCTTGTCTCGAAAATGCTTGATTCGGGTCACATTGCCAATAATAACTCACAGTGTTGCCATCATCAAAAAGGGGGAGGATGTTGTGTCCTTACGATTTTGATGCTTTCCAACACTCTCAGTCATTAATATTCTCATCCCTTGATTGCTGACATTGATTGATATTCTCATGATAGATAAGCCAAATAAGTCATAAGAGATGGCAAAAGATGAAGCCCAATGCACGCGCCCAAGTCACCTCAGAAAATCCCTCAAAGACAGTTTTTACACTGGTGGACATCACAGCCCAGAAGTGTCGAGCTCACTAGCTCAAGCGTCATCTGTCCGAAGAAGCTCACAGGGAAGTGTTGACCAGCCTCTATCAGAAGGTTGACATGTGGACTTTCGAGAGAGCGTTATAAACGCTCCTTCACTTGGAAGTGTCGACCTGCTAGTTTCAGGAGGTCGACCTGTGGGCTTTCCAGAGAGCGTTATAACCGCCCCTTCATGAAGATACGTCGACATCACCATCTATACAGGTCGACACCACTGTTCTCCCAGAACCTTTTCAAGCCAATTTTATGTCAAATCAAAAGGCAATCTAGAGAGCGAAAAGTCATACCGCAAATCCCCAAAATCACAGATTTCAAGGTCTAGAGGGAGGTTCCAAGTCTGTCACATGTCCTAGTCATCATGACCACTTCTGAAAACACCTTTTGGACGCTGCTGTGACAGGGTTCACATCTGGGAAAAGTCTGCTACCTTTTTGCAGCCAACCAATAGGATATGACCCTAGAAAGGTACACCAAGCATAGAACTGACCTGAGCCAATGAGGAAGCAGTCTGCAGGATGTTGTCCACAAGGATCATTAAATGCTCAGATTTGGAATAGAAGGAAAGGCTTATTGTATATTTCCTCTAAACCAATCAAAAGAAAGCAAGTGTGAAGACACCTTTTCTACTCAAGCTGAACCAATCAGTAGACTGGATTTTTTGAGGGAAAGCTCCCTCTGCTGGGCGATCTGAGTGACGTAATTCCATGCACATAGGGAGCTGTGCAGGCGCCTAAAACCTATGGTGAGCTGCTGCTGTTCAGAGGGGGACTGACAGACTAAAGAGAGAAAGAAGAAGTTGCTGCTGGTGTGGCCTGCGTTCCTTGAAGAAAGAAGAAGAAACTGCTGCTGGCGCCCCTTGGAGAAGAGAAGGACAACGCAAGAAGCCAGCAACGTCCAGAACTGAAAGAGAAGAAGAAGGAGAAGAAGGTGAAGAAGGTGAAGAGCTTAAGGCCATTTGTGAAGATCTGAAGCAAACCCACGAGCTCCTCTTCCATCTGCTCATTGCATTGCAAAGATAAAGCTACCATCATAGGAGCAATGAACATCCTCGCTGCAAACCAAGCTCTCCATATTTCAGACAAGAACTTTTACATTTTGCATTGAGCTTCACTCTTCCTGTCTGAGTTTTCTCATCATTCTTTTCTTTTGTTTGATCTTATTTAATGAAACCTTGAACCGTCCCTACCAGTGATAGTAGGAAGACATATCAAGCTTGTGTGCTTGAATCTGTGGTCTGACCGGTGTGCCATCAAGCTGTGCATCAGCGGTTCCTTGAGAGAGTATAGTCTCTCTGCAAGCTATAAGGCAGCGGGCTGTTAAGCTATATATTCTACGGATTGTGCAATTGCACCAGGGAAGCCTCACTTTGTTTAAGTGAGGGGTAGACGTAGGACTATGGAGAAAAATCCAAACCACCTTAAAAGGCTTTGTTCATGTGGTTTGCATGTGTGATTGCTCTTCGCTAGATACTTGTCTGGGTTGGTATCTATCCACTCTCTTGCATTGTGCATGTGCATTACCTGCATCTTATAGTAGTTATCTTTATTTCGCTACATTTTGTTTAGGTTCTCGAAAAGGTGGGGCAGATCTGTTCACCCCTCCCCTCTAGATCAGCCATTCCCACACAACATGAATATCAAGCTTTAGACAACGCAACATTCTCCCTCTTTAGATAATGGCTCATCAAACTATCTCCCCCATTGCCATCAACAAAAGAAACATAGTTTGACACCAATTACAGAATTAGGAGATGAGCAGATGAAATTGTATGAGATCAATTGTAAAGTTTAGGTAGATAAAGAAATTCAGACATAAAACTTCTCAGTAGACCATAAAGTCAGACTGGAATAGGCTTTCCCTTTAGACAGCATGAAAAATAGCATTATAGCAATACATTATAGATCATGCATTCATGCACTCAGTCAAGAAACATCACACATATCTATATATTTATATATGAGGGTGTATGAAGGTAATGCACATGAGTGATTTAACCAGAATGCTCATATTTAACACCCAAGAGAGTGTGCTTGATTAGGAGAAATTCATGCAGTAGCCCATGCAACCAATCAAATTTTCAGAATACATATCAAATCAAATTTCCATTCGTGTAAGTGAATAAACGTGAGAATGAATCTTAACCATATGGATATTTAGATTTTCAGGCCAACACAAAGGGGGACACTATTCAAGATACATGCATTCTCAGATTTCAGTGTATTGGAGGCTTCGCTCTGCCCCATTTTGCTTTGCTTCTACAATTTGCCTGGCCTCCTAAAATTTTCACAATAATAATCTTAATTTTTCTTAATAAGAGTGATCAGGTTTAATCTATTCCTTTTTATACAAGGAGACACATGGATCACATGCCAGACTCCCCGGTTACTCAGAACATTAACCATTCCACTTCATTCTGAACAGAGATACTTCAGTACAACACTTTTCAATATGAACCATATCACATCTCAAGTGAGATGCATCCAATGTACTTAGTGAGAGTGAACATTGCTCTGCCTTTAATTTTCTTTTCATTTTAGATTATTTCTTCTATATGAGGCATGCAGCTTTTTCCTCAACTTTCCTCTTCAAATTTAATGCAGCAAGTTTAGTTTCTCTAGACTGTTAAAAAGAAAATCCTATATCCTTATGTTAACACTCATTTTCACATTTAGGTGCAAGATAGTGTACGGATTTGATTTAACATGTATGCTAAAATTTTTAATTGAAAGCATGATAGTGCAACTTAGTAAAAAATTACACCCCCTGAGTGTGTGACATGAGACACACTAGTTACGACTCAAGTGAAACATTATTTAATAAGGAAACCTATGGGCATAGAAACTCCAAGGATGAAAGTTGAATAGAATATAATATCATGCAAGTATATGATGGGAACATGCAATATGCAGTGCATACATCTGGATATGCACACATAAAACTATGTATCTCATGCAACATGAGTGTAAGATTCAAAAATTCAATTTATACTTGAAACGTAATATGCTTAAAAAAAAAAAGAAACCTAATATGCTTGAATGTCCTGGAAGCACCTAAATCATGAACTCTAATGCTGTCCTAAATGCATGACTGAGATGCAATGATGAGATAGTGATTGGATTTTACTGGTGCATGATTGGAACAGATTTATTTGAATCTCCCCCTGAGAAGATGCATTCAAAGAAAAGATCAGAAATAAGGACAAGTATGGCTCAAGGGACAGATTGACGAGAGAGTTATGTCAACATGATCAAGTGGGTTAGATAGACATAGTCAGCTCAGCAGAATATGACAGAACAACCAGAGTCTTATGTCGACACACCCATCAGCTTAGGTCGACATATCAAAAATCAATTGTAGAAATTTTTAGCAGTCTTCAGCCTGAACATTTTAGCATAAAAAGTACTTCCCTAGGAATGAGTCAAAGCCTTAATTTCAGAAAATTTAGATAGCAACTCCCCTCAACATAAGACTTATTGACTCTAATGAAATTTTGATAAAGAAGTATGCATCCTATGACTTATATGCACATTTGACTCATGGTACTGTTGATATGTTATTCCTCCTCGAGTTAAATAATATTGAAGAGATAAAAAACAACAGGAGGAAAGATGAAGCTGTTGACCGTGATCGCCACCCGGTGAAAGCGCCGGGACTCGGAAGCTACGGGAGAATGCGGGTCCGTTCCTCCACTCCTCCTGGCCGGCCAGAAGGTGCGGGCCTCGTGCTTTTGGTTGCTGACCTGAAAGCAAACGGTGAAACACACAGATAAACGGAGATTAGCTAAATGATAGTGTAGTAGGTGTACTAATTGAAATAAAGCAAAGGAAGAACATGGCCCGGCGATACCTGGAGGTTTTGAAACCCCGTTTAGGGCGCCGGAAACAGTAGGAAAGATAAGAAATGCCAACGAAATGATGTATGTGATGTGTGATGCAGTGAAGAAAAGGCGTGTGTGGTGAGCAAACAGAGAAGGAAACACAAAGACACGAAGCGTGAAGTTCCCTGCACCGGGGATGTAGAAGGCCCCCACTCCCTGACGAACGGGCGTATGCTGTATGAGATTTGGCGATGGAATTCGACAGCACTTCGTGATGGTCCCCCCCCTTTTTTCTGTCAGAACCCGTGAGCTATATATAGAGCCCACGGCTTCGAGCTTAATCAGGGGTTAAGGGGAATGATGGTCGGTCAAAGGCCGGTAAATGAGAGCATCGTGTCAATATTGCCAACGACATTCTCCTCTTAATCCGCCTGGAATCACGGGGGTCTAATCTGGGTGGCCTTAAAAATGACGGTCTTACGAAGGCCGCCAAACATATATGACGGTCTTGGAGGGACCGTTCAATATACATGACGGTCCTATAAAAACCGTTATACTCAAAGAGGAGTCAACGCCCGGACAAACAACTTTTCGTGAAGCACGTGGCTATGACCGACTGTCGGGCCTCTGAACCCTTTTCTTGTCGGCAAATAATGACGGCCCAGGGACGACCGCTATATTTACTATAACGGTTGGCATTGAGCCGCTATAAAAAGCGTATCACGAGATACAAATAACCCGGGGCAGCGGAACACAACGGCCAAGTGGGGACCGTTATATTGAGAAAAACGGTTCATAACAGACCGTTAAATACAATGAGAGGGAGGGAGGCCTTCTTCGCTGGGAAGAGCCCAAAATACTGCCAGAGGAATAATCTTTCATGTGATTGACTGTTCGGGACATCAATAACTGAGACGCAGGAACTGATTCGATTCATCGGTAAAAAACGGGTGTCAACAGATGCCCCTCCTTAACGTCCGCCTTGCAAGGGAACGAGCGGAGGTGTAGTGGAGGCGTCATGGAACATGGAGTTGTAGCGGAGATGAAGCGGAGTGGACTGCAAAAGCGAGCGTTAAGGCAATACGACACCCGTTTCATACCAATAAGCCATAGAAATCTTCCGGCAACCTTCGAACCAATTTGCAAGGTACTGTGGGACTGAGTGTTAAACCTGAATCTGGAGGAACTAAGGTAAAAGAGCAAGGAGCGGCCTCGTCGGCGGACAAGCTGTGGTCCTAAATGAGGCGATATAGAAGCTGGCAATAGCGAAATTAAAAGGATTTTAAAACTCCAGACGAGGGAAACACTTAATTCATCAGAACCGAACAATTAGGTCTAAAGAAATACCTTCTAATTTTGGAGTGGAATTATTCCTTCGGTGGGACATGGAACACAGAAAACAGTCAATCATACGCAAGATCATTTCTCAGGCAGACCGTAGGTCGTGAATGCTCAAAAGGTGCTTGTGATGCATGCTGGGCTAAAAGAAAGAAACATGTAAAATCGAATGCAAACAAAGGATAAAAATATAAAATACTCGAGAATATTATTGCAGAACTGAATGAGTCAGGGTCAGGACACTTCTTGCAACCACAGCGTGCAAGAGAGAACCGTCGTCCCCTGACTTCTTCCAACTTAGCGGCCTTTCCGAAGATTAGACACGCATACCTAGATCATCATGTGTTTTTGTTGACGGGGAACGTCAGATCCTAGAATGCGTGAAGAATCGACTGGTTCTCGAGATAGATGTTTATTACCATATAGTAATGCAATAAGAGTTTTGAGGGATTGAGGGCCATACCTGACTTACCTGTGCAGGCGTAACGGCGGGACATTGATGTTGTTTAGCTTTAACTGCAATCAAAACTCATTGGCACATGAATTTCACAACAATGATACATTCAACAGTTAAACGGCTCAGATGAGACCGTTCTTCAATTGGACGGCTCATGGTAAACCGCGATATTTATCTTTAACGGTCATAGGAAGGCCGTTCAATGATAAGTAACCGCTTGCAGAATAACGGTCTTAAGATAGCCGTTCTTATTGTATGGCGGTCTATCGCTAGACCGCCATTCTCAACGTCGGTTCAAAAATATAAACCTCTTCTCCTTCCCTCCTCCCACCGTAACGGCAGGAAGAGAGAAGAAGAAGAGGAAGGAGGAGCGACCCCCCCTTCTCCCACACTCTCATTCTCTCTCTCTTTTCTCTCGTGCTCTCCCTCTCTCACAATGGCCTCTCTCCTCTTCCTTTCCATCACCCTCTTCCTCACTCTCTCGGGATTTCTCTCCCTCGCGATGGCGGTGGATGGCGACGGCGACGAGCGGCGGCGGTCGGAGGCGGTTGCTCCGGGGGAAGAAGCCGGGACGATGGACTTCTCGGCGGATGATCTCGCCCTCGCGCTCGTGGAGGAGAGCGAGAGTGGTTCCGACGGCGAGCGTGGAGCCGACGAGCCGGGAGGCGATGAGCCGGCGGCGGAGGCGCCGCGCCCGGCGAGAAGGCGTCGTGACTCGGAGGTAGGTCCCTTTTCCATTGTATAGCACGGGGGAATGGGGGTTAAGGGATTCCACGGCGGCGGGGGATGGCGCTTCGCCATCGTTGGAGGAGATTACGCAATGACGATACTCAAAGGACCGCAAAATATACCCAACACGGCCCAGTAGGGGCCGTTAAACATATCTGACCTTTGGGTTCTCCTCAGAACAAAACGGCCCTCAACGGACCGTCAAACAGAACAGCGGCCCAGGAGTGGCCGTTGACCATAACGTAGCAACCCTCGGCATTCAGAACAATGCGGTCCCCATTGGACCGTTCAAAATAGCACCGCGTCCCTTGGAGGGCCGTTGAATGATTCATCAGAACAACGGTTCATGGACAACCGTTGTGAATGGAATAGCGGCCCAGGAATGGCCGTGTTATTCAAAACATCATAAAATAGGACGGTCCATGGAGGGCCGTCATAGGCAACAAAACGGCCAGGGGAAGGCCGTTGAACAACTAAAATGAGGAACACCCCTTTCTTTTGTTATTAAGAAATATGAAACTAATGAGATGAATGAATGAATGCAGGGAAAGCGTCGGACCCGTATCTCCTGGCTGCAGGTTCGGTCAGTGTATCTTGCACTGCCGGACTTTCAGCGAGAGAGGCTTGCTGCCATGGGGTTCGCCCCATTCCTCAGTATTGAGGTGTGTCGCTTTGACACACCTCTTCTCTATGCCCTGCACGACCGCTGGGATCCGGCGAGTCGCACGTTCCTCTTCCCGTGGGGTCACATGGTCCCCACGCTAGAGGACGTGGCCAGGCTCACTGGTTTGCAGGTGCACGGTCTGCCGGTGACTGGGATCTCCTTTCCTGATTACCGCGGCATGGCCGAGAGGACGTTGGGGCTCGCGCTCCAGACGACACGCCGGCAGACCACGCTTCTTCCGCGGGCAGCTCTCCAGGACAGCCTAGGGTTGCGACGGACGGGACTTGCAGTGGGCGAGCGTCCAGAGGAGCACTTGGACCGACTGGTGACACGCGTGCGGCCTCGAGTAGCAGCAGGACCGGGTGCAGAGGCGGACACGGTTCTTCGGCGGTTCCTGATGTTCTTGTTCGGGCGGCTTCTCTTCTCTACGCGTGCGGACGTCATCCACTGCCGACTTCTTCCGTTCCTCGAGGACCTAGAGCACGTGGGAGACTACGCGTGGGGTGCCGGTGTGCTCGCCTTCCTTTTTGAGAGCCTCAGCTCGACGTCCCGACGGACGATGTTGGGGGGCTTCTCTCCCCTTCTCCAGGTACGACTCTGACTCAGAACTCATGCAATTTCCTAGGACCTGTACTCTAGATGCTGACGACTTGTGCGTGATGCAGGCATGGGCTTACGTGCGGCTGCCTATGCTGCGCAGGGGACTAGAGATCCGCCCTGGACTCTTCCCTCTTCTACGACGGTGGGCGCCAGCTCGTGGGTCGGGGACCCTGACACGGCAGGTGCGCGACCTGCAGGATGACATTGACACGCTTCCGTACTCCTCAGTACGACTTCTAAACCTTTAGCCTTTATTTGGAAAATGCTTGTTTTATATGATGTTGATGTGATTGCTGATGTATGCAGGTGCAGTGGACTCCTTATGCACACGAGGACGTGACAGAGCAGCCGTGGGTGGTGAGAGCTCTCACCTTCTCCGGGCGTGATGTGTGGTTACACTGCATGAATGTAGTGGAGCCCCTTTACTCCCGGCTGGTGATGAGGACGACCGGCGTCTCTCAGCCCGTGGTAGACTTCCCGGCGCAGGAGAGCGCGAGGGAGAGGGTGACGCGGAGCACCCGAGGGCTGACTCAGCAGTGCGATTGGGCGGCGCGGAACGCCGAGCAGGTTGCCGACTGGCAGGCAGGTGGGCGTGTGGTGACTGCTCGTGCTGACAGTGATGCGGCGTACGTGACTGCGTACGTCAGGCATTACGGAGACCGCGTGTTCCGAGGATCACGCCGACCGGTACAATTCTAAACTCAGACTTAATCTACATGCTTTATGATTTCTATATGCTGTACTGACTTCCTTTCGACATGCAGATCGACCCTGAGGGACGCTTAGCGGAGCTGCAGGGGCTCCTTCATGCCACCATCCAGGAGAGGGATGAGGCTCGCCGAGCCCTCGAGTTACTGGTATGTTCCTAAACTCTGGACTCTTACATTTCTATATGATGTTTATGCATGTGACTGTCCTGGGATATTTGGGTGCAGCGAGCTGAGGCTGCTCAGAGGCGTGGAGCGGAGGCTCCTTCTTCTTCTTCTGTTGAGACACCGGCCGACCGAGCAGCCCGGGATGCCGAGTTCCAGCGGATGGTGGAGCGGGCCGAGGCAGCGGAGAGCGAGCTTGCCGTGCGGGTACACTTCTGACGCTTTCCTTTGTTTATTTGTGCATGATATGAATGGAATGTGCTAATGCTTGATGCATGCAGGTGGACGACGTGAGGGTTGCTATGGAGGAGGCTACCCGTGCCAGAGAGGAGGTGGCCCACCTACGGGCTGAGTTGGTGCAGGTTGAGGCTCGGGCCCAGGAGGCGACTGTGAGCGCCCAGAGGTCGGCGTCTCGAGCCAGGGCGGAGTTAGCCGAGGCTCAGGAGGAGGTGAGGCGGCTCCAGTCGGTAGAGGCTGCCGAGTTCCGGGAGCGGGTGAGAGGACTTCATCCTGTGCTGACTGCCGAGCTGGAGCAGTTACAGGCAGAGCTGGAGCAAGAGCGAGCAGCGTCTCAGGAGCGAGAGGTGCTGCGGCTCGTGGCTGAGAGGGAGGCGGGCCATTTGCGTGAGCAGCTTGCGCGAGCTCAGCCGGCCGACGCTCTTGAGACAGGACTTCTCCGTGCGGAGGTGGAGCGCTACCGAGCGATGATAGCGGAGCTGGAGCCTTTCAGGACCGAGGCCCTCGTGCTGCGGGGCCAGGTTCAGGGTATGACGATGAGCCGTTCGAGGAGCCGATCGGTCGTACCGAGTGGCAGCCAGGCTACTCACACCTCGGTAGGACGTTACATGGCGAGTTCCTCTCAGCGGGAGAGGAACGAGAGTGATGAGCGACGACGACGTCGCGATGCTGCTGAGACTTCTTCGATGGCCCCGCCATCGAAGAGACAGGAGGGAGGTGGAGACAGTGACAGGCCAGAGGGTGAGGCTTGATTTTGTACTTTTTCCCTCTTTTTTTATGAGATTTTTATGTTTTTTTGGGATGATGATATGTATATATGATGCACCCCCTTTTAATTTTTGTATGGATGTATGAATGTATGCAAATGGATGAGTGTATGTATGAATGACAATGGGTGAGGGAGGCGATGACAGACTCGGGTGAGCTGCGTGAGAGGTAGCGAGGTATGCCGACTCAGGGTGAGCGACGCGAGCGGGGGTGAGGCACGCCGACTCAGGGAGAGTGACGCGAGCGGAGGTGAGGCATGCCGACTCAGGGCGAGTGACCCGAGCGGAGGTGAGGCACGCCGACTCGAGTTGAGCGACGCGAGCGGTGGTGAGGCACGCCGACTCGAGTTGAGCGACGCGAGCGGAGGTGAGGCACGCCGACTCGAGGTGAGTGACGCGAGCGGAGGTGAGGTACGCCGACTCGGGGTGAGTGACGCGAGCGGAGGTGAGGCACGCCGACTCGAGGTGAGTGACGCGAGCGGAGGTGAGGCACGCCCATGAGTTTAGAAAACAACGGCCAGGAAAAAAACCGTTTTGGAAAGAATGACGGCCAAGACAGGGCCGTGGGTTGCTTAAGAATAACGGCGATGCCATAGCCGTTATGTAACATAACGGTCAAGGGAAAGCCGCTATTTGGCGCTGGCCGACTGAAGAACGACGGTCCATGGTAGACCGCGGACATGAGAATAGCGGTCTCCATTGGGCCGTGCTTAGATGAATGACGGTCTATCTTACGACCGCCAATCAGCACGATCTTAGAAGCCAAATTGAATTCCCTTAAGCCCATTCAATCCTGGTGTGCTCTCGTGCATCATGCGTTCCAGTGGAGCGAAACACGGGATGAGACCTCCTATAAGTAAGGGGTGCTCTGCCTTCAGGCTGAACCCAACCTCTTCTTCTCCTTCTTAAGTTTCTTCCCTCTAAATCACCACCAAATCATCATGAAGAGGAGTTTTGGTGAGCATTCTTTGGGTGAGGGAGACCATTCAGGCCCTAAGGCTGCGAGGAAGGAGCGAGAGGAGATTGCGCATTTGGGTTCTATTCCTCGACATCTCAGTTCAAATCCTTCTAGAGAGGTATGTTTAAATCACTTCAAACTTGGTTCATTTGATTCTGTTCGTCTAATATCTCTTTCTTTCTGCATTACTTTCCTCGTTTTCTCCTTTTTAGCTCCTTCCTGGCTCTCGCCGATACTCTTCTCTTAAGTGGGTGGCTCCCATGGTTCGTGCCTTGCCCCTAGGGGTAACCCACATCCTTAATTCTTGGCACTTACAATCCTTGCTGTTCTTAGGTCGTAACTTCCAAAAGATTTCCTTTGACTGGCACAGCATTTCAGCCCTTATAGAAATGTGGCACCCACAGACCCACACTTTTATCTTTCCATCCTTTGAGGCCACCGTCCTTTTAGAGGAAGTAGAGGCTTATCTGTCTCTCCCTAAGTCTAGGGTTGGGGAGGAGGATCTAGTGTGTCACACAGTTGCCCCTATAGATCCAGTTGCCATCTTTAGCGAATTCATAGAAGACCCGAGTGAGATCAAGACCTTTGTGGGAGCCCGTCATATTCACCTTCTTCCTCTCAGCCAGTGGGTGGTGGCACATTGTAAGAACAAATGCGGGTGGCATGAGGCTATTGCCAAGGCTGCATCCATTTGCTTGTGTGGTGCTATCCTCTTTCCGTCAGCCGACCACGTGCTAGATCTTCCCATCCTTAGCACCATCAGTGGTTTATGGAGAGGGCTTTCTATTTCCCAGGCTATCTTAGCCTATTTTTATGAAGGGCTTAGCTCTGCTGCCCTGAGTGGTCCACTGTTTGGTTCTATGATTCTCTTAGAGTGTTGGGTGGGCGTGAGACTGAAGTTTATCCCTAGGGCAAGCATAGAGACTGAGAGTAGGATCTTCGGGAGCCATCCACTTTCCTTTATCGGTGGCGGGTTTGGTTTCTCTTCGCAGGTGGAGTGCCGTACGGGGGATATGCGGACCAGAGAAGAATGGCGCAGGTACCTGAGTCGGCTACCCGTGGAGAGGTTCGTGATGCGGCCTAACTTCTTGGTGACTACGGAGGTCAGACTGCCCAGAGGACAGGGTCTGGATTTGAGGCTAGTGAGTGATACCGTACTGGCCGTGTATTATCCACACAGGTGCCATTTGCAGGTCGGTGTACCGCGGACCTTGCTTCCTCCGTTGTCGCACTTCCCTTCTCTTCAGGCTAGACAGATTGGCACTGAGCACGATGAGCAGAGTGTGAGGAGTGCACTAGCGATGTGGGGAATCAGCAAGGTGCGTGCCTTGCCAGCAGAGGTGGAAGAGGCGACCGAGACTCGCCAGGCGTATATCAGAGAACTGAGAGAGATGTGCCCCTGCGGGAATGCCCAGCGGAGGATTGAGTGATTGTACTTTCCCTTCCTTTTTATGATGCTTGATAAGTGAGAGTGCCTTGTTTGAGAGCGAGAATTGTTTGTATCAGGAATAAAAGTTGGAGTGACTGATTTTGCCCCTTGCAGTTGTTCTGTTGTTACTTCGTCTTCTTGCTCCATCGTCCTGCACACTATTAGCAATGAAACAGGTTAAATCTGTTTTAGGCTTAGCCCCTTGCCTTGTGACAAGTGCGGAGGTAACCAGTGCTTGATTTTTGGTCAAGGGGCAAGCCTTATTAAATAAGCGAAGGAAAAGAGAAATGATAACAATGCAATGCATGCATGCCATGAATGCAAGTCATGAATATTTTTGGATTTTTTTTTTTAATGTTTGGATTTTGAAATATCCAATGTTTTTGGGTTTTAAGTTTTTTTTTTTTTTTTAAAGATATTTGTTGTTTTTTTGGATTTTGAAATATTTGATTTTTTTTGAATTTTGAAATATTTGATTTTTTTTTTTTTTTGAAATATTTGTTGTTTTTGGATTTTGAAATATTTGATTTTTTAAAATATTTGATTTTTTTTTTTGATTTTGAAATATTTGTTGTTTTTGGATTTTGAAATATTTGATTTTTTTTTTTTGAAATATTTGATTTTTTTTTTTGTTTTGTTTTTTTTGTTTTGTTTTTTTTGTTTTGTTTTGTTTTTTTTGTTTTGTTTTGTTTTTTTTTTTTTTGGAAAACCGATGCTTCCGTAACAAGACATGCCTCCCTCGTAACCTGAGGATTCCTCCTGAGATTGGCGTGTGATTGAAGGGACCCTCCTGGTCCGAACTTATATTTGCCTGACGGTGTTCTGCCAGGGCCACCCCCAGGGTACTCAGCTTTGTCCTGAAAAGAAAAAAAGAATACGGAGACAAGCTTACACCCGTCATGTGAGGTTTTAAGACTTGAATTCTTTCCTGGGTACCCCTCAAAGCTTCGGTCTGTTGCGCCGGGGTTTTGTGTTCGTCATCGAACCTTAAGCTACCACAGTTGTTCCAAATATTTTCATTTATTCATTTTCCTTTTTGTTCTTTTCCTCTCTTTTTTCTTTCTTTTTCTTGTGGCTTCAGGTCATAACGAACTGCCCCTATTTGAGACTTATCTCGTATTAGGGTACCCAGGTCAGGCATCGCCTCCTTATTTACTCCTCATTCTTGGGTTCAGCCGAAGCAAGAAACGTACAGGGACTACAACTTTCCTCCAGAGTGTGGCCCCGGGAAACGGTGTTTGGCGGAACTGGGGATAGGACCAAAGGGTCGTGTTTGTGTGTTCAGCTTCTCTCAGTGATTCTTATGAACAGGGGAGGCTTGCATTGCTAGGGAAGCACGTGGTTAGACTCTTTTTTAGGGATAGAAGCGTTTGAGATATAACCCGTTCCATGGATTTGCCAGTTCTTCTCCTTCTGAGTTTGTCAACCGATAGGCATTACCTGGATAGACTTCCTTGATGACGAACGGCCCTTCCCAGTTTGGCTGCAACTTAGCCCTTGGACCACCTGTTCGGATGAATTTCCTTTTCAAAACCATATTACCTATTTCAAACTTTCTTTCGATTACCTTCTTTTGAAAATGACGTGAGACCCGCTTTTGATAAACAGAAGCGTGATTGGCCGCATTTAACCTCTTCTCATCTAATAGTTCCAGCTGCGCTAGTAACGCCTCTCGACGCTCGTCGAGATTAAGTTCCTTATCTAGCTGCACTCTCAGGGAAGGGATGAGAATCTCATACGGGAGTACCGCCTCCATCCCATAGGTGAGGGCGAAGGGAGTCTGCCCTGTAGGAGTTCGGACAGAGGTGCGATAAGCCCATAGAGTGTCTATCAATTTATCAGCCCAATCAGCGTGCCGGTGGGATTCACACGTTTTCTTGATGATTTTAAGAAGGGTTTTATTGGTGGCTTCGGCTTGACCGTTGCCTTGTGGATAATATGGTGATGAATGATGCAATGCAATACCAAATTTCTTACAGAGGTCCTGGAGTTCTTGAGACACAAATTGTGGCCCATTGTCGGTGACAATGTCGCTTGGTACCCCGAACCGCGAGATGATGTTCTTTGTGATGAAGCGGCAAACTGTGGTAGCTTTGATCTCTGCATAGGCTTCAGCTTCCGCCCACTTCGTGAAATACTCTGTAGCGGTGAGGATGAAGGATTTCTGTTTTACTTGGGCGTTAGGGTCACCTAACGGACCGACAATATCAAAGGCCCACATGGAGAAAGGCCATGGGGCGGATAGTGGGCGAAGAGATGAAGCAGGGGCGTGGATTTTGTCAGCATGGAGCTGGCACTGAAGGCACCTACGGACGTAGGTAGAACAATCTTCCTCTAGGGTTGGCCAATAGTAGCCCTGCCTAAGGATCTTTTTAGCCAATGCCTGTCCATTCACGTGACCTCCACATTCACCGGAGTGAGCAGCTTCCACTACTTTCCAAGCTTCATTGTCGTCTAAACACCGCAATAGAACTCCATTGAGAGCGCGCCTGTACAATTCTCCTGCAACGATTGTATACCTCGAGGCGACTCTTCTGATGGCTTTTCTTTGTGTCGCATTGGCTTCCTCCGGGAAAGAACCATCCCGACAATATTGCTCAATCTCATGGAACCACGGCAATTCGTCTTCGCCCAATATTTCTTCCAATTCTGCTAAAGATACTTCCTTAACCTCTTCTTTAGCCGCCTTCTCTTCCACAATCTTCCTAAGGTTAGCAAACCAAGGATCTTGCAAAGAGGGAGCGTCCATCCGCTGGACCACAATGGTCTCAGTGGAACGACTAAGGGAGAAGGATAAAGAGGAAGCGAGAGATGCTAATGAATCAGCAAGAATATTTTGAGATCGGGGAACATGAACGTAGATGAGTTTGCTAAATTGTCTAGCCAAGAGTGTGACCAAATCTTGATATGGCTTTAGTTTGGGGTCACGGGTGCGATAGGTTGACAGAACTTGACGCAGCACCAATTGAGAATCTCCCATGATGTTGAGGTATCGTGCGCCTAAGAGATAGGCGTGCTTTAGTCCAGCTAGGAGAGCCTCATACTCGGCTATGTTGTTGGTGGCAGAGAAAGAGAGCTGGTAGGCAAAAGGGACGGTGATACCTTCGGGAGTAAGGAGGACAGCGCCGATGCCACGGCCCTGGGAATTGAGCGCACCATCGAAATGTAGAGACCAAAAGGGAGGCGGATGAGAGACAACTGCAAGCCATCAGGGAATTCGTCCTGGATTGAATCAGTGTAGGGGATAGGAGAATGAGCAAGATGCTCAGCAATAGCATACCCCTTGATGGCCTTCTGGACGACGAAGGTGATATCAAATTGAGAGAGAAAGCTCTGCCAGCGAGCTAATCGACTAGAGAGGACAGGTTTCTCGAGGAGGTAGCGGATTGGGTTCATTCTAGAGATCAACCTTACCTCATGGGCTAGGAAATAGTGTTTTAACTTCTGAACTACCCATACCAATGCTGCACTAGTCTTCTCCATGGCAGTGTACCGGGATTCGGCAGAATTGAACAATCGGGAGAGATAATATGCTGCCCTCTCTCTTCCTTCATCATCTACTTGTGCCAGGACAGCACCTAGGGAATCCTCAGCGACAGAAATGTATAGGATCAAAGGCTTTCCGTGGACAGGAGGTTGCAAGATAGGAGGGTTGGACAGATAGACCTTAAGCTCCTCATAGGCCTTCTGACATTGTTCGTTCCATTTAAACTCGGCCCCCGCCTTTAATAAGTCGTAGAATGGGCGGCATCTTTGAGAGTGTTGAGATATGAATCTTCTAACGAACTGCAAACGCCCAATCAGACCACGAAGCTCCTTAAGATTCTTAGGCGGTGGCATTTCCATTACGGCCTTTGCCTTATTAGGATCAATCTGAATCCCTCGTTTGCTAACCATGAACCCAAGTAATTTCCCGGATGCGACTCCAAAGACACATTTCTTAGGATTCATCTTCAATTGGTATTCCCTAGCCCTTTGCAACACTTTGGCTAAAATGGCGAGGTGTTCTTCTTTTGTCCTCGACTTCACCAGAATATCATCCACATAGGCCTCCATGTAGACGTGCATCATGTCGTGGAAGATGGCCACCATTGCCCGTTGATAGGTAGCACCTGCGTTCTTCAATCCAAATGGCATGACGACATAGCAGTAGGTGCCCCAAGGCGTGGTGAAGGAGGTTTTCTCTTGATCTTCTAGAGCAAGACGGATTTGGTTGTATCCTGAATACCCGTCCATGAACGAGAGAGCCTCAAACCCAGCGGTATTATCTACCAAAACATCGATGTGAGGAAGCGGGAAATCGTCTTTCGGACATGCTTTGTTTAAGTCCCTGAAATCAATACAAATTCTGACTTTGCCATCTTTTTTTATTACCGGGACTATATTGGCCACCCACTGTGGATAAAGCACAACCCTGATGAATCTGGCCTTATGTAATTTGTCCACCTCTTCTTTCATTCTCAAGGCCATATGTGGGTGGAATCTTCTGAGCTTTTGTTTAACAGGAATCGCCCCTGGCCTTAAGATTAACCTGTGTTCCACTAAAGCGGGGTCGAGACCCGGCATGTCCTCGTAGGACCAGGCAAAAGAATCGCTGTACTCTCTCAAAACCTTGATGAGCTCCTCTTCTACCTTAGGAGGGAGATCAGCTGCAATAGATATGGGCCTGGGATCCTCTTCGGTCCCTAAATTGATTTCTTTAGTGGGTTCATCCACTGCTGACGAGGGTTCGTCGAATCTTCTCAATCCTTGTGCGTATAGGTCAGCAATGTCCTCCACATCACTTTCCTCATCATCCGCTGGGTCTTTCTCGTCTACAATTTCATACACTCCTAGTCCGTCATTGCTCCACACCCGGCCTTCTGAATCCTCATCCTCTTTCAAGGAGACGGTGGTGGCTATGAATTCTGGGCATCTGAGGAGGGCCTGGCATCTCAAGGCCAGATCCTGTAGGAACCTATCGGGAATGGAACGGGAGTGACATGCCAGTGGTGGCGTTGCAGAGGTGGATGGGCTATCTAAGGGGGAACATGCTTCTACCCTGACTGACTCGACTAACCTAGGAGACCCAACTACCTGTACATCTACCCTAGGAGACAGAAAATCTAGTGGAGAAGGAGCAGGGGTTTGGTGCCCCTGGGGAGTGGATGAGCAGAAGACAGCATAGTCTTCGACTGAAATGTAAGTTTGAAAGTTGACGTTTTTTTTTGGGTATCTTCTACTACCAGAAGAGAGCAAGAAGAATCAGAAGGTGGAGGCAGAGGAAGGAGTTTTTTTGTGAAGAATTGAGGAAAGAGAGAGAGGAAGGTATCGGGGGAGAACCACATCCCGCGAACTCGGGGGTTAGGAAAAGGAGGTGAAGATAGATCGAGTAGATCAATGGGCGGACAGTGCCCGCAATTGGAGGGAATGAATAGAATTTTTGACGGTCTCCCCGTGAAACACTGTTTGACCAGTATTGGAGGGGATCGAATCACAAAGTTTGGGTAAACTGTTGAGGCCAAATGAGCAGGAGGAATAAAGAAGGAAATGTCGGAGCTTCCTGCCTCTTGTATCTTCTGTGGCCTTATCAGAGCATGCCTAACCATGGGCATCTCTGTCCCCTTCATTTGAGTGGCTGGATCAGTAAACAGACTTGACATTTCAACAAAATAATCTTCAAGATCCCCTACCAACCCCTGCAGAGGCGGCGGTGGGTCAGCAACAATATTAACAATGGGAGCATCTTTCTTTTCTTCCTTGGGTTGTGGCTTATTTGCGGTGCCGGGCTGTAGTGGACCCTTTACAAAGTGTTGCCGGTAGTCCCAGGTTAGTGGCCCAGAATCTGCCTGAATGGTAGTGTTATGATAGCCTAAGCCCTGACGACCCATCTTCTTGCTTTCAGAGATGGGTTTGGTCTTTCCCTGTAACCGCGCGCCGAGACCAAGGCCTGGCTGATAGCCTAGCTTCATGATCATGTCCCAGCCTTTAGAATTTTTGGGTTTAGGCTTAGCTCCGGCATTCTTGCGTGTTGTAATGGGTTTGCCTGCCGCATAAGCCCATGGGTAATTTATGTCCATAACTGACAATACTGGCCTATTGCTCGGCCATAGAGTGGGGAGAACCTGGTCAGTGATGGCGTCCACTGCCTGGACGGTGGAAACACTCTTGACTTTGACCACCCGCCCCTGGAAGGAGAATTTCAGGCACTGATGGGCGGTGGAAGGTACCGCTTGCAGAGCATTTATCCATGGACGACCCAGAATAGCCTTGAACATCGGATCTATGTCTAGGACGTAGAATTCCACCTCTATTTGTAACGGCCCTAGCTCAGCCTGTAATGTGATGACCCCGTGACATGCCCTTCTGGAATTGTCATAGGCGGCAATGGTTGTCGGTGTCGGCTTCAGCATACTTTCAGAAATGTTGCAGGCACGCAGAGTACTTAATGGACAAACATTTATTGAAGCCCCAGTGTCCACTAGCACTGAGTCTACCACTACCTGGTTCAAGGTGATGGTGACGCATAGCGGCATTTGGCGTGCTTCAGGGGGCGCGAGTTCGGCCTCAGAGAATGTGATAGCGGGCCCTTTGGTAACAGTAGCCAACACTGACGGCAAGCTGTCTACCGCCACATCTTCGTTCACTATGACCCTTTGCAGAAACGTCCTTAATGCTTCTTGGTGTAGAGGTGAACGTCTGATCAACTCCAAGACAGAGATCTTTGCCGGCATGCGGTCAAGATGTTGCAACAGGTCGTATGTGGAACCGGGCGCGGGGTCAACTTCATTGTCTTGTGCTGCTGATGCTGAGATGGAGGGTATTTGGGGAGGTGCACTGGTAGAGGGGTAAGTCCTTTGAAATAACCGCCCGCTCCTGAGGGCAAGGTTTTGTGCTGGCATGGCTGTAGGTGGGCTCCCGCTTGACCCAGTGGGGTGAATGAGAATGGAAGGGATGGCAGTCTTGGTGATGGAGGATATGATAGGCATAGTAAGCGAAGGTTGTGGTGAAGGTAAAATGGGCGATGGGTGAGGTAAAGGGGCGGTTAGTGGACTGCAGTGATTGGTGGACAAGATAGTGGAGGGTATAGTAGGTGGGGAAGTATAATGTTGTGGGGGGATAGGCGAGAGAATATGGCTTCTCGGAGTGGTAAGTATGGTGGAAGGATGGATGACGGGGGAAGTTGTGGAAGGCATGGAAGGCCGAAGGATGGAAAAGACGGCGGGTGAGGTAGAGTGCGTAGGGATGTGGCGTAAGGTTAACAGGTGTGCGGGATCGTCAATGGTCCACCCTGCGTCAGGAGCCGGGTGGCGTAACATGTTGACTTGGGCCGGTGCCGGCGGCTGCTGTTGTTGTTGAGGAGCGGGTGCATGTACTGGCATGGGATTTTGGTGGATCCCTAAGTTTGGCTGCTGCTGCTGTTGCTGTGGCTGCTGTGGCTGGAATTGCTGAGGTTGTTGCTGAAACTGCTGTTGCTGTGGTGCTGCCTGTTGCGGCCTTGCTGGCCCTCTTCTCAGATCTTCAATCAGCTTCCTCATCTGAGCCCAATCGATCCTGTGACCTTCGTGCAGGTCGTATACCAGGTCCCTAAAATGATAACACCTCTCAATGGTGTGCCCCGGCTGCCGGTGATATACACAATATCGGGACAGATCGGCGGCCGGATTCATGTTCGGGCGCTCAGGTGGCAATTGTAAATCGCCAGTATGCATCAGCGCTACAAAGACATTAGTGAGCGTCTCTGGGAGAGGAGGATAGTTGGCTCTTTTAGCAACCGGACGAGCAGGTGCGTAGGTAGCAGGCGGGGGAGTGTTATGGTATTGCAGTGGTTGCTGGGGCTGTTGTGGTGGTGGCGGAGATTGTTGTTGAGGGTGTTGCTGCGTGGGAAAGGAAGGGCGAGGTGATGCGGAGAAATGGGGGTTGCTTTGCTGGGGGAAGTGGGAGGTGGCAGTCTGGCTAACTACCTGCACCTGCTCGTTTGTTTGGACTCCCTCGGTAACAGGGCCCTGTGGTTTTCTGGAACTCTTGGGCTTCTGGGCTTCGAAGAGAGAATGAATGGGGGAGTCCTTAAACTGGGTCTGGATAAACCGGGCCCGACTGTACAGTTGATGCATACTGGTGATGTCATTCAACATTAGGACATTCCGGAAGAGAGGGGTTGCATTAGAAATGAGCAGTTTGATCTTTTCTTCTTCCGGAATCTGCCCGGGCACACGGGAGGCTATCTGCCTCCACCTATCAGCATAGGTAGCGAAGTCTTCATCAGCTTTCATCTTCTCGGCCACTAAGTCCGTGAATGAGTATTCGGGTCCGACCCGATCTTGGAATCTTTGCACGAATTTCTCCTTGATCGTCTTGAAGCTCCCAACCTCCTCCAGTGGCAGAGCGTAAAACCATTCGAGTGCCACCCCGTCCAGGGATCGCCGGAATAGATATGCAAGGAGGTGATCGTCATGCTGGTATGGTCCCGACTCGTACAGGAATTCCTTGACGTGGATGAACGGGTTGCCGTTCCCATTGTACTTTCGGTATGTCGGGAGCTCTGACTGAGAAGGGAATCGGATGTCCCGGAAATTAGGAGTGAGAGCATCTGCGAAGGATGGTGGGCCAACCCTCTTATTGAGGAGATCGATCTGCTGTTGGAGAACTGCCAAGCGATCGTCACTTCCTTGTTGAGGTAGAGGGACTTGAGGTGGAACTGAAGGGTAGTGAGAGGCAGCTGGATGGACAGTAGAAGCCGAGGGATAATGGGAGACAGCCGGATGGATAGTGGGGGCCATGAGCCCGTAAGATGGATGTTGAGTCCAAAAAGGACCCACATCAGCGTAAGCGAGTTGAGCTATTCCGGGCTGTAGTCGAGTAGAATCCACTTGGGCCAGAGGGGCCGGTGGTGCTGATGAGACGGCCGCGTGGGCACTAGCACGAGGAGATAAGGGAATTTGACTCTTCCCTTTGTCTGCAGGAGGGTGGGCTGAGGTAGAAGCCTGGCCCGATTGATATATTGGAAACTGGAGGACCTGTGGGCGAAGAGGGGTATGGTCCACTGGGGCAACAGACGGTGCTCCGGACCTCTCAGCAGGATGGGTGGAAGAGACAGGAAGGGTTACAGCGGGCGGGACCTCTGCCCCGAGGGCTTGCTTGAATATCTGGAGTTGATCCTGGTCAAGTTGGGACATGAGTTGGAGTAGTTGGCTCGCCGACGGGGAGCCAAACTGAGGGAGCGTGGGTGGCGCAACCTCAGCGATGGAGGAAGGGGGAACAAAGACGAACCCCTCCCGATTCAGGGAGGAGGCAACCCCGGAGACGTCCTCGAGGAGCCCCTGAGGAAGAGAATCCTCGCGGGCGGGGATGGACCCGAAAGAAGACATGCTGGATGATGATGAGTTGAATAAAGGGTTGCAATAGAGGGAGAGTAGAGAATCGCCCCTAGGAGATGATCCCGAGGGAGGGGAGCAATGCTGCATGCAATGGGATGCACAGACTAGAGAGACTTAAGACCAAAGTACACAAGTAGAAGCAAAGCAACCACACAATGAAAGGTGGAGACGAGAAGGGAGTCAACCAAGTATGCACACACTTTGAATGATGCCGCAGATTTTCAGAATTCTTTTCTCTGAGGCTTAGTGTTTTGATTAAGATGTAGAGTTCACTCGGACACTTGGGAGCCTAATAACGGCATGATGGGGGAACTGGCTGACTTTAAGGGGAAGCACTCTCCACGTATGCAGAACCTAGACACGGTGTGGCGATGGTACAACCGGCCCGGCGTCCGTGTGGGAATCCACGGCTCACGGGGGCTTACGGAGGTCCTCGGCAAGATTCCCTAGTCGGCTCCAAGGAATATGGAGACGAGAGGAAATCCTACTTCGGTAGGAAATGCAACTACAGTATGAAGTGAATGATCCTAGGTGCACCGGAGTGCATGCAAAGCCTAGCCTAGAAATCTAGCAATCACATATGAAATCAAATGATAGAATCATGAAGCAATCAATAATATGATAGAAAATAACAAGTGGACAGCAGGGGGACCAATGCTGGGAATAACAATCAGGGATAACAAGTGCCAGCCGTAGACTCTACACCAAAATAACGGTCTACAGGGGACCGCTGAATTGATTATAACGGCTCTGGAAGAACCGCTAAAGTGCAGAGCTCAAAACGCGAATGGCGGCCTGATGATGACCGCCATACGAGTATGACGGCTTGATGGAAGCCGTTAAATGAGCAGAGTACAACAGTGATAATTGCGGAGAATACCAGACAACGACGGCTGAAAGAGAACCGTTTTACACAGAACAACGGCTGTTACAGAACCGCTGAACTTCACAGAGACAGAGATTGGTCAGCAAACCAGAAGCACGATGGGCATCAGAAGTCCCACCGTGATCGCCAAAAAAGGAGAGGTGTTGATATGTTATTCCTCCTCGAGTTAAATAATATTGAAGAGATAAAAAACAACAGGAGGAAAGATGAAGCTGTTGACCGTGATCGCCACCCGGTGAAAGCGCCGGGACTCGGAAGCTACGGGAGAATGCGGGTCCGTTCCTCCACTCCTCCTGGCCGGCCAGAAGGTGCGGGCCTCGTGCTTTTGGTTGCTGACCTGAAAGCAAACGGTGAAACACACAGATAAACGGAGATTAGCTAAATGATAGTGTAGTAGGTGTACTAATTGAAATAAAGCAAAGGAAGAACATGGCCCGGCGATACCTGGAGGTTTTGAAACCCCGTTTAGGGCGCCGGAAACAGTAGGAAAGATAAGAAATGCCAACGAAATGATGTATGTGATGTGTGATGCAGTGAAGAAAAGGCGTGTGTGGTGAGCAAACAGAGAAGGAAACACAAAGACACGAAGCGTGAAGTTCCCTGCACCGGGGATGTAGAAGGCCCCCACTCCCTGACGAACGGGCGTATGCTGTATGAGATTTGGCGATGGAATTCGACAGCACTTCGTGATGGTCCCCCCCCTTTTTTCTGTCAGAACCCGTGAGCTATATATAGAGCCCACGGCTTCGAGCTTAATCAGGGGTTAAGGGGAATGATGGTCGGTCAAAGGCCGGTAAATGAGAGCATCGTGTCAATATTGCCAACGACATTCTCCTCTTAATCCGCCTGGAATCACGGGGGTCTAATCTGGGTGGCCTTAAAAATGACGGTCTTACGAAGGCCGCCAAACATATATGACGGTCTTGGAGGGACCGTTCAATATACATGACGGTCCTATAAAAACCGTTATACTCAAAGAGGAGTCAACGCCCGACAAACAACTTTTCGTGAAGCACGTGGCTATGACCGACTGTCGGGCCTCTGAACCCTTTTCTTGTCGGCAAATAATGACGGCCCAGGGACGACCGCTATATTTACTATAACGGTTGGCATTGAGCCGCTATAAAAAGCGTTTCACGAGATACAAATAACCCGGGGCAGCGGAACACAACGGCCAAGTGGGGACCGTTATATTGAGAAAAACGGTTCATAACAGACCGTTAAATACAATGAGAGGGAGGGAGGCCTTCTTCGCTGGGAAGAGCCCAAAATACTGCCAGAGGAATAATCTTTCATGTGATTGACTGTTCGGGACATCAATAACTGAGACGCAGGAACTGATTCGATTCATCGGTAAAAAACGGGTGTCAACAGGTACCAGGCGGAGGCATATTCTCGCGCATGGTGATTGTTGGGTCCCTTGGGTGCAACCGGATCTAGAAGGGGGGGTTGAATAGATCCCCTTATAAAAGACTGTGCCCCAATTAAAATCTAAACCAGTTGAAACACAATCTTCAGCTTGAAATACAGATGGCACACTATTCAATGTGGACTGTGGTTTCAACAAAAATAGTTCAAACAGTAGAGCAAGACACCAAGCATAGAATGACAAGAGAGGGCTGCTTTAGAAAGTGGCAGTGGTTGACGCATCAACCTAGTGGAGTTGACACTGCCTTGTAGTGAGTTCAGCAGTCAGACAGATATGCTGCTCAATAACCTCTAGGTGTGTGTGTGAACGGGATGCTAATGTGTGCGTTGGAGAACAACTACAAATGCATACGTTGAAGCTAGCATACGTACCTGTGAATGGAGGTAGAGAATATGGAGCAATCACACAACTCACAACGCATTGAACAAAGATTTTTAAGGTGGTTCAGTATGCAAACCCGCAGGCCTACGTGCACCCTTCACCAAACCCGGTGAGGCTTTGCCACATGCTGTAAACGCAGCACCACACGAAGACAACGCCACGCACACATACACACACGAGGAGCAAGCTCCTCACGAGGACAATGTCACGCCCCGAGCGCGGAAGATACTCGGATATGCGTGACGAGTTTATATCAATCATGTCAATCAGAGTAGTAGTGTATTCGACACAAAGACAGAGATGCGCAAAAGTAAAGATAACCCAATCCTTTATTTCATAATGGATAGACTATTACAAATCCAATACTCTATTCAATGAAAAGGAAAAGTCATAGTTGACTCAAGAAATTAGGAAAAAGACTAGTTGACACTTGGAAAAGCTCTAGCTCTTTCACTCTTGACTTTCCCCATCCGTTTGAGTCTCGTCATCGGACTTACCTGAAAAGTAAGGGATAAACACGGAGTGAGCGAACGCTCAGTAGGAAATTATATCTCAAGCACTAGCAAGGGGTTTAAGTAATTACATCTTTCATGAATGTATTATAGCTATGCATGCTCGTATGAAACGACAAGATAGAAAGAGAATATCACAATGAGATAGCAAGTGGAACTAGTCATGAACTTTCAAGAAAGCTAACAGAATATTCAAGCAAGAACTTTTTAACAAGTCATGTCAAGAATTTGGCTATCATGTTTCAAGCAAGCAAGTAATTACCCTTTCTCGGGTCACGCAATTCACGTCATGTCAAGTACGAGTCAAGTACAAGATTTGTGTGGAATGTCCAATCAAGCTAGTCATGCACTCGGTATAATGCCAGATACCTTATCATTCAACTCCCATGGGCACAAGTACTTTCGGGTGCTCCTCCCAGGACCAGATCGGGCCCTATATGCGCAGGCATTTATCATGTATTTTGACATCCACTCTTGTATATATATATATATATATATATATATATATATATATAGCGAATAAGGAATTTCAATAATCAAGTTTGTAGACACATAGGATAACTTTAAGAGAATGGAGTCCAAAAATATGACATTGGACATAGATAGGCGATAACAACGGTACAATCACGACGATCGATGAAACTAGGTAGAATTAGGTTCCCATAACTCGGGTACCATGACAAGTAGGGACATAGAATTGAGGTCCACATGAACATTATATCAAAGGTAAGATACCCTCATTCTTATCATAGAATTGAGGTTTACAAGGACATTATTTTAATGGCATGATAATCTCATCCCATTAGGAAATTCTTATGATATGCACTTGGTACAACATAAGGGCCGGTATACCATGTTTCTTTAGAGTGACATGGAAATCAATAGTGTAATGGGTTTTAGGGTACAACCAGCTCAGTCGGCCTTGAGGGAATCCAAGGCTACGAGGAGTCTTACGGAGGTCTCTATGACTAACTCGCTAGTCCAAAGGAACGGAATGTCCAATGGAGAGCTTGTATGTCAATGAGAGTTGAGGGTGATCGATAAAACATCATGAAACGTGGGACTATACTCACGGATTGGAATATAGTGCCAATATAATATATATGTAGGTATAATAAAACCTCTCGGTTACAGAAATAGGGTAAAAATAGTTTCACAGAAAATAACGACTTTAACTAAGTCATTAATCACATAATTAACGCCTTCAGTAAGGGCGTTTATCTATTTTCCATTCTTACAGATTTTCAATATTTCAGTATTTTCCCAGAAACGCGCCTTTGTGAAGGGCGTTTATTTACAATTTGACGACGCAATAAGTGGTCGTCCATTCTTTCCTTCTATTTTACAGAGTATATATTTTTTCGAATTTTCTCAAAACACGCCCTGGACAGAGGCGTCACTTTTCAATTCACGCCTTGAACAGGGGCGTTAGACAAGTGAGAGACGACCTATACAGGGTCGTGAATTCAAGAATTTTACAATATTTCAGGAAAATAAAATTCTAAGAGACAAGACACATGGTCATGACAGGAAAATATCGGGTTTCAAGTAAATATGATCATGCACTGATTTAGAATCATGTTTAAGGGAATATTGGATAATTAACACGGATAATTAACACTTTAATTAAATTGACGTCTGTGTACAGGGCGTCAAATCTTTGAAATTGACGACCTTGTCAAGGTCGTTTCTTTAAATAGCCCCTGGTCTGGGTCGCGTATAAAATTAGCGCCCGTGGAAAGGGCGTTTCTTTCCAACAATAGAAATATTAAAACTCGCGAAAACTATATGCATGAACTCATATATATGGTTTAACATAGTTATTATGGTGATTTGGGCTACAGTGCTTGAGAAAACCTACCTTATAAAGATGATCTGGAGATGAACGTGAAGGATTGGTAAGGAGAACGATGCTCTGTTCTAACTCTGAAGTTTCTACAGCAGCCAATAAACTTAATAGTAGCAGCAAGGACAGGAAGATGAAGTTGGACGAAGAAACTGTTTGATGAAGAACCTTCGTTCTTCACTTTTGTCAACTCACTGTAGATCCTACAGAAAAAGAAACTGATATTAGTTTCTTTACCTTACATATCCAGAACTAAAGGTAAAGAGAATAACTTTACCCGGATGAAGAACTCTTGTTCTTCCGAACGTCAGGGCTTCTTAACCTGTAATAGGAAAAGAAGATGAAGAACCTGTTAATGTTCTTCTACCATCGTAAACAGAGAAAGAAAGGAGAAAGAACTTTTGGTTCTTCACATACCGTAGAATAGTCCGAACGCCAAATAGCATTCTCGGTTCAAGCAGTAGGTTATTTATAAGATATTAGAAATCCTAATAGAGTTAGTGTTTGATTGGAAGTAACACTTCCTTATTAGAGTTATTACTACATTCGAACTCTTTCTCATAGTTATCACTTACTCTGGATAAGTTCCTGGTTCGAACGGAACATGAACTGAATTAACGTCCTTGGTAAGGGCGTTGATTTTGAATTGACGCCTTGACCAGCATCATTTCTTGTTGAAACGCGTCCTCTAAAGGGTCGTTATGCAAACTTGCCCTTTTTATTTATTTTGGTCGTATGAAATTTGACGCCTTGACCTTTGGGCGTCCTTTCTTAAGAACACGCCTTATATAAGGGCGGTTTTTGTCAAATTAGCGTCTTTATCCGGGGCGTTATTTTCATCAGGTTGAATTCTTTTTATTCCAAGCTTTTTTCATTTATTTATTAATCTATTTTGATTGATTTATTCTTTTTAAATTTATCAGGGTTGCTACACCCTCCCCCACTTAAAAAGAATTTGGTCCCCAAATTCAATCATACATATATATACATGTGGAGAGTGTAGAGTGTATACCTCTTAAAAAAATTCGGGAAATCGTTTCCTCATAGATTCCTCAGTCTCCCATGTAGCTTCTTGTTCTGAATTCTTATTCCATTGTACTTTAAGCATGGGAATAACCTTATTCCTTAGGGTACGTATTTCTCGATCTAGTATCTTCATAGGCTTCTGTTCATATGTGAGATCCTTCTGGATTACTAGGTCTCCATGTTCGATAATATGTGATGGATCGTGTACATACTTCTTCAACATAGATATGTGGAACACATCATGTACTTCGGACAATTGAGGAGGCAATGCGATGCGATAGGCAACCTCGCCAACTCTTTCTAGAATTTCAAAAGGTCCGATGAATCTTGGTGTAAGCTTGCCTTTTACACCAAATCTCCGTATTCCACGTCCAGGTGATATCTTAAGAAATACATGATCTCCGATTTGGAATTCAAGATCTCTCCTTCTTGTGTCGGCATAAACCTTTTGCCTAGACTGAGCAACTCGTAGTCTTTCCCTGATTAATTGTATTTTCTCAGTAGTATCTCTTACCATGTCTGGACCTAACAGTTGTTTTTCTCCAACTTCGTCCCAGTATATGGGTGATCGGCAACTCCTTCCATATAGAGCTTCGAAAGGTGCCATTTGTATACTTGCCTGGTAGCTATTATTGTATGCAAATTCGACCAGAGGCAAGTGATCATGCCAGTTTCCACCAAAATCAATAATGCATGCTCTTAGCATATCTTCGACTACTTGATTGGTTCTCTCGGTCTGACCATCCGTTTGAGGATGAAAAGCTGTACTAAAATTAAGTCTCGTCCCCAACGAATGTTGTAGTCCCTTCCAAAAATGAGAAGTGAATCGGGGATCTCTGTCAGACACGATTGAAACAGGAATACCATGTAATCTGACTATTTCCTTGATGTATAGTGCAGCTAAGACATCAACTGACCATCGGCTTTTTATTGGCAAGAAGTGCGCCGATTTAGTCAATCAGTCAATGTTAACCCATATTCCATCATGTCCTCTTTTTGATTTAGATAAACCCATGATGAAATCCATCCCAATATCCTCCCATTTCCACTTAGGAATATCTAGAGGATGTAGCTTTCCAGCAGGCTTTTAGTGTTCCGCCTTGACCTGTTGGCATGTGAGACAGTGAGACACGTAGTCTGCTATTTCTCTCTTCATGTTGGGCCACCAAAAATTTCTTTTTACATCTTGGTACATTTTGGTAGATCCTGGATGAATCGTGTACCTTGATCTGTGAGCTTCATCTAAGATCTTCTTCTTTAATTCTGGACAATCCGGTATGCAAGTCCTATTCCTGAACATTAATCTTCCTTCACAAGTTACTTGGAAATTAGATTGTCCTTCTAATCTGCCCTTGATTTCCACTAATGTTGGGTCATCACCCTGAAGTGCTTGTATCTCAGATATTAAATCTGACTGTATGCTTACATGAGCTAATGTGATATATCTAGCTTCCGTGTCCATGCTTATATCGAGCTCGGAGAACTGTTCTAGTAACTTCCATTCCTGTATCATACAATTGGCTATCATTGCTCTCGGGTTTCGACTAAGGGCATCAGCAACATAATTACCCTTTCCGGGATGATATTGTATATTGAAGTCGAAGTCCTTGAGATATTCTAGCCAGCGTCGTTGTCTCATGTTTAGCTCTCTCTGGGAAAAGAGATATTTGAGACTCTTATGATCGGAGTATACAGTGAACTGTACTCCATATAGGTAGTGTCTCCATATCTTTAGTGCAAATACCACTGCGGCCAATTCTAAGTCATGGACGGGGTAGTTCTCTTCATGTTTCTTCAGTTGTCGAGAAGAGTATGATATGACCTTCCCTTGTTGCATTAGGACACATCCGAGGCCAATGCTAGAAGCATCAATGTAAACCTCGAATTTCTCTCCTTCTATTGGTAGAGCTAATATAGGAGCTGTAGTAAGATGATCCTTGAGAGTTTGGAAGCTTCTTTCACATTCCTCACTCCATTCATAACGGATCTCCTTGCGAGTTAATCTCGTAAGTGGCACGGCGATCTTAGAGAAATCCTTGATGAATCGCCTGTAATAGCCGGCAAGACCTAAGAAACTTCGGATCTCGCTAGCATTGGTCGGTCTTTCCCAGTTCCTTACAGCTTCAACTTTTGATGGGTCTACAGACAAGCCATCCTTTGATATAACATGTCCGAGAAAAGCCACTTCTTCAAGCCAGAATTCACACTTGCTAAGTTTTGCATATAATTGGTTTGTCCTCAATATTTGTAATGCAATCCTCAAATGCTCCTCATGCTCTTCCTTGGTCTTAGAATAGATCAATATATCATCGATAAAGACTACCACAAATTGATCCAAATAAGGCCTGTATATACTATTCATTAACTGCATAAAGGCAGCAGGGGCATTTGTTAGTCCGAAAGGCATAACAACGAATTCATAATGACCATACCTGCTTCTGAATGCGGTCTTATGAATGTCATCATCTTTGATCCTTAACTGATGATATCCCGACCTGAGATCAATCTTTGAGAAATACTTGGATCCAGATATTTGATCGAATAATTCATCGATTCTCGACAGTGGATACTTGTTCTTGATAGTGAGATGATTCAACTGTCGATAGTCGATGCATAGCCTCATGGATCCATCTTTCTTCCTTACAAATAGTACAGGCGCTCCCCACGGGGAAGTACTTGGTCTAATAAACCCTTTTCGAATTAGTTCCACCAATTGCTCCTTCAACTCTTTGAGTTCAGCAGGGGACATTCTATAGGGTGCCTTTGAAACGGGACCAGCACCCGGGACTAAGTCAATGGTGAAGGCCACTTCTCTTTGCGGGGGTAATCCCGGCAAATCTTCCGGAAACACGTCCGGAAATTCTTGCACTACTGGAATGTCTTCTAGCTTAGTTTCCTTAGCTTCTTTAACTGTGACAAAGGCAAGGAAAGATGCACATCCTTTCCTGATGAGCTTGCGAGCTCGGAGAGCTGAAATAAGAGGGGATTTGCTCCGACTCTTGGGGCTAGTAAATATTAATTCTGGAAATTCCTTGAAAACAACCTTGCTATTGCGGCAATCCACCGTTGCTTGATACTTGGATAACCAATCTGCTCCTAGTATGACATCATACTCCTTTAGATCTAAACATATGAGATCAAAAGGGAGATTTTGACCATGAATCAATACTTTACAGTTTTGGTAATGATGTGTAATATCAGTCTCGTCACCCAGAGGAGTAGACAAAACTATCTTCATCCATTCCGGTTCAAGAGGTAAAGGGTCAGCAAACTTCTTAGAAATAATAGAATGCGATGCACCAGTATCAATTAAGACATATGCATTCTTGGAACAAACTTTCAATGTACCTTCCACTAGTCCGCCTTCTTCTTCTTGCTCGGTCTCCTTGATTGCATGAAGATGAGCATTCTTGGTTACCGGGCGTTTCCTGTCACCGGCTTGTTCGTTAAGTAATGGGCAATCGGGAATCCGATGCTCACGACTCCCACAACGGAGACATGCTCCTAGTTTCCTACAGCATTCTTCGACTTTATGACCAGCCTTGTCGCAATGCTTGCATATTATATTTGATGGGGTAGTGGTGATGGAGAAGGGCTTGGTCTTCTTAAACTTCTGATCTTGTGAGGAAATACCTCCATTGCCAGACCTTTTCTTGAAGTTAGGTTTAAAGGAACCCAAACCTGTAACTTGTTCCTTTTTATCCTTACCACGAATGCTATCAGATAGCTCCGTGGCATCTTCTAATAACTGTGCGCGGCGTACAATCTCCGAGTAGACTTGAATGTCCATCGGCGCCAGTTGGGTAATAGCTTGGGGCCTGAGCCCATTAAGAAACCTCCTAGCTTTCATCTTCTCAGTGCTAACTAAGTGCTTAGCATACCGAGACAATCTAGAGAATTGGGCCTCATACTCGGCCACTGACAAGGATCGTTGCTTCAGTGCAGCAAATTCTGCAGCTTTCTTTTCCTGCACTCGGTCTGAAAAATATTTTGCGTTGAAGTGTTCAACGAATTCCTCCCACGTGACTTGGTCTTGATTTAGAGTAGCCTCTATTGATTCCCACCAGCATCTAGCATCCCTTTCTAACTGGAAAGTGGCCAATAAGACCTTATCTTGATCCGTGCATTGCATAACACGGAATATACGTTCTATTTCCCTAATCCAGTGTTCAGCGTCATCTGGATCAGTAGAACCCGTGAACTTGGGCGGGTTCATGTTCTTGAAAGTCTGGTGGAGACTTCCTGCTCGTTGTCCACCTCCTTGTGCTACTTGTTGCAGCACTTGAGTCATGCCTTGAAGTGTACGCTGTATGTTACGCCATTGAGCACGTTCGGCAGCCATTATTCTATAATTACAATAACTAGATTAATATGTGATCGTATTTAAAAGACTCATACACTATGTTAACTTTAACCCTTGGTTCTACCCAATCTCACTGGTTGAAGGTTAAAAACTTATCCTTGGACTTGGGTTTTTCCTAGGAATTGAATACCCTAGGCTCTGATACCACAAAAACTGTCACGCCCCGAGCGCGGAAGATACTCGGATATGCGCGAAGAGTTTATATCAATCATGTCAATCAGAGTAGTAGTGTATTCGACACAAAGACAGAGATGCGCAAAAGTAAAGATAACCCAATCCTTTATTTCATAATGGATAGACTATTACAAATCCAATACTCTATTCAATGAAAAGGAAAAGTACATAGTTGACTCAAGAAATTAGGAAAAAGACTAGTTGACACTTGGAAAAGCTCTAGCTCTTTCACTCTTGACTTTCCCCATCCGTTTGAGTCTCGTCATCGGACTTACCTGAAAAGTAAGGGATAAACACGGAGTGAGCGAATGCTCAGTAGGAAATTATATCTCAAGCGCTAGCAAGGGGTTTAAGTAATTACATCTTTCATGAATGTATTATAGCTATGCATGCTCGTATGAAACGACAAGATAGAAAGAGAATATCACAATGAGATAGCAAGTGGAACTAGTCATGAACTTTCAAGAGAGCTAACAGAATATTCAAGCAAGAACTTTTTAACAAGTCATGTCAAGAATTTGGCTATCATGTTTCAAGCAAGCAAGTAATTACCCTTTCTCGGGTCACGCAATTCACGTCATGTCAAGTACGAGTCAAGTACAAGATTTGTGTGGAATGTCCAATCAAGCTAGTCATGCACTCGGTATAATGCCAGATACCTTATCATTCAACTCCCATGGGCACAAGTACTTTCGGGTGCTCCTCCCAGGACCAGATCGGGCCCTATATGCGCAGGCATTTATCATGTATTTTGACATCCACTCTTGTATATATATATATATATAGCCAATAAGGAATTTCAATAATCAAGTTTGTAGACACGTAGGATAACTTTAAGAGAATGGAGTCCAAAAATATGACATTGGACATAGATAGGCGATAACAACGGTACAATCACGACGATCGATGAAACTAGGTAGAATTAGGTTCCCATAACTCGGGTACCATGACAAGTAGGGACATAGAATTGAGGTCCACATGAACATTATATCATAGGTAAGATACCCTCATTCTTATCATAGAATTGATGTTTATAAGGACATTATTTTAATGGCATGATAATCTCATCCCATTAGGAAATTCTTATGATATGCACTTGGTACAACATAAGGGCCGGTATACCATGTTTCTTTAGAGTGACATGGCAATCAATAGTGTAATGGGTTTTAGGGTACAACCAGCTCAGTCGGCCTTGAGGGAATCCAAGGCTACGAGGAGTCTTATGGAGGCCTCTATGACTAACTCGCTAGTCCAAAGGAACGGAATGTCCAATGGAGATCTTGTATGTCAATGAGAGTTGAGGGTGATCGATAAAACATCATGAAACGTGGGACTATACTCACGGATTGGAATATAGTGCCAATATAATATATATGTAGGTATAATAAAACCTCTCGGTTACAGAAACAGGGTAAAAACAGTTTCATAGAAAATAACGACTTTAACTAAGTCATTAATCACATAATTAACGCCTTCAGTAAGGGCGTTTATCTATTTTCCATTCTTACAGATTTTCAATATTTCAGTATTTTCCCAGAAACGCGCCTTTGTGAAGGGCGTTTATTTACAATTTGACGACGCAATAAGTGGTCGTCCATTCTTTCCTTCTATTTTACAGAGTATATATTTTTTCGAATTTTCTCAAAACACGTCCTGGACAGAGGCGTCACTTTTCAATTCACGCCTTGAACAGGGGCGTTAGGCAAGTGAGAGACGACCTATACAGGGTCGTGAATTCAAGAATTTTACAATATTTCAGGAAAATAAAATTCTAAGAGACAAGACACATGGTCATGACAGGAAAATATCGGGTTTCAAGTAAATATGATCATGCACTGATTTAGAATCATGTTTAAGGGAATATTGGATAATTAACACGGATAATTAACACTTTAATTAAATTGACGTCTGTGTACAGGGCGTCAAATCTTTGAAATTGACGACCTTGTCAAGGTCGTTTCTTTAAATAGCGCCCTGGTCTGGGTCGCGTATAAAATTAGCGCCCGTGGAAAGGGCGTTTCTTTCCAACAATAGAAATATTAAAACTCGCGAAAACTATATGCATGAACTCATATATATGGTTTAACATAGTTATTATGGTGATTTGGGCTACGGTGCTTGAGAAAACCTACCTTATAAAGATGATCTGGAGATGAACGTGAAGGATTGGTAAGGAGAACGATGCTCTGTTCTAACTCTGAAGTTTCTACAGCAGCCAATAAACTTAATAGCAGCAGCAAGGACAGGAAGATGAAGTTGGACGAAGAAACTGTTTGATGAAGAACCTTCGTTCTTCACTTTTGTCAACTCACTGTAGATCCTACAGAAAAAGAAACTGATATTAGTTTCTTTACCTTACATATCCAGAACTAAAGGTAAAGAGAATAACTTTACCCGGATGAAGAACTCTTGTTCTTCCGAACGTCAGGGCTTCTTAACCTGTAATAGGAAAAGAAGATGAAGAACCTGTTAATGTTCTTCTACCATCGTAAACAGAGAAAGAAAGGAGAAAGAACTTTTGGTTCTTCACATACCGTAGAATAGTCCGAACGCCAAATAGCGTTCTCGGTTCAAGCAGTAGGTTATTTATAAGATATTAGAAATCCTAATAGAGTTAGTGTTTGATTGGAAGTAACACTTCCTTATTAGAGTTATTACTACATTCGAACTCTTTCTCATAGTTATCACTTACTCTGGATAAGTTCCTAGTTCGAACGGAACATGAACTGAATTAACGTCCTTGGTAAGGGCGTCGATTTTGAATTGACGCCTTGACCAGCGTCGTTTCTTGTTGAAACGCGCCCTCTAAAGGGTCGTTATGCAAACTTGCCCTTTTTATTTATTTTGGTCGTATGAAATTTGACGCCTTGACCTTTGGGCGTCCTTTCTTAAGAACACGCCTTATATAAGGGCGATTTTTGTCAAATTAGCGTCTTTATCCGGGGCGTTATTTTCATCAGGTTGAATTCTTTTTATTCCAAGCTTTTTCGTTTATTTATTAATCTATTTTGATTTATTTATTCTTTTTAAATTTATCAGGGTTGCTACAGACAAAGTCCTCAACACACACGAGGAAGAACCCCCCTACACATACGCAAACAAAGAAAAACACGCTGCAAGCGCAGCAAAAACAAGGGGACAGACCCATAGTCACACGCACGGCTGAACTCAGCCAGAACCACTTCTGGTCTCTAACCAGAGCACCGGACACACATAGTTTATAAATTGCAAAGTTGCAAATAAAAATAGAAAAACTAAGATAGGGAGAAACAAATGTAGCTTCAGATCAATATCATGAAGCTGTATTTGTAGATCTAGAATCAGATCAAAGGCTGCTCTTCAAGCTCAGGCTTTTTACAGGGCTGCTCTCTCTCAAGACTTCTCTCCTTTCTTCTTCTCT
This sequence comes from Amorphophallus konjac, assembly GCA_022559845.1. Taxonomy (NCBI): domain Eukaryota; kingdom Viridiplantae; phylum Streptophyta; class Magnoliopsida; order Alismatales; family Araceae; genus Amorphophallus; species Amorphophallus konjac. The sequence goes on along the minus strand of CM040127.1, from coordinate 132,894,673 downwards.
CTTTTCTTTTACAGCATTAGATTGGGACGGCCAAATGCTGGGCTGGTCACACTCCCTTTCTTCTCTTTCTTATAGGTTTTCAGTTGAAGGCTCAAGGGATGTTTTCTCTCTTCAAAGGCAGCAACAGCTCCTCTTTAAGGAGCTTCATATATATAGAAGAGCCTGGTGGAGGATTTTCCCTCCAAGAAATCTCTAGCTTGATTGGTCTAGAATTAAAAAGGAGTTCTTGACCACTGACCTTCTTCCTTGACTGGTCCATCACATGAAAGCAAGAGCAAAAATAGTTTTCCCAGATTGCAATTAGATTGGCCAAAGAAAGGAATAGGATATTTCTTCTCTTCAGCTCTTCTTAGTTCTATAATTCGATTGGTCTAGCAGAGGCATATAAATTTCCCTCCAAGATCCTCCCATTTGAATTGTTGGAAAGAAATGATGCTTCTTGGATAAGGGGCTCCACCAAATCTATCTCCTCATTGGCTGTGGCAGACAAGGACAGATCTCTATCCTAGGTACCTTCCTAGGACTAAAATTCTATTGGTTATGACCAAAAAGTATAGTACCAGGAAAGCTGACCTTTCCTAAATCTGGTATCTGCCAAAAAGCTTCCCCCAAAAAGTTGTGATGAAGCCTCATGATGAAGAGGACAATCCACTGTCCTAGGAACCTTTTCTAGACCTCAAAAAGTGTGTTTTTGGACGTTTATGTCAGTATATTTTATTCCCTGGATAATCTCAGAACGTGTTGTAGGTTTAAGAGATAAAGGCTTGAAGAGCTATCAGTGCGTCGACACATTAGGCCCATTGCGTCGACGCATCTGTTGAAAATGCGTCTTGAACGGCTTCTGGGAGGTTCCCTTTGCATTGATGCACTAACCCCCTACGTTGATGCAGCTTCATGTTCTTTTGAACTGTTGGCGGGCTGCTCTTCATGGAGTCGACGCTGTGGGTGTCTGGAGTCGACGCGGTCAGCATCGCACTTGGGCTATTTGCTAGATGGCACGCTGTGCGCCGACGCAGCGAGCGAGGTGCGTCGACGCATCTAGTGGAGAATGCATCCATAACGGTCTCTGGAAGAGCCTTGCATCGACGCCCTGAGATGATGGGGTCGACGTAGCATACCACGACAAACCTCTAGCAACTAGGGGTCGACACCATGGGTCGACTCCCTCAATTCCCATGTTGGCTGCTCCATTTTGAACTGTTACCCTGACATGGTTATGTCGACGCACTTAAGGAGATGGGGTCGACGTAGCTTAGAAAAAATTGAATTTTCTTTCTTGATTCAAAGTTCTTTTACCCTTGATGTTCTGCCCAATCCTTTTCAACTTTATTTTAATAAGCTGAAGGCCCTTGTTCGTTTGATTCAAGGTGCATACAAAGCTCCTTTCTTGCATCCGATTTCTACTGCTATTTGCTAGCTTGAGCTGCTAGCTTCTACTGCTGCTAGCCTATGCTGTTGAAGCATGCCTGCAGGTTCAGTTCTGCTGCTGTTGCTGATATTGACCTTGTTGATTCCTTTTACTTCAATGCATCATATCACATGCCATCATTGCATGATATCTTTCACACTGCTCATCTTCATGAGGCCATACACATGCCAGTGCTGACTTTGACCTGAGCTTTATATGAGTTGACATCATCAAGTACATATAAGACTCATCAATGAGTCATAGTCAGACATCATAAAAATAATAGAATCAAGCATGTTCCACACATGCACAATAGTGATAGCTTTCAGATAGGCTTAACTTGCCCTTCTTCATGTCACCATTTGATATACCATAAAGTCATGATATGATGATGTATCAGAAATGTAGTGCATTCTAATTTTAAAAAAAAAAAAGCAAAATTTTCAAACTCCCCCTTAGTAAGATGCTTATGAACACTCGTATATACTGACAGCAGAACACATGTTCTCATGAGTGATGAATGTAAATTTCAAAACAACCACCATGATCATTAACACTAATAACCGAAAAACTGATATTACAGTTGAGAGTAAAACAAAATCAAGCGGTGCCATTTGCATTACAAATCATTAGCGATGAGCTCATTATCAAACTAATTCCATTAGAATTTTTAGAAACATCCATCAGTTATTACAGGTCATGAACTGAAAAGTTTATTATCAAACTTGTGCCTTGAGCAACCATTATTTTCAAGCATTTCACTCGGCCTCAAGGCATTCCTGCAGTAAAAATTCTCATTTGATATGTTTAGGTACCCAAGCTTTCTTGGGTCCTTGAGAGTTAGTGGCACTTTTAGCATGTGCTCGCCACAATTTTTGCGCATTGAAATCATCATTTTTCATTAAGAGACAATCATTCATAACATGCCCAAACTCACCACAGTAATGGCAGCATACTATAGACTTCACACTTTTCTTTTGTGCATAGGCATTGAATTTTTATGGGTAAACATGGATGTTAGCAATTTTGGCATAGAAATTGTTTCTCCCTTTTATTTGCCAATAGTCCTTGACTGTGTGGCCAAGTATTCCACAGTTATAACAAGAGTAATATCTTCTGTTTGAAAACAATTTTTGTTTATCAGGAGCAGTTATCTTTTTGCATGCTTTTATGTCATCATTCTTCATAACAAAGCAATCATTCATCATATGATCATGCATTCCACAATAAAAATAATTATAATTTGTAGTTTTTCTCATATGTACATGCTTCATGTGACTCTTACGAGCATGAAACATTTTCTTTTGACTCTTAGGACCATTTTGACATTTAGGTGGTTCATTAGATTTCTTGGTCCTTGATTGCGCTTGACATTTTGATTTGGGTTCTTGAACAGAAGATGCATTTGAAATGTTAGAAGAGCAAGATGCATGCACAAAGGAGGTTTGAGTTTTCAGACCAAAGACTTTCTTTTTGTTGGGATCATACCCTTGTCCTTCTCTTTGAAAATTGATCTTAGTCCCCAAAAATTTCTTTAGATTTTATTTTCCTTTCACAAATTTTGAGAGAGAGTTATTCAAATCTTGGATTTTGTTTTCTAAGGATGAAATGAGCAATTCAGAACTGACAAGCTCTTCTTCACATGCAACAATTTTCTCATTCTGCATTATGTTAATAATGCTGTAATTTTCAATTTCTTGTTCTAGGTCATGCATTTTTTCAAAACAATCATCAACAACATGTTTACCTTTCTCAAAGGTAGTCACCTTTTCAGTCAATATCTTATTTTGTTCTTTGAGTTTTTCATTCTCCTCAGTGAATTTTTTGTTTGCAATTAATTCATCACGTAACTGTTGATCCTCTGACATTGAACTTAGCTTTACTTTTAGCTCTTTTTGAATTTTCTCCAACTTAGAAATTTTAGCCAAAAGAGTTTCATTTTATTTTCTCAAACAACCAGTTTGTTCTTTATGGAGATCAATGTCAAGCAGAAGGACATGTTTCACATTTCTTTATGGAGATCAATGTCATATTTTTGAGTTCAGAACATGTTTCACAATAAAAATTATCATGAATAACATTGTTAACTTTCTTTTTCAATTTCTTATTCTCTGACTTAATTTTCTTATACTTATCTGATAGTTCTTCATAAGCATCCAATAGTTCCTCAAAAGTAATATCTTCAGTATCAGAGCTTACCTAAGAGGAGGAATCACTTGGTTGGTCATTGCTGTTGGCCATTAAGCATTCCTGTTCCACCTTATTCTCATGGAGTTTAATCAAACCGTCACAAATTTCATTGGAGGTGCTACAGGCAGATACAAATGGAAATTGGTTAGAATCAACTACAACCTTTAGAATATTAAGAACTTTTAGATTATCACAGTTCTTTAGTTTATCCTTATCTGACCATTTAGTCTCATCTAGAGGCAATTGATTGGGACCATGATAAATCAGCTTCCAGATATTAGGATCAACATAATTAACAAATCTACACATTCTGCCAAACCACAAGGGATAATCAGAACCATTAAAATTAGGTGGGGAATTTATCAAAAACTATTCGGCAGAAAAACTCATGATCGTGGTTGCACAAGAATCTTCTCTGAAGATCATTAGATCCAAGTTAAACAGAGCCTCGCTCTGATATCAATTGTTAGGTGATGCAGTCGGATCTAGAGGGGGGTGAATATATCCTATTGAAATCTATGCCCAATTTAAAATTCAATCTGACCACTAAATGAAATGCGGAATAAATCGAACACTAACAACTCACAATATAAAGATGGCTCACACAGAGCTAGGATCGAACACCCAACGGGTGTTAGTGAGATCAGTGCAAAAAAACACTGGAGCTCAAAGAACCGATATAACAAACATAATATTAGCAAACCATCCTACGAATGGGAGATAGAGGAAATGGATACAAACACAAACAACCATGAATGCACAGGATTTTTAAGTTGGTTTAGTGTGCAAACCTGTAGACCTACGTCCACCCCTCACCGGAACACGATGAGGCAACCCATTGACCAATAGCTTAAGGGAATAAACCTAGAACGCAGATTCAATCAGCAGAAAACCGCTGACTATTAGCTTGATACGAGGACACAGTCCTCGTCGCTAACCCACAGCTTAAGGGGATGCAACCCTAGAGACAGCTGACCCACAGCTTGACTCGATCCCTAAAATATGGTATCGAAAATACACACCAAAACTAGAAACCAAATGCATAAAAGAAAAGAAAAAAACAAGAAAATGTAGCTCAAATGAGCACTATGGCTTTGGATTTAATCCACAAGCCTTTCTCTAATCAAATCAGAACTAATTCCTCCTTGGCTACTTTCACTCTTTCTCTTCTGTTGATCTCTGATCTGGAATTCTAATCCTTCTTTAGAAGGGGACTCTTTGATCTTTTCTTTTCTTCTCCCTTTTCTCTCTCTAATTAGGCTCTCACTCTTCCTCCGATCTCCACGAAAATCTTCTACACAGCTCTTTCTTTATGCTCTAGCTGCTCCCCTAGTAGCAACGCCCTTTCGCAAGGAACCTAGGTGATATTTATAGATCAGGCATAAATGATTTCTAGCTAATGTGAATTTTTGAGCCAATATCCTATTGGTCCATGTCTGAGGGAGGAATATTCTATCTTGGGAAATTTCCAGAACCCAATGGAAGTGTCTTGGATCATGTGCCTATCATTGTATTTCGCAGCCACGTGACCCTCTTTGAATTCGCAAGTTCTGCAGTATGAGATGTGTCGACACACTCACTTTAATTGTGTCGACACGGTCATCATGAATGCACTCTTGCGTCGACTCCACTGCTTCAATGAGTCGACTCAACCTTCATATTTGCTCTTCTTTTCTTCTACTACGTCGACGCCATGAAAATCTGTGTCGACTCATCCTTCATATTTGCTCTTATTTTCTTCTGCTGCATCCATGCCATGAAACTCTACGTCGACTCATCCTTCATATTTGCTTGACTGACTGTCTACTCAATGAAGTCAACGATCTCTTCTTCAGTTGTGTCAACTCCATGGCTTCATTAAGTCGACCCAGTCTTCAACGCATCAGTTCAGTTTGCTGAGCCACCTCTGTTAGCAAAGTTTGAAGACACTTGCCAGCCCATGCTTCATGTGTTTTGCCCATGAGAAGTCCTTTGTTGACACTAGAAATTTTCTTTCATCTGCAGGTCTTAAGCTCTGACTGAGTGCCCCTACGCCGGTAGAGAAGAAAAAGAAGAAAAATAGTGGCAGGAACATAAAGGATCGAAGAAAAAGAAGAAAAGAAAGGATGCTCGGCTGCAAGGGACAGCTACTAAAGCAAGACTCGGGAGCTCAAAAGAGTATTCGTGGCCATCCCTGAAGGAGTAATCAGATGTCTTGGATAATAAAGGCAAGCCAGTTAATTAGCCAACCATCACAAACGAAGAGGATGGGCCAAAGCCATTGGAGTTGGGACTAAATAAATTAAATGGGCCAAAGAAAGGGTCAAATTGGCCGAAAAATGACCAAATGGGATCAATGGGCCAATGGAGTGGTCAAATGGGCCTAGGATCGGAGTGATCCGGCGGCCACCTAAGTGCGCTGAATCAGCCTTTCCCGCCTTCTTGTCGCCGTATCAGGCTAAGCCGTTGAACCACGTGCGTAACTTCGCTTTAAGGAATTTTGATGATGATCAAATACAATGTGACATCATTTCATGTAAATAAATGAATGAGTAGGTTGTTGGATTTGACAGGTTTTGGATTCTTTCTGAAAAGATGAGTGTTGGACAAAGGCCTATTCTTGTTGATGTCTGAATGCAATCCCTTAGTTCAATGCATCATTACTGAACTGGACTGACATGAAAATAGCTAATTATGTTGGACTCAATTTGATGTGATATTGACGTGGTTCACCTTGTTACATGTGAAGCAGGGATACTTGTGCAGGGACAAATGTGGATAATTGAATGGAATTGGTGACAGGGATATTTGATGGGTATCAGTTATGAAAACTGATTTCGAAGGCATTTCTAGTTGGCACTCAACACCCAAGTTTATGCTAGGAATATGTCGATGATGCCCTTTTTGTATTGACCAACTTGTTTAATTCAATCATCTCCTTTTGTTCTGCATCAGCAGGTTGGTGTTCAAAATGGATGCACAAATGCCAAAGGTAATCTTGTGCTTAATTATTGTTCATTAGTCTATAGATTGGGGTAAGTAATGGTCATCATTCCTACTAATCATTACACTCATGTTATGGTCTTTTCAGTCTCTTGATATTTGCTATCTCCCCTTGAGCCTTCTTTGTTTTTGAATTTTCCAGGCAAAAGTGTCGACTCAAGGAGTCGACACTTTGACCTGTGTGGCTTGTTGCACCGACCGTGCCTTCTTTGCACCGGCGTCTTCAGCATTTTTCAACGTGCACCGACCCTCTTTAGTGTTTTTCTAGACTAGCACCGACCCTCCTTTGTGCTTTTCAAGTCCAACACCGACCCCATCTATAGCTTGTACATGGAGTGCATCGACCCTGCCTATCGTTGCACCATCACTTTTCAAATCTTGCACCGACCCTCTTTAGCGTCTTTCAAATTACACCGACCCTGCAGGTCTTTGCACCGACCTCTTCAGTGTTTTTCTAAACTTGCATCGACCATCCTTTGTGTTTTTCAAACAAGCACCGACCCCTTCTATAGCTTGTACATGAAGTGCACAGACCGTGTATTTCTTTGTGCACCGACTCTGTTAAAGCCCGACCTCTTATCTTTCAAGAGGCTGAAAAGAAATGTCAACTCCTTGAGTCGACATTTATTTTCATCCGTTCTGTTCGCAGGTTCGTGCGGGCTCGTTGCCCTAAATTGGTTCCCCTCTTTTTGTGCCCCTCAGTGATTGGTTCAAGGGAGAGTATCCCTTCCACGTGGCCCTTCATTCCTTGAGCTATATAAGGTTTGAGATAGGAGTATTTTGAAGAAGGTAGAAAGGGTTTTCATTCCTATCTATTTTTGGCCTTTTATAGGGTGAGCACGAGCGGAGCTCTTCTTCCTCCTCTCCAGGCTCATCTGGCGTGAAGAAGATGATTAAGACTGGGAGATAGAGTCGTCCAGCATCTTGGAATGATACCTACAACTAGTTCAGCAAGTGGACGAGAGAAACCAAAACCAAGTGGAAGAAGAGGGAGTCCGGTCTAGGTGGATGGCTGCTACATCATCCTCCCACCGCTGAAAGCTTCAACAAAGACATGTCCAGGGCCTTCATCTATAAGGAGATAAACAGATATTTTCTTGCTTCCCCTCTTTGCTGTTGCTATATGATCAGTTCTTATATTGAGCGTCTATTGAACATCTGATTCCATTTTTCTCAACTCAGAATATTTGTGTGTGTGTACGAAGATGCGTCTCCGTGTGAGGATTCAGTGTGGGGTGAGCTCCCCGTGTTCGTGTGTGTGTGTGCTGCGTGGCAACGTCTTGAGGCTAGGCCTCGTGTGTGGTTTGCTACGAAAGCAGCGTGTGTGGTGTTAGGGTTTGTCTTCGTGTTGCTACTTCTGTAGCGTGTAGTGAAGCCTCACCGGATTCGGTGAGGGGTGGACGTAGGGAGCCCGTCGTGATTTCGAACCACCTTAAAATCATCGTGTCATTGTGAATGCTTGTGTGACTTGTCCATATCTCCTACCTCCATTCATAGGTTGGTTTGTTATTTGGGATTGCCATCAGTTTTAGAGTCACTCTCTTACTCGGTCTAGTTCAATTTGCCTATCTAGCGCTTATGTGAACATCATCATATATAAGCATTTGTTAAGCTAGTGTTGTGTGAGGTTTGAGTTTTAATCGGTCATAAATTTCAAAGAGAGATCTATTCACCCCCCTCTAGATCTGTGTTACTGCACTTCGGGACCCAACAATTGGTATCAGAGCCTAGCTCTGTAATCACAAGATCTAACGATCTTCGGAGGGATCCTAGTGTTGTTTCAATCATGAACTCTTCTGTAGATAATGTTTCGATGAGCTTCTTACCTATTTTTGATGGCGATGATTTTAATTCTTGCTTGGGCAAACTTTGTAGGACTATAAATTCTGTTAATCCTAATCTTTGGAAATTGATTCATGATGGTCCTCACAAATTGTCTTTGGATGAGACCAAGTGGTCCAACCGAGATAGATTGAAGAACCATGAGAATGTTACTATCTTGAGCATGTTGAAAGCCTCTGTGAATGCCAATATGTTTACATTTGTCTCTTTTTGCAGAACAGCAAAAGAGCTCATGGACCGACTGATCGAAGCATAAGAGAAGGAAAGACAAGAAGGTCTAATAGCTGACGATGTTGATCAAAACACTGATGAGAATGCAGAACAGGTAAACTCTAATTCTGATGAAGAAATGTCATTTGGAGAATTAGTTGATGCTTATGAGGAGTTGTAAAGTAGATACAAGAAGATCAAGTCTGAAAATAAAACACTGAAGAAGAAACTTAATGAAAATATGCATGATGACATTTGTTATGAAAAATGCATTGATTTAAATTCAAAAATTGAAAATCTAGAGAATGAGAATGAACACTTGTTGTGCGAAATCTCCCTGCTTAAGGAAACTGAAAGAAGTCTCAGAAAAAAGTTAGATTCTCTATCTGACGATGAAAAATTATTTGAGAAATTACTTGATTCTGAAGTTGATAGCAAGTCCATCATGGAAGAAAATGAGCTGTTAAAATCTGAAAATGAAAAGTTAAAACAATTGAACTCAACCATGTCTGAAAGACTCCTAACTCTTGAAAAAGATAAGTCTATGGTTGTTCAAGAAAGTGAAAATGTGAGTCTGTTAAGACAGGAAATAGAGACCCACAAAACCATCAATGCCACATTGAATGAAAAAGTCATTTCCTATGAAAATGAGAATGCTTCTTATGAACTCCACATTGCTTCACTTGAATCTGAAATTTTTGATTTGAACAAGTCTCTGGCAAGATTTGTAAGTGGGGAAGAGAATTTAAACAAGATTTTGGGGACTAAAGTGAATTTCCAACGAGAAGGACTCGGGTATAATCCTGGTAGAAAGGAAGCTTTTAGCCTAAAAATAAAAACTTCATTTGTGCATGCCTCGTGCTCTTCCGATACTACAAATACTTTTACTACTGAGAAACCAAAGTCCAATGTGCAAGTCAAAACATCTCTTATGAATTACCATGCTTCAAAGCAAACGAACATGTCATGTCACTACTGTACTAGGCATGGACATTTGATGCATGATTGTGGTTTGATGAGAGAAGATGATTTGAATACTTATAGAAAGCATGTTGTGAAACTCCACACTGTACAGAAAAAGAATATTGAATGTTTTCACTGTGGAAAACTAGGTTACATGTTGAAAGATTGCTGGCGGTTGAAAAGGAAAAATAATCCTCATCCTCAAGATGATAGACCCCTTGTCTATATACAAAAGTCAACCGCTAATGTCCATACAAGGAAAATGAGTCAACATACACATTGTCATTATTGTGGTCGATTTGGACATTTGATGGATGATTGTTCTTTAATGCATTTTGATGATGTGAATGCCAAGAGAATGTGGAAAGCACCCACTAGAGGTGCAACTAACCCCATGGGGCCCAAGATGGCTTAGGTACCCAAAACTTCCAAATGATAGATTTGTTTTGTAGGGGTGCCTTGAGGTGGAGGAATTTGGTCATAAATAAAGACCCGTTAAGGCAAAGAAAATGAAGAGCTTGTGTGGTAATCACTTTCACTGTTGCTTCCTTGTGTGAATAACTATCAAATTTTGCAGTTGTTCATACAGTCTTCTATGCTCACTCTTGATTCTTTTTGTGAATAACAGTTAAATTTTTGCACATACAGTATACACACTTAACCTCTTGCACAAATCATACAAATCCTTGCACTCTTGTTAATAGAAATAAATTTCAATCATCTTCCATTTTCATGCACACATTGGCACATATTTCATATACATGTGTGTTTAAATGCCATGATTAACCGGTATATCAAATGGTGATTGCCGAAAGCTAGATTATGTCCAGCTGGAAGCTTTCCTCATGCGTGAAGATGGTCTTCGGACCTAAGTCCTCCGCCACGTACCGGTGATCAATTTGCTTGAAAAACTCATCCTAGTGCATGTTTGAGTGTATATAATATACATCCTTCAGTTTTTGATTCCTCCTATCACCTAACTTCCTTGCTAAATAAAATTGTATTGATCAAGGCATGTCTGTCACATGGCACATATTAAGGGGGAGGTTTTGCTTGTAACTGTACATACACTTAGAGGGAGACATATCTATGATTAGACTAATTCATCTTATACTATCAGCACAATCACTCATACTATATGTACTTTTGAGACTAATGACTCCATTCAATAAGGATTTCAGTCATTCCACTCAACACTCTTGAGGACACTTAAATCCCTACGTCAAAGTCACGTGTCTCGTGAGGAAAAAGCTGTCAGTCTCACCAAAAATCTCAATAAGTGGTTTTGGAACCGAGTAGTCAGGAATCCCCCCTAAAACAAAGGAGGAAACTCGGATCGAAAAGTAACAAATATCCACATTGCCAATAACTGACGAAACTGAGTAACCGGAAAATGTCCCTGAAACAAAAGAGATGACTCGTGTCAAAAGTTTAGTCAACTTAATTATTTTTAAATAATAAAAAAATTATGGGACTGTGCGAAGCTACCGAAAGTCGAGCATGGTGTATAGAAGTGTAGGGAGGAAATGTTTTTTTTTGTGCTTATTAGAAAATTTGATAATCCATATTATCTTGAAAGTCACTTCCTTAACACACATATTCACCTTGGGCTTGATTGCGTGAATGTATTTCTTGAAACAATCAACTTTCATGGTTTATGTAGTACCATCTTCCTGTAAGCATGACCTTCTTAATATTGTTCATGGACTTCATGCTCAACTCAATTTCACTCTTCCTTAACCTGTCTCTTAGAGAATTATATGTTTGCTTATATATCTAATTATGCTTGCATAACTGCTAGAGTGCTTAAATTACATAAAAAGGGATGTGCTTAAATTGCATAAAAAGAACTTGCTTGATTGAACCCTCACTTGTGCTTCCATGACATCAACTCTTCATAAATAATCAGCTCTGCTAGAATATTGAAATGGATGTCTACCTATTGGATTGAGTCGGATGGCTAACTTCGGTTGATTGAAATCTCTTAATTAATTGATCTATCCCCCATTTGATAAACCCATTTTCTCATCAATCTCTATCCAAATCAATGGGGTTTCATTCTTTGAATATTCGCCCTCATTCCATGTGCTTTTCATTGAAAATCTTTTGTTATAGGGAAGAGTCGACTCTTGTAACTGGGTCCTCATTTGCTTCACGGGACAGAACTGTTGCGGAAAAATGTCAACTCAAATAGTCGACACTTTCCGGTCGCATTCCGGTTCACAAACTGGACCGCTGGGGTTCATACTTGTTCGAACCCATTCGGCCACAGCCGCTTTTCACCACCCCATGTGTCTCCTACTAAACCCATTCCACCCTCATTCTACCCTAAATCACCTCCTTGCAAGCCCTCATCTCCTCAAGCCCTAAACCATGGAATCCCTACGGCAGTGCGGCACCTGTGGTCTCCTTCTTCTACGAGCCTCCACCGTGGACTTCCTGCGGCGTTCGAAACTCTTCTTCTTCTCCAAGCACCCGCGGCGTCCTCCTTCGAGCCTTCTTTAACTGAAGTTGTGCATGGCCTGCGGAAACCAGATTCTCTGACATCGGCCTCCACCTGCTGGATAGACCGCCTAGCTTCATCCTCCATCTACTACAAGTGTGAGGCTTTTCCGAATGGCACCAAAGAAGAGGTCTTTGAAGGAAAGAGAAGAAGCCCTCATACTAAGGGAGCTCCGGTGCAAGGACAAGCAAGCTCAAGCTCAGAAGAAGAAGTCGACATCTGAGAATGTTATGCTAGTCGAGAGAAAGGTACTCCGGCCAAGAGCCGTTGATTTTGAGAGTCATGAAACAATTTTTCCCGGCTTAATAGAGTTACTTCAGAAGCAACCAAATTTGATTTCCTTTATGTCAGCATCGGAAAGTTTATCATTCCTTGGTACATCAGTTTTATGGGAATATGGTTGTAAAAAATGATGAGCTGTACACTCAAATTAATGGGCAATCCATTCCCCTCACTATACAATTAATTGGAAAAGCCTTGGAAATGCCGTATGACCCTGGGGGTATCTATAGTGAAGCCATATTTACTGAGGAAGAAGCTTATGAAGCTATGACTGGTGAAGCAATGGTGGAAGGTAGTTCGAGCAAACTCAATGCCAACAATTTTCCACCTTTCCAAAGGATTCTACATCACATGATGACCATAATCTTATTGCCCAGATTAGGAGGAAGAGAACAAGTGACGGATAGACATAAATTCCTATTTGTCTATATCATGAGTGGCGATCCAGTAAATTTTCCTACCTTTATCATGGATTACATCACAAGTTGTCGGAAGTCAAAGAATAGGAATCTTTCGTATGGTGCTGCTTTAACACCTATATTTTAATATCTTCACATCAATCTGGATAAGCAAATTAGTCACACTATCAGAGATGTAGATATTTACACAATTCCCTCAATCAGTAACAACATGGGGTATGAGCTTCAAAAGAGACGTCTAGTCCGCACACTTCGGTCTAACAAAGAGAAAGCCCTTACAGTGGAATCTGGTAATAGTGAAGATGATGAACATGAGGAACCTGTTAGAAGAACTCAAGTTACTCAACCTGCACGAGTCACTCAGTCTGCTTCTACTGATGACATGTCTTTGCACACCAAGGTTAACACTTTAGGAGGTGAACTGAACAAGGTCAAGGAGACTGTGGATGGTCTTACTAAGGATGTCTCTGAGTTGAAGTTGCACCATGAAACACATCTCTAGAAGCTTGCTGCCATGGCCAACTCCATTGACTCTTTGCACTCTGCCCTTGGGATTCAATGCTCAAAGTTTGATGACTTATCGGATTATCTTCGCCGTCCCCCAGCTTCCCCTTAATCCTCCATGGCAACTCCATTTTAGTCAGCTCCAGCTTGAAGCAATTGTGCTTAACTCCTTCTCCCCTTTTTCTCCTTTTTGTTGATGCCAAAGGGGGAGATGTGTTTTGTGTGTTTTGTGTTAACAGTGGTTAGGAATGGACTTCACCTTCAATTTCGTGTTAACCGTGGTTAGGAATGCACTTCACTTTCACTTTTGTTGAATGTGTTATGTCAGCAATAGAACTTTTGCTGTCTATTTGTGGAATGCATCTTGTGGATTGAAATGTTATGAAACACTTTTTGATGAATCAAGCAACCCTTCCTTTAGTCTTTATTGCTTCAATGCACATAGTATTTTGTCATCATCAAAAAGAGGGATATTGTTTAACCCCGTGCGTAAATTTGCTTTAAGGAATTTTGATGATGATCAAATACAATGTGACATCATTTTCATGTAAATAAATGAATGAGTAGGTTGTTGGATTTGACAGGTTTTGGATTATTTTTGAAAAGATGAGTGTTGGACAAAGGCCTATTCTTGTTGATGTCTGAATGCAATACCTTAGTTCAATGCCTCATTACTGAACTGGACTAACATGAAAATAGCTAATTATGTTGGACTCAATTTGATGTGATGCTGACGTGGTTCACCTTGTTACATGTGAAGCAGGGATACTTGTGCAGGGACAAATGTGGAGAATTGAATGGAATTGGTGACAGGGATATTTGATGGGTATCAGTTTTGAAAACTGATTTCGAAGGCATTTCTAGTTGGCACTCAACACCCAAGTTTATGCTGGGAATAAGTGGATGATGCCCTTTTTGTATTGACCAACTTGTTTAATTCAATCATCTCCTTTTGTTCTGCATCAGCAGGTTGGTGTTCAAAATGGAAGCACAAATGCCAAAGGTAATCTTGTGCTTAATTATTGTTTATTAGTCTGTAGATTGGGGTAAGTAATGGTCATCATTCCTACTAATCATTGCACTCATGTTATGGTCCTTTTTGTCTCTTGATATTTGCTATCTCCCCTTGAGCCTTCTTTGTTTTTGAATTTTCCAGGCAAAAGTGTCGACTCAAGGAGTCGACACTTTGACCTGCGTGGCTTGTTGCACCGACTGTGCCTTCTTTGCACTGATGTCTTCAACGTTTTTCAACGTGCACCGACCCTCTTTAGTGTTTTTCTAGACTAGCACCGACCCTCCTTTGTGCTTTTCAAGTCTAGCACCGACCCCATCTATAGCTTGTACATGGAGTGCACCTACCCTGCCTGTCATTGCACCGTCGCTTTTTAAATCTTGCACCGACCCTCTTTAGCATCTTTCAAATTGCACCGACCCTGCAGGTCTTTGCACCGACCTCTTCAGTGTTTTTCTAAACTTGCATCGACCATCCTTTGTGCTTTTCAAACAAGTACCGACCCCTTCTATAGCTTGTACATGAAGTGCACCGACCGTGTATTTTTTTGTGCACCGACTTTGTCAAAGCCCGGCCTCTTCTCTTTCAGGAGGCTGAAAAGAAATGTCGACTCCTTGAGTCGACATTTATTTTCATCCGTTCTGTTTGCCAGTTTGTGCGGGCTCGTTGCCCTAAATTGGTTCCCCTCTTTTTATGCTGCTCTGTGATTGGTTCAAGGGAGAATATCCCTTCCACGTGGCCTTTCGTTCCTTGAGCTATATAAGGTTTGAGATAGGAGTATTTTGAAGAAGGTAGAAAGGGTTTTTATTCCTATCTATTTTCGGGCTTTTGCAGGGTGAGCACGGGCACAGCTCTTCTTCCTCCTCTCCAGGCTCATCTGGCGTGAAGAAGACGATTAAGACTGGGAGATGGAGTCGTCCAGCATCTTGGAATGATACCTGCAACTAGTTCAGCAAGTGGATGAGAGAAACCAAAAGCAAGTGGAAGAAGAGGGAGTCCGGTGTAGGTGGATGGCTACTATATCATCCTCCCACCGCTGAAAGCTTCAACGAAGACATGTCCAGGGCCTTCATCTATAAGAAGATAAATTGATATTTTCTTGCTTTCCCTCTTTGCTGTTGCTATATGATCAGTTCTTATATTGAGCGTGTATTGAACATCTGATTCCATTTTTATCAACTCGGAATATTTGTTTGTGTGTACGGAGCTCCGTCTCCGTGTGAGGATTCAGTGTGGGGTGAGCTCCCCGTGTTCGTGTGTGGGTGTGCTGCGTGGCAGCGTCTCTAGGCTAGGCCTCGTGTGTGGTTTGCTGTGAAAACAGCATGTGTGGTTTGCTGCGAAAGCAGCGTGTGTGGTGTTGGGGTTTGTCCCCGTGTTGATACTTCTGTAGCGTGTAGTGACGCCTCACCAGATTCGGTGAGGGGTGGACGTAGGGAGCCCGTCGTGGTCCCTAACCACCTTAAAATCAACGTGTCATTTTGAATGCTTGTGTGACTGGTCCATATCTCCTACCTCCATTCATAGGTTGGTTTGTTATTTGGGATTGCCATCAGTTTTAGAGTCACTCTCTTACTCGGTCTAGTTCAATTTGCCTATCTAGCGCTTGTGTGAACATCATCATATATAAGCATTTGTTAAGCTAGTGTTGTGTGGGGTTTGAGTTTTAATCGGTCATAAATTTCAAAGAGGATCTATTCACCCCCCACTAGATCCGTGTTATTGCACTTCTGGACCCAACAGCCCCCCTCCTCTATAAAAGCCTGTACTTCGACCAAAAATGAAGGGAAGAAGGAGAGAAACCTAAGAACCAGAACAACAGAGAGGGGGAAGAAGAGACGAACAACTGGGAGAAGAAAAAAAGAGAGTGAAGGGAAGGGGGGAAATCATTAGAGTGCCTATAAATTCTAAAGAAGAGAGAGAAAGTAGAGGAGGGATCAAAGAGAGGATCGTGCTGCTACTACTGCAGAAGGTGGGTTCGCCACCGAATCACGCCCGTCTGGGTTAAAGTCTCCCCTCCCCCGTTCTTTACTCTTTTCTCTGATTTACAAAATCCTTTTCCTTTCAAATTTGTATCGTGCATTATTTCTTCAAAAGTTAATAAATGAAATAGAGATTAAGTGCTCATTTGCAATATTCATTCTCTTTCTATCTCTCTACATTTATATGGCGGCCAGAGCATATCTCTGGACCGAGTAAGCTGTCCTATGGCGTTATATATGCCGAGTGTCTCCTCTTTGGTAGATTCATGTGATCGAAACCCCGTTGGATGCCAAAGGTTCATCCTACCTCCTAGATGTGATCTTTGGACATCCTCAACAGAGGGGGAAATTAGTCTAACGCTGTTTAGTTCATCTCGGTTGCCGCCGTTTTATCAATTTCCATATCAGTATGTTCAGTGTGAGTATCAGACATTTTCTTCCGGGCCATACTACGTTCCTAGATCGTGTATACCCTCAACAAGAGGCCAGAGGCTCGCAAGTATTGGCATGGTCCCTGGACTTTCCCAAATCAATGAGGAATATCCTCACTATGTTTCCTGATTTTGTGTACCATCGTTTATTGGTTTCTCCTAACCCGAATGCAGATCGAGACTCCTTCTGAATCCCAATCCGGCCCCCTGGCTTTGGGAAGCATACTCTTTAGATCTGGCTCATTTTTTGCATTCCTTTTTTTTGTTGATTCCCTTTTTGATTCCCCTTAGTTCATTTGCCCGCAAACCCCTTGGCCTTCCTCTGCTTGTAGTTCACCTCGATCCGGCACTCGGAATACCCACTTCTCACGCCGGATCATTCCCATCTTAAGCCGCCGAATACCCTACTCCCACGCCGTATCACTCTCCAGGCACACCGGATCACTACACATTCCTTGCCGTATCAGCCTCCTCATTTGCGCTCCGGAACATTCCATTCCTCACGCCGAATCACACCTCACTCAGCCACCGGTTCAGACCCTCCTGCAGGTTACCGGATGAAGGCCCTATCTCCCTTCTTTTGACACGCCGGATCATACCCCTACCAAGCCACTAGGTCTCTCCGCTTCTCACGTCGTATCACCCTTCATCACCTGGCGCGCTGGTTCAAACCTCCCCAATACCTCCCGCCGTATCACCTCTACTCTTACCCAGCTCCACCGAATCACCTCACATTGCTCATGGCCCAGCCCTGCCTTTTACTTGACCCCGTCGGATCATCCTTGGCCATGACGCCAGTTCAACTCCATTTGGCTACGCCGCCGGTTCAAGATCCACTTGACCCCCACCCAGATCATCCCTTTTTTCTGTTCACATGGCCGCCAGTCCCCACTCTCCATAATCCTGCATTGGTCGCCGGATCAACACCCTTTTGCCCATCCTTTGGCTGTCGGACCAGGACTAATGCATGCTGCCATACTGTTTTAATCAGTAAGGTTCAGGGCTACAACAATCAAGGGGGTTATCCCCTAACATTATATTTCTCCGCTACTTATGCACATTTTTTGGGTTTTTCAATTACCCCACCGGGTCACGAGGGTTCACCATTCACCTTGGTGTGATCTCCGATGACTTCGTTAGGCGAATAGTGAATAACCACCTTGATTATGAATAGTGCCCCGATATGTGTAAGACCCATCGACCCATGGTTATGCCAGTGCTCCCATGAGCCTTTATGCATATGTCATGGTGTCGAGATGGGCCAATACCCTTGGCAGAAGATGTTGACAATCCTTGGGTGACACGGGTCTCCTAGTAAGCTGGCCCTCAGAGATTCGACATCCGGAGCTCGTCTCAACTTGTTGTGGACGAGACTCCTCTATTTCCCCCCAATATGTTTTGGGGTAGGGGGGAGATACTGTCGAAATTTCTTTAGAAATCAAAGTTTTATTTCTTATTCTGTGTCGTGCTTTCCCCGACTTTTCTCTATGGATGCGGACCCATCACCAAGGAGGGGGATATTCCCCATTCAACAATTATTCCACAATATGTTCTATGGACCCCGAGGGCTTGCTTCTTCATAGCATGGGCCCCAGAGGATCCTCCTCGGAGGGTGAACATCAATAGGCCGCTTGGTCAGGCAACAGCTAAGTCCACAACTCTTAATCGAGATTGTGGCAGCTTGTGGGTCACCGGAACCCTTCGCAGGCCAGTCCTCGAGATTTTCGTCCCAACTCAGGTCATGGGATTACCGTTTCCGGCCTCCCAGCAGTTAGTGAGTCCATCCCAGATTCTTCCGTGGGTGACTCTCTATTTTCCCCCCACAATCCTCCGGATAAAGGGGAGATGCTGCCAAAATTTGCCCGACACCCTTCGACTTTTCTGTTTATTTATTTTCTTTCCCTAAATAAAATTGAAATGCATAGTAGTAATAAATGTCAGGAAATTTATGCTACGGCACGGCGAGGACCCATCCTGGACCATGTGAATCTTGTGCTCGAGTATGAACCTCGCACAAAGACCGATAAGCTGGACTTGCACATACAAGCTTGAGGTCGATGAGACTAATGTGTATGAGTCATATCCACACACATGTATAATATCTGAATAGAAAGGAAATGACTCTAAGCTTCCTGAATAGTCAAATCGATTGAATAACAAATAAACAAATTCTTAATGCGCATAAGGGCACCCTAATATGGGGTAGTAGTCCAGAATCTCTCTTAAGCATAACTGAAATCATTTGAAGCACAAAGGGAGCTATGGGCCATTGTGATACGGTGGCCGCCCCTCTTCTGCCAAGTGATCCGGAGGAAAGGGGGGGTGATCCGGCTCGAAGGGTGAACCCCCCCTTGGATCACCCTTCCGCCGATCCACTCTTTTTCTCCTCTCACCTCTACTCCTCTCTCTCGCGCCAACTCACCTCTATATCCTTCTCTCTCTCGTGCCGATTCACCTTGCTCCTCATCTCCCTCTCTCCTTTCATGAGCGCCGATACAGCCTTGTACCTCAAGTCAACTTCTATGAGTCCAGGCCGACTTACAACCTTCACCAGTCAACTGACGGTTATCTTATCAGTCGACTGCTCATCATGAACCCTTGTTTAACTATCATCTCCTCCCATTTATCTTTCGCTATCTCGCTCTGCATGGCCCATGGTCACCCCATAATAAAAATAATAATACTAAATAACAATAATAAAACCAACTCAGGCACATATGCATGCGTGCACAAGCGTATATACATATGCATGAATATATAGACACATCTATCTTATCGTGTACTTGCATGTCTTGATTCTCTGGTATATATAAAATTGTGGTTTACAGAAGGTCAAATTAAGTCCGGCTAGAAGCTATCACTAAGCGTGAGGTGATCTTCGGATCCAATTTCTCTACCTCGTACCAGGAGTCAATCCACCTAAATAAACATCATTTCATTGTTTACTTGATTGCATGATGGACTCCATTTTGTTCAATAAATATATTCAAAGATACATTTTTTGGCCCTAGGGTCCCTCTATTTTTGGTGATTAATCAAGGGTTGTCCTTCTTTCAGAAGGGCGTAATTAATGTCGTAGCCTTTATAGTACGACGGGTTTCGAGTCCCGACATGATCACTCACCTTCATCTGATTAGTCAGGCGGTGCGCATAATAAATTGTCACTTCGTGACTGGCATGTCCATGCATCTAAATAAAACCCTTCAATAAACCAAATAAATAAATTCAAATAAATAAAAAGATTTTAAAAAAATCCATCTCCCACAAGTTGGCACGGCCGGTGGGACAAGACCTCCCTTCATCTTTTTGCCAAAATAGAGGGACCATGGGGCTCCCATGTTGGGTCCCCTAGTTGATTCTGGTATTTGATTTTAATGATAACAAACAATGTGTGCTTGCATGAAGAACTTGATTGACATCACATGGTTTCATGTGTGAATGATTTGCTTGTAGATGATTTTTATGAAGAAACCATGATTGGGATTTCATGAACGATGCTTTATACAAAAATTGTTTCCTCATGCATGAAGCTTGATTTCCATTCTAGTTCAATGTCAAAACAATATTCATTTGGTTTCTGGAAGAGATCAAGTCGACTTGGTTGGTTGGGAAGTTGACTTGGCCTTATGTGTGATTTCACTTGTGCTTGAACCTTCCTATCTGCTTGCTATGAAGTGTGAAATTGAAATATGGTTGTGGAGAATGAGAAGTGTAGTTGCTTGCATTTTTAGAATGATTGAAGTCTTTGATTTGGATGCACATACTAATGTGGCATTCCTTGTGTTTTTAAGGTTTAAATCTTCAGTATGAATGCTCCGGAATCAAAGGGACTTTGGTCTCATTCATCCCATTAGAGATTAATGGCTTAAAGGGGCTTAAAATGCTTTTTTCAGACCCTGCAGGGAAGGGGTCCACCCCAGGGGTCAACCCTCCCTGGGCTATGGTCTATCTGCATAGCAGACAGACCAACCAACTGTAGGGGTCGACCCCAGAGGTCGACCCCCTTCAGCCAGAGTTCTGGCTGGGACTTTTTTGGTGCAGAATGAGCAGGGGTTGACCCCAGGGGTCGACCCATTCCGGCACGTAACTTTCGAAAGTCATTGTATCTCATCCTTTTGGCCTTGAAACTTTACCATACCCTCTATTATTTCCTAGACATATGAGGGTATTTTTAACACATTTTGGGAGGGTCTTATGAGTCTTTTGGCCACTCTACCTTATATATGAACATGAGCTCCGAATTTGCTAACAAGAACCCTAATGTGCTATCTTTCAATCTTGTAGGGGAAGAAAAGAAGGGGAATGTGGCCAGAGCTGTGGAGAGGTTCGACCAGAGCCATGATTTCAAGATCTACATCCAATCTCAAGCCTCCAAAGTCATATTTGTGGCCGGATCTTCAAAGAGAAGCATCGACGGCTCTGTTTAGTTTGAGATCGACCTTCCTCCCATGTGGATCTAGTTGAAGCATCTTCTATTGACCTCCAACCTTAAAGGAGATATCGTAGATCTCATTTCTATTGATGATTCATGATGTCTTTCATGTTTAATCCTTTATGTTGAGCATTCTTGATGTATTTTCCATCATTTCAGAGCATGATAATGTTGTGTGTGTGTGACCGTCTATGTACGGTCGTGTGTGTGTGTTGATCCATAAGTCGGATCATTGTGGAGACGACGTCTCCGTGTGTGCTGGAGGGAAAGCTCCGTGCGCTTCAGTTCGAAGCGAGTGGATCCTCACCGTTTTGGTGAGGGGTGGACGTAGGGAGCCCGTCATGGTCCTGAACCACCTAAAAAATCTGTCTTGCATCTTGTATGTTTGTGGTTTACTTGTTCTTGTTCTTCGTATTGATCGAGTGAGAGCGGTGACCTTGAGAGAATCGAATTCTCCATAGCGTAAATTTCATTTGATCATATTCCGTGTTGGTAGTTATTTTATTTTGATGTGTTAAATTTAAAAACTACCATTGCGCTTGGTGGGGATAATTCAACCCCCCTTCTTGTGCATTCGTGCATCTAGGGACAACAATATGGTATCATAGCGAGGCCTCTAAATTTTATTCAATCTCACGGTTGAAGAGGAAAGATCATTAGACGATGGATAGTAAGGGAATGATTCCCGAAGGACACTCTATACAAAGGCCATCATTTTTTTATGATACAAACTATCCCTACTAGAAAAACAGAATGACTGTGTTCTTACGAGCACAGGATTATGATTCGTGGAAAGTCATAAGTAAAGGTCCTTATCAATTGCCCAATGATGAGGATAGTTGGACTGAAGAACATATCAAAAAATTATGTGCAAATTTCAGAGCTATGAATATTGTTCAATGTAGTGTACATCCGAATGAATATTCACGTATATCTATGTGTTTGTCTGCGCAGGAAATGTGGAACAAGCTGAAGTTGATATATGAAGGCACTTCTATAGTCAAAGAAACAAAGGCAAATTTTTTGGTCCGAGAATACGAGCTCTTCATGATGAAGCCGCATGAGACTATCTCGGAGATGTTTGCAAGATTAAGTGACATCACCAATAGTTTGAAAGCACTGGGAAAGGAGTACACAAATAAAGACCTAGTGAGGAAGGTGATGCGGTCCTTGTCACCACAATGGCATGCGAAAGCGACCATGATAGAAGACTCTAAAGATCTCACCAAACTTATGATGGATGAGTTGATTGGGTGCTTGATGACCTATGAAATCAACATTAAAAGGATAGAGAAGGAGAAATGTAAGATGAAATCAATTGCAGTTAAGGCTAAGCCAAAGTCTTCTGGAGAAAGTGATGAAGGGTCAAGTCTTGATAGTAGTGAGGAAGAACTTGTGGACCTCATCACTAGAAGAGCTAGAAAAATTTTCAAGAAGGCTAGAAGGGATGGCACTTCTTTTATAAAAGTTCAAAAAAAGCCACTGCAAAAGAAAGGAGAGGTTAGATGCTATGAATGTAATAAGGTCGGACACGTGAGGAATGAATGTCCCGATCTTGAGAAGAAAGTGAAGAAAGGAAAAGCTAGCAAGCAAAAGGTAATGAAAGCTGCTTGGAGCGATGAGGATGAGAGCGAGTCAAAATCCGAGAAGGAGGATGAGTTGGACGAGCTGGTCTAGAATTTATGTCTAATGGCTGATGAGGAAAATGTCAACGAGGTAAATTCTGATAACGAAAACCTCACTTGTGAAGAATGGCAAATTGTTTATGCTGGAATGTGTGAAAAGTGCAAGAAGTTGAAATATGAAAATAAAAGCTTAAAAAAGAAGTTTCATGATATTATGCATTCTAGTTCATCTTCATGGATTAAATGTAGTTTGCTTGAGTTGGAACTTGAAAAGATCAAAGATTAAAATGAAATGTTGCTGTCCAAAGTTTCTCTATTTGAGGATGAAATTTCATGCTTAGAAATTAAAAAACAAAATGCTTATGAGAATGTGGAAAACCTACAAACTGAAAATGAAGAATTGGTAAAGAAGTTGGATGGAATCAAAGTAAAATTGATCGAATGTGAGAAATCCAAAATAGAAATAGAAACCAACTTCAATACCATGCATAATGAATTAAAGAATTTGAAAGATGATGTTAAAAAGGAATTGAAAGGAAAATAAAAAATTGGTGAAACTAGCAATGAAAATGCTAGGAATGAGAAGAGAGATGTGGGAGACTCACCCACAAAAAAAAATTTAATTATGAGAAATCAATTTCAGAAATCCTTTGATTCATGTTGTTATTCCTATATCGATCCATGCATGAACTCGTGTGCTAATCGATCAAAGATGCATAGGAGAAGTAATTTTAGGAAATCAAGTGTTACTTGCTTTTATTGTGGTATGATCGGCCATTCCATGTATGTATGTGATTTAATGAGGGCCGATGATGAATGGTTTGAGAGGAAAAATACAATGTATTTTACTCATGCTGGAACAAACTTTAAAGGACCCAAGAAAGCTTGGGTACCCAAAACTATGAAATGAGAATTTTTGTCTTGCAGGGATGCCTTGAGGCCGATGAAGGAATGTTGATAAATAAAGGTAACTCAAGGCAAGAAAATGATTGTTCATCTGGTATGAATCTTCCTTTTAGGCACCGGTTGATTTTGGTACACACTCCAAGAGTAAGGATTTGAAGTTTGAGAAAAATTTGGTGTTTCCTATTGCAGTTTTTTTTAAAGCCATGTGGTGCAAATCTGAGCCGTTGCAATTGCACTTCCAAATCCTATGTTTGATGAAATATGAAATTCTGGTTTGGTGAGAAAATGCTTGCAACTTTGCACTTTTTGTTGAGAAAATGTTTGTCATGCCCCGAGATTTTTGTACAGCGGAAGATATTCGGGAACGTGAACAACCGACTAGTACGCCTCAAGCGAGCAATATATTCAGAGCGCTAAGACATCCACATATAAAATGAATGGACACCATAATTGTTAAAAATCTAACTTTTATTGATAATAATCAAAGTACATGAATGTTTGACTCTCTCTTGACATAGTGTGGAGTAGACTCAATAAAAATGAAAAGTACATTGGATGACTTAATAAATTAAAAATTACATCATATGACTCCAGACTAACATAAGGACTTATAACACACTAAGTCTTCTCTCGAGTCTTCAATCATCACTCTCGGACCCATCATCGAAATACTCAGAGTCCGGTCCACTAGAATTTTCTGAGAAGATTTCAAAAGTAGGGTAATGAGCACACTTGCCCTATAGGTATCTTCGTATCAACATGAAGACAATGTTTAAGTAATTAACATTTTAATTCTAGAAAACAAGATAAAAAGAATGTGGTAAATCATACGAATAAAATCCAAGTAGCACTAATAACAAGATATAGATCATAGAGATATGAAGAATGTGAAGGGACAATAGAGCATGATCAAGCAAGATATAAGATAAAGTGGTCTTTCATGAACTAGAATGTACTTTTCATAACCATAAAGGCTATGCACTAGAAAGTCATATAACAAGAATGTACTAGCTGTAGACATGCCAAAATTGACGTTATGTTGATCAAATTTCATGTCATTATGTAAACACCCCAAGTGGACTTCAATATTCCTATAACATGAAGTTTTTCTATTTTTGTGAATTTTATGCATTTTTATGCATTTTTTTGATTCACGACCTGAATAAGGGCGTTACTTTCGAAAGTAACGGCCTGTCATAGGGCGTTTCAAAAGAAGGGACGACCATAGGTGAGGGCGTCAATTCCTGGTATTATCCGTTAATTTCTGGAATTATCTATTTTCAAAATAAAAGCATTTTTTGAGTAACGTCCTACCTCAGGACGTGTTTTTAAGAAACGCCGTTACCTCAGGCGTGTTCCCTTAATGTTTAAACAAAGAAAGTTTTTATTTCCAAAATTAAATCCAGGAAGAAACGGCCTTTCCTAGGTCGTGTTTCAAGAAACGCCCTGTGGCAGGTCGTCAATTCATAAATCGACGCCCTGGCTTAAGTCGTGTTTCACTCCAGAGTCCTTCCTTTTTCTGCCTTTCCCTCACAGTTCCCTACCATCCATGGACTCTTGCTCGATCTTGATCCTTCCCTGGATGCCTCATTACCCATTCTTATCACTTCCTTGTTTGATCACATCCGATTGAAGCTATAAAAGAAAATCTCATTCGATCGTGTAAAGGGTTAATGACTCAGAAGGTTAAACACTCTAATGACTCAGAGGGTTAAACACTCTAATGACTCGGAAGGATTAAGCGTTCAGAAGGTCGCAAGCAGAAGCCTTCTCTGTTCTTTGCTGCTTCCCCTTTGCATCCTTCGTTGGGGCTTCATCCGGCTTCATCCATCTACTTCCATCATATTCATCCGGTTTTCCCCTTTACTGTCGCCAGGGACAGCAGGGTTTCTCAGCTTTCATCTATTTGTTCTACTGCATTTATATCACTCCATTCATCATATTCACTCATCCTTCGTATTTATTCACACCTTGTTGCATTTTTTATCATCATACTCCCCCTCCCTTAAGTCTTATTAAGGGGTTTTAAAACAACAAAAAAAAGAGGTGCGCACGTTGATGTCCCCTTTTTTATTTGCGTATGCCGTTTGGGGATTGATACTACAGCATCACGACTGATCCTTTCTTCCTTTACTTGTTTGTTGTCTATTGTTACAAGGTAATCAAAGAAGAGAACCCTTCTCGTCGGCCGGCCGATTGAGGAAGGAGGAAGAAACTCCACACCATCCCGCGTTTCCATCTTTACCAGGTAATTGCGATCACTTTCCCTTTATTCATCTCCTCTTGAGACCCTCGTGTCTCTGGCGATCACACACCTCCTTTTAGCACCTCGTGCTATTTTATTGCTTTCATCATATCTATTGCTCTTTATATTAGAGCGGATTTTAATCCGATCTACAAATTGGCGATCACGGTGGGACTTCCACTGTTTTCTTTATTGATTACCATCTCCACTGGCACCCTCGTGTGCCCTTTCCCCTTGACACCCTCGTGTGTCCTTTCCCCTTAGGCACCCTCGTGTGCCCTTTCCCCTCGGTACCCTCAGTACCCTTTCCCTTGTGCCACTCGGGCACCCTCCACTGTGCACCCTGCACGCTCCCCGGATCAGTCAATTGCTTCTTAGTAACGCCCTCCATTACGGCGTCTTTTTATTTAACGCCCCTCACAGGGACGTGTTTTATTGAGTAACGCCCCCTCTCAGGGCGTGGGTTTTTTGCATCTGCTGGCGTTTTGTTTGCTCATTACATCGTCTGCTATTTAACGCCCCTATCAGGGACGTGTTTCGTTGATTAACGCCCACTTCCAGGGCGTCTTTTACCATAACTGCTGTCTGGTGCATACTTAAGATATTGCCTGTGGCTTAACGCCCCTCTCTGAGGCGTTTCATTTATTATCAGCGCCTTTCATTAGGGCGTTTCTTTTCATCATAACTGCTGTCGACGGCTGCTTAACTTATTGTCTGTGGATTAACGACCCTCTCCGAGGCGTTTCATGTTTTTGTTAACGCCTATAATCAGGGCGTATCTCTGAGTTTTGACGCCCTCCAGTGGAGGCGTCCTTTCTGCATAACGCCTCACCTCAAGGCGTGTTTTTCCTACCATCTGTGAGCCCCTCACAGAGTTTAACGACAGCCACGCTGCCGTGTTTTCATTTTGTCACGACCTACCGCAGGGCGTGTCTTTTCCTCCTGCTTTGAAAACGCCCTTTCCCAGGGCGTTTCTTTACTGTTCTTTTTCACAGATACTGCTTCCTGTGCTTAGCTCTTATTCAGTGCTTGACATCTGTCTTGATATTATATTACTGCTTGGATTATCTTGATTTGTTGGCTTGGTTGAGAGACCTCCTCTCTCTATCCTAGGATCCACACACCCTTCTTGGAATCGGGACTACCCGCCATTGAGCATTCCGTCTCTTTGGACCGGAAATCCCTTTTCCAAGACCTCCATAAGTCCCCGCACCCGTGGATTCCTTTACGGACGCTGGGCTGGTTGTACCATTGAAGTACCTGGAGTTTAGAGAACCTATGCGTTGTTAAAGAGAGAGAAGAACTTAGTTGACCCGGAGGTTACACTTGGATCAAACTAGGTCTCATTTGGTAAAAGAGTGAACTTTCACAAATAATCCACTCTAATTCAAACATCAAACATTAAAATCTTGCGTTTCTTGCCAACCTTGTTTGCATAAACATAGTTAGGTGATTTCATTGCTTTGTTTGGATTGATTATCTTGTGATAGTTCCTTCATTAAACACTCTCTCTCTCTTAAGAATGAAACTCCGTTCAGGTAAAATCATCAACATGTCAGGCAACGGGTACTCTTATGATGATGAGAATGAGAACATATTTGGTCAATATGAGGACCCTCTCCAGGATTCTATTTATTATGAGGGGAACTACCTTCCTCCTCACCCCCATTACTCACAAGTTCATGTGGTTGATACCACTAATCATGAGGCGGACCCTTCGTCTCAGGTTCCATCTTCCAACACTTCGGGGAACCCTTCCCCGTCCATTAATGTCACGGATTTGATCCAGGCTCTCTCCCAGTTGGATGACTCCCAGCGGCAAGCCATTCAGGCCGCTTTAAAAGGGAAGTCAGTTCTTTCTTCTTCTTCTAATCCCCCTCCGGCCGTGAGTGGCCATCAGATTGTTAATGACCAGGCGGTCTTGCATTCCCCTTC